>CM066035.1:338695436-339895436 GCA_033557465.1 Ichthyophis bannanicus
ACCACGTGGAAATTGCGGACACTTTGACAAATCAAAAACACAAGGGGCAACTAAAGTGTCCCAATCTCTCCGAGTTTGTCCACATCACTTTTTTATTGTGACACTTTCCAGTTTGTCACTTTTTTGTTTGATGTTGTGTCCACATTGTTTATCTGTCGTGTTATTTAAAAAGAAATCACTTATGCTATGAGTTTCGTTCACTTTTATTTGGGCCACCCTGTTATAATGTTTTACCCATAGTCTAGTCCATTGGCATGATGAGTACCTGAAACTAATGACATAACTATTGGCCATTTCTAACTAAAATGACAATACTTATGAAAAAGATAGGGCCCATAGATACAGTCCATAACAGTGGTGGTTAATAACACTCCACTGTCCACATTAACAAACCACATTATTCACGACACATCATGTGTTCGTACACCACATTTTATTGTTAACCATGCATTATAAAAAGTTTTACACAGACATGAATTTTTGCCATGCCTAATCTTTCTCAGAATCACCTCTAGTAAAACAGCGGTAAGCCCCATATTAAATAAAAATTGGTGCTGGGGTTACGTACCGGTATAGACCAGATATCAGATGGTCCAGGACTGTTCTCTATTTACAACTTGTAAATTTTTATTGTATTTTTTCCATGGTAAATTTCCCGAGCCTAGCTATACGTCTGATGAAAAGAGATCTCTAGAAAGAATAGAAGCAGTAAATATGGAGAGGAATAAGGTTCGTGCCAGAATTAAATGGCAGAATTAATACTTTTAACACAAACAAAGGCTATAGCGACGAACGTATAACGTAAAGTCTCATAAATAAGAATTACCATAACAAAATATAATAAATAACTCTCCCAGCAATCAAACCTAAGAGAGCTTTGTGAAATTGTAAAGAGTTTAACAACAAAGAGCCACAAACAGAAACAAGAAGGTGAAGCTGAATTGAAACCGCCAGAAGTATGCAGATTACTATATTAAGAAAAACTTCCACTCTAAGGTAAATGAAGATATATTTAGTCTCAACATTTGAATTGTGGGTTCCCTCAAATTTCAGGGTTCTCGGAATTACAATTTCCCTGTTCCTCTTATTCCTTCTAAAAGAGCAACTCCTCTGCACTTATCTATCTCTTCCATAAAACACATGCATTCTTACCCTTCTCATACCGATCCATGTCCTGGTACCCTTGGATTAAAGTCCACAAAGTCAAAATTTTTAATTTCACATCATACAAACCATTGTGCATAATTCCCTCTCTCAAGGTAATTTACCAAAGCACTAAAGCTTGCAACTGTTTAGACCAATCCCGAAAGAAGACACGTTAGACAAGACTAACCCAGCTGCCTACCGGCCCCCTATTTCCAGCATAACCCTTTTTAGCGAAGAATCATTGAAAAGACTATTTGGCATCCGTTCAACTCCAAGAAACACGAGTATGATATTCATCTTACAGTCCAACTTATGGATTGGTCGCCTTGTGAAGACGATAACCAAGTCATGGTTGTCTTGTCCTCACGCCCAAGACCCATGCGCGGAGTTTTGAAACCATTAATGATTTAAATCTTTTTGATTACGTTCTCCTGTACCATTGACGAACAATTTAAAAAGGGTATTATAATGATTTTTTATAGACCATTTCGGCTGCATTTCGATTCTGTAGATCACAACAGGTTATTACATAGATTAGAGGAGATTGGGGTCCTACATGGGGGCCCCAGTAAAATAATGGTTTTCAATCATATACTGACAGAGATTTTTTACAAGTAAAGATTGGACAAAAAATGTCCTCCTGCCCAATAAGAGTATGACAAGGTGTGCCCACAAGGTTCCGCTCTTTCTTTCGCTTCTCTTCAACATTTATTTGCAGCCAATTTGCAATATTCCATTAAAAAAAGAAAAGTGGCATAAGTATACAATTTTATGCCTGACGATATTAATGATTTTTTCACGAAGCTATCTCCATCCGAGAAAACCCGATGTTGGTTTTTGGTCCAGGCATCCCACAGATTGGTCTATCACAAATGTCCACTCTGGTGGATAAAAACCAACAATAATGCAAATTCAAGATGTTTTAAGCAAGACCCAGAAGGCAATTTAATTCTGTATATCCTCGTAACCAAAATTTTTGGCACATGTCCACCTGTTCACCCAAGATAGATAATTCAATTATTCCCTATTAAATCGAAATGAAGTGAAATGATCTGGTGAGTTACTCCTAGACAAGGAAATCCTAAATCTTCAGATCACACATAAAACAAGACGATTAGATAGCGCTTATTATAGAATGAAAGATCAGAAAGACTAAGGCCCGCTTTTAGGGACTCTGGAAAACTGTTTCACTACCTTGGTGCTTTCCCGGAGCAATGTTTTTCTTGCTCCTACGGTGATTACACCATTAGTCTTGAACCTTCCTGCAAGGGTTTTGTTTTTCCACCCCCCCCCCGCCCCCCCCCCAATATATGCCTGGGTCTAAGCTAAGCATTACAACTGAAGCCTTTTACAGTTAGCGCACAAAACACCTTTGCTCGCTTTTGTAATAATTTTTTGGTAACCTATCACAAGTAAAGAGCATATAACTCCCATCTTAACGGAGCTTCATTTGTTACCAATATCATCTTCGTATTAAATACAAACCAGTAATTTATATTTTCAAGATAAAGCAACAATGTTGTCTGCAAAAAAGTCTGACCGTATCTTAATCCGGCTCAGATATTAGCAACAGACCTAGGAAAGAAGTGTAAATTCTTGACAATAGACATCAAGCTCCTCAAATGACATCAGACAAAGACAAGCGCAAGGGAGGAACTCCTCTGAGAGAGCTTTACTCTCTCGTCTTTGCCGGCGACTTCCATCTGGAACACGTCCCTACCTAATTGATCTTGAGAGCCAGCTCAGGACATCACAAGACTTTAGAAAACAACTGAAAACAGTTCTTTGTTGTGGGTTACGTCGGAGCGACTACGGTCATGCAATCAACTAATTAATTTTTAAGAAAGCAATTATTTATATATACATTGTAACAATAGGCTCAACTTTATAGTATAGCTCACAATATTATATAGTGGGCAACCTTTTCTTGGACCCAAGACATTTTAATCAATATATTTTTTAACAAACTATGTATAGTATTTCACAGATTTTTTTCACTAAGGTTTAGGCCTAATTCTGCTCCCCTCGTTTTGGTAGTAAAGCTCGAGGCTATCTTGTGAATGTATAGAAATAGGCCGGTAATAAAAATCCAATTAAATACAATAAATACTAGCTTTAGCTAAAGCCCATGGCACTCTATTCTATGAGCTATATGAAAAGTTATAAAGCAACATCTCAACTCATGTAAGATGCTGTGGATTTATCAAACCTAATGCTATTTTAATTTGCCTTCCAATCCAGGTTAAGCAGCAACACCATGAAGCTTCCACCATAAGCATGTCAATGCCCGGCAATGGCTTGCAGAGCCTGCTGTGATGCAACAGTAAAGGCAACAAGTGGAAGTGAATATTTGTATAAACAGGAGCCAGATGTTTCATTAATATCTATGCTTCAGTCCTGCTAAGTAATATCACCTTGTCTAGCAGGTGACTGGTAGGCACACAGTTCAGCTGCTATGCTCACACTCCTGCTGGCAAGCTTGCTCTTCCTTATGCTGCAGTTCTGAGCAAATGGGATCCACCAACCAGCTGAGTGGTATGTTGTTGGCAAGGTAAACCATCACCTCATCCAAAGATTCTTTAATTTTGTTCAGCTGACATTTGCTGGTGGTGAGAAGTTGGTCAGATACATCTCTGAAGGAGGTTGAGTGAAAGTTCTGGTAGATGTTTCCAGCCAGGGCATTAACATGCTGGGCTTGGTTCAGGATGTTTTGGGGCAAGCCTTGGATGCTGTCTAGTAGAGTCAGGCAGCTGGTCTTGATCTGGTGAGCTAGGTCTTGAGCAATAGCTAGGGCTTGTGATGCAATATGCTGGAGACAGAAAAACAAATTCTTCAAAATCCTCCAGACCATCTGTGTCTGCTACAATATTGTTAGTTTATACAACCAGACTGGCCACACATGTCTCAGTCCATTGAAACACCAAGCCATGGCAGCTGCCTAACTAAATTGCTCTGGTCTGCTGTTTGCAGAGAGACTATTTCCTATAATGAAATGACTACTACCACCCATCCTGTAAATCCAGTGACTGGCAAGTTCCATTTCAACCCTAATGAATGAGTCGCGTGCTTGTTGGCAAGCCTGGCTACTCTGAACATGAGCATCTATGCTCCTCAAAAGCATTGGAGAACCAGTTAAGCTGTCCATATATAGGATCTATTGCTATTTTTAATCAGGTGTTCAGATTGTGAAGCAGTCTGTGTATAGCCAAGCCACAAGTTAGCTGTGATGGCTGGGTAGTTCAAGTGGAGTCAGTTCTAGGCTAGAATCTGAACAGGATGTTGCCCAGTCAGAAAGAAAGCAGGTGTAGAAATCTACCAGTGGTTCTGTATGAAAGATCTAGTTTTCCATTTTGAAGAAAATTCTGACATGATCTTATGTCTACAGGCTAACAGGCATTCAAAACTGCAATCCTGGAGGGCTACCAATTAGTGCCTATTAAGGATATGAACCTTGATCATTTACAGCTCTGTTTGCATCATATTCAAATATGTCCTACATATTTAAGGAGATCAACTAATCCTGCCTAACTGGGGTCTCCTGGATTGCTGTTTTGACAGCCCTGCTTCTTAAGCATCCCAGCCTCACACCAACTTTAATGTTGAAGCATTATAATTTGGGTTTTGCATAAACAAAGCCTGGACTGGCCAAGATTGAATGAGCAGGGCTGTCGGATGCAATCATTTCCTAAGCGTTCAGAATCTAGAACCTATTCACCTCGGTGCTGGCAGCTTCCTCTCCATCCTGATGGCCTATGCTTTTCTTCCATGAAACCCAAGCCTGGTACAGCTGCTCCTGGACATCATGCAGTTTCTGCTTGGTATTAGACATGTTCTTCTGGGCATAGGCCATCTGAAGATGAGAGCATGCTATTAAATAGTTGAAAAAGCCAAGCATTCTGTATAATATGCATTTAGATATTTAGATGTCCTCAGTCTGGTGCTCAATAGGTGCTAAACAATTTGCATTTATACTAAATGCTCTAAGATGTTTCTTCTAGTAGAGGAGCCTGAACGTTGTAATGCCAGCTTTAAACACTGCTTGTAGTCTAGAAGCTGGGTGCCAAAAGCTAGGGCATGCTGCACCCCCCATAAGATCAGTTGCTTTGGTTTTAAGACCCGATTTACAAAGGCAGTTTTCCCCATTTCTACAGGGAAAAAGTCAGTCAGGCTCTAAGGGGGCCACTGAAGTGTCAGAAGGCAGTGGTACCACTCCTGACACTTCAAGCTACACCAATGTGGTTGGGAACCTGCATATGCCTGGTGAGAGGGATGCCCTTGTGCCCATGCATTCATCTTTTTACCCTTGTCACTTGCACTCTTTCCACCCCCCACCCACTAACCACTTTTCTAAACCCCCCCCCCCCCCCCCGTTTCCCTTTCCAGAATGCCCCCCCCCCTTTTAGATTTCTTACTATCTGTACAGAATCCCCTTGCATGTAATTTTAGAGAATAGCAGGAGGGCTGCAATCTTGGCCAGGAGTGGTGCTGCTGTCCATGGGGATCCCATCTCTAGTGAGCAAAAATGGTGCAAAGGGCTGTAACTGTGGCCTTGTCCAGCAATTCTGCCCATAGGAGAAGACATCCCTGCTAGCAGGCAGTCTGAGACAAGTGCGAGCAGGACTGGCCCAATGTTTTTTTTACTGT
The DNA here is from genome assembly GCA_033557465.1 of Ichthyophis bannanicus. NCBI lineage: Eukaryota > Metazoa > Chordata > Amphibia > Gymnophiona > Ichthyophiidae > Ichthyophis > Ichthyophis bannanicus. The sequence continues at coordinate 338,701,227 of CM066035.1, forward strand.
CCCAGGCACCAGTCTTGATGTGCCACTCCCCTCCCATTGGTTTGGGGGGGGGGGGGGAGGCCCCTCGGTTCAGTAGCCCAAGGTAGGCCATGTGCTTCAGCACACATGGCCTGCTGCTTCTGACCCCACTCCAACAACTTCCTGTTTTGTTTTTGGTGGGGAGGGGGGGCGTTAAGTGGCAGGCCATGTGTACTGAAGCACATGGCCTGCGCCTCTGCCCAGAGGTCTTCTGCAGTTGCTTAGCCTGCCTATTGTATGTGCCAGCCCTGGGTGCCAGGTTCAATTTTAGCCATGATTCTGACTGGTCATCTGGGGAATGATGAGTCCAGCCTCTATGCTAGTTATGCCACCAGCTCCAAACACTGCTACGTCAAGTTAATGGCCACCACGAGGCACTTAAGCTAGCTGAGCAAAATCTTGACCTCTGCCAAGTAAACCAGTCTCAACTACAAAGACAGTTGATCAATACATCCATAAAGCAAGATTAGTACCAGTTTAGGGATACCTTGAAGCCCTAGCTATTCATTGGATGTTAACTTGTTATATCTGCTTACCAGATCAATGGTGTGATGCAGCTTGGCAATGGCTTCTTGGCTCTTATGTTTGGTCTCCTTGACCCTAGTTAAGGCCTGCTCATAAGCATGTCTGCGAATCTTGGAAGACAGTGAGCCCAGTCTGACATAGTAACTTGGTTTCTGGGTCTCAGCTTCAGATCCTTCAGTTCTAGAAGCTTCTTTGATTAAGATAAAAAAACAAAACGAGACAGCAAACAGCCTGGTTACATATTTTAAAGGATAAAACATGTTTGAGAGGAAAATAGAAGCCTCTGCAAGTGAGCAGAACTTTGCTGGAAGCTGACGAGCTCAAGCTTAGAACAATCATAATTTGACTTGCCCTAATTTGCAGTTAAGCCGTTTAGAGTTAGCTATCTGACCTGAATTAAGGAACATGGTTGGGTAAAAACCTTTTCTGGCTGACTAAGTTTAGCTGAACTGTATAAGGCAGAATTGAATCAAATTTTATAGTTAATGCTGTAGTAGAAGTACTTGATAAGTGTAAACATCCCATCCAGGTGACTTGCTGCTTTTTGAGATGCTGAAAAGTCCAAGATGAAACCAGTGCTTTTAGATAAATACGGTACCATTATCTAATTTGAGGATGGCCAAAATAATGCCTATAATTAGGGCTCCATTGATCTGGAAGATTAGTGATGAGGCTAATGGTGCTGGGCAAAATAGAGAGACGACATTGAGTGGCTACTGCAGGCCGAGAAAAGCTGGTAGTAGCTAAGAACTTTACGTGACTGAGCAAAGCTAGTTGAGGGTTGGTACATAAGTAGCAGGACAGTTAATGCTACCTGCCCTCATTCCCCCCTCCACCAACCACCATGTGCACTTGTGACAATAGATGCTCTGAAAAGTGAGCTTGAGAAGTCCACAGGTAGAGAGGTATTGGTTTATGTATTACATGACATGATGGTTGAAGTTTGCCAGTTCACCCAGGCTACCAGTTAGCCGCATAAGCTTTAGGGGGGGGGGGGATAAAAACAGTTTCCCCAAATACAGCCTCCACTTTGGTGTGTCTAAGAGAAAAAAAAAGTACAGTGAAGTTAAAAAGGGATCCTGGTGGGACAGACAATAGCTCAAGGCTTTGGCTAAACCAATAGGCTGAAGTGTCATTGTGCACGAGAACCCTTTTATTGGTGCCCACAAGTCTTTAGTTCATGTGGAAAACATCTGAAAGCAAGTTCCTTACTGCAAACATGCTCTGAAGTCCTTTGATGCATAGCATGCAATGTTTTGCTTACCATCTTTGTCATGTCACATCCTGGCATTTGTTTTTTCTTGCAACTTGCAGAAGTGCCAATAGCCTGGTATTTGTGAGCAGTAGCAATAGCACCACCATGAAATTTATGGAATGCATTCCTCCAGAGAGCAGTTTCCAGGAACTTATGCACATGCTAACATACATTGGCCTCACATCTGCACAGCTAGTTTTAGAGAATTCCTTGAGTAATTGCTAAGATAGGACTAATGATGCCCCTTAACCTAGTCCTGCCTCCTTTAAAGCAGGTATACTGCCCAAGTTGAAAGTAAGCATGATATCCTATTATAAATACACAATTTGCTATCCTAAAGTACCCATCAGCCCCTGGAGCACACTTTAAATTTATAAAGTTTACACACCAGATACAAAACTGAAAAAGCCACCACAATGTGTGCAACAATTCCTACCCTACTTATTGCACCCCCCCCCAGCTCTGAGGAAAATCCATTTGACAGTTTCTAATATACCTTGTCGTTAAAATAATGAAATCAGAAAAACTTCCTCCTTGATAAGGGGAGAAGAGAATATAGCACAATTGTATTCTATCAAGATATATTCTCTCACTTTAGCTTTAGACACAATTATCCAAAGGCAACCATTTTTCTAAATTAGCAAGAGCCTTGTCAGGATAATGCATCTTACTATACAACTCTTCATAGCTAGCACTTTGACATACAAGATTCCATCACATCACTACGTAATCTGTGTGTAACTTTCCAGTTTGCAAATATATGCTTCAAAGCAATTGCGAACAAAAATTAAGCAACAAATATTTAGACTGGCCAGTTATGGGTTCAGATCTGAAGCAAATAATTTTCAAAGTAAGCCGACTGAAAAATGCAAAATACACTGAATTTGACCATGCTGAATTCCAAAACCTCTGGACAGGACATTTGTAAATCATGTGCTCAAGAATTCCAGGGTAATATTGACAAGACCAGCATTTATTACCTGCCTTTTTATCCCATTTAAGTGGTGTTACATAGGCCATGGTGACGAAAGAAGAACATTGATAGTGTAACCGCTGCTGATCTGGAAACCCTTGTTATTGGACCCCATAAACTTTACCAATCTGTAGTAGTAAGGGAGTGTTCTAACTCCTCATCCCAAATCCTTGACAATCCTAAAGACTGATCTCTAAAATTGCATATATTGATGTGGCACCAGGTTTTCCTGCAAGTTCTTTAATATTTTCAAATAGTAGCTCATCTGCCCTCAACTCATCTATATTAATTTTTGATGCAGCTATAGAGTATTTGAGTTGGAGCCATTGTAGATAAGCCGAGTTAGGAAGTGAAAATTCTGATTGCAGAGCAGCAAAATCTTTCCAACCACTATTATGTATAAGCTGAGCTAATAACCATAAACCACAGTCCTGCCAACGTTTCCAAGCAAACATTTTTCCATTAAATTTTGAACATTGGGTTCCACCAGTGGTAACCACTTAGGAAACAAAAATCCACCTATCAATTGTGCAAGAGAAAAAAAAAACCCACCCACACTGAGTGGCAGAAATCACATTTTCCCCACCATAGACCTTTCTGGATGCTTCATACCTAGAAGTCATGCTAAGGGACATGGTGCCACTATTAGCCTTTCCACTTCAACCCAGCTCAGAATTTGTGTAAGGGCATCACTATCTGCCCATAAATCTCCTTGCTTTAGCAAAAAGGCATACCATCGAAAGTCCAGAAAATGGACTTCCCCTTACCTATAGGAGCCTTTAGGGTTTTTTTAGGGCTCTCCTCAGTTGTGAACTACCCCATAGAAACTTACTTAAATGCCTTTCTAATACATAAGGCAACATCCCCAAAACTTATTTCAGGCAATAGTATCATTTTGATAGTCTAATCTGCCCCACCATGTTAAAATGCAGAGGGGATCAAGTTACTGCCATTTTTCTAACCATATTTAACAAATCCTCAACATTAAATTTGAATAGTGAGTTCCGGTGAATAATATTTAATGCCCAAGTATTTAATGCTACTAGCCTCCCATTGGAAAGGAAATGCCTCCATTAGAGATGAGGTCACTGAAGCATTCGGGGGGGGGGGGGAGGCAGATTTAGCCCAGTTGATTTTATAGCCTGATATCCTTGAATAAAAAAATCTAACTCTAAAATCACCAGGATATCCGTTGGCTGAGCAAACAGGTCATCTGCATAAGCAGACAATTTCACCTGAAATTCACTGACCTCTACTCCAGAGATATTCATATTTTGCCTAAGAGCAATTGCCAAGAGTTCCAATGCTAAATTAAAAAGTGGGGTGAGTGGGCAACCCTGTCGAGTGCTTCTGTGCAATTAAAAAAAAAAAGTGTGAGAAAGATTTCCATTAGCTGAGACATGTGCCATGGGGATAGAGTAATACTTGTATCATGTTTATAAAATTAATGCCAAGCCCAAACCATTCTAGAAATTTAAACAAAAAAGGCCATTCAAGTCTATTGAATGCCTTTTCTGCATCTAGCAAGAGGCCAACATAGGGTGGCTTTAATCAAGTCTCCTTATCTAATAAAATGCATAATAGTCTTGCGTTGTCAGAAGCCGCTCTCCCCGAGATGAAGCCACATTGATCAGGATGGACGAAGCCTCCTAACACCTTAGGAAGCCTATTGGCTAAAATACTTGCATACATTTTGTAATTAGCATTTAATAAAGAAATTGGCCTATAGTTGGAGACTTGATTGGGATCTTTTCTAGGTTTTCCAACACTGCTATTGTAGCTTCTGCAACATTTCCTGTGTGACACTGAGTTATATAATTCCTCAAAACTACTAACAAATCCACTTAGCTCTTCACAAAATATTTGTATACCTGCAGAGTTTTACAAGTCTAGTCCTACAGCCTTCTGAGGCCATATTACTGACTGCTTTTTGAACTTCCTCCCTCGATATGGGCCTACCCAACTCTTTGGCCTGTTGATCGGTTACTATAGTTCAATTTAAAATTCCTCAGAAATTTGTTAAGACTCACTGGATTGACAACCACTTCTGGGGAATAAAGTTTGATAAGTTGAAAATGCCTCAAGAATTTGTTTGCCGCCAGTCAATTTACCTAATTTGTCATCCAGAATAGATACGAGTTCTCTTGTTTCCTCTCAACGCATCGGCCAGAAGTCTACCCACTGTTTTGCTCAGGATGGTAATGTGCACGTTGCTTTAAGATTACTTGTTCTATTTCCGAGTGTAAAGTCTCATTGTACTGATATCTTGATCTCTGCAATCTGATTAGACCAGCATCCATATGCTTTTGTCACAGCTGTTCACCGGCTGAGTTGTTTGTCTAGGGCCTTTAACTGGGCCTCTGTCTATTCTCCGATAGCATAACTAGTAATTGCAACCTGGGCTTGGTGGGGGGCTTTTAAGGCCTATCTCCAGGCAGCAGAGTCCCCAACTTTGTTTACATCAAAGTAGTCCTTAATTGTTAATCTCATTTTGTTTTGAAAGACAGGATCTGCTAACCATGATCTATTGAAAGACCAGTTCTGCTTATTCATAGTCTTTTTTGAAAGACTTAATTTGAATGTAATAGCTGCATGATTGGATATGTATACTCAGGATTTGCACTTCACACGAAGCCGAAACCAAACACTCTCGATTAAAAAACAAACACAAAAAACACCCCAAACACTCTTTTGGATGTAGTACTCGCCAAGTATCCAACAGCCCAGAGGTTTCCAAAAGGGCCTCAAGGGCCATCCTAGCTCTTTTCCACTCTAGACAGATTCCTATCTGATAGTGGATCTAGTACCAAATTATAATCTCTGCCCACAATGATTGGGGTAAGGATATCTTCCTGTAAAACTCCAGCTAGTTCCTTAAAAAGGCACACTGGGCCATCTTTATTGGGGCTGTAAACATTGACAAGAAAATTGACTCCCCCAGTACTAACAACTTTGCCCATCTCCCCAATGAAGTGGTCCACATGGCTTCTACCTTGATCTCTAGAGATTTATGGGCAAATATAGCCACCCCATTCTTCTTTTGAACTGCTGGGGAAAGACCAATTAAGGAATATTGCCTAGTCTCCAATTTTTTAGTTTCAGCTACAGACAAATGGGTTTCTTGTAAAACAAGATTACATACTGTAGACAGCATGCCAATGATCTTCCTTTTAATAGGATTTTTCATACCTTTAATGTTCAGAGGAAAAAAACATCATTCATATTAGCCATATGTTAGAAACAAATCACACAGAAAGTACCCACATCTTTCCAAAGCATATGCATCAATCTGCTTTTACCCTCAGAGAGCAACCCATTATCCCACCAATATAAAGGCCCCATTCAATAAGTGAGGCAGCCCTGAACCAGAGCAGTAGGAACAAACTACTAAGAAAAACCAAGAACAAAACAGAAAAGGAATTACCCTTAATACACCTCAGACCCATAATATAAAACCTACAATATCCTTGCAAGCTATAGCACAATGATCACACCGGCCAGCATACAAGGATTCTATCCCTTCTGATCCTAGGCCAAAAGGACTTTTGTTTAATCATGGCAACTGCCCTTTAGCTACCCCTCTATAAAATGACTTTGCAGAAACAAAACAAAGACCAAGACAAAAAAGGCAAGGACTGCATCTAAACAATGTCCAACAATGCTGTCATCACTGCAAATACATTAGTAGAATCCATCACTGAATGCAGAATCCAAAACACATTGTGCATGGAATGTAATAGCCCACGGCTTCTTGCTGACCACCACAGTAATAAGAGGAACCAACTTTCTCTTCATTACGTTGAGAGAGCTTCTTGATCTTTGATAAACCTCTCAAGCATCATCAGATCGTCAAAGGTTTTAGTAGAATTATTTAACGTTACTTTAAATCACACTGGGTAAAAATCATCCAAACTGTGCTAGTAGATGTTGCAACCTGACTCTAAAAGGCCACAAATTACTTCCTCATGTCCAGTTATTTTACTAAAATCCGGATAAAAAGCAATTTTATGATCTAGTTGGAGAAGAGGCGGCTCTAGCCGACGACATTTGAACTTGATGCCTCAGCACACAGCAAGTCATAGTTCTCCGTTACTTTGCTTGTAGAGTTAAGGCCAAAAGGGACATGATGTGCTCTTTCCAGCTCAAATGGACGACTAAAATCTATTTTCAGTAATCATGGAATTAAATCCTGAAGAGCTACTGGATCTTTTCCTTCTGCTACCTCTGGAATCCCTATTATACAAATATTTTGTCTGGCACAATTCTTCATATCCTCCAGACTGTTCCAATAGTTTCACTTTCAGAGAAGTTTGTGTAAGTTGCCAAAGTCGCTCTTCATGTACTGATAGTCCCCTCTGTTATTTCAGCTCTGCTTGTAAGTGATATAATTTGCTCCTTCATTTCCGTCAAATCAGCTTGCAGCTCATTTAGAGATTCTCCATTTGCCTCCACACTTACAAACCGCCTGTATTTTTTTATTTCTAGCTTTCCTTCCATTGATTCTTGCTGTGATGTCATCTTGATGAGATAATGGATCCGATTGTGTGTTTTGAGCTGGAACCCTGTGGGTTTGCAAAAATCAAGTCTAGTCCGTTTACTACTAGACATGATCGCAGAGCTAAAAGCTATTACTGCTTGCTTCACAATACCTTCAAAGGGTGCAAGGACAGGATTATTCGCCTGAGTCTGAGGGAGCTTTCCTCCTATGCAGCTCTTAGATCTAGGCTTGCTCCGCCTCCCCCTGGAGCATACCTATAGCAAAAGGAAGTTGGGGAATATTTCTCTAAGACTGCAAAACATTACTTTTGAGAGAAAACAGGAATAGCACACCACTAGTCCGAGTTAAGGGATGAACTAGGGAGACAAATCTCCACCACAGCACTCATATATCCCTTTGTCTTTACCTGGGACATGGGTCTTATTGCTTCAAGGCTTCTTCCAGGCAGTGAAGTTCTGGCTTTGCAAGTTTTTTTCCAAAGCCTGGCTGGCTTATGAGCTGTGCTGAAGCTGTTTTGGGCTCCTTTACCAGAAGTCTTGTTAGCAGAGCCCCCTGCTTAAGGCTGGTAGACTGGCCTTGTCCATGGCTTTGATAAGGTATATTTTGAGATACAAGTCCAGAAGCAGTAACATGAATTGCACCCAAGCTGCTCCTGCAGTGCCCCCCCCCCTTTATACCTGCTCATCTATATTCTGATATAGAGTCCAACTCTGGCACCAAATCTGTTATTTTGCATGGTGGCTCAATTTGAATTTCTGCCACTCTCCAGGACGGTCCTTTGTGTACCTAAGAGGAAGGCATGGTGCTTCTGCTACATTTGACTTAGCTCTGATAGAGGTAAATCTGGCTTTTAAACAAACACTTTGCATCACAATATCCTGAGTTACATGACTACTTTTGAACAGAATTAAGCATATCAAAGATAGTCAGCAAATACCATGTGAGGCAGTCTTGTGAAGGCTGCTATAGGAAGAAAATACACAATTGCAAGCTTGAGGGGAGGGAAAATAAGGCTGGTAAGGCACCAACAGGTGAAAAAATCATAGAAGAGAACTATAGAAAGCAGAGATGTGTTGAGTAAGCTATACAAAGCAAGGGGAGAGATGTTGAAGCAACTGAAAGCATGAAGCATCTGTATTTGGAAACACTTAGAGAAGCTAGCAAAGTAGTCAAGAAGGCAAAGATTCAAAAGGAGGAGGAAATAGCCAATGCAATAAAATTGTGGGGGGGGGGGGGAGGATAAGACATTTCAGATATATTAGTGAGAAGAAGGGCAAAAGTGGTATTGTCAGACTCAAGGGTGCGGGGGGGGGGGGGGGGGGCGGCGAATATGTAGAAGCTGATAAGGATAAAGTGGACTTGCTTAATTTTTGTTGTGTGTTCAGCTGAAGAACCAGGAGCAGGACCTCAGAAAACACCCACAAATAGGAACAGAAGCAAGGGGCATCTTGAACAATTTTCAGGAGACTGTTCGTGAGAAACTAGCTCAACTTAAAGTAGACAAAGCAATGGGACCGGATGGGATACACCCTAGAATACTGAGGGAACTTGGGGACGTTCTAGCAACTCCACTGACCGACCTTTTCAATGCCTCGTTGGAGTTGGGAGTGGTGCCAAAGGCCTGGAGAGAGGCTCATGTGGTGCCTTTACACAAAAGTGGAAGTAAGGATGTGGTTGAAAACTACAGGCCGGTTAGTTTAACTTTGGTGGTGAGTAAATTGGAAACGCTGCTGGAAGAGAAAATAGTGAGGTTTCTGGAGTCCAGCAGATTACAGGATCCAAGGCAGCATGGATTCACCAGAGGCAGGTCTTGTCAGACAAATCTGATTGATTTGACTGGGTGACCAGGGAGTTGGACCAAGGGAGAGCTCTAGATGTGGTGTATTTAGATTTCAGTAAAGCCTTTAACACTGTTCCTCACAGGCGACAAACAAACTGAGCACCCTAGGGATGGAACCTAAAGTTACTGCTTGGGTTAGAAATTGGTTGGGTGGGAGGCGACAGAGTACAAGTAAATGGAGCTCACTCTGAGAAGGATGTAACAAGTGGTGTGCCCCAGGGATCTGTCCTTGGTCCGATTCTTTTTAACATCTTTGTTAGTGATATAGCAGAAGGGCTGTCGGGTAAGGTTTGCCTCTTTGCAGATGATACCAAAATCTGCAATAGAGTAGACACCCAGGAAGGTATAGATAACATGGGGGGGGGGGGGGATCTAGCTAAGCTTGAAGAATGGTCTAGAATTTGGCAGCTGGGATTTAATGTTAAAAAATGTAAGGTCATGCATTTGGGCTGCAGCAATCCAAGAGAGCAATACAGTATAGGAGGTGAAGTACTTTTGTCCACTAAAGAAGAGCGGGACCTATGCGTGGTTGTGTCTGATGATCTTAAAGTAGATAAACAGGTAGAAAAGGTGACGGCAAAAGCTAGAAGGATGCTTGGGTGCATACGGAGAGGAATGGCTAGCAGAAAAAAAAAGGAGGTGATAATGCCTCTGTATAAGTCTTTGGTGCGACCTCATTTGGAGTATAGTGTGCAATTCTGGAGACTGCACCTTCAAAAGGATGTGAACAGGATGGAGTTGGTGCAGAGGGTGGCTACTAAAATGATTAGTGGGCTTCATTATAAAGCATATGAGGACAGACTTAAGGATCTTAATATGTACCCCTTAGAGGAAAGGCGGGATAGAGGTGATATGATTGAGATGTTTAAATACCTCCGTGGCATAAATGTTCAGGGAAGAGAGCCTCTTTCAATTGAAAGACAGTTCTGCTATGAGGGGACATGGGATGAGGGTGAAGGGAGACAAATATTTCTGCATATCACTCCTGAATCTCTTTACGGAAAGAGTAGTGGATCCATGGAATAGTCTCCCAGTGGAGGTGGTAGAGATAAGGACAGTAACTGAATTAAAATCAGCATGGGACCAACACAGGATGTGACTGTTGTAGTTATAGAAGGACAGACTAGATAGAAACATGATGACAAAGACCACATGGCCTATGTTTCTATGTAGGACCAAGTTCAAGAAAAAGGGAATGGGAGGGGTAACATTACAACCAACTGGAATGGAACAAATGGCTAGAACATCTTTGATGTCCTAACTTCCTTCAGTGTCAGTAAATATTAATTAGTACTGTCTGCTCATTAAGTTTTAATCCAAAGTTAAACTAAACCAATATAGTAGTCACCCCTCCCCCAAAGGAATGTTCATTGGTAAAGGAAGAGGTAGAATATGCTATGCTAGTGAATCCCCCAAGACCAACAGGGGCTACAAAGCCTGTTGAGATTCAATTAGGTGGGAGGAAAAGTGGCTGCTGTGTAAGCTTCTGGGTATATTCTATTCTATTGAGGGTCTTTGGCTACCAACCACTGTGTATTGAGGTGTAGAACTTAAGGACACTGGAGAAGTCATTACATAGCAATGGGAGAAGACAATTACTCTGGCAGGGAGCAGATGTCAGAAGAACGAATGAAGTGTAGCTGGCACACCCAGGTGCCAGGGGAAGGTACTAGTGAGGTTACTGGTGCCTCCAGCTTCTGTAGCTATGAGAACACAGCATGGCTGCCCATTTTAATAGTTTCAGATTCAGAATCACTCTGGGCACAGACTGTTCTTAACAGAATGAAGCAGTGACCTAGTACAAGAGGCCCCCAGAAGACACTGTGGTCCTGTCCTAATGACCCAGCCACTAAACCCAATCGGATTGCTAGTCAGGTAAAGAGGGCAATCAGACTAGCTTTTGCAAAAGTGAGAGAGTGTAACAGTGTGGTAGTGGTCATCTATTGCTGTATTTTATGCAATGGCACCTGTCTGGGCTAGCTGCTATTTTCTTCCTTTTGTTGCACTGGGCAAAATGGAGCATTGAACCATTCCTATGTGCAACTCCCCCCCCCCCCCCATCTTCCCAGTCTTCTTGGTGTGTGGCCTGTGATGCTCCCCTCATGAAGCAGCTCCCTCAGGCTTTCAACCTACACAATTCTGCAAAGAAAAACACCCCGCCAAAGTTTTGGTTTTAGCAGCCCAGATAGGACAGTAGTGCAAGTTCTCAATGTTACTGTACAAAAGACACAGAAGCTCTTTACCTGCTTCCTCTTCAGTCAGTGGGAGATACTGATCCACAAGAGCCTCAGACTTGGTCAGTGCTGCATCTATGCCAGTGCTCACCATCTGCACCATGTTGCTTTCCAGAACAGTGTTCATGCTGCCACTCACAGCTGTCTTGGTCATTTCCATGCTCCCCTGCACAGCTTTCTTGGTCTTGTCCACTACACCAGCAATTGTATTGGCAACTGTGTCCTTGACATATGTCCCTGCTCCAGCTACAGCTTCTTTAGCACTAACCACCATGTCAGTGGCATCAGCAGCAACCTATATATTGAAACACAATTATATGGTGTCTTAATGCTGCATTTAAGTGCCCCAAATTCAGTTACTTCAATGCTCTGAAGGGCAAGAGCTGTCAGCTCAGGTCAGTTACCCCAGGCTTTCTGAAGAGTATAGCTACTGGTAATACATTTTGCTGTTATCCTTGTTCCCAGAAGGCTGCATCATTCTTACCTACTCCTAGGCCCAAATGCAGCAATCCACGGTCTGCTGAAGCCATCTCTAAAGCCCGAGTCTACACCATGGGACCACCATGTTAGTGCACCCTCTGATCAGGAGCCAAAAGCAGGAACCATACTACTTGTAATTAGATCATGCATGCTAGGACTGCTTTGGACAGCAGAGCAAATGAGCCGACTTCCAGTTGTATGTGACAAACATACAAGTCAAGGTAGGTGAAACTAGTCACTAACCAGCTGCAATAACCTAGAGCAGCAACCTGCCAAGGGTATGGAACGTCCCCATTTGTGCATCTTCACATTCCTTATAGTCTGTGCACAAGTAAGGAGTAAATCAAAGGGAGAAGCTACTTTACCTTGTCAGCTGGTTGATGGAGGATGGGCAGCTTCTCTTCAATTTTCTCCAGACCAATGCAGGCATAAGTGTTGGTAAGAGCAACTACAAAAAACAGCATTAATGCCTAATGAAAAGGTAAACAGCTACCATTATGGAAAGCTTGGTCACTCGGGTGCTGTACATTTACATGGTTGTTTTGACACCCAGTTTCCTTTTTTTCAAAGTTCTAGCTCTGTTAGAATAAGGGTTGATCAGCCCCCCTTCCCCCCCAAAAAAATTTTGGATCACAATCTCCCAACACCCCTTGTCTAATTAGAGTGAAAGCTGGGCTGGGGTCATGCACCAGGACTCCTGTAGGCTAGCAGTCAGGCTCCGAATCTGGCCACTAGGTGTCACTTAAGTTAAGAAGCTAAGTTTCCATATCTCACTACCCCAGTTGAGCTGGAAAGCAGAAAGCTCAGTGTTGGAAATGGAACCTTTTGTATAGTGAGACACTTGCCACTGAACCCACCAAGGAAGCTAGCAACCAATGTTCACACATTATGGTGACTACACACATTTTAAGTAGATCACATGTTCTTCAGAATAGCATTATAGCAGGCAAGACCAGCATCTCAGTGTATGCATGTATGGCATAGGCATTAGGTGAACTAGTTTATCAACTAGAGTGCAATAACCCCAGTGGCACCCATTACCACCACTGTCACCCCTATTCATACAGGCAGTTATGGTAGTAGACAGCCACTCAGTGCTTACCTTTAAGGTTTGGCACCATGGAGCCGTTTGCTTTTGTAGCCCTGATGCCCAGTAGCATCTTCAGGCAATCCCACTAGTGCTGCTGCCTCAAGGGCAATGGCCATCTCTTTACATGAGTCCACCAGTCATTAGACCACTAATGTGAGAAACTGCAGGTGTCACATTTGCACTACCTTGTTCCCACCCATGCTAATCCCAGACTCCAAGACAGCCAGCCATGGCTATGCCTCTGGCCCAGACGTATACTTCCTTTTCTCAGGGCCAGAACTTATGGTAGCTCCATTCAGCTTGCTTATTTGGTGTTCCTGTACAGTACTGCAGCCATTTCAGAAGGTCCCCAAAGAAGAAGGGCCTACCCAAAGGTGGAAGGCTGGCACAGAGTTTGTGTATGCACGTACCTTAGGTTAGTCCAAAGATTTGGGTTCTCCACAAGGCTAACTTTGTTCTTTACAGGGCTGGCCCATCCATTATGTGAGAATGTTGTTCACATAGGGCCCTGTACCAACATCCTGCACCAAGTACCGGCAGGCAGGGCAGCTTTATAGGGAGCTGGAGAAGCCCTGGCTCACCTCTTAATAGCTGCCTAAGTGAAGAGTGTCTTTGGTTCATTTCAGTATCTGTACTGTAGTTTATGACACTGCTGTGCTGAATGCTGGGAAACAGGATGTCCCCTTATGACCTCAGCGCAGCAGCAGCATGTAAAATACAGTACAGCTGCTGAAGTGAAGAAAAAAGGCACTCTTGACATGGCAGCTGTTATGTGAGCTGGGGTCTCTGGCTTCCTCTAAAGCTTTTTGGAGGGCCATGGGGCTCATGCTGGGTGGGGCTGGAACTAGAAAGGATGGGGCTGAGTGTGAAACAGAGGGGAAATATTGTGTGGGAGGGAAGAAGAGTCTACGATTGGCAGGGTATTGGGAGAGTAAGTGGCAATTGATGGGTAAAATTTGAGTGGATGAAAGGAATAAAGAAAGTTGGAGAAAAACAAGAGAAGTGAGTTTAGTATCAGATGTAGAGAATGGAAAACTAGGAGAGAAGGCCAAGTGGACAACAATGGAGAGCTAGAAGACACGAAAAAGCCAGAGCAATTGCAACTGAAAAATAAGATGCACAAAAGATAGAACACTGTTTTAAATTTACTGGAATATGTCAGCTCTGGAAAGTGTACTAAACAAAATGCAGACATTAAAGATGCAGAAGAGGAAGTTTGTTTTTTCTACAGTTTGGCTTTTGGGGATCCAAGTTTGTCTTCCTATTTCTTTGTTTAGTGATAGCTTGGTTACACATGCAGAACATAGACCGAGGTATTCTGTTTATGTAGTTTGTGCGACAGTGCCACTTGTTCGTTCCCCAGTAAGAGATGTATTGGTATTCTCAGATATTGGTTTAGTATTTGCCATGTTGCCTTTTGATATGTAGGGTATGGTGCTTTGCGAGTCCTGGTAGCACTATTATGATATGAGTTTGCTATGGGTTTTAAACCAGCAGTTTGTAGTACTTCCTAATGTGCCTGGCGGTGGGCACAGGAATATAATAAAGTAGAAATCTGGTAGTCATTCATTTACTCATTAAGAGGCATGTTTACTAAACGTTAGTTCATATTAAACATTATGCAAATGAGGCCCTGCACACCCACTGTCCCTTGGGCTGCCCCTGGTTCTTTACCATCTTTGTAATACAAAATTAATGAAAAACAAAAGTTCAGATGAGAACTGCTAAATGGGGTGACTTCTAAACTAAGACTGGTGTAGAACCTTCAGTGTCCACTGCTACCAATCTTCTGTTTCTGCTGGAGTCTCAAAAAAGGCTAAGCCTTTGAAAGTGCACCAAAGACGGATGTTTTCTAGAACAGTAGTTAGGAGACAAACTGAGTTTGTTAGGGGGAGGGTGTGACCAGCTAAAGTGTACACATGCACACCCATCCTAATCAGAAGTCTCCAAGCGGACTAGTGAATTTGCTAAAGAACACAATAAGGATCACATTCAGACCATCCATGGTAAGCCTCCATGAAGGCACTGGATCTAGCTTCAAGGTCAAGCAATTGGCAAGTGATTTGCCCATTGTCACAAGGCGCATCAGTAGCAGTAGCAAGCTTCTAGTATTAGGTGGGAAGCAGTGACCTTAGTTCTGCAAGTGTAGTTCATTCCTGCTATTCAGCCCCCTCCCCCAACATAGCTCTGTCAGACTAGTTTATGCTATGCTATGCTATGCAGCCCCCCCCCCCCCCCCATTTTCCACACTAGTGCCTATGAAGCACAGTCATATGAAGACTTACAAATGCTAGCAAGGAATACTTAAGTCAGCTAACAGTTAGGTTGGGCTTCTGCATGATGGGAAAAATTGTTATCAGCAAGACATTAACGGGAACTCTTTGTTGGCCTAAATTAGGCCTAATGACTGCATTTTCCCATTCATGTCAGCTGAGGTTGTGGGCTAGCTACAAATCCCTACACCTTTAGAAGGCACAACAGGATATGTCAGATTGCCTGCTTTGCAGGGGGTGAGAAAGTACAGTAAGGCTGTCCAGCTCAGGCAGAATCAGACGAACAGAAGCTGACAAAGCCCTGGTAGAATTTCCGAGAAAAACCCTATACTTGGGGAACTGATGATCAGTGGTGATTAACTCATGTGAGAGCAGAACTGGCTACTTTTTGCCTGCATCAGCTTGCGAGAGAGGCGGTGCTCTTACTGGCCAAAAGCAGAACAGCAACTGCAGCACATGCCGATGGTCCAGATTGTGATGCCCCCTGTAACTGCTACACAAAGTTTAAGCTGCCTTCTTAGCACATTATCTGGAGCTAAGGTTTTTCTGCCAGTGTTGCTGTGTCTCATGTAACCCCCACTTCAAGTCACTTCACTAGCTCCCTTTCCACATAGTGTTCAAGCTTCTCCTGATGTACCAGTGCATTCCTTCTACAGCTCACTATCTCTCTATACCACCTCCTTGGGAATGCCAGTCCTCTGGCATATCCCTTTTATCTATGCCCTTCTCAGCCACTGCCAAACTCCAGACATCATTCATGCCACCTTGCTCTTATATACGCCTGGAAACAAGCTACTTGAGTCAGAATGTCAGGCTCCTTCTCTAGACCTATTCAAATACACACTAAAAACCCACTTTTGGATCCTGATGCGCCTCACTCTTGTTCATCTTACCATGCTCTCTTCTCCAGTTTTGTCTTGATTAGTTTGTAAACTGATGAGCAGGGACTGTATTACATCTATATGTATAGCGCTGTATATGCCTTTTAGTGCTATACAAATTTGTATTAGTAGTCAGTGAACCTTAAATAAGCAAGGCTTAAGGACCGTTTCGCTAGATAGTGCTCTTAACCTATTGGGTAAGAAAAAGAAACCATGCGGGGCATGAACAACTTTACAGTTCAAAGTGTTGTCAGGTGTCTTTTAGGACCACGGTTAACATCCCCCAAACAGATGTAGGCAAAATCACTTACTCTGTGGCTCCAGTTTCTGGATGAGGGGCTCTGTACTGTTGAGGGCCACAGTAGTGATGCTCTTTACCCCCTTCTCTGCCACCTCACAGGCAGACTTTAGGTACGGATGGTTCTCTTTTGTGCTGATGTAAGCAGATGACACCATGTCACAGGTAGAGCTCACTAGTGGCAGGTTGGCCACCCTCAGTACAATGTTCTGCCAAAACAAAGTCAGAACATTAGAAAGCCATAGAAGACAGACCACACCAGCTAATTCACAGTATTTTATATATACCTCTTCGTCAGGTGCTACTGAAGCCATTTTCTCTTTTCTAGAGTCTACAAAAGATTAGAACAAAACAAAAGAATAATATCTATCTATCTGTTCCACCACAAGTCTTACTACAAGTCATTCAAATTTTTCTTTTAGGTTTACATTAAGTAAGCACAACACAAGAGACTGTCTTCATGTCCCCTTTCTACCTTCACAGGCTAGAACATGTACTTATGTGGGCGACTCAGGGAAAGATAGTCACATCTTGTTGGTTATCAGTAACTGCATGCAGGGCTAGTATGAGACATTAGCTTGCTAGGCAGCATTGCTAGTTAACTGTATCATTCATGATTTGTACACTACTCTTTCGTTTATGTGCATGCCTACAGGTAAAGTGAGCTAGTGGTGCTTTGAACTTCCAATAGTCAGAATTGTTTTACTGTGAATACTACTGCTCTTTATCACCCTTCTCCCAAGGACTACTGCACTAAGTGAGCACCCAGTTTTACCTAAAGACAAGCCTGCCTTGGCTTTGAGAAATTTGTAATAGCTGCGCATTGTATAGTTGTATACATGGAGAGGGAGCAGACCCCCTCCAAACCAACCCTGTGTTTTTTAGCCTTCCCAGTCATGCAGCTTCTTAACATCTTCCAATGGCCTGGCCTCTCCCACTCCTTACCATCTCTTCCCTGCTCTCTATTTTACACCATTTATGCACAGATCTTAAGAAGAGAAACCCTCAAGGATAATGCACTCATGCCTTGCTCAATAGCAGCTTCAGAATTTAACAGGAGTCATTGACCCCTACCAGGTCACATTTTCAAACAACTACAATGAAAAAATCAAAGTCTACAGACAGTTTTCCTAAAACCAGGTTTCCCCCACCCCACATGCAGCTAGTATGCAGAATCCCAGCAGTTTAGGCATAAGGAAAGCAGTCAATAAAGAAAACAGGCAAAATAAAACAGTTAAACCAGCTTGAAGATAAGAACTACTGAAAGCAAAACAGATTTCCAAAAAAAAAAAACCACCCCCACCCTAAACCAAACTCATTGCTCTATTGCAAGGTGTTACTACCTTCCAGAAGCCCAGCAAAAGAAAAAAAAAACTGTTCAGCAAGAACCTTTCACCTCCCTCCCTAAGGAAGCTTTTCTAGGAAAGGCAAGGGTGGGGCCCCTGAGATTCAGCACATCTCCTATCTCTAGCTCCTCCCTGGCATTTTTTACTACTTAGTTCTTCCTGCCCTCCTGCACCTCTTTCCCCCTGAGCTAGTTTATTTTTACGTTTGAGGTTCTTTCTCATCTCCCTCATTTGCCCTGCAGGGACCATACGCTCCTTCATGTGGCCCTGGTCTCAGTTCCACTAGCAGGGTTGGATTGACCTACTAGATATTCAGGATTATCTCTGTGGGCTGGTCAGGCTGGTGATGTGGTGGAGGATCAGGCTGTTGTGTGGCAAAGCAGTGCTCCAGTACAGTGCCACACTTTTCCCACCTTCCAGAACAGTCCTACAGAGGAGTGGTGAAGTAGCCCAATGGTTAGAGCACTGGCTTAAAAACCAACAAAACAGGGTTCAATTCCTAGTAGCACCCCATGTGGCCTTGAATAAGTCACCTAAACCTCCATTGTCTCAGAAAACAATCAATGCCCCAGTTTCATGTACATCATCAACTTTAAGTTACAACATAAACCACTTTGACTACTTGATAAAGCAGTTCAAAAAGCCTGAGAAATAAATATAGAACTTTCCCCTCAGAGACTCCAGAGCCAAAAAGAGATAGACTGTACTTGCAGGCCTGCCCTTTGTGCTAGTCTCCATTCCAGGTACCACAGACCACTGTGATTCTATGATCCATCTCCCATAGATCCACATTTTGCATGTCAACTTTCCACAGATCATTAATGGACACCTCTCCTCAGGGAAGAAGGGCCCCTCTGAATCTGACAAGTTAGGGAAAGGATTCTGCTGAAAAGACACTCCCTGGATTTTAGGAATTCTGAAGAGAGTAGTAATTCAGGGTCTACTGCATAGCCTGGAGCACGTGGCTTTCACCTGCAGAGTTACCCAGTTTGAAGAGTGACATTTGTAAACCAGTCCTGGATTTCTGGCAAGCTCATTCTGATGCACTATGTGGCCAACAGCAGTGATTCCAATGGGTAAAATCAGAAACTATAAAATCCAAGCTGCATTGTAGAGAAAATTTAAAGCAAAATATAGCAAAAAATCTCACTCCTAGAACTGGGTAACTTGGTAACTCTGTATCTGCTTTCAGCTATGCACAACTGGGAATTGGCCCAACAGGAACAGAGACAGCAGTGGGAGGGCTGCCCCCTCATTCCAAGTCAACCAACCTAGCTGATCCAGTCCTGTAGTTCTGAGGAGAGAATTACTAATCCATGTATGTTATGGAGAGAATGAGTTAGTCCTGGCTTTCTCCTCATTCCATGCAAGGGCTCTAAGGGGGTGTTTACTAAATGGCGGTAGTGGACTCCATGCAAAATCAATGGTGCCACGGCTCCGATATCGTGCAGAGTCCACTACTGACGTTTAGTAAACACCCCCCCCCCCTAAGTTTCTCCTTCTTAAGAAAGTTTACTTGAATCAAAAGTTCAGATATACAATGGATGGTGAGACTCAGGGGCACAGAAGGATTTACTGACATTTAGCTTCTTTTTGGCAGACTGAGCCTTCCCAGGGCTCGCAAACTAGATGTCTCTACCATTGCAGCTTCTAAGGAGACTCAAACAACATCTGTAGTCAGAGCAAAATAATAGATCTTGTTGGCAGACATGTCAAAGAATCACCAGGGGGTACTTTACTCTCAGGGAGGATGAGTAATTTTCAAATAGCCCCTTTACCTGAATAGATACTAACCTGAGTAAATGACTTTTGGAAACTTCCCTCAACAGAGGTAGATAAATACTAAGTTTAATTTTTAAAAGTATCATGACTACCTAAGTGTTTTTAGAGGAGTGTTGGGAATGGGAGATATTGGGAAAATCATGAATGTTGAGTTTAATTATGAAAGTCTCAGGGGGGCCTATGGACATGGAAGATAACTGAAGGAAGGGCACAAGGCGGAAATTCCCATTAGGCATCTATTACTCGTACACTGACCCTGCCTCTGGCATCTTCAGGGGGGCGAGTAGCACGTCCCCCTGCTGCAAATCTGCTGCTCTCCTATTCCTATCCCCTCTCTCCTGTGAGCTGGTGGCACTGGTGGTGTTGGCGAACTCTTGGAAGAGGCAGCAGCAGTGGGGCCGAGCAGCACAAGCAGTAGAGAGAGAGTGAGTTAAGGCCGCCAGGGTGGATACGTTGCATTGACTGCAGGTATGTGCATCCATGCCCATCCTCCCATAGACAACTTTACGCTTTCAACATACTCAAGAAACAATCACACCTGACACAGGTAACACCAACATCTACTAAACAAATGTGCCCGTAACCCGAACGGCACCGAACGTCGCTGAAGCAGGTACGCAGAAGAGATTGCTTCCTTAATCCATCTGGAAATGGAAGCCTTAGTCGCCACTGCGCCCTTACGCGCTCCTCCAAAGAGAACAAACAACCGATCCGTTTTACGAAAGGGCTCAGTGACCTGTAAATAATGCCGCAAAACCCGTCGCACGTCCAAGCGTCGGAGGACCGGGTCCGACCCTCCCCCATCAAGGTTCCCTAGAACCTGCAGAGACACTACCTGATTGACGTGAAAGGGAGAAACCACTTTCGGCAGAAAGGAAGGAACCGTGCGCAAGGTTAGCTTACCCTCTGAAAAGATAAGAAACGGTTCACGACAGGACAAGGCCTGCAATTCAGAGATACGGCGAGCAGAGCAAATCGCTACCAGGAAAACTGCTTTCAAAGTCAAATCTTTCAACGAAGCGCGCTTCAACGGTTCAAAGGGCGAGTTGTTTTTCTTTTCCCTATTTTAGAAATCACTTAACAATTTTTTGTAAGCATCACATTCTACCCACCTGCAACATTCGTAGTCGTCCTAAAAAACACAGTCCGGCACAGAAGTCACAGTAAAAGCAATGTTAACAATGTTCTGCCCCCACATCTATGAGTGCATATGTACAGTCAGTGGTATTGCATACAGCCTGCAAGCAGCTCTCTGCCTTGTTCCTTCTTCATGATTCTTTCCTTCCAGTCTCCTGGAGACCTCCCCGGCTTATACCTCAGCCAAGGTACAACCGTTAACCATACAGGTCAGTGGCAGAGCTCCCTGGCCTTTGGGATATTCCTCTTCACCCCCTTCTTCTTGGGCAGAAATCTCTGACTTGGGCACAGCAAACAAAGTGTCACTGCCTCTCTCTGTCTTCTGCAATCCATTATCTTTTCACCTGTTGAACATCTGCCCCTAGCGTCATTCAGCAAATTCCTGTCAGCAGTTGTTGGAATGAAGCAGTGACGCAGATAGACCCAGCATGCATGTTGAACTAGAAACAGTGTACCTCTTCGTTTCAGCTATCACAGTAAGTACCTTATATTGCTCATTGTAATAAACAGTTGGACATTAAGAGACTGGTCTTTCCCTTGTACGCTGAACTGGTTTAGCTGGTTGTTGAGGAAGGCACTGATGTACGCATTCTAGGGAAAACATACACAAAGCCACACAGCCTTACACCAAATCCAGAAGATCCCTGTCCATAGCCTCAGTCATTTACTCACATTCCTCTCATCCCAACATTTTCAATTTCTCCTGGAAAAGGGACTCAAAGATTTCCCTCCTACAACCCGGTCCCTGTGTTCATGAAACCTCTGCAGCTCCTATGCTGGGTTCACGTTGAAGTCAGCTGCTTGGAAATGCCCCTTCTTCTGTGCAGGTTAGCTGCTGGTGTCTCTTTCCTAAGTACATGTTTTCTGGGAGACAGGGCTGGCACCCCAGGGGGAAACACAAAATTCCAGGTTTGGCCTAGGGCATGGAGGGGGGTTAATGTAAAGGGCAGAGGATTTTGGAGGCTAAAGTGGGTAGGGAATACGGAGATAGCAGGGGATGGCGGCGGGGGGGGGGGGGAGAAGCATGTATTAAAGGGAAAACAGGGATTGGAGTAGCAGTGGGGATTCAGAGAGCGGGAGTGAGGATGGGATCCTAGCGACTCAGGGGATGAGTGGTCTAGCACTAATGGGAAAGTGGGGAAGTCATTAATCTGGGGACACAGCACTGGGGATAAAATAGAGACACTGGAACCAGTATTCAGTGCTGGCAGTGAGCAGCTTAATTGAAACACCAATGCCTGTATTTAAATGAATATATAAATATTCACGCTTTTATACATATTAGGGCCCGGTATTCATTTGGGCAGGCTATTCGCTGCTACAGCGCATAGCCACACCTGCGAAACCTTAACCCTGGATATTGAAGGCTGGGGTCATATGCAGCCCGGCATTGAATATCTGGATTTGCCACAGATGCCCTGAAGACGCAGTACCTAACCAGGCAACAGCGATATTGCATACTGCCCGGTTAGCTCATGCAGCTTAGAGATAGGCAAGGGTTTTCCTCACCTATCATTAGCCACAGGTCACTAACTGGGCAGCATACAATATTGCTGCTGTCCAGTTAGGGACAGTCGCCGCTTCCGTTCCTCCCTGGACGGCCCCTGATACGCCTCGATGCTAAGCAGTTAGCATCAGTGCTCGTAGGGGAGAAGAGAGAGGATATTCAGCGGCACTAGCCATGTTAATGTTGAATATCCCATTCAGCAGCTGTCATACCATATAAACCATCTGTAAACCGTGTAACTGCCTTTCTAATATCGGTTCTGTAGTCTGCACCACTTTCTATACATACTGTGCAGTCACCACCTCTACTGCTATCCATTTAGTTTAGACCTTCAATTCAGCACTACATCCTCGCTCCACCCCTTCACTGTATGGATAGCTTTGGCCTGGTTAGAGGGATTTTCAGCCCGACACTATCCATACAGCATATTTCTGTGGGGTTGCAATGCAAGTCTCCATAATTGTATTATTAGTTTGTGGTTTTTTTATTCTATATTTCCTAGGGGTCTGTCTGTGCTCTGTGTGTATGAAAGAGGCCAGGTATCCTGCTAGCATCCAATTCTGTACAGAATCCATCTGTGCTAATGTGGCACGTTTAGATTTCCCTGTAGATGTATTGATGTTCTAGTGCCCACTGTAGTGTTTATGGTTATGCCTTGCTTCTCTGGAGGCACTTATTGTAAAATTCCAGAAAGTGAGTGCTGTTATGGTATGCAGGGGTGGCGGAAGGGATTTTTCTTTGCAGGTCCCAAGCCATGCCCCATCCCACAGGCAGAGACCCTTCCTATTTCGCCCACTGGGATCCGAACTCCCGAGGGCAGACAGGAGGGGCTTGGCCAAGATCGTGGCTTTTCGTCTGCCCATGGGCAGAAGAAGAGAGGATCCAATTTCCTGTGGGGAGTCAGGAAGGGGCTTTACTACTTCTGCCCATGGGGATGGGATCCCTGCGAGCATCCTGCTGCCTGCCGTGCTGCGATATTTGGTGGGGGCAGGGCGGGTGCGGCACACCTTGATGCCCATGGTGGTATATCAGAATTACTTTATAAGTCTTAAGTGACTGTTGTAGGGTTTTGTTATTACTTTACAGAATATGCCTAGTACTGGAGAGGGTTTCTGTTAGCGAGCATTGGTACAGCTAATAGAGATGACACATGTTTGATAACTCAGCAATAAAATAAAGGCTCCAAGATATAAGCCTATTGGCCATTTCATAGCCTACTGAAAGAATCGACAGGCAAAGCATTTTATTGTTGCCCATAAGCACTGGATTTCTGCTGAACACCACTCTTCCTATACCCAACTTGAAGACGGGGGACTAGAGCTAACTGGGGACTAAGGGTTAAGTATCTATATGCATTCTAGACTTCTGCAAATACTGTTCTGTCTAATATGTAATGTTATTTGCATTATTTGATAGTTTTTTGGTACCCGAGGGGAGGCAGCTGGTGCAGTTACAGCTGTTACATGGGAAGGGGTCCTTCCTGCTGGATTGCAAAGTGCCTTCACTGTCCCTTTACCACTCACATAAGTGTTGCCCTTGCATCCACGGATCTAAAGTCGCCATGCCATATCCTACCCTTGCCTAGCCACAGCACCAGTCTCACTTTATCCTCCCAAAAGAGCTGTATCACCAGGCACCTATGCTCTAAGGCAGGGGTTCTCAACCCAGTCCTTGGGACACACCTAGCCCATTTGCTTTTCAGGATAACCACAATGAATATGCATGAGAGGTAACAGCAGGCCGGAGCAACCCACCTGACTGCACCGTCCAATCGGGACCAGAGGAGCTGCAGGCATAAAGCACCACCGTCAAAGCGCACCCGCGCCTTGCGGGCCCGCGCCTGAGGGCCTCGCCAGAGGGCCCTTTGGCGTGGCCCTTAGGCAGTGGCACTTACATAGCCCTCAACGCCATAGAAACAAGGACTTCCACTTATAATTTTACTTCTAGTCTAAACCGCAAGTATAACATAATGATTCAGATTATCTATTGCCATTAATGCACTGTAAAATCACAACTGTTATCAATAACTAACTTACTTTTACTTACTGTTGTCAGTAATTTACCTTGAAATTACTGTTGTCAGTAATTCACTTTCACACTACTGCTATCAGTAATTCTATCTCATTTTACTGTTGTCAGTAATTCACCTTAGTCTTATTGCTGCCCATAGGCTTGTTACTATTGCTGCCCATAGGCTTGTTACTATTACAAATAGGCTTGTTACTATTGCTCACAGACTTGCTACTGTTACCAATAATCTCACTTTGATTATATGCTGCTAGTAATTTACTTTGAATTTACTGCTGTCAATAACTCACGTTTGATATAGTGTTATTGAATCAAGTCGCTTTACTGTTGTCAGTATTTTACATTAGATATACTGTCACCAGTAACCTGCTCTGAACTTACTGTCGTCAGTAACTCACTTGGAATTACAACTATCACTACTGCAATTTAACTCTATCAGAGTTTATTACTGCTGCCAGACACCCACATTACTATCAGAATCTATCTTATCTACTGTGCCATTTTATCACAACTCTATTCCACAGACTACCGAGCCAATTATAGAAAATGCTACACCCAAACAACATGCTCACACGAATATCATATACCAGTTTATTACTGGCAATAATAATTATTGACCTATCACTAAGTTTAAATAGTAAAACTCACATGACTATACCTATAATACACACACATACCCGTAATGACTGTCATATTGGACACACTCATGTTAACTACCCAAAAATTAATTATCATAGACTAATACACATACAACAAACAAATCCACAACAATTAGACAAGAAAACCGGGTCTAACAACCCATCCTCTCTATCATGCATCCTTATTAATGCACGATCAATGAAAAATAAACTACCCATATTTAACGATCTGATAACTGACTTAAAACCAGATATCTTATGTGTCACAGAAACATGGCTTTCTGAAACAGATACCGTCTATCTAAATCAACTTGATAAAGAAAATTATGACACATTTTACAAACACAGGTCCAATAAAAAAGGTGGTGGAGTTCTAATGATGACAAAAAAGATATTAAACGCCAAATTAATCCAATCAAACATCTCTAATAACATGGACACATTATTAATAAAAATCGGTCCCATAAAAATCTGCTTAATCTATAGACCCCCAGATCAAAAAACAGATGGCCTGGATTCTCTTATTGAACTCCTTAACTCTTCTACTGAACAAAATCCTGTAATCATGCTAGGCGATTTTAACCTGCCGTCACTTCCATCACTAGACTCTAAATTATTTCTAGACACTATAGCAGACATAGAGTACCATCAAATAATTAAAACAGCAACGCATATCAAAGGAGGAACACTAGATTTGGTCCTTCTACCTGAGATACTCTTCAAGCTAATTAACTCAAATTCCATTGAATGTACAGAGACACCTTGGTCTGATCATTTTATTATCAAAATAAACCTTACATATCCCATCCCTAACGTCAAAAACTACACAAGAAATGGCCCCACCTCAAAATATAGAAAATTTCATGAAACAGACTTCCTTGATTCAACAATCCCCTACTTCTTATCAACACCTAATTTGGATGATGCTGTTAACAACTGGAATGTGACTATCAATAACGCAGTCAAAAATAATCATCTAAATAAAAAGACCACACATACCAAAACAAACAGCTCACCATGGTTTAATAACACACTAAGACAAATGAAAAGAGAACTAAGAAAACTTGAAATGAAATGGCGGAAATCCAAGTTGTCTGTACACAAGGAATATATAATAACCATCTAACAAAATATAAGGAAACAATAAACAACACGAAGAAAAATTATTACGCAGCAACCTTATCAAAATCATATAATAGACCTAGAGAGCTATTCTCTATCGTCAGAAACCTAACCAATAACGATCAAACTTCTAGCAACGAAATCACAGACATCTCAGTACAAACCTTAGCTAATCACTATCAAAACAAATCAAAAAAACCTACTATACCCTCAGACAATAACAACATCCCTTGTCAATCTATAGACGAATGGTCAGAATTTTACCCCATGTCAAAAGTGTCATTAAAAACTATCATCTCAGACCTAAATACCACAACTTCATATTTAGATCCTTGCCCAGTATCGTGGATAAAAATACACTACCAACTCTACTATCATATATTCTCCCAATAGTAAACTTATCACTAACCCAAGGATACCTTCCACCTCTCCTTAAACATGCACAAATACGCCCAATTCTAAAGAACAGCAAACTAGACAAAACATCTCCAACATCATACAGGCCCATCTCTAGCATACCATTTATGGCCAAAATAATTGAAAAAGTAGTACAATTACAGACACAGGAATTTATAGATTTATCTTACCCACTTGACGATCAACAATATGGATTCCGACCCCGCCACGGAGTAGAAACACTTCTAACAGTATTAATAGATACACTCCTAAAAGGAATTGACAATCATAACCAAGCGTTCATCCTCCTTTTCATCGACATCTCAGCAGCTTTTGATAGCGTGCATCACTCAATAATGCTCAACAACCTAAGACAGATAGGCATAAACTCTACTGTACATAAATGGTTCACCTCATATTTAAATAACAGAACACAAAATGTAAGAATAGGTAATCAAACATCAAACACATACAAACAAGAAATAGGTTTACCACAAGGTTCAGCGCTTTCAGCCTTACTTTTCAATATTTATATAAAGCCGGTCTGCAACATCTTTAAAAAATTTGGAGTACAATATCACCTTTATGCGGATGATATTATGATGTACATACCTTTCACAATTCCTAACCTACCGATCCAACTTCTATCAGAGTGTTACAATGAAATCACAATCTGGCTAAAAACCCAAAACCTCCACATAAACCATGCTAAAACCGAAGTATTAATCGTAACAAAAAACCAATCATATATGCCTCCAACCCACATAACACTACAAAACCAAGAAATTAAAATAAAAAATGAAATAAGATATCTAGGTGTCATCTTAGACACACACCTTACAATGGAAACCCACATCAGAAATACCATAAAGAAAATCTACTTCAAACTTAAAATCCTCAAACAATTACACCCCCTTGTATTTATACAAGATTTCATTAATATAACTCAGGCTACCATAACTCCCCACTTCGATTTCGCCAACTTAATACTTATAGGCATCTCAAAACAAAACATCAGAAGAATCCAACTTGCGCAAAATGCAACCGCTAGAGTTATATTACAAATAAACTCCCTCCAACATATAACACCGATATTAGCATCCCTTCACTGGTTATCAATACAAAGCAGGATAATATACAAAACAATAATAACGACATTCAAAGCCTTAAACGACTTGGCACCGAAGACATTATGTAATCTAATAGGCAAAGAACCACCTAAGCCCACTCTTAGAAAAGGACAATCAAACAAACTAAAGATTCCAAAAGAATTCATAAAAATCCACAAATTAACAAATAACAGAGCCTTTTCCCATATAGCTCCAACCATCTGGAACTCGTTACCAGAGGACTTACGATCACTATCAGAGATAATGGAATTCAGAAAAAAATTGAAAACGTATCTATTTAATAAACACTATAATACCTTGGAAAACCCTCCACTCAACCTAGATAAAGGCTAAATATGAATCTACCCATATCAAGCTAATACACCCTACTATAAAGGATAACATTCAAACTTACATAAATAACACTACACTTCTATGCCTTATATTCCTATTTGTATATAGTTACAACTGGTATGTCTGCCTAATGCGGTACAGACAGTACTTCTGTTTAAATTGTTACACACTCTGTTATAGCTGAAATATCCTGATTAGTTGTTGAATCATTGAATTATGCAAGTTAAGATGTTCTATGTAATAAGTTATAATGTTCAATGTTCTATGTAAACAAACTCTGCTTTGTTAACTGTTGTTAATTGTACACCGCAACTGATCGCTGGAAGATGCGGTATATAAATAAGTGTTAAATAAATAAAAATAAAAAATGAGAGAGATGTGTGTGCACTGCCTTCAGTGTATGTAAATTTCTCTCATGTAGATTATGGTTATCCTGAAAACGTGACAGGCTAGGTGTGCACCAGGGACTGAGTTAAGAACCCCTGTTCTAAGGTGTTTCTTTTGGATATTTCTTTAGAGTGCAGATTAAAGGGGATAACCTCCTTAACCACCACCACTTACTGTTTATTTAGCCATCCCAATTGGAATGCGATAAAAGTCGAGTCCTCTTTGGGTAAGGGTAGCTGCACATTCAAGTTTGCAAAATGGCAAAACTTTAGGGGTATGTGCCGAAATCTACACGTGGACGCTGTGAAATTGCAGCACTTACACAGGGATGTTATTGATTTCTCCCATATGTACATTTCTAAAAGGAACACTCCCACTGCACATGGATGTCCAGCATTTCTACACCTCCTTCTACAATGTAAACTCATGGCTCTTTTGAATGGCTATGTTATGTTGATTTTACATCTTGTTTGAGACATTGCAGTAATCAAACAGCCTTTCTACCTCTGCTACAACTCCATTATTGCATTTCCTCCCTTCGTTCTTCTCTTGTCCGTGTAGTCTTCCTTTATTAAAATTATTGTAAGAGATGTAGATTCAGCTGGGATATGCAGTTTATGAAAATTAGATGTGATCATCATAACAGGGAGTACTCAACACTGCACTTTGTTCATTAACCTGTACTTTCTAGTGGGGATCTACATTAGGTAAAATTACCAGATTTCGGGATGTTAAGTCTGGGATACTTTGGATGAAAGGTAGTATCTTGGAGCTGTGGGGAAAAGTCCCCCAGGACAGAATTATAGAAGATACTGGTTCTGCATGGAACAGAACACTGACATGTTATTGAGTACGATGCCTGTGGCTAATGTGGAGAGAGGTGAGGTCCGAGAAGACTCAATAGGTCACTTGAACTTCACTGGAGGGGAGTAGTGGGAGAACAAAAGTGCTGTGTCTCAGTCTGCACTTTAACTAGGGAAAGGAGGTGGTTTTAATCCAGAACCGGACATCAAGTAACTTTAATATTAGCCAAAGGGTAGAGATAAACGGCTGCAAACAGGATATACCACCCTAGAAAAGCAGGGAGGGACCACAGCCCAATCAATTGATTCTTGTTATAAAAAACTTAATTAAAATGTTATCCTAATATAGAGCAAATGCAGTAACATAGAAAATTAAAGCAAATAAAGGCCAACATGGCCCATCTAGTCTACCCCATATAGTAGCTAGGGTAGTAACAGCCACTCCCTGCAGGTTATTCACCCCCCACCCCACGACTTTTTATTCCCAAGGGAGGAAGTCATTTACTTAAATCTAGCTTGGAACAGAGATGGACTGTATTTTGATTCCATTAGCTCACTAGACAGAGATCTTCTGTGAACAAGTGTAAAGTAACCTTTGATGACCCCAAGGATCTATGGCAGGTCCAAACTGTCTCCAGTCAGTTCTCATCACCAACTTCTGTTTTCACAGGCACAAATAAGGCCTGGAAGAGACAGAGGAAATATGCAGCTTGTTACCGCTTGATGTTTCTGCATATTTCATGGGAGCTGCGTGGAAGATAATTGATTTTCAGTTGATTGATGTTGGATAAATGACAATTTTGCAGCATGATAAGAATAGCAGATTGTAGAACTTCCAGATCTTGTTCTAATACAACAGTTGAATCCACTCAGATACTCACTATGTTTAGGAGAGGGGCCTCCAGCATAAAAACCATCTAAAGACCTTTACTGGAAGAGCGAGAGGTTTCACCAGAATGCTCCCTTGTTATGCGAAACATCTGAAAAGTAATACCTGAAAGCTACCGCTAAGGGAATTTACAATTCTATAACACCAGTCAGTTTTCTGGATAGTTTCAACATCCATATGAGATGTGACTGTTCATTGCTTCCATTATATATGCACACTTGTCTCATGCATATTCAGTAGGGATTCTTAAAAAGCCTGACGGGGTTGTACTCATAATAGCCTCAGTTTAAGATCTTTGTGCTTGACCCTTCCTACTGGTACTAGGGCTTCAGTGTAGGGACACCGTTGCCTCTGGTCTAGCATACATGAATCTTTAACTGGGAGGGTTATCTTATCAAACTATGCCATTTCATTCACTTATTATTATTGTCTTTAGAAACTCCACAAACCAGTAGTGTGAAAGCAAGCAGAGCTGTGGAAACAGAGAAATGTTCCCAGGGCTGCTTTCTATTTTTGAAGGAGAAATCAGAGCAGACACGAGAGGAGGGGGGGGGGGGGTGGGCTGGAAAGGAGCAGACACAGGGGGAGCTGAAAGGGAGTAGATACTTGAGGATGGGGCTGGAAGGTGATTGGGTAATAGGAGGGAGGTTGGAAGAGAACTGACAGGGGTGAAGGTGGGGGCTGGAAGGGAGCTCACATGAATTTTTGGAAGGGAACGTAAAAGAGGGGAAGTAGGAGGCTGGAGGGAAGGTGGGGGCTGGGAGATAGCCGAGACCTGGGGATGGTACTGGAAGCAGATGGACAGAGGAGAGGGTGAGTGGAAGGGAACTGACACAGGAAGGGGCACTGGGACTGGAAGTTTGCCTATACTTGGGTTGGTATTTGGACTAGAAGGGGCTGGACGATGGAAAAGAAGGGGGATTGAAAGAGAATAGACAGCAGTGGCGGTGCTGGGAATACAAGGGGGTTGACAATGGAAGGTACTGGGAGGGGAGGTTTTAAAGGGGGCTGATACTGGGGAAGGTTACTGGGACTGGAAAAAAGGCTTATGGAAGAAAATGAAGAAAGCAAAAGGAGAGACAAGAAATGGCAGTTGGACTGTAGACCATAGAAAGAGAGCTAAGAGAAGACAGAGGAAAACAGAAACCTCAGATCAGGACCAGCATGATCAAAAATCAGACAACAAAGGTAGAAAAAATAATTTTATTTTCAATTTAGTAATTGGACTTTGCACTATCTTTATATTTCACACAGTATGGGGAACTGCATCTCTTATCTGGTGTGGCACCGCATGCAGAGTCTGGCTTCTTGGGGTTTCATTTTTAAGTTTTTAAGTTTTGTCTACATATTTTTATTTTTACTGTAGGTTGTGGTCATTTATTCTGTACTTGGTGAGGGTCTGTATTCTGAGTGTGTGACCAAGTTTAGGTGTTCTGTTAACATGGAGTTTGTACATAGGGATCTGTCTTGCAGTAATTTGACTTGTACAGCACAGAGGACTAAACAAAGCTAAGCTTTCAGATTTTACAAGTGCCTCTTTTTATCTTAATATTAATTTCTGCTTGGGCTATAAGTTTAGGATTATTCAGACTGCCTACATTCCTTGAATAGTCTTTAAATCAGATATCTGAGTGTGCCCTCAGTTCATATAAGGTCTACTGGCCAGGGGCACTTAAGTTCCCTCCCACCGCAGAGTTGCATTACCTATATAGTCAAATACATTGACATCTGTCCTTCAAGTAGTTCTGACACGCACCTTTATTTCCTTTTCTCGTTCTCCTAGGACCACTTTATAACAGTCTGATTCAGTATGTTGTGTGCAATAAATGAGGTGCTTTCATGCTCAGAAGAATCATTTGGAACCTAAGAACTTGCACTATATGCCTCAAGGTAGTAGAGTCAGTTCTTTATGCATAGCAGCTAAGGGAAGAATTAGCTGCACTTAAACAAACCTTCTCAAGGGTACAAATTGTTCAAAATCCACCACCTCTCCCACAAAGAACCAAACAGCCCAGGAACAAATAGATCACAGTAAGCTCTGGTAGATTGTGACCTGTAACAAGGAGATACCCTCTAGAGATATCCTTGCATAATGCCATCTCTGCCTTTGAGGAGTGTGCCCAACCTGTGGAAATTGAAGTGCCCGTAAATGAAAGGCTTAATGCCAAATCTACTGCTAGTATACCAAATATGAAAAAAAAAAATCACAAAACATCAAATTACTCCTACTTGGAAATTCCATCATCAAAGTCGCCAACTTGAGAACACAGTTAAATGGAGAGAAGATTGTCAACTGCCTCCCAAGCTCTTCAGCCAGCAGGAATACAAACCAAATTGTTGGTATAGTTAGTGCAGAAAGTGAGCACTCCAAAATTGACATTGTTATCCACATAGGTACAAATGACCTGGCTAGAAACAGTGTCCTGGTAGTTCAAAGGGACTTCTAAACTCTGGGAAAGAAACTCAAGCCCATTATTAACATTATAGCAGTTCCAGAAGTTCTACCTCTTCTTGGTAAAAGGGCAGAAAGACTGCATCACATAAACAGCTTTAATACATAGCTACAAATCTGCTGCAAACAAGAAGGATTTAGATATATAGGCAACTGAGGAAACAGATGGACCTACATCTCTCTGTAGTAGGGAAAAGGATCCTAAGTGAAAAATTCAGTCAGTATGTGAACAGGCATTTAAACAAGGGAAAGGGGGTGATGGATGGAGAATAATAAGTTCAAGACGTCTTTTCCAGCTAAAATATAATAACATTGGAAACAGCCAAACTTTCAAAACACACATCAGCGGCAACAGGGAAGAGGAGTGTAGAACAAAATCCATGTTAAATACAGGCAAGCCAGTCAACAAATGCTGGAAAGCAATGAGAACAAATGCTAGAAGCCTAGCCAACAAAGTTCCTGAACTAGAAGCCCTAATAGTGGCAATGGACTTGGACATTGTGGCCATTACAGAATCATGGTTTAAAGATTCACATAAATGGGATATAGCCATAGCTGGCTATAATCTATTTAGAAGAGATAGAGAGGGTAGAAAAGGAGGAGGAGTAGCCCATTATATCAAAAACAATATCAAAGCTGCTGAAATGCAGGGGACATGGGGAAAAGAAGAAGCAATGTGGATTGTGTTGGAAAAAGGTGATGGCACCGTCATCCATATTGGTGTAGCCTACAGGCCTCCAACACAAACCAAAGAAATAGAGAATTTATTGATATTGCAAAGATAGCCATGAAGGGGGAAGTGATATATTGCGTGCATTACTTAGACATGGAACTGACCAGGGAAGGCTTGATATTGGATTAATACTCACCAATGGAGATAGCGTGTCAAATATCCAGGTGGGTGCCCATGTGAGCACCAGTGACCATCACACGGTGTGGTTTGAGATTAAAGCCAAGGCAGAGTCCAATCATAGCAAGCTCAAAGTCCTAGACTTCAGAAACACTGACTTCAGTAAAATGGCTAAGTACCTGAAGGAGGAGGTGACAGGGTGGGAGACGATAAGGGAAGTGGCATTACAGTGGGCTAAACTAAAAGGAGGCAATAAAAGGAGCAACAGATATATATGTAAGGAAAGTAACTAGAAACAAGAGGAAAAGGAAACGGAAACCTATCCGGTTCTCCAAAGAAGAGGCTGCACAAATAAAGGCAAAACACAGAGCTTTCACAACATTCAGATGTTCGGAAACAGAAAAACACAGAAAACAATACAGGATAAAACTAAAAGAGACAAAAAGAGAAATAAGGATAGCAAAATCAAAGGCAGAAGAAAAGATGGCAAAACATGTGAAGTGTGACGACAAAACCTTTTTCACCTATATTCGGGAGAAGAGGAAAAATCAAAGGAATTTCAGGATTCAAAAGTGATGAGAACAGATTTGTGGAAAGGGATATTGAAAAAGCAAATGTGCTAAACAAATACTTTTCTGTATTTACTAAAGAAAATCCTGGTGAAGGACCACCTGTGATTGACAAATATACAATTGGAAATGGAGTAAATACCACACCATGCACAGAAGGTGTATTAGAACAACCTGCAAAACTGAAAATGGACAAGGCTATGGGACCAGACGGGATACATCCCAGGATACTGAAAGCACTCAGAGAGGTTCTTACAGGACCATTTAAAACATCCTTTAATAGATCCTTCAAGACGGGAGAAGTTCCACTGGACTGGAGAAGGGCTGAAGTGGTAATAGGGAAGAGGTGACAAACTACAGGCCAGTGAGCCTTACCTCATTGGCGGGAAAAGTAATGGAGGTGCTACTGAAAGAGCAAATATTGGACTCTCTCAAAACCAACAAATTGCATGATTCAAGACAACATAGTTTTACCAAAGGACGATCTTGCCAAACAAATCTTGATTGAGTTCTTTGACTAGGGGACCAGAGAACTAGATGAAGGGCATGCAATGGATGTGATCTATCTAGATTTTAGCAAAGACTTTCATACTGTTCCTCGTTAATGTTACATAACGCGCGGTTACTTAACGATCGTTAACGTCCCCGGCCGCAGAAGGTGGAGAGAGGGCGGAGAGAGGCCCCTTTCACACTAACGCACTGAACTGAAGGGCTGAATCCTACCGCAAATGAAAACCTGCTGTTAGATGCACATTTGCAGGAGAGAGAAACCATTTCAGTGTCAGCAAGGTACAGCCAAGGCAGGGAGCCCAAGATATGTGATAGAATTGCTCCATTTTCAGCAGCACCATAGTGCCAAAGTATGAATGGCCACTATGGCGATGGCGCAAATGGGGCATAGGGAGCCGCAGGCAGGACATGTAGCATGGGCAGCTGGGGCACAGGATGGACCAGGCGGGCACCTAGGTGGCACATAGGAACATAGAAACCAGAATTCAGCAAGATAGCAGCTGACCAAGGCCAAACACAATCCACCTATATCTAACGGATTCACCCTAGCCAATAGTTGCTGGGGCACTGACCTGACATCCCCACAGCCATCCCGCCCCCATGTGAAAGGGACATAATATTGGTAGGCAGTGATAGGGGGGGGGGGATGTGAGGATGTCCATGTATGGCCCCCCACCCCGGGATATGCTCCCTAGGCGGGCACCTACCTACACAGTGGATGGCCTGGGACTGCGCACTACCAGCACCGACAGCAAATGGCCATGTCAGCTTGGCAGGGGGGGGTGTGCCCATGCTGGAGGGGGCAGTGCCACCTCCCTGCAGTGGACCTAGGCCATATCCTGCATCAGTACGTGGTGTGCAGTGCAACATACAAAGTCTGGCTGAGGAAAAGTACAGGTAGCCCCAGGGACTATTGTGCATCTGTGGCAACAGTGTGGTGCAGTACACCCAGCCAGTGTCTCCAGAAGCAGAGGATCACAGGTTCAAGCCCCAGCTGTGGTTCCTGCAGAGCATGTCCCTATGTTTTACCCTACAATGCAGATACAACAGCAACATGTGCAAAGCCCAAAGCAGCGGCGAACAGGGGTACAAACACCCACCTACACAGGCTCCACAATCCAAAGATGCATGGAGAGTCAGGCTGTTATCACCAGAGCACTACTACTACCCGCTGCGCAGTTTAGCAATGTCGGCACTGTGATCAGGACCAGTATGGCGGGCAGGGTTGCCAACCACCCCTATCTTTGTACAATGCTGCAATAGGAGTGAGCATGTGTGTATGTCTATCCATTGTTCTGTGGCTGCCCACCCTTCACTGGGCCCAAAATGTCCCACTGTTACCAGCGTTAGCCTGAATAGGTGCATAATAAAGAGCAAGGTATTTTGGGTATGGCCCGGACAGGGCAGATTGGCCAGGATGCATCTTCACAGGGTGTGGGGCAATGACTGGGACACTGTAGTGCCTGACCTCCACCTGCATGGATAGGGTGGCCACAGCATGGCATGCTGGGAGGGCACTCACTCTGACCAAGCAGTGACCATGGCAGGTCTAGGTTCCCACATAGCGCTCTACACTATCTGCCTCCAGTGATATATTTGTGTTCCCCAGTCCTGGGGTCCCAATCACTGAGTTGCCTGCTTGCTGCACATAGTTCCTCTGTGAGCAGGCTGGTGGACTGTCTGCAGTTAGACTGTGCATGGTCAGAACACCTTTAAGGTACAGTCTGACTGTGCTGTCTGCTGGTGACTGGCAGATAGTGGTAGGAGGCAGTTGGGGTTTTCCAGACCTAACCCCAGCATTGCTGCTGGTCTGCCACTGCTCCAGTTATAGGTATGGCTCTGGCCCACCAACCCTGGAGGGCTGTCTCATACAAACAGGATGGAGGTTGCTTCCCCAAGGCAGGGGCACCTGTTCTTTACTTACAAAAAGGGTGATGTGAGCCCTTTGGGGTATGTAGTATATACCACTGCAACCTATAAAGGCACTGCTACACACACCTCATGCAATTCTAGGAACCCCTCTGCCCTGATAACAGCTGCCCATGTCAGCCAGACCCTAACATGGGGTACACACGAATCTGGCTGGTGTCTGGTCCCACAGGGCCACATGTGACTGCAGGATACAGATGGACACCAAATTACCTTTGGCTGCACTGCAAAGAACACTTGTCACACACTGGTAGTGATGGGGATGTACAGCAGGACCTATCTCTAGCATCACATGTACTGCGGACCTATTGCTGGGCACCCATCCTATCCCTCAGGGTGAACACAGACCTGCACAATGGCATGGTCTGTAGCTACTCTATGCCAGTATCACGCACTGTCAGTTCGTCTTTCCAAGCTGAGGTACCGGAGAGGTGCAGACCCCATTTGGTGATCAGCTGTAGACTGCTATTCAGCATGTGCATTGCATCATGGGTACTGGTGGCGTTACCCTATCCTGGCACTCAGAGCAGACAGTTTGTGCGGTGACCTGCAGTCCTTCTGTACCCAGACATTGCTGTGACATACACCATGGAGGTATAGCCTACTGGTTAATACAATGCCATTCTTGGCAGTGTTCATGCGTTCAGTTCCTCATTGTTCCTTCCTCTCATGCCTGTCCTACTCAAATAGTGTGCATGCCTGTAGAGGTCATATATTTGCAGATCTGTGCTTCCAGCCCATAATACCCTCGCCACAATTGCCAACATTCCCTCGGTCCGTCTATCTGCGTCTGTCAGCTGTGTAGAGTCCTGTCTGCCAGTGCAGGCTGCCACCCCATGTCATGCCCTGCTACCCTTTCCTGCATTGCGCCTCTTCATGCTTGCCTCGCCTGTGCCTGATCTGCATGGCACCACCACTCCTCTGTCCACCCATCATTGTAACTATCCTGCCACCTCTGCCTCCACTGGGGGACACGTATTCCCATCGTCTGCCACCAACTGTTTTTCCGATACTTTACATTGCCAACACCCTGTGCTGTGGTACAGCTGCCCCACCATGTTTGTCATCAGTACTAGCAGGCACATGGGATGCCCGCAGATATGGCAGGTCCAGCGGCTCCCACTTCTCCCTCCTTCACTCACCTGTTCATTACCTTTCCTGAGTGCTCTATCTAGTGTTAGGGCTACATCTGTCTCTGTTCCACACAGGTCATGCATGTCATCCTGAGGCTCCTTGCAGTCCCTAGGGCACACTAACCTAGGACACCATAACCTTGTTAGGCCACCTTAACCTATGGTTCCGTAGAAAAGGGTGCCTTCTGCGGTGCTTTGTCCAAGGGTGCCTAATATGGCGCTTAGCCTAGGAGGCCCTATAGGGCGCCTTATGAGGCACCTTACAGGGCACTTTACTAGGCACCTTACATGGCACCTTGTAAGGCACCTTGCAAGGCACCCTGTAAGGCGCCTTACAAGGTGCCTTGCAAAGTGCCTTACAGTGTGCCTTGCAACACTCGTTAGTCTAAGGCGCCTTGTAACGCGCGTTAGCTACTACAGCTTGCTGTAACGATGCAACGCCTACACCTTTATATGGGCATCTGTACCTTTACCGTGGAACCTAACGCAAATGTCATTACCGCAGTTTAGTTTCATGTATGTGCATGCCTACAGGTAAAATGAGCTAGTGGCTCTTTGAATGGTTGACTGTCAGCTTTGTATTACTGTGACTACTACTGCTCTTTGTTATCACCCCTCTCCCAGAGACTACTGCTGTAAGTGAGTGCCCAGTTTTACCTAGAGGTTTAGTTTACCTTGGCTATGAGAGACCTATGCCAATGGTGCAGTGTGTATTTGTACACACGGGAAGTGAGCTGACTGACTATCCCCCCAAAGTTCCCCTATGTGTTTTCTTTTTAGCCTTCCCAGTTGTAACCCGGAGGGTTAAAAAAATTAATTTTGTTAAAAATATGTTAATCACTCTCCCGAGATGTGCTGGGGATCTTTTAATAGGTGGAAGTGGAGAGAGCTTTCTGATTGGCTGGAAGGGTTGCAGCAGGCCCAGAGGGAAGCAGGGGCCTAAATTAAAGCTCTGCTGGAAAGAGTTCCAGGAGTTTAGGTGATAAGTTACCCGAAAAGATGTGAACCCCAGGGAGATCTGGAGGTCCTGTGAACTTAGGAAAAGAGTCTAGTTTGTGTAAAGGGGATATGGGAAAATCAAATTTGGAATTAGAATTAGGAAATTTTAATGTTTAAGGGTTTAATTTTACAGGGTAGGATATTTAAGGGGTTAAAATCATTAGAGGGACATAAATTTGAGTTCAAATAAAATTGAGAGTTGTAAACAAAATAAGCAAGTAGGTTCTAAATTTTAAAAAAATACATTTTGTACATAATTTTGGGGTAAATGAACTTTATGTCCTGGGAAGCTACCAAAATTGACTACTGGGTTATATTCGATGTGGGGGGTACCTGGAAGAATAATTTAATTTTTGAAATAGATTGGGGTAAGTTTGGAAATTTACTTCGTTTAATATTAGAGAGAAATAAACAGCACACTTGTCCTTGGCACAATTTAAATTTTAAAACCACTGTGAGAAAGCTGCTGGGATCCTGATTAAAGGGGTGTTAATGTTATTGTGTTAATGAGACATATTAATATAGTTTAGGGTAAAAAAGGAAATTCACATAGAAAGTAATATGAAAAAATAGTTTAAAATGGAGATTAAATGAACATTCCAATAGTAAACAACCCTTAGAATTTCTAGAACGCAGCGTGTGATAGGTTAGTGTCAGTCACATGGACTGAGTGGAATTCCTGTCTCCTAGGAAACTATAAGTTTTCTGTTAAACAGACAAAGAAAAGAAGAAAGAAAGCTCTACCTGGAGGAAGGTGTCTTGTGTTTGTTGTACAGAAAAAGTCAGCCAGAGAGCAAAGCTGAGAGCAGAGATAAGTGAAATAACTTAGCAGTGTCTCTATCATTATCTCATGGGAAGAATTGAGTAGGTTATAGGTGTAAGCCAGTTTTGGTTTGTGTGCAGAGAGATATTGAGCTTGGCTAGTTGTTTTAAAGAAAAGCTTGCTCTGCAGTTTCTCTGAAGATACATTTGCTGATGAAAAAGAGAAAACTTACCATGGCCAGAGGAATATTATTTTCAAAATTAAGATATCTTCAATTGGTTCTGTTTTAGTTAAACAGCAGTGCAGTGGAGAGAATTCTGTTTCTGTTGTTCTGTTCTAAATGTTACTGCTTCTTGGGAAAAGATATATTACTAATGGTAGCTTATAAAGTGTTGATAAACTCATTGTATGCCAAGTTGCAGAGTTAGCAAAAGAAAAGGAGAGATGCATAACATTACTGTAATACTGTTCTTTTGAGAAAGAGAATTTATACTGGCCCTGATGTTGGTCTGAAATAAGGTGCCTAGTTGTTAAAGGTGTGAAAACAGCGTTGCCGCTTAAAAGGAAATATTGAATTACAAAAAATTGTGCATAAGTGTAAACTAGTGGCGCTGTTATTGTTCTAATACACAAGCTGAATCAGAGTGTAATAGTTTCTCTGGGATGAGTATGACTTGAGAAAATTAATTATTGAAACAGAGGATATCAAAGAAGTAACAGAGAGAGAATAAAGCTTTGTATGGTACAAGTTGTTCAGGACAACCAAAAGGCACAAGCTCCTATAGAGTGCAATAAACGCAAAAAGGAAAAGACTGAGAAGAAATTAGCAGGGAATTTTAATTATCTTTTTGTTTTCACCCGTAGATAGAGCCCCGTAAGTACACTGAAGTTTTCCCAGATAAGTTACTTTTGAAGATACTCAGGGAGAGTCAGGGTTTTTCTCCTTTTGATTTCGTAAAGATAGGTGAGGGAGAAGAACTTCGGATCTACTCTTCAAGGGCCCCAACACTCCTACCACCGAGAAAGAAGTACAGCGCTGATTACACCAACTCCTACCATCTTGGAAGAGGAAGCTAAGTATAGACTGCTGCAGTGGACTTTGTGCTAGAATATAGAATAAAATTTGAGGGAGAGGGAAATTATTTTGTGGATATCCTTAATGTTATTGAATAAAATGTATTTTCTCTTCATTTGAAAACTGCTTGAGTACATTAAGTTAAAAACAAAGTGCATGCTAAAGTAACACTCCGTAGGAATCGTAAAACCCCTAATTTTTATGCGCCCTGCTGTGAGAACTGGGGGAATGTGTGGTCCGGCTCTTGGGGAATAACAACTGGCCTGCTACCATGATCAGTAGCCTACACCCCTGTCGGCTGCTGCGATCAGAGCCTGGGCCAGCGCTGAACCCCGAGGGGGTTACACAGTCTTATAGCTTCTTAACTACTGGTCAACAACTCAGCATATCTTCTGACAGCCTGACCTCTTCCACTACTCACTGTCTCTCTCCAGACATCTATTTTATGTCATTTGCTCACAAATCTTACATAAGTAGAGGAACCCTCAAGGATAATACACTCATGCCTTGTTGAACAACAACTTCATAGGTTTAATATATAGATTCATTGTGACCCTAAGCAGGTCACAATGAAAACAAAGTCTACAATCAATCAGTTTTCCTAAAACCAGGACAAGGTCATAAATAGTAGCAGCCCCCTCCTTGAAAGACCAGGTTTAAATAAGTTTAGAACAGTTACAGGTAAGTCAACAAAATGAAGTCCCAAATAAGGGACCTAGCAAAATAGTAACTCTTGTGATCTTGTATACAGTACAGGTTAGCTTGGAACCCTGACTGGGTTCAGTAATTCAGCTAAAGGAGTAACGCACAGTTGAATACGCCTTGTCCCCGTCCCCCCCCAAAGAATGAAGCTAGTTTTCAGAATCTCAGCAGCTCAGACAAAAAACAATTATTTTTCAAATCCCACTATCCATCATACTATACTATCACCTAGGTGAGCAATGAATCAAGAGAAACAGACAAGAGAAAACAAAACCGTTAAACCAACTTCAAAATTAAAAGTGATAAAAACAAAACAGATTCTCCTAGGACAAGCAGGATGAGTCAGCCACACTTGGTGACGTCATCCGACGGCGCTGAGACAGAAGTTCTCTCCATAATTCAGAAGGGTGAAAAAGCCCTTCTGAGCATGGGCCAACAGGCTCCACCCCCCGGCCCGCCCCTAACTAGCTAGTTTTCAGTTCTTCCGCCTTGCCACAAGACGGAACTTTCTACTCTCCAAATAAAACCTACTTACTTTGCTTATATGAACTAAAAATGTTCTAATTCTATGTTTCTGATGTCTCTCTTTTCAGATTCCTGTGCCACAAAGAGCAAGGCTAGGAGCACATCTACCTATGGGACATGTGCTCAGCGTCCTTCTCCCTTCGGCCATGTGGCCGACACTACTAAACACGGCAGGACTTCCCGAGTTTTTACTTACCCACTCTTCAGGTCTGTCCCAATGCCGTTCAAGGGAGCAGGCTGGATTCTACTGTGCCTGCCGGTCACACTCACAAAGGCAAGTATTCTGAGGATCATCTGAACCCAGCCGGAACATGCTCCAGGGATCTCTGCTGCTGCTGTGATGCTGCCGCTCGGGATGTGCCTATAAGGACTCCATCCCAGTTGCAAGCTTCGCCGGGCCTGCCAACAATGCACGGATGCTGCTGATGAAGGCCTTTGAACGCCGGAGGTGTCTCAGACAGGCAGCAGTCCTCACGGCAGCCCACGACGTGCCTGAGAAGGCCTCTGTCCCCGGCCAGCCCGGTAGTCTGCGCTTCCTTCTTCCGCCGCCTCCAATGCGGCTGGTGGTCAACGCTTCAGCATTTCCTTCTCCGCTGCCTACGATGCCATCCCCCACGTGTGCACCATGGGGGCAGCCATCTTGCTGCACTTGCTGCAGCTCGGGTTGCATCTCCTAGGCCTCCTCCTCAGCTACAAGCCTCCGGAAGCCAGCATGTGGCAGGAAATCTGCCTCCGAACTGCTGCTGCTCTGGCTCTTCAAAGTCCTCTGAAAAGCTTCGGACACCTACTGGTAGGCTCCACTCCGGCCTCGGTGAAGAGACTCTTCCTCGGATGGCACTGAGCAATTTTGCACATGCCACCATGCTCCCGGAAGTTACACACCATTAACCTCGGTTCGGTGAGGTCAGTATGGCATCATCAGCGGTAGTCAACTCTGACCCCTCGGCGCCATTGGATGAACTCTTACTCAGGCTGAGGTCCACCCCGCCCCCACGGCGCCATTGGCTAATGCCAATTTCACCCCTCTGCGCCATTGGCCAAAACCAAACCTCGCCCACCGGAGCAGTGATGTCTGTGATCAAATAAACTCTCCGCTCCCCGAGCGTCGCCCCAGAGAGTGGCTTTCCACTTTGCCCTTCTCGGGCACTTGCAAGGAATATCCAGCAGACTATAGCATGGAATGACCAAGCAGCCTGTCATAATGGAACGAGTGCAGAAGGCAGCCTTTTAATTACACGTCAGCCAGATCGGAGATAATTTTAAGGATCTCTTCTTGGTAAAAAAAAAAAAATTGGCAGTTAACTGCCTAATTGCCACAGTGCTTCCCTAAGTAGAAAGGTAAGCAGTGCCAAAGTGCTCCAGGAGAGCAGGCATGCACTGTTTATATAACATAAGATATGCCATACTGGGTCAGACCAAGGTCCATCAAGCCCAGTATCCCGTTTCCAACAGTGGCCAATCTAGGTCATACGTAACTAGGATTTTCCCCAAAAGACACAGGTTCCGCAGTGCTTGTACTGGGTCAAGCATTGATATCTGGGGTCCCTTCTTAATAATGGTTTATGGACCTTTTCTGCAGGAACTTGTCGAAACCTTTTTTAAACCCAGCTACACTAACAGCCTTTACTACATCCTCCCGTAACAAATTCCAGAGTTTGATTACACGTGGAGAGAAAAAATATTTTCTTTTATAAGTCTTAAATAGTTTACCCTGTAGTTTCATTGCATGTCCCCTAGTCTTTCTATATTCTGATAACGTGAACAATCGATCTATGTTTACCCGTTCCACTCCGTTCATTAATTTATAGACTTCTATCATATCTCCCCTCAGACATCTCTTTTCCAGGTTAAAGAGCCCTTACCTTTTTAGCCTTTCTTCATAGGAGTATCCTTCCATCCCCTTTACCATTTTGGTGGCGACCAGAATTGCACACAATATTCAAGGTGCGTCACCATGGAACGATATAGAGGCATTATAATATCTTTTGTTTTATTTTCCATTCCTTTCCTTATGATACCTAGCATTCTATTTGCTCTCTTGGCTGCCGCTGCACACTGGGCCGAGGGTTTTAACATGTTATCCACAATGACGCCTAAATCTTTTTCATGGGTGGTGGTTCCTAATGTGGAACTTTGCATCGTGTAACCATAGTTTGGGTTGTTCTTCCCTAGGTGCATAACTTTGCACTTGTCCACATTAAATTTCATCTGCCATTTTGATGCCCGGTCTTCCAATTTATCAAGATCCTCTTGCAATTTTCCACAATCCTCTTGGGTTTTAACAACTTTAAATAGTTTTGTGTCATCTGCA
Organism: Ichthyophis bannanicus; assembly: GCA_033557465.1. Classification (NCBI taxonomy): domain Eukaryota; kingdom Metazoa; phylum Chordata; class Amphibia; order Gymnophiona; family Ichthyophiidae; genus Ichthyophis; species Ichthyophis bannanicus. Next base: position 338,744,908 of record CM066035.1, read on the forward strand.
AATTTGATAACCTTACTCGTTTTTCCACTTTCCAGGTCATTTATGAATATGTCAAAAAGCAGCAGACCCAGCACAGATCCCTGGGGTACACCACTATTCACCTTTCTCCATTAGGAAAATTGGCCATTTAGCCCAACCCTCTGCTTTCTATCTTTTAACCAGTTCTTGATCCACAGTAGTACACTGCCTTCTATCCCATGACTCTTTAGTTTTTCCAAAAGTCTCTGATGAGGGACCTTGTCAAAGGCTTTCTGAAAGTCCAGATACACTATATCAACTGACTCACCTTCGTGCACCTGTTTATTCACACTTTCAAAAAAACATAACAGATTAGTAAGACAAGATCTTCCTGGTCTAAAGTCATGTTGGCTGTCTCCCATTAGGCCATGACTGTCTACATGCTGAGTAATTTTATTCTTTATGATGGTTTCTACCATTTTTCCCGGTACTGATGTGATGCTCACCGGTCTGTAGTTTCCCAGATCACCCCTGGAACCCTTTTTAAAAATTGGTGTTACATTGGCGATCCTCCAATCTTAAGGTATTAGAGATGATATTAATGATAGTTAACAGATTACTAATAGCAGGTCTACAATCTCATATTTCACTTCTTTCAACACCCTTGGATGTATACCATCCAGCCCAGGTGATTTGCTACTCTTCAGTTTATCTAATAGTTGTAATACATCTTCCCGATGTATCGATATTTCCTTCAATTCTTCCGCACCTTTAAAAACCACTTCAGTCATGGGTAACATCCCTACATCTTCCTTAGTAAAGACCGAAGCAAAGAATTCATTCAGTCTCTCTGCTATCACCTTGTCACCTCTTAGTGCCCCTTTAACTCCTCTATCATCTAATGGTTAAACTGACTCTCTCACAGGTTTTTTGCTACGAATGTACTTCAAAAAATCTTTATTTTGCATTTTTGCTTCCGCAGCAAGCTTCTTCTCAAATTCTCCCTTTGCCTGCTTTATCAATGCCTTGCATTTGACTTGCCAGTGCTTGTGCTGTTTCCAGGTTTCGTCGTTTGGCTCTTTTTTCCATTTCCTGAAAGATGCTTTTTTTGGCAACAACAGCCTCTCTGACCGTACCTTTAAACCATGCTGGCAGTTTTTTGGACTTCCTTCCACTTTTCTTAAAGCGTGGAATACAGCTGGTCTGGGCTTCCAAGATAGTATTTTTCAACAACACCCAAGCTTGATGTAAGTCTTTAACCTTTGCAACTGCTCCTTTTAGTTTTTTCTTAACTATTTTCCTCATTTTATCATAGTCTCCCTTTCAAAAGTTAAAAGGTAGTACTGTGGATTTCCTTACTATCTTTCCTCCACTATTTAAATCAAAGGCGATCATGCTATGATCACTATTGCCAAGTGGCACCAACACCCTTATCTCTTGCTCTAGATCTGATGTTCCACTAAGGACTAGGTCTAATATGGCTTCCCCTCTGGTCGGTTCATGAACCAGCTGCTCCAAGAAGCAGTCATTTATGTCATCTAGGAACTTTATCTCCCTAGCATGTCCTGCCGTGACACTGACCCAGTCGATACCGGGGTAATTGAAATCACCCATTATTATTACTGCGTTGTAACATTTATAAGCTTCCTTGATTTCTTTGAACATTTCATCATCCATTTGTTCATTCTGGCCAGGCGGTCAATAGTACACCCCCACTGCCATCACCTTCCCCTTTTTACATGGAATTTCAATCCATAGAGATTCTACAGCAAACTTTGTTTCCTGCAAAACTTTAATCCTTTCTGACTCAATGCTCTCTCTAACACAGAGCGTAACCCCTCCACCAATTTGATCAGCTCTATCATTACGATCTAGTTTGTACCCAGGTATTACAGTGTCCCACTGGTTGTCCTCCTTCCACCATGTCTCTGATATTCCAATCATATCTAACCTCTCATTTAGTGCTATATATTCTTACTCTCCCATCTTATTTTTTAGACTTCTAGCATTTGCATACAAGCATTTTAGAGACTGTATTTTATTTATATTAATTTGGCTATTGGTAGACTTGGGTAATTTGGGATCTTTAAGCTCTGTCTGCTCCATACTCGAGGGCATTTGGGCATTCTTATCCAGCTAATAGTGATCAACAGCTCGGTGGTTACAATTCAAGGAAGGGGAATGGGTTTATATTAGGGAGGAAGGGGCATAAAATGTGCTCCTAAATGAATCCGTCAGTACAGCGGTCTGTTTATCCCCACCCCCATCCCTCCTCTTGGCGCAGGGAGACCCGGACTCTGCTCGTCCGCTCAGGAAAGCTGCCTCAGCAGAGTCCACAGTGACTATCGGGACACGCAGCCATCACTGTGATGGCATTAATGCGGCGTGCTCTTCCTCGATGTCAACGATGACAGCACAACTCGGTACCAGCTCTGTATCGAGGCAGCTGCCCCTCTCCTCACTGTCTCGCAGATCAGAGCTTTGCCAGGGTTCTGATGAGAAAAGAAAGTGTCCTTATGGCACTGGGCTGTCACCCTTAAATCACCCTGGCCCTCCTAACAACTGACTGACTGCCTGCCAGTGGTACCCTGGGCAGCAGCTAGAAGACAGAATTCTTTCTGGGCCTCCCGCATGCTGGAGCAGAGTAGTTGCCTACTGCTTAGAGCTCTACCTTGGTAACAACCTATGGCATCACACAGCCGCCTTAAACCGCAGGGAGAGTAAGTCAGGGCTAGAGCGAGCAGCTCCCTCCAGCAGTCCTTTGAAACGGAGGCATGAGAAGCCCAGCATCAGATCCAGAATGGCCAGGATCAGATCCAGAATGGCCAACTTGGCCACGTACTATTACAGAGCTTGCACGGAACTCAAAACACCTGACAAATGCAGCACTGAGCTGCCGACAAGATGAGCCTACCATGCATCAGCCACTCTAAGAAGCTGGAGGATGACATCCACATCCCCTAGAGCGCGGAGTTAGACCCTCATAGCCTTCTGGTTAGTGCATGAGCTTCAAGAACCAGTAGACAAGCTCATGCTTGCATGCGAACCATGTGTCGTTGACCAGGCAATCCAGTAACTCCCCCTGGCTGTGGGGATGCCTATGGCACACAAAATTTAAAAAAAACAAAACAAAAAATTAACAAGCAGCTCTGAAACTGGGGCGCCTGAGGCGAGATAGCCTTCAGTAGCCCCATCTGCCATCGTAAAATCACTCCACTAGGGTTCTGGAGATGCTCTCCAAGCCCCACTATGATGATACAGTCTCAGGTCATCAACATTGGGAAAGGACTTGGCCAAGTGATCACCTTCTGAAAAGGGGGACTCTGCCGGGCCCGCAAAGATCAGGAAACTCCTACCAGAAAACAGGTCTCAGGGTCCGGTCTGGACACCTCCGAGCGGAAAAGGAGAACCTGCCCCATTGGCAGCACCCCTTGCCGGCGATACCATAGTAGCAAAACACCCTAATGTGGTACAGTGGCGATGCCTTAGTACCAAAACACTAATGTGGTACAGTCAAACTCACGGGTCACACTTTGGCGGGTACCTGCCCACCATGGTCCCCAATTGCCTGGTCTTAGATAACCTACTGCGAGGACATATGGGGTCCCTCCCCAGAGTGCCCTAAGGTTGCTGACTGGCTTATAATTGTCTATTCAACCATCCGTCTCCAACGGTGTCTGACTGAGGGTAATCTAATGCACCCATATGATGGTGACTTACTGATAGTGGACAGTGCCCACGTTCCGGCTTCCTACACGAGTTGACACTTCGGGTATCCCCCCTGTCCCCCTGGGGGCAAAGCCCTAGGGTCAACATCTGCCACAGAGGTGAACGCAAAGCATCCCTATTTTCCCCTGCATTGCCTATATTAACATCACTCTGGGCAAAGCTTAGACCATTCCCAATGGGGGTGTAACCTAGTGTCTGTAAAGATCATGAGTTCAATCTCGCTAGCGCTCTTTATGGGGAAAATCTCTTGCAGCATGCCCATCACCAGCACTCGCACTAAGAAGCCATCCCTGCCTTCCCTCAACCTCCCTCCTACAAATGATCCTGATTCTGACAGCAAAGCCCGACACATGACATAGTAACCTCCAGCTCCCAGTGCCCATGGCAGCAACTGGACATCATCGACTGTCAGGTTGCACCAACTGGACCCCTTCCACGAATCCTCCAGTGCCTCATCCCTCAACTGGATGTCTTCTCCTGCCAGGTTGCACCAACTAGTCCCCTTCCATGAATCTTCCAGTCACCTCTACTGTAATTCACACTCTAAACACTGTCTGGAGGGACCTAGCTCATGCTATCCAGCCTCAATCATCCTAGATGTGAGCCATATAAACTGCTGGAATGAGGTTGTTGTCATTATTAAGTGCCATCGAGTCGCTGTTGACTTGTGGCGACCTCTGGATATTTGCGTTCGTCTTCTCTCAGGCGGCTCATTGTCAGCAGGCAAATGTCCAGCTGCCACAATTGTATGAATCCATCTCTGTGTCGGCCTCCTATCTGACAAGCAGGATGCCCCTTCTCTAATGATCTCTCTCGCAGAATGATCCCTCTCCAGGGGATCAGTGAACTACAAGCCTTGTGGTACACTCATCTTATGCGCAGTCCTTCCAGGGCTGAACCACCTCCTAGATCAGTGGCGCACCACACTTCTTGGGAGGAACAGAACTCCACTCTCTAGACTGCATCAGGGCCCTGCATATCTACTGAAATAGGGCAGCACACCAGCCTCGAGAGACCCTGCATCAGGGTCCGTTGCACCTACTGACACAGGATAACACGCCAGCGCCAAGGATTTCTGTCGACTCTTCTGCACAGGACACCCTTCACCAAGGAGGCCCTGTGTTAGCAGCAGCAAATTCCACCTAGACAGACAGGAGTTCCAGTTAGACACGATAAAGAAGGCACCAGCTACAGACACAGGCCACCACCTTCACCTCACGCATACCACGCCGGAGACCGTCATCGGTGAGACCGCCGCCTGGTTTATGACAACACCACTGCCTCAACCTTGAGGTTCTGAGGGATACCACCTTGGCCGAACAGCTAGAAGGATACCACCTTGGCCAAGCAGTTATGGCCACAGTGCAGATGCCAGCAGCGATGCTCAAGCAGGCAAGAGGTGAGACCACACACCCTGAATACTGGATTGCCAAGCCTATAGCATTGTAGTGCACAGTGTTATGTTTCCGACAGTGGCCAATTCAGGTCATGTCTCCCCACAGGTCACCAATGCTTGTTTCCAACAGTGGCTAATTCAAGTCATGTCTCCCCAAAGACACAGGTTCCCAATGCTGATATTGGGCCAAGCAGCGATTCCCCAGTCCCTGTTGCCCTGATACGCTAACGGCTCTCAACGAGTTCCAGAGTGGACTACAAAAAATAAATAAATAAAAATAAAAAATAAGAGAGACACCTCTCTTATTAGTGCGGTATTCAGGCTCCATTTGCACCATCCTCGTGACCAGCACTATTGATGCTGTTGCTGAATCCTACACTACTTGCTACATCTCTCTGTTACCTCACAAGTGTGCCTTGTAACGACACCCACTGTATCGTGACTGCAATCCGGCACACAGTGCCTTGTAGCTGCACTCTCTCTCGACACCGCTTCTGCACATGCGTGCAGCGTGCATGCATCGATGCCACTTCTGCACATTCGTGCAGCGTGCATCGCTGCCGCTTCTGCACATGCGTGCAGCGTGCATCGATGCTGCTTCTGCACATGCGTGCAGCATGCATCGCCAATACAGGCCTACATGTTTTTGTTGCAACATTATGCACCACACAGGCGCATGCTAGCCTTGCCTGAAGAAGTGTCTCGGCCTTCCCCCATCCACCATAGCACATGGCAGCTTGGGAGGCACCAAGTGTGGCTGACTCATCCTGTTTGTCCTAGGAGAAAACGGAGTTACTTACCTGTAACAGGAGTTCTCCGTGGACAGCAGGATAAGTCAGCCACACATACCCGCTCAACTTCCCTGGGAAGGGGTCGGCCTCCATCCTGGTGCCCGCCTCCTAGCGGCAAAAGGCTCAGCTAGTGATGTACTGGCTAGCTAGGGGCGGGGAGGGGGTGGGGCCTGTTGGCCCATGCCCAGAAGGGCTTTTTCGCCCTTCTGAGCTATGGAGAGTACTTCCATCTTGGTGCCGTCAGATGACGTCACCAAGTGTGTCTGACTTATCCTACTGTCCATGGAGAACTCGTTACAGGTAAGTAACTCCGTTTTATGAGAAAAAGAAAAAAACCTAAACCAAGCACATTACTCTATTACCAGGTGCTACTACATTTCAGAACCCCTCCTCCCCTCCCCCTGTTCAGTATAAACATTTCTCCTCCTCCTTCTATGAAAGGAAAGGGTGGGGCCCCTGAGATTTAGCACAGCCCCCACCTCTAGCTCCTCCCTGGGATTTTTTTACTACTTAGTTCTTCCTGCCCTCCTACCCTCCTGCACCTCTTTCCCCCTGAGCTAGTTTATTTTATGTTTCAGGTTCTCTTTCTCGCCTCCGTCATTTGCCCTGCAGGGATCATACGCTCCTTCATGTGGCCCTAGTCTCAGTTCCACTAGCCGGGTTGGATTGACCTACTAGACATTCAGGATTATCCCTGTGGACTGGTGATGTGGTGGAGGATCAGGCTGTTGTGTGGCCACTGCACTGCTCCAGAGTATTGTTGGAGCCAGCACTCAGTACCGCAAAGCTTCAGTATAGTCCCATGCTTTTCCTACCTTTCAGAAGAGTGAAGCCTAATGGTTAGTGCACTGGCTTAAACACAAAGAGAACAGGGTTCAGTTCCCACTAGTACTCCTTGTGGCCTTGGCCAAGCCACTTAAATCTCCATTGTCTCAGAAAACATCCAAGTTATCAATGTCCCTGTTTCATTACCAAGTTTGAGTTACAACATAAACCACTTTGACTAAATGATAAAGCAGTATAAAAAAAACTGCTAAATAAACATAGGGCTTTGCTGTCAGAGACTCAAGAGCCACTACAAATGGATAGGCTGTTCTTGTAGGTGTGCTGGGACAGGATTTCCCTGATGCACTATTTGAAAAAAACGTCACTTTGTGCTAGCCTGTACTGCAGACCACAGAGATTCTATGATCCATCTCCCACAGAGCAGTGTTTTCCATGTCAACTTTCCAGAGACCATAAATGGACACTTCCCTGTAGGGAATAGGATAGGATTTTGCTGAAAAGACAAATCCTAGATTTTAGGAATTCTGAAGAGCGTGGTAATTCAGAGTCTACTTGCATAGCTTGGAACACATGCCTTTCACCTGCAGAGTTGCCAAGTTACCCAGTTGGAAGAGTGACATTTGTAAACCAGACCTGGATTTCTAACAAACTTATTCTGATGCATTATGTGGCTTACAACACTGATTCCAATGGATAAAATCAGAAACTACAAATACCATACTGCATTGCACTGCCATGGCAAAAAAATCACTCCTAGAACTGGGCAACTTGGTAACTCTGCATCTGCTTTCAGCTATGCAGAACTGGGAATTGGCCCAGCAGGAACAGTGACAGCATTGGGAGGGTTGCCCCCTCATCCCAAGTCAACCAAACTAACTGATCCAGTCCTGTAGCTCTTAGGAGAGAATTACTAATCCACGTATGTTTTGGAGAGGAGTTAGTCCTGGCTTTCTCCTAATTCCATGCAAGAGTTCTAAGTTCCACCTTTTTAAGAAATTTTACTTGAACGAAATGTTCAAATATACAGTGGATGGTGAGACTCCGGGAAACAGAAGGATTTACTGAAGTTTAACCTCTTTTTCGCAGACTGTGCCTTCCCAGGGCCAGCAAATTAGATGTCTCTAGCATGGCAGCTTCTAAGGCGACAGCAAAGAGCAGATGCAGTCACAGCAAAATAATAGATCTTGATGTCCAGACATGTCAAAGAACCAACAGCGGTACCTTTACCTTCAGGGAGGATGGGCAAAACAGCCCCTTTACCTGCATGGATACTTATCTGAGTAAATTGTTTTTGGAAATTTCCCTCAAGGCATAGGTAGATAAATACAAAGTTTATTTTTTTAAAAGTATGATGACCATCTAAGGGTTTTTAGAGGAGTGTTTGGGAACGGGAGATGTTGAGAAAATCATGAATGTTGAGTTTAATTATGAAAGTCTCAGTGGGGCCTATGGGCAGGGAAGATAACTGAAGGGAGGGCACAAGGCTGGAAATTCCCCTTAGGCGTCTATTACGCTAACACTTACCCGCTGCCGTCTTCAGGGGAAGGGGGGGGGGTGTGAGTAGCACGTCCCCCTGCTGCAAATCTTCTGTGCTCGTATTCCTATCCCCTTTCTCCTGTGAACTGGTGGAACTGGTGGTGTGAGCGAACTCTTGGAAGAGGCAGCAGCAGTGGGAGAGTTAAGGCTGCCAGGGTAGATACGTTGCCTTGACTGCAGGTATGTGCATCCATGCCCATCCTCCCACAGACAACTTTACACTTTCAAATTACTCAAGAAACAATCACACCTGACACAGGTAACATCAATGCCTATTTAATAAAAAACACCATTAATAATATTGTTTTTCTTTTCCCTGTTTCAGAAATCTCTTAACAATTTTTTGTATCACATTCTACCCGCCTGCAACATTTGTAGTCCTCCTAAAAAAACACAGTCTGGCACAGAAGTCACAGTAAGAGCAATTTTAACAATGTTCTGCCCCCACATCTATGAGTGCATATGTACAGTCAGTGGTATTGCATACAGCCTACAAGCAGCTCTCTGCCTTGCTCATGACTCTTTCCTTCAAGTCTCCTGGAGACCTCCCCGGCTCATACCTCAGCCCAAGGTACAACAGTTAACTATACAGGTCAGTGGCAGAGCTCCCTGGCCTGTGGGATATTTTTCTTCACCCCTCAATCTTGGGCAGAAATCTCTGGCTTGGGCACAGCAAACAAAGTGCCACTGCCTCTCTCTGTCTTCTGCAATCCATTCTCTTTTCACCTGTGGGGCATCTGCCCCTAACGTCATTCAGCAAATTCCTGTCAGCAGTTGTTGGAATGAAGCAGTGACGCAGACAGACCGGGCGTGCATGTTGAACTAGAAACAGTGTACCTCTTCGTTTCAGCTTTCACAGTAAGTACCTTATATTGCTCATTGTAATAAACAGTTGGACATTAAGAGACTGATCTTTCCCTTGTACGCTGAACTGGTTGTTGAGGAAGGCACTGATGTACGCATTCTAGGAAATCTATGCAGGATTCAGGTTGAGATCAGCTGCTTGGAAATGCCCCTTCTTCTGTGCAGGTTAGCTGCTGGGGTCAGCTGTCCGGTCAGGTACTGTTATTCTTCTCCTGTGCGGGCTGATGTCTTTCATTTAGCATGGCTCACACTGAATTTCAACCCCTGATCTTCTTCTACTTAAATCAAGCCTTGGTGTCATGAGTATTAGAGCTGGGGAGCAATATGCAGTTATCAGACACTAAGCTAAGTGGCTTCAAAAGGGACATAAGCGTGAGCAGGAACAACTGATTTATTTATTTATTTAGCTGTATTTATATCCCGCTTTTCACCGGGTCAAAGCGGCGTTACGTAGAGGGGTGGGGAGATTAAGTATAGGGCGGGGCCATCACCGAGGGGGCAACATTGATGATTTTGACATAGGACAGACTTTGGACATGGGACAGACTTTGTACTTAGACAGGATAGATATCTTTGATTCAGAGGTTCATGGTGGGCGAGATCAGTGGTTAGTGCGCTTTTCGGTGGGAGTCGTGATGAAATATTCCTGGAAAAGGATGGTTTTTAGCTGTTTTCTGAAGGATAGTAGGTCGGCATTATTTCTGAGGCAGCTTGGTAGGGAATTCCATAAGGATGGAGCATAAAGTTCAAAGGCTCGGTTGCAGGTCCATTGTGAGCATTTAGTTCTTTTGTGGGGGACTGTGAGGGAATTGCTGGAGGCTTGTCTGGTAGTTCTGCCGTGGGCTGGACGAGACAGTAGGGTGCGAAGCTGGGTGTTCTGTGTTTGATGGATGGCTTTGTGGGTGAGTAGGATGGCTTTGTATTTAGTCCTCGCTTCCAGGGGAAGTATGTGAAGGTCTTTGAGAATTGGGGTGATGTGGTCGGTTTTCTTTGCTCTCTGGATGATTCTTGCTGTGGTGTTCAATGCTGTTCGGAGGGGGTTGGTCTGTGAGGCTGGAAGGCCATGGTAGATTATGTTGCAGTAGTCCAGATGTGGGAGTGTCGTGGCTTGCATCACTGTTCGGAAGTCTTGATGTTCAAGAAGAGGTCTGAGACGTTGCACTGTCCTTGCCTTATGGAATATAGTTCCGGAGGTTTTAGTGATTTGTTGTTTTAGGGTGAGGGCTTGGTCAATAATGATGCCCAGATATCTTATTTGTGGTTGTATTTGAATGCTTGTGGTTCCTATGTTGAGGTGCGTAGGTGGTGTGAAGTCAGGGTCTTTTGTCACTATGAGGGCTTCAGTTTTCTTTATGTTGATGGATAGGTTGTTTGCTTGTAACCAGTCGGACACCTCGGAGAAGCATGCTGATAGATGGGTGTTTGTTGGGTTTGTGGTTGTTATGGGGGCGTAGAGCATGATATCATCAGCATATATGTGGAAGCTGATGTTGTGAGTGCGTATGACTGAGCAGAGTGGTTGGAGGTAAATGTTGAAGAGCATGGCTGATAGTGTGGATCCTTGGTGCACTCCTTGGTGTTGCTGGAACGGGGGGGAGGTCGAAGTGCTGGTACGGATTAATTGTTGTCTGTTAGTTAGGTAGGATTGGAACCACTTTAGTACTGTGTCTTTGATCCCAATAGTCCGTAGTCTGTGTATGAGGATGTTGTGGGAGATGGTGTCGAATGCTGCAGATATATCAAGGAAGATCATGACATATCCAGAGTGTTTTTCTTGCATTCCTATGAGGAGAGTGTTCATTAGTGTGGTCATGAGGGTCTCAACTCCATGTAGAGGGCAGAAGCCGTGTTGTTGTGGGTCCAGTATGTTGTTGATATCCAGGTGTTCCTGAAGCTGTTGCTGGACGATCTTCTCGATTATCTTGGCAGTGAAAGGTAGGCTTGCTATGGGTCTGTAGGATGCTGGGTCTAGGGCAGTGATGGCTAACCTTTTTGAGCCCGAGTGCCCAAACTGCCGCACAAAACCAAAGAATTTCCTCAAAGTGCCAGCACGTCAATTAAAGCCTCATTTGCATAAGGTGCCTCATTTGCATAAATATTTGCATAATGTTACCATACACTAACTTTTAGTAAACATGCCTCTTAATGAGTATATGGATAAAGAAAGACTAAAAGGTTTCTACATTACTATAATCCAGTACCAACCGCCAGGCACATTAGGAACTACTACAAACGCTGCCCATTTAGAACCCATAGCAAACCCGCCGTATCCTAACAGCACTACCAGGACTCACAAAGCACCATACCCTAACTATCAAAAGGCAACACTGCAAATATTAAACCAATACATTTCAGAGAACAACAATACATGACCTACTGGGGAAAGAACAAGTGGCAATGTCAAATAGGAATTATATAAACAGAATACCTCAGCTCAGTTACACATGCAGAACAGACCATCACCAAACAAGGAATCACAATTTAGAAACAGGAAGACAATAATTAAACTGGGAACCCCAAAAGCCAAACTTGGAATATACAACAACACTGTAGAAATAAAACTATAAATTAATTTCCTCTTGTACTAAACAAAGCGCAAAAATTAATGATGCACATTTCCCAGAGCTGACATATTCCAGTTAATAAATTCAAAATAAAGAGATATTTTTCTACCTTTTGTGCATTTTTTTCAGTTGCAATTGTTCCAGCCACTTTCTTCTGGTTTCTTCGTGTCTTCTGCTAACTCTCCATCTGCTGTCCATTTGTCCTTTCTTCTGTCTTCTTGGTTTTTTTTTTCCATTCTCTCTCTACATCTGCTTTAACATACTAATCTTTCTCCTTTTGCTCTTTCCTCATTCCTATTTCATCTACTCAAAATTTACCCCTCCATCCTCAATCCCCACTTATTCTCCCAATACCCGGCCAATTGTAGATTTTTTATCCCTCCCACACAAAATATTTTTCCCCTCTCCATTTTACTCTCCCAGCCCCATCCCATTCTAATCCTCCCCAACACCAGCTCCCTTCTAGTTCCAGCCTCACCCAGCATCCATTCCCTTCTAGTCCCTGCATCAGCCCATTTCCAGTCCTAGCAGCCCCCCAACCCATTTCCAGTCCTAGAAACCCCCCAACCCAATACCAGTCCTAGCCCCCCTCATCAACCCACTTCCAGTCCTAACCCCCCATCACCCCATTTTCAGTTTAAGCCCCCCCTATAACCCATTACCAGTCCTAACCCCCATCAGCCCACTTCCAGTCCTAACCCCCCCATCAGCCCACTTCCAGTCCTAACCCCCATCAACCCATTTCCAGTCAGCCCCCCATAGCCCATTGCCAGTCCTAACCCCTCCATCAGCCCACAGTCCATAACCAGTCCTAACCCCATCAGCCCACCTCAAGTCCTAACCCCTCCCCATCAGCCCATTTCCTGTCCTAGCCCCCCCATAGTCCATTATCAGTCCTAACCCCCCATAGCCCATTACCAGACAGCCCCCATCAGCCAACAGCCCATTACCAGTCTTAACCCCCCCATAGCCCATTACCAGTCCTAACCCCCCCCAACCGCCCACAGCCCATTACCAGTCCTAACCCCATCAGCCCACCTCAAGTCCTAACCCCTCCCCATCAGCCCATTTCTTGTCCCAGCCCCCCCATAGCCCATTATCAGTCCTAAACCCCCCCATAGCCCATTACCAGTCCTAACCCCATCAGACCACCTCCAGTGTTAACCCCCCATCAGCCCATTTCCAGTCCTAACCCCACCCAAAAGCCCACCTCAGGTCCTAACCCCGCCCCCTCAGCCCATTTCCTGTCCTAGCCCCCCATAGCCCATTACCAGTCCTAACCCCACCCAACAGCCCACCTCAAGTCCTAACCCCTCCCCATCTGCCCATTTCCTGTCCTAGCCCCCCATAGCCCATTACCAGTCCTAACCCCACCCAACAGCCCACCTCAAGTCCTAACCCCTCCCCATCAGCCCATTTCCTGTCCTAGCCCCCCATAGCCCATTACCAGTCCTAAGCCCCCATCAACCCACTTCCAGTCCTAATCCCATCAGCCCATATAGACTTAGCTCCCCCATAGCACATAGCCCCCCCATAGCCCATCACCACTCCTAACCTCCCCCAGCCCATCACCACTCCTAACCCCCCCTCAGCCCATTTCCTGTCCTAGCCCCCCATAGCCCAGTACCAGTCCTAGCCCCCCCCAACAGCCCACAGCCATTACCACTCCTAACCCCCCCAGCCATCACCAGTCCTAACCCCCCAACAGCCCACAGCCATTACCACTCCTTACCACCCCCAGCCCATTACCACTCCTACCCCCCCAGCCCATCACCACTCCTAACCCCCCATCAGCCCATTTCCTGTCCTAGCCCCCCCAGCCCATCACCAGTCCTAACCCCCCAACAGCCCACAGCCATTACCACTCCTAACCCCCCCCAGCCCATCACCAGTCCTAACCCCCCCCCCCCAGCCATTACCATTCCTAACCCCCCCCCCCTCCCCTCCCAGCGAAATTTTTTTTACAAAGAAAGCTGTCGCTGCCGGGGCCGCCGCGGCAGAATCGAGTGTGCCGCGGGGCCCCCCCGCCCAGCAGAGCCTGCCCTCCGTCCCCAGTATCACCTCTCTCAGCTGCCTCCAGTCACACGCGCCGGCTTTCAGAGCGCGAGGGAAGTTTCTCCCTCGCTGCTCTGTTACGCCCGCGGGGGCTGATGGGAACTTCCCATCAGCCCCCGCGGGCATAACAGAGCAGCGAGGAAGAAACTCCACTCGCGCTCTGAAAGCAGGCGCGTTTGACTAGAGGCAGCTGAGAGAAGGTGATACCGGGGACGGAGGGCAGGCTCTGCTGGGCGGGGGAGCCCCGCGGCACACTCGATTCTGCCGCGGCGGCCCCGGCCCCGGCAGCTTTTTATTTTTTATTTTTTTAATGCCGCATATTTTGATTGCGGACCTTCCCGCGTGCCAGCTGCAAGGCCTTCGCGTGCCACAGCTGGCACGCGTGCCATAGGTTCGCCATCGCTGGTCTAGGGGATCTAGGTTTTGCTTTTTTAAGGATGGTCGGATGATTGTAGTTTTGAGGGCGTCTGGCATGTGTCCTTGGGAGAAGGATTCTTTGACGATATGGGCTAGTGGTGTGCTCAGTTCGTTCTTAGATTTCTTTATCCAGTCAGTGGGGCAGGGGCCCAGCGGAGAGGTGGTGGTGTTGAGGCAGGAGATGGTGGTTGATATTTCGTCCATTGAGGTTTCTTTGAAGGTGGTCCAGTCACTGTGTAAGTTGGGGTGGAGGTTTGTTGTAGTTGTCTCTACGCTTGGCTGTGGGTTCTGTGGTCGTTGTAGTTGTTTGTATTGATGGGCCAGTAGCTCAGGCGGGATCTTCGGTAATTGGTCAGAGTTATGTGGTGCTTTTGTCAGTTTTTTGAATATCTGAAAGAGTTCACGAGGTTTGTTGATGGAGGTATTTATGATTTTCATGTGGTAGAGTTTCTTTGCCTTGTCGGTCTCGTTATGATATGCGTTGAGTTCATATAGGTATTTTGTTTTGTCATTTTCGTCTTTGGTTTTTCTCCATTTTCTTTCGGTTTTTCTGAGTTTTGTTTTTAGCTTTCGGAGACTGGGGGTAAACCATCTGGCCTTTGAGGAAGGGGGTCTGGTGGTGGCTTTGTTTTTTGATGCTTCGGACGCTGTGGAGATCGTGGTATTCCAGTTGTGTATTAGGTCATTGAGGTCACTGGAGTTTGTTTGTAGATTGGGTAGGGTTTATGCTAAGAAGTCCTCTTTGTTAAATGTTTTAAATCTTCTTATGTGGTGTCCATCTTCTTTGTTGGTCTTATGTTGGTAGGTGTAGGATATGGTGATGAGGTGGTGGTCAGACCAAGGTACCGGCGAGATCTGTGGGTGCTTTCCTGAGGCGGCGGTTGCGGAGTTTAGGAATACAAGGTCTAGTGTGTTACCTTTTTCATGGGTGGGTTCCTGTATGATCTGTACCAGATCCATCGCAGTCATGGCGGTGCGGAAGGTTGCTGCTTGTTCTTCTTGAAGTGATGGGAGGTTGAAGTCGCCTAGGATGATTTGCTCCTTTGCCGAGCTGTTGCTCTCTGATATGAATTGCAGTATTCTGGGTAGGTCAGTGGTTGTAGTAGGTGGACGGTAGATTAGACATACAGAGAGGTGTTTATTGGTGAGGGTGAGGAGATCAGCTTCATTGGTGGTTTCTGACGAAAGGATCCTGAGGTGGAGGTCGGTTCGTGCTATGATGGCGACACCCCCTCCTCTGGTGTTTGTCCTGGAGCAGTGATGGAGGGTGTATCCTTCTGGGGTTAGCTGGTTCATTAGCACAGTGTCCATGTCTGTTAGCCAGGTTTCCGTTACACATAGGAGGTCTATCTGTTCATTTGTGATTAGGTCCTGGAGCATGTGGTATTTATTTCTAACAGAGTGTGCATTGATTAGTGAGATGGTGATGGAGTGGGGGGTTGGGGATGTGGGTTGGTGTATGCTGTGGGTGGGAGTGGATATGTTTTGGTTTGTGAGTGTGTGTGGGTTTGCTGCTGGGGAGGTGGGCCATAGTAGATTATTGAGCGTGCTTGGGGGGGGGGTAGAGGGTCAAGAGGGGGGTGAGGAGGTAGATGGGGGCTAGGAGAGGTGGCATGGTTTATGAGAGTACCTGGTGTTTGGGACCAAACTGGGTTTTGGTGTTGATTCCTCGGAGCGGTGAGGTCTTTGATTGCTGTTGTTGTGTCGTTGCTGCTGTAGAGGGATGTGGTGGTTTCCCGTTGCTGTGGTTGTTGCTGTGATGTTCCTTTCTCCGTTTCTGTGGTTTATAGTTCCTGTTGAGTAAGGAGTGGTTGTTCTTTTGGCCCGTTTGTATGCGCCTCTGTGCCGCGCCTAAGGGCCATGCCAAAGGGATGCCGCTTATGAGGGCTGCAGGCTCTCTATCTCCCACTGCCCCGATTGGGCAGGAGTAGGCTGGTGGGCAGGCAGGCAGACAGCGGCTCCCTCGGAGCAGGGACACCGCTTATGAGGGATGAGTGTCAGAAAGGTTAGTTTTGGTTACTTTATACAGGACAGGCAGGTACGAGCCTTGGGGGCTGGAAAGAGGGAGCAGTGATTCACGTCTGTGTGTGGGAGGTAGGAAGAAGTAGAGTCAGTGGCAGCAGCAGCAAGTTGTAGAGGTCAGGCAAGGCTCACCTTTTGTGTGCATCTCCTGCTTCTTTTACAGCTACACTGATTGACTTCATTGGAGCACAACAGTAGCTCTAGACCTGAGATTAGAGTTTCTATTTACAATTACAACTAGACACTACAGAGTCAACTCAAAAAACAGACGGTCCTGTTCCACACCAACCTATATGTGCAACTCACGCTGGGCCGTTTCCCTGTTTTTGGTGTTACCTACTAAGGTGGAAGCACTGGAGAATATGCTGAGGGTCTGTAATTTAAGGTTTTTCAATTTCCTTTATACTCAGTTGTTGTCTCCTGCGATTCTTTTGAAAAAATATATGAACGATGTTTTGGGCATTACTGAACCTATAGAATTTATGAAAGTTTATTACCTTCCTCTCCTCAGGGAAGTGGATCCCACTAATGGGGGTTTTGATTTATCAGGTCCCTTAGATACTCAAAATTTGACAGCATTCCTAAAACTTCTCAAGATGAGGCACCTTACTGGTCACCTTTGTATCTGAAATAGTTAAAATTTGTATCCTGAAAGCTTATTTTCAAAAAAAGGAAGCCCACTTTTGTGGACAGCGTCTGACTGTTTTTCCGGATGTTACTCTTAGCATTCAGAAACAATTCCTGGAACTTCAAGTATTAGCCCTGGGTGCAACATTCTTCTTGTGGTTACCCTGTGAATGTATTGTCACCTTGCAGGGGAACATGTTTGTTTTCCAGAATAGCTCTCATCTGGAGAAATTTCTCTTAGATAAGCAGAGTTCTTAGAGGTAGGATAGTAAATGATTAAATTCGGTCTCCAGTTATTATATCTTTTGGTATAGTTATTTTCAGTTTGGTGTATTTGTATGAATGGATGTAAGTTTCTTTGATGTGGGCCTCAATATAGTAGATGTAAGTTTTTATTAGTAGTTATTATTCTTTGTATGGCTACAGTTTCTTGGTTTTGTAATCTAAACGATTCCATAAATTAAAAAAAAAGAGAGAAGGGATCTCAGATTATCATATGGAAGGAATGAGTTAGTCCTGGCTTTTCCTCCCTCTATGCAGGGACTCCTAGTTCCAATTTCATAAGAAATATATGATGGATGTAAAACGAGGACTGGCTTAGTCCCATCTCACAGACTCAGCTCAAAATCAGGCCCATGGGGGCTTGTTTACAAAGCTGCGGTAGCGATTCACGATCGTTATCGGAGCCGCGGCCCCATTGAAATCAATGGGGCCACGGTTCCAATAACGATCGCGAACCGCTACCGCGGCTTTGTAAACAAGCCCCATGGTCTCTGGCATGGCTTCTAAGGGGCAGCTTAGAGCAGCTGCAGTGAAAGCAACACCACAGACCCTGATGACCAGTCATGTCAAAGAACATCAGCAGGAACTTTTACTCACAGGGAGGATGGGTCATTTTATAATTGCCCTGTTTCCGGGGTAAATTATTTTTGGAAAATGCCCTCAATTCATATGCACATACAAAACAAATTACATTTTTAAAAGTATGAAGACCATGTACAGGTTTTTCAAGAATAGTTTTGGAATAGGTGATGTTGAGAAAATCATGATTGTTGAGTTTAAATATGACCAGAGTTTAGAGTGTTCAATTACAATTGTATCCAGACAATGTATAGTCAACTCAAAAACGAGATTGTCCTTTTCCAAACCACCCTCTACATGCAGTCCATGCTGGTCCCAGCTTCCCTGTCCTAAGTACATGTTTTCTGGGAGACAGGACTGGAATCCCATGGGGACACACATACTTCCAGGTTAGGTCTAGGGCCAATGTTCCCTCTAATTTTCTGTAGGCTGTTTGCGCATAAAATATCAGCTGTGCAACTTTTGAAGGAAGGTTAAATTTTTGTGTGCCACATAATGACACTCGGAGTTATATACTTTACAATTTGACTACACGTCAGAATACAGTATGTACACCACATTGATTGCACTAGAAAATATTGTAGAACTTGTGAAAACCATAAATACACAACAACTTTTCAATTTTAAGAACGTCTGTGTTGTTTTCTATCAGAATCAAAACCGTAATTTTTGTGCGCTCTGTTGTAAAGTATGTGCGCTCACTCGGCAAGGTGTGTGCGCGCGCACACGTGCACAGCTTAGAGGGAACAGTGTCTAGGGCATGGAGGAGGGGGAGGGGGGTCAATGTAAGGAGCAGAGGTATGAGGTGCTAAAGTGGGATAGGGAATAAGGAGAGAGCAGGGACTGGGTGGGAGGGGGAGAAGCATGCATTAAAAGGAAAACAGGGAGTGGAGTAGCAGTAGGAACTCAAGGAGTGGGAGTGAGAATGGGGTCCTGGGGATTGAAGGGATGAATAGTCTAGCACTGATGGGAAAGTGGGGAAATAAAAAATCTGGGACACAGTACTGGGGATAAAATAGGGACATTGAAATCAATATTCAGTACAGTCAGCACAGCTACTATTATCCTTTAAGTTTAGATCTTCTTTTAAGCACAACACCCTCACTTAGGGTTGCCAACTGGCTCCAGATGCGCCCGACAGGCTTGATCCAGTCCTGGGTTTACTCCATTGCATGCAGGGACATGTAGTTCTGATTTCTCCATTGCACTCCATAAGAAAAGCAAAACTACAAGTCCCTGCATGCAATGGGGTAAACATAGAACTGGATGAAGCCTGTCGGGCGCATCAGGAGCCAGTTGGCAACCCTACCCTCACTCCACCCATTCACTATATGGATAGCATTGGCCTGGTTAGAGGGATTTTCAGCCCGACACTATCCATATTGCATATTTGTCTGGGGCAGCGCTTCATGTCTCCATATTTCTACTAGTTTGTGGTCACTAATTCATTCATATACTTGCTTGGAGTCTGTCTGTCTGTGTTCTTTGTGTGGGAAAGGGTCATGTATTCTATTAGCATCTAATGGCTGTGCAGGATCCATCTGTAGTAATCTACTTGCTTAGTTTTCCCAATAGGTGTATTGATGTTCTTGTGCCTACTGTAGTGCTTATGGTTATGCCTTGTTTCTACATAGCCATTTATTGTAAAACTCCAGGAAATTAGTGTTATGATATACAGGGTGGCAGATGGGATTAGGCAGGGGGGGCCCACAAGCCCTTCCCCACAGGCAGAGGCCCTTCTTATTCTACCCATTGGGATCCAATCTCCCATGGGCATACAGGGATCCCATCTCCAGCAGGCAGAAGAAGAGAGGATCCAAATTCCTGTGGTCTGAGAGGAAGGAGCACTTATTCTTCTACCCATAGGGGATGGTATCCCCACCGGCAGCCTGCCATGCCATGATTTTTGATGGTGCCAGTGCCCATATGGCACACTTCTTTCCAACACCTATGAAGGTATGTCAGAATTACGTTATAGGCCTTAAGCAACTGTTGTAGGGTTTTGTTATTACTTTATAGAACATGCCTAGTACTGGAGGGGGTTTATGGTAGTGAGCAGAGGTATAGCTAATAGATATGGTACAGGTAAACAATATTAGGCAACAGAGGACAGGGAAATCTCTGAAAAAACGCAAGCACCACCCAAGAAAAGCAGGGAGGTACCACAGCCAAACCAATTGATTCTTCTTATAGAAATGTTTATTGAAACGTTATCCTAGTCTAGAATGAATGTCGTAACATAGTAAATGACAGCAAATAAAAGACCAACATGGCCTATCTAGTCTACCCCATATAGTAGCTAGGGTAATAACAACCACTCCCTGTAGGTTATGCATCCGCCCCCTCCCCCCATGACATTTTGTTTCCAAGGGTGGAAGTCATTTAAAATCTAGCTTGGAACAGAAATGTACTGTATTTCAATTCCATTAGCGGAGTAGACAGAGAGGCTTTGTGAACGAGTATAAAGTAGCCTTGCTTGACCCCAAGAATCTACAGCAGGTTCAAACTGTCTACAGTCAATTCTCATCACCAAATTTATTTTCACAGGCAGAAACAAGGCCCAGAAGACATAGATGAAATGGGCTGCTTTTGTTAGCTGTTGGTATTTCTGCATATGAGGAAGATAATTTGATTTTCAGGTGCTTGATGTTGGATAAATGACAATTTTGTACAATGATGATACACAGACTGCAGAACTTCCAGATCGTGTTCTAATACAACAGCTGAATCCACTCAGATCCTAAATACAATTAGGACAGGAATCTCCACCATGGCCATTTAATGACCCTTACTGGGGGAGCAACAGGTTTCACCAAAATGCTCCCTCGTTATGCCAAATACCCAAAAGCTGAAAAACCAAGAGAAGAATGAGGTATCCGCAGAAGCAGGTGGGAAAACCAGGAGCGGAACCCAAGGACCAGGCCTACACGTCGGTGTGATTATGCAAACAAATTTTATTGAAGGACCCAACTAAAAGGTTTCAGCCAGAGGCCTACTTAAGGGGTCTAAAAATTAAATAAAACATACATTAAAACATACATATTAGATTATATTATAAAAAATATTTACACACACAGTATTACAGAAAGGGGAAGGGGACTAGGGCATCCAAACTGACAAGACAAAAGGACACAAAAATTCCTCTATCTAAGGATATTACATAGAAGTATACAACTTATAAAAAAACATATGATACATTACCGCAAGGTGTAGCAACAACGTGTGAACAAGCAAAATGCTCTTCTCAATCTATGTGAATTAGAGGAAAGACAATGACATTAAAACTCATATTGTGCCATGGTTACTGAGAAGTAGAAACTCATATTGTACCTTAATGACTAAAAAGTTTAACTACATTTAAAAAAAGATTAAAAAACGTTCTTCTAATGCTCTAATCTGTTGGCATAGTCATATGCATAACAGACATTGTTAAAAACAAATCAAATTTGACAAACAGAAAAAAACAGAAAAAACCAATGAGCCAAAGAAAAGAAAACTAAAAAAGCTTAGAAGAGATGAATTCCCAAGGGAAACTTTCATGCACATCTTGATTGTGAAAAACATAAGAGGGAAAGTGCAGACTTTGTAGTGAGTGAGCGTCTCAAAACGCTCTCGATGAAAAAGGTTGAGCATAGTGAAAATATCTAGCATAAAAACACGTCGCATGAAAACCAAATTATATAAGGTGCAAGGGGGCAAAAACATATCGTACTCTTAACAATTAGGAAGTACACATAAGGGCTTTTGTTTGTACAGCGGTTGCAAAGAGCACATTGTGCTATAATATAATGCAAAGAAGCCAACAGTCATTAGATGAAAATGACTACCGTTTGACCACTGTAAAAATATATTGACTTGATGTTATACAAAAGCAATATATGCGTGTGACTAAAGGTAAAGGTGTGCTACTGTAGAAATATTGCGACATCCATCTAAAAAAACAACGTTATATAAGCATAGAAAAAGACTTGAGTAGAAGCGCATATGACTATCACTGAAACGCAATAACAAATAAAATATATCAAAGAAGAATTGTTACACAAGCCCCATTGTTGCAAGGGAAAGCCATAAACTAAAACCGAAAGTATCTATACTGTAGACAAGTATTACTCTTAATTCCAAGTAGCTTTGTAACATAAAAAAAAAACGATCGAGAAGGACTCAAAAGACGCTACAAACATTACCAAGATCGTTGCTATGCGCGAGAAACCGTCGCACAGAAGCAGATGAGATATTTAAATGAAACTGAAGTGAAACTGAAAGCTTCTTTTCAAAGGAAATAATGTGAGTACAATTGCATATGCAATTAAAACAGGACCGCATGACTGTCCTAATTACGGCATGTTAATAAATACATGAATACGGTAGTAAATAATAGCTATTATATTAAGTGGGAAAACAAATGTGAATACCCATCTAACTGATATTATGACATGCAAAACTTGTCAGCAACAGCTGTTATATGGGGTAAAATTACAATTACATCATGTACAGAAACTGAATTAATTTGGATCAACTGTATAGTTGCAGCCCCACTACAAGGGGCATTAAACACATGTATTCAAAGGAGTTTAATACGGATGTGCAATTATTGCAAGAAGGGGCCATGGCCAACAACTAAAAGTATCCGTGCTATAAAATGGTTGATCTCTTGATTGTGAGTAATTTCAAAACAAAAAAACAAAAACAAAAAAACAGAAAAACAACGTGGATGAATATTTAGAAAACATTGAAGTAAAATTGAAGACTTTCTGCAGGGGAGATCATATAGAGGGATAAAGGCTGTAAATACAAATACATATATCATTGAAGGCAGGGCCATAAGTGAAACTGCATTGAGGACATTTAAGCAAATGCACATATGCTCACAAAACAACGATGTTCATCTAACTGGTATTGTGGCATATGAAAAATATCAATGACAGGCCTTATACAAGGTGGGAAAGCAATGAGATTATATATAGAGAACTAATTCATTCAAAAAGAACCATACAGCTACAACCAAAATACAAGGAACATTAAAACATAATTAGCGAATGAGAGGGGGGGGAGGTTTGACCATACAGAATTAATTATATGAGAAAAAAGGAAATGGTTAGCATCGCGAACGGTATATTAATACGTCTTCCTACCGTAGCGCATTTGTGTAAGACGTAATAATATCAAAAACACCACTGGGGACTTGAACTCGGCCAAGGTGCTTAATTGAACAGCAAAAAACCTATAAATGGCGAAGAAAAAATCTATATGTGTCCACGAACATATGGCAAATTGCATTAAAAGTTGACCGAAAATTAATGCAATGAGCAATTGTATTATGTAACGCGAACCAATGTCAAGGTCTCCACCGCGAGCCTTAACTCAATTAGGTACTATCAAAAATAATATAATCGAGAAGGACCGCAAAACCTTATAAATAGTAATTAAAAATAACCTTGTATCTACGGGAACGACTTATCATTAAAAGGGATTATAACCTAAAAAGGGGGGATACCAAAAAGATAAAAAGGGGCCAGAGTCTATTAAAATGTGAAAACAGATTAATAAATGGAGAACAGGTGATAAGTAATACAAACTAAAATTGTGACATCAAATTGGATAACTATAAAAACTTGTCAAACAATAAATAGGAAAACATTAATAATAATTAATGTATACTTAATATTAAGAACAAATCATTGTAAGGGGGAACTAACTACAAAATACTATGAGTAAAACTCAAATCATATGCGGTAAAACAGAGAATCTTAAATAAATACGATGTTAAGAAATATAAGTAAATAAATACTGTGATAAGGAAGCTTATCATAGCTCAGGAAGGGGCTATAGAAAGGTGAAGTGTCTCTGAACAAGCAACCTGTCAGTGCTGGTAGAAATGAGAAAACAGAATTTTGCCATAAAAGACTACCAGTCCCAGAATGCACCAGGTTTCCAACAGCCATTAGAGGAGCTGAAGTGGGGAAACGTGTGTTCAATCAGGAGGGCTATGAGGTAATCCTTAAGCACTCATCTCAAAGGGCAGGGCCTGATTCAGCACAGCTGCGCTATATTAGGGGGGAGCACTCATCTAAGCAGAATAAGAGTAGAGTTTATTCTACAGATGACCATCTTCATGATCACCTTGGATATCCAGAGAATTGTCCTCAGTATCCTGAGAATCAGCTTGAGTTTGATCATCAGTTTCATCTGAAGGATAATCAGAAGCAGAAGCCAAACCGGACGGACAGAGAGGGAAAGAGAGCCTTTGGAAGAAGGAAGAGAAAAGCCTTTGAGAGGTCTAGAAGAGTCCAAAGCAGTACATATACTGGGAGGTATTCCAAGGGCCAGCATACACCATTGGACTGGGGAAAGCCAGAGGAATGGTGCTGCAGAGCTAGGAATCACCAGAGGCTACCTGTGAGGGAGACGGCTGCACGTGGAAGGGACCCTAAGACCTGTGCCAGAAGGTATGTGAAGAGAGATCCAGTGTCCAGGGATCTGGATTGGAAGGCTGGACATAAGATCTGGACTACATACTGGTCAGGCTATATAGAGAGGAACTCTAGCAGCAATGGAAGCTCAGGTATGAACACTGATCTATGCCCTTGCTATAACCTTGAAAGACAGCAGGGAAACAAGTATTCTCCTGAAAATGCTCCATTGAGAGATTCATCTGTGCCAATCCATGATATTGAACCCATGCTTGTTGAACAAGGGGGAATAATAGCAGATGAGGATCCTGTTTATATGGACTGCTCTCTATCTAAACTCCGTTGGTAACTTTCTGTTATAAAGTACAGCAACCATCACAAAGAAATACAAATTTGTTCTTTAATCTACTCAGAAAAGCTCCTGAAGCAGGATTTGACCCACACAGTGGAAGGCAAGCCAGCTAAGGGGTTTCCGCTGGTAACTGCTAGCAATTAAGCCTTACCTAAAGCCAAACGTTCTCATGACAAATTTGTTGGCGTTTTTAAATTTTCACATTTAGCATGGAAGATACAGAAGATTCTTAAAGCCCATTGGCATATTCTGCAAACTAGCTCTTGTTTTTCTAATCAGCATCTTATGATTGCCTACAATAGGGGCTGTAATTTGGCTGATAAATTAGTTTCTTCTTATATGCCCACGAGTTCAAGTTTAAGTACTAAAGATAAAGGACATTTTAGCTGCAACAAATGTTCTGTGTGTAAACATATTCTCACATTATCTGTGTCCTCACACCCTGTTACCCAAGTACGATACAAACTACACGCTAGAACTGATTGCAACTCTTCATACGTTGTGTATGTCATTGTTTGTCCTTGTCCTCTACTCTATGTAGGTAAGACTATTTGGTCAGTCAGGACACGCATCCTGGAACACAAAAGCTGTATACGACGAAAAATTATCGTGGCCCCTCTAGTTGAACACTGGTATATGTCGCAACACACCCTTGATGATTTAAAGTTCTTCATTATTAAACAAATGAAACCCCCCCCTCGTGGTGGTGATCGCGATCAACGTCTAATTCAAGAAGAACAGAGTTATATTTTCTCTCTTAATACAGTAGTTCCACGTGGTCTGAATAAAGAAATTGAGTATCACCATTTTCTGTGATTTACAGAGTGTTTCTGCCCCTCTATTCATGTCGTGTACGATTAACTCATTTCATTAGTACAAGTATGAATATATTTTTAAATATCGTATGTTTTATTTATTTTATGATACAAGTTTGATCAGTATGTACGTATTTATTTATTTATATACTTTTTAACATCATGTTTATTTATGATCCTTTGTTTGTGATGTGTTTTATTGCAAATGTTTTGTGTTTAATACGTAACACCATAGTATTATATATTAAGTTTTTCTTACATGGATTTTTTACCAATATCAAGTATACGCTAATTATCATTAATGTTTTCCCATTTATCGTTTTTTAGTTTTTATGGTTTTATACTTAAATATGTATGTCTTATTTATCTTATGGTACAAGTTTGGATTAGTATGTACGTATTTATTTACTTATATTTCTTAACATCGTATTTATTTAAGATTCTCTGTTTTACCGCATATGATTTGAGTTTTACTCATAGTATTTTGTAATTAGTTCCCCCTTACAATGATTTGTTCTTAATATTAAGTATACATTAATTATTATTAATGTTTTCCTATTTATTGTTTGACAAGTTTTTATAGTTATCCAATTTGATGACACAATTTTAGTTTGTATCACCTGTTCTCCATTTATTAATCTGTTTTCACATTTTAATAGACTCTGGCCCCTTTTTATCTTTTTGATATCCCCCCTTTTTAGGTTGTTTCCTATGTTTTTCTGTCTTTTTGTATGCACGGATCTCTTATAATCCCTTTTAATGATAAGTCGTTCCCGTAGATACAAGGTTATTTTTAATTACTATTTATAAGGTTTTGCGGTCCTTCTCGATTATATTATTTTTGATAGTACCTAACTGAGTTAAGGCTCGCGGTGGAGACCTTGACATTGGTTCGCGTTACATAATACAATTGCTCATTGCATTAATTTTTGGTCAACTTTTAATGCAATTCGCCATATGTTCGTGGACACATATAGATTTTTTCTTCGCCATTTATAGGTTTTCTGCTGTTCAATTAAGCACCTTGGCCGAGTTCAAGTCCCCAGTGGTGTTTTTGATATTATTACGTCTTACACAAATGCGCTACGGTAGGAAGACGTATTAATATACCATTCGCGATTCTAACCATTTCCTTTTTTCTCATATAATTAATTATGTATGGTCAACCCCCCCCCCCTCATTCGCTAATTATGTTTTAATGTTCCTTGTATTTTGGTTGTAGCTGTATGGTTCTTTTTGAATTAATTAGTTCTCTATATATAATCTCATTGCTTTCCCACCTTGTATAAGGCCTGTCATTGATATTTTTCATATGCCACAATACCAGTTAGATGAACATCGTTGTTTTGTGAGCATATGTGCATTTGCTTAAATGTCCTCAATGCAGTTTCACTTATGGCCCTGCCTTCAATGATATATGTATTTGTATTTACAGCCTTTATCCCTCTATATGATCTCCCCTGCAGAAAGTCTTCAATTTTACTTCAATGTTTTCTAAATATTCATCCGCGTTGTTTTTCTGTTTTTTTGTTTTGAAATTACTCACAATCAAGAGATCAACCATTTTATAACACGAATACTTTTAGTTGTTGGCCATGGCCCCTTCTTGCAATAATTGCACAGCCGTATTAAACTCCTTTGAATACATGTGTTTAATGCCCCTTGTAGTGGGGCTGCAACTATTCAGTTGATCCAAATTAATTCAGTTTCTGTACATGATGTAATTGTAATTTTACCCCATATAACAGCTGTTGCTGACAAGTTTTGCATGTCATAATATCAGTTAGATGGGTATTCACATTTGTTTTCCCACTTAATATAATAGCTATTATTTACAGCCGTATTCATGTATTTATTAACATGCCGTAATTAGGACAGTCATGCGGTCCTGTTTTATTTGCATATGCAATTGTACTCACATTGTTTCCTATGAAAAGAAGCTTTCAGTTTCACTTCAGTTTCATTTAAATATCTCATCTGCTTCTGCGCGACGGTTTCCCGCGCATAGCAACGATCTTGGTAATGTTTGTAGCGTCTCTTGAGTCCTTCTCGATCGTTTTTCTTTTATGTTACAAAGTTACTTGGGATTAAGAGTAATACTTGTCTACAGTATAGATACTTTTGGTTTTAGTTTATGGCTTTCCCTTGCAACAATGGGGCTTGTGTAACAATTCTTCTTTGATATATTTTATTTGTTATTGCGTTTCAGTGATAGTCATATGCGCTTCTACTCAAGTCTTTTTCTATGCTTATATAACGTTGTTTTTGGATGGATGTCACAATATTTCTACAGTAGCACACCTTTACCTTTAGTCACACACATATATTGCTTTTGTATAACATCAAGTCAATACATTTTTACAGTGGTCAAACGGTAGTCATTTTCATCTAATGACTGTTGGCTTCTTTGCATTATATTATAGCACAATGTGCTCTTTGCAACCACTGTGCAAACAAAAGCCCTTACGTGTACTTCCTAATTGTTAAGAGTACGATACGTTTTTGCCCCCTTGCACCTTATATAATTTGGCTTTCATGCGACGTGTTTTTATGCTAGATATTTTCACTATGCTCAACCTTTTTCATCGAGAGCATTTTGAGACGCTCACTCACTACACAGTCTGCACTTTCCCTCTTATGTTTTTCACAATCAAGATGTGCATGAAAGTTTCCCTTGGGAATTCATCTCTTCTAAGCTTTTTTAGTTTTCTTTTCTTTGGCTCATTGGTTTTTTTCTGTTTGTCAAGTTTGATTTGTTTTTAACAATGTCTGTTATGCATATGACTATGCCAACAGATTAGAGCATTAGAAGAACGTTTTTTAATCTTTTTTTAAATGTAGTTAAGCTTTTTAGTCATTAAGGTACAATATGAGTTTCTACTTCTCAGTAACCATGGCACAATATGAGTCTTAATGTCATTATCTTTCCTCTAATTCACATAGATTGAGAAGAGCATTTTGCTTGTTCACACGTTGTTGCTACACCTTGTGGTAATGTATCATATGTTTTTTTTATAAGTTGTATACTTCTATGTAATATCCTTACATAGAGGAATTTTTGTGTCCTTTTGTCTTGTCAATTTGGATGCCCTAGTCCCCTTCCCCTTTCTGTAATACTGTGTGTGTAAATATTTTTTATAATCAAATATTTTTTATAATCTAATATGTACGTTTTATTTAATTTTTAGACCCCTGAAGAAGGCCTCTGGCCGAAACTTTTTAGTTGGGTCCTTCAATAAAATTTGTTTGCATAATCACACCGACGTGTAGGCCTGGTTCTTGGGTTCTGCTCCTGGTTTTCCCAAATACCCAAAAGCTACCACTGAAGGAATTTATAATCGCAACACACCAGTCAATTTTTCTGGATAGTTTCAACATCCATAGAAGATGCGCTAGTTCATTGCCTCCATTATATATACAAACACACTTGTCTCATGCATATGCAGCAAGGATGTCTTAAAATTCCTGACTGGGTTGTACTTGTAACAGCCTCCAATTGAGATCTCTGTGATAGGCACTGCCTACTGCTACTAGGGTTTCAATGTATGGACACCGCTGCCTCTTCTGGCCTGTATTTAAATGTAAGCCAGACAAGGGGCAGAATAAAACTATCTAGACAAAAGGGATGATCATATCAGATTTTCATCCAAGACCTCCATTCTGGGAGAATAGCACAGGTTTGTAGGCTGATGTATATGTAGCCCAAGGGTAACACAGGTACACTAAAAAAATTTTTTTTAAAACTGCCTCTAATGTTTCGTTTGATTTTTACGTTTTTTGGTGCGCTGAATCCAAATCTGGTATCCAATTTGCTCCATCACGTACAGATTTTTTGCTACATTGGGTTAGCAGTTTGAGGTGAACGTTTCAGATTGAGTGCGATCGAGATAAAAGTTTCTTGGATGAATTCTTTTATACTAATTGTTTAGTAGTTATTCAAATAAGAATAAAGAAAATTGTAACAAGGCAGCAGATAAGAATAGAGTAATGTCAACAAAACACACTGTGATGGTAGCAAAATTGTCTGCACTTAAAACAGCCACATACATGTGCACAAACATTGAGCATATAAGAGCGAGGTTAGACACAAAGCAAAGCAAAGAAATGTGCAAAAAATGTTGTACAGGTATGTATGTAAGAATAGAAAACGCAAACCGCACCATTGCAATACATGAAGACAAACACCCGATGGTGTGAAAATAAAATTCTAATAAATGAGATCCGACACTGTGGTAATAACCAGCAAATTTTTATTTCAAAGTTTAGTAAAAACACCATATTTGTCAACACAGTTTAGATTTTAAAGTCATTCTTGGGTCAATCAATCTCCTGGTGGGCCCGTTTCTTCTTCCCCCGAATGCTTCTCTTGGTGCGCTGCTTGGCGTATTTTTCATCTGGGGTTTCCCGCAGCAGCAACCAGCAGAAATCAGCCATCATAGTGGTGTTCCATCTTCCTTGGTACCTTCTCTCTGCGTCCTTGATGTCCTGGTGCAACCTTTCACCTTGTTCTTCACTGTACACCCCCAGGTTTTCGGGAAAGTAGTTCACATGGGAGTGCAAGAAATGGACTTTCAGGCTCATGTTACAGCCTTGTTCTTTGAAGGCATTGAGCATCCTGGCAACAATATCCTTATAGTTCTCATCCCGCCTGTTCCCCGAGAATTTGAGAACAACATCCTTGAAGGAATCCCAGGCTTCTTTTTCCTTCTCAGACATCGTTTCAGCGAATGCTCCATCTGAAATGAGTTTCCTTATATCAGGGCCAACAAACACTCCTTCCTTTAGCTTTGCTTCAGAAAGTCAGGGGAACTTTGAGCAAAGGTACCGAAAGCACTCACCATCTTTTGGAAGGGACTTGATGAATTGCTTAATGAGACCCAACTTAATGTGGAGAGGTGGTAATAGAATTTTATCACGAGGTACCAAGCTCTCATGAAGAACATTTTTCTCACCGGGTCTCAAATACTCCCGAATTGGCCAGTCTTTTTTCCCCCAGTGTAGGTCGCGGGCCCGGCTATCCCACAAGCAAAGGAAGCAGGGATATTTGGTGAAACCAGATTGCTGCCCTAATAGCATGGATAGAATTTTAAAGTCTCCACAAATCATCCACTTATGCTCATCCTAATGAATCTTCTGAAGAATCAGGGCCAAATTCTCGTATTTTTCTTGGAGAATAACAGAGTGAGCAATAGGAACTGAAGCGAATGTGTTGCCATTATGAAGAAGAACACCTTTTATGCTGTCTTTTGACGAATCAATGAACAGCCGCCATTCAGCAGGATCATACTTGAGTTTAAACTTTTCCATCACTCCGTATATATCGTTGCAAAATACCAAATCTTCCTCTTTGCTGAAATACTTCAAAAATTGTGTCTCACGGTTGCGGTACCAATAAAAAGTTGTTCCTGGTGACAATAGATTTTTCTGTTTAAGCCGAGAACCTAGCAGTTGGGCAGCATCTTTTGAGAGTCCTAAATCCCAGACTAAATCATTCAATTCAGCTTGAGAGAAAAGTTCAGGTTTCGGATCTGGTTCAGTTTCAAACTCGGAAGTACTGGACTCATCGGGAAAAGCCATCTGATGAGTCTCATCATGATCAGAACCGTCCACACAAATATGATCCAAAGATTTTGGTGGTTCAGGCACAGGTACTTCGTTGCTATGAGGCATAGGCCTAATTGCTGAGGGAAGGTTGGGGTAACTTATTACGTTCTTATTTTTTAAGTTGTATCCCTTCACAATGCAAGAGCAAAAATAGCAGTCACTGCTGTGGTCTCTTTGTTCACGCCACATCATAGGTATTCCGAAACGAAATGCTTGTTTTTTACCTTTCATCCATAAGCGTAGATCTTCCTCACATGTCTTGCACACTTTGTGAGGAGCCCACGGTTTGTCTTGATCGCCTAACTTCAAACCGAAATAGGCGAAATAGACTTTTTTAATAAATGCAGAAATGTTCCTCTGCCGCTTTTTCATGGTATATTCCCCACAAATAAAACAAAAACTGTCCGGAGAGTTGACGCAACCTCTGGCTCTGTGAGCCATCACAAATACACAGCACTGCAAACTACAACTGTAGTGAACCACTTTGGAATAAAGCTGGATTACGACTGAGCAAACAAAAGGTAATAATGAACTTGCAAGAAACTGAAATTTGACAGGAACGTTCATGTCGCAACCACCGTGTTTGAGCGAGCGAACGAGGCGAGGCGAGGCGAGGTGAACAAGAAAGAACATGCGCCAGCGCGAGTACTGGATTTAGCCCCCCGCCTCCCAATTGTCCTGTTAATGTATAAAATGAATACAAAACACTCTAAAATATCATGAGGGAGTGTTTCTAGTTATTTAACCATTACAACCTCTATTTTGGACCAAGAAAATAAACTGCAGTCGGCTAAAAAGAAATTATGTGAACATTCCTTATATGGGTAAGAAATCTAATTTTGCAAGAAAACGTGACGTGATGGAACATTTTGGCTATTTTTCCTGGATTCAGCACCCCAAAATCTATAGGAATCAGTTGCAAAACTGGAGGCAGTTTTTTGGTAGTGTACGTGTGTAATGTGTTCCACACTGGCAACCCCAAAGGGTTGAGGAAATATCTAACTAACAAACCTTGATGATCAGGGTGAGGTACAGTAGCCATCGACCCCTGTTGGTTACTGTAAGGAAAAGAAGAAAAAAAAGTTTAAAAGGTAAAGCAAGCCACTCAAAGAAAGAAAGATAGCTATTCTAACACATGCTTATGAACAGAAAGCTTCACCTTTTGAGTGCACCCAACACAAAGATTCAAAGAATCATATAAAGGAGATTTACCTTCATTTGAAGATGATGGTTTCAGAAACTCTTTTAAAGCAGAGACCATTTGTTTTTACATAACCAATTCCATTAGGATTTCCTCAGAAGAGGCCTCTGCTTTCTGTGATGGGAAGCTGAATACTTCAGACTTCACTTAGTTTAAGTGACTCTTATACTATATTCCAGAACAGTCTCCTACCTCTTAAGTTCTTTGCACATGGTCAAGGCCGGTCCTAGGAACTATAAAGGAGATGTTCCTCAAAAATCCAAAACCCACTACAGGCAGTGGGTGAGTCTCCATCTGATCCTATTTATATGGAAGCTTAAAACAGAGGAAGGGTGAGGAATCACAGGCATTCTCCTGTTTAAAGCCCCCTCCCTCTTGTTTGTGAGGTCATTTTCCCCTCATGAATTACCTCATCTCTTCAGATATGTAGAATAAAGCCCGTTTTACAGAGCATTTTGTATACAGCACTATATATGCCTTATAGTTCTCTAAACGTAGTAGTAGCAGTTTCTCCTTTGAAGTCTTCCACTCCTGTAAATGTAGGGCTCTTTGTAATTTCCTTTTATTAAAAAAAAAGATAAAGGAGATAGACTACTGCCTATTGACCCCTGCCAGTTAACATCCAGGCCAATTATTCATTCATTACAACAAACACCACTTACAGACCAGACTGTCCATCCAGAATGGATAAGTTGGTGCCCTATATTTGTGTTTTGCTAACAGAAGTTCTGGTTTGAAATGGACAACCAGCAGGCAGGGGTATTTATACTAGATACCCCTTTTTTATTCTTATTAGGTAAAAAGAAAAGACATGCCTAGTCCAGTAGGGGAGGTGTAGCAGCTACTTCTGCTAGGGCACTTCAAGATTAGTCTTGTACACATTGACCTGTAGAAACTGCCTCATTTAGTAAAACATGGTAAATTTTACTGTTAAAAGTAGAATGGGCTTCCAGTGATGTCAGCCACCTGTATGGACTAAAAAAAAAAAAAGTGAAGTACCAGTAAAACTCTGGTTTAGAGTAAAAATAAGCAGGTAGCACACATGAGTTTGTTTGTGGTTCTTGATATAAAGCTCTGTATAATCCAGGGTGGTTTGCAAACATCAAAGAAAAAAAGGAAAGGCTAATGGCTGAGCAAAGGTGAAAGGAACTCCTAGTGACAGGACAGAGAAGCAAAAAAAAAAGGGGAAGAGAGGTGTCAATTCTGGTACTGATGTGAGGAGGTTTTCATGTAGAAAAATTCCTTCAAAGATAAAGAGGGATGGGTAGTAGGGTTACAGTGATGGATAGGGTGGTTTCAATTTATGGGTCCAATGTAGTGGGTGAATCATTGCAGGACAAGGTTAATAAGGGACCCTGCTAATGAGGGGGGGGGGGGGGGACAACAGACAGACTTCAATCTAGTACTTCATCCCCAGTGGGACCGATCTTCCTCAAAAAGTGAGGGGGAGGAATCAGAAAGCAATGTAATACATTTATGCAGCATGTTTATGTTTATTAAACCTTTATTTACCGCCCATAAAAGAGAGGGAGAGCTGCGAAAGAGAAAAAGAAAAAGGAACACCATAAAATCTTTAAGAGGAAAGGAATAGAGATAGGGTCAGAGAGTAGAGAGGGGGCAAAAGATGGCTGACAGAGGGGAAGGTGGGGAAAACATGTTGACAACCAGGGGGACGGAAGGGAAAAAAAAAAAAAAAGGTATGGGGAACTAGTATACTAATAGTAGGGATGAGAGGGGGGAGAGGCGGGGAAGGGGAGATTAAACGTGGAGCAGAAAAGATAGGTTTTCAGTTTAGCTTTAAAAGACAAATAAGAAGTTTCTAAGCAAGGGAATGGGGAAGTGAGTTCCAGAGCCTGGGACCAAGGAAGAAGAAAGCTGAAGACTGAGTGGATTCTACATGGGCTTGGGAAGGGGGGGGGGGAAGGGGAAGGGGAAGAAACATACGGTTAGCGTGGATAAAACAAAGATCGGTGCAGGGTATGGAGATGAACCTGGTTGGCGAGATACAGGCGAATACCAGAATGGATCACCCTGTGAACAAAAATAAGAATTTTAAACTGAACATGAGACAACGGGAAGCCAGTGAAAGTGTATTAGTAAGGGGGTGATATGATCGAAGCGTGAAGCATGGGAGAGAACACACACGGCAGTATTTTGAACATGTTGAAGACGAAGAGTTTGGGATTGGGGAACACCGGCAAGACAGACATTACAGTAGTCCAGACGAGACATAACAAGGGAGATGAGGATGGTCATAGCGGAGGGGGTGAGAAAAGGACATACGGCACAAAGTTGTTTCAGGGTGAGAAAGGAGCATTGGACAACTGAGGAGATGTGTTCTTTGAAAGAGAAGAATCAAGAATTACACCTAAATACCGTAGTGAACAAACAATAGGGATGGGTGAGGAAAACAAAGGGATGAGGGGAGGGGAGGGATTACCGAAGGTGAACCAGATAGCAGATGTTTGAGAGATTAATGTGAAGGAAGTTGGAAGAGAGCCAAGAGGCAGTAGAGGAAAGACAAGAATTGAAAGAGGTGATATCTGGTGCAGCAGAGTCAGTGTGATAGAGAAGGAAGATATCATCAGCATAGTAATAGGCAGATACACCGTGTTGCTGAATAAGAAGAGCAAGGGGAGCCAAGAATACATTAAAGAGAAGGGGAGCAAGAACAGAACCCTCGGGAACACCACAAGGGAGAGGAGTAGAAGGTGAAGATCCTGACCCAGTTTGGTGGACATGTGGAGGGAGATATACCCCCACCAACAAGGAATTCACTTTTTAGTCAGCCCCACATGATAGCTTCAGTAGGATAGATTTTAACGTTGGTTGATCAGTTGGTGATGGCAGGAGTTAAAGCAGCAGGTATTGATCCTATGGCTTGGTCAGATGGGGGGGTGATATGGGTGAAGATTGTGTAGGAAGCCAAGGGGCACAAAAGTGTGGCACCTCAAGTAGAACTTGAAATTGTAAGGGGAAATCAGTTTCTTGTGTACAGAGGGACCATGAGGCCCATCTGTGAATACCTAGATAGAAAGGAATGTGTTGTGCTAAGACAAGATTCAGTGATCTTCACAGAGACAGGTACCAGTTTGTACGATTGCTAATTAGCAATAGCAGGTGCAGGGCTATGCTGCTGGGATGGGTTTATGACGTATATATGTTTTTGCTACTGTATAAAAGATAGACTGCACTTCTAACGTACGGAATAAACTTACATGCTACTTATGTGTGTGTGTTTGTTCCCCTGGGATCCCAGACAGAGAAGATAAGGTAATTCCTCGACCCAGAGGATTAGAGGATGTCCCAAGGGTAAGTGCTGGGAAAGGAAAGAACAGATACCTTCACAATTTGGTGTCAGAAGTTTGGATTTCCCCGATGCACTTTCTAAATTGAAGCAGCTTTGGTAGCTGCACAAGGATTTTTTAATTGACGTTGCTTTGGTAGCTCGTCTTGGAAAAATGCACTTGGGTAGCACTGGGAAAATGCGCTTGGGTAGCGCTGGGAATATGCGCTTGGGTAGCGCAGGGAATAACAGGGACGTCCTGCTGGGTCTGTGGTAATATCCTTATCCTTCTCTGTGTGCTTGTGTGCCTGTGTGAGTTTGGCAAAACGCCCCTGCCGTACTCCGAAGCGATATAGCGCTAGTGACGGGTACTGTGCAGAAAGCAAGTGGCCAGACGTGCGTTTGTTGTGAATTCATTAGAGGATGGGGGGGGTCCCAAGGTAAGGGGACCACTTCAGAATCCGCGGGCGTGTGTGTGCAGCTGCATGTTGTGATAAGGTTTAAAACTGCAGTTAAAAAAGGCATCTTACATAGGCTGTCGGTGTAGGTTACACTTACATGTTGGTTTGTTAAACAAGAAATAATCGTAGTGTTTGTTTACATCAAGGACATGATGTTTGTTTTAATTGAGTGAGTTTTTGATTTGGTATAGGTTACAGGACATTTGCTAATGCTGCTGAAGAAGTCTGTTAGCATGTTTACTGTGCTTACCTTATCTCTGTGCCTATATGACCCCCCCTCCCCACCCCCAGTCTCTGGCGAAGGTAAAACTGATGACTCAGAGTCCCTGGAATGCAAGTGACAAGCGGTGTTTGTTTATTCTTCCAAGCCTTTCCTGTCTTCTTTATCTAAAAGGGGGGTGGGGGGTGGGGGGGGGAGTTCCTGGGTGAAGGGGACCAGCCCGGTTTTCATTAGGTTTAAATCTCTTGTTAAGCAGACTTTGTATTCCAGTTGTACTCCTGTACCTCCCGGGGCCCCTCCCCGTAGATTCCGAATCTCCTAAACACTGAGGGAGTTGTTAGGTTTTTAGAAATTTACTTTGTTGTTTTTATAAATACTGAAATTAAGTACAAGTAATTCTTTTAGATGCTTTTCGATGTGTGCTGTAACTTGCTGCATCTGGAGATAGTACAGCCTGAGCGACACATGTTCCGCTCTTCCCTCCCCCTCCCTTCCTGTTCTTTGTTGTTCAACGGCTACGGACAGGCAGATAACAGAAACCTAAAGTTAAACGGCATACTAAAACGTAAATTATTATTTATTTGCAGAGTGTCTATTTATTGCCATATTGTAAGAAGACAAGCTGAATAGAAAAACAAACAAAAAAAATTACTTTTGTACTCAACAATGGTATAACTGTCACTGAAATATGTAAAAGGGTGTGTCTGTATTTAGACACCCATTGCTATAGCAATGGACTGAATAATAACAATACTAAAAGAGCTCTTAACCTGCTTCACAATATTCCTCTCCGAGTCTCATTGGCCAGGTTGGCCAAAGGTGAATTGGCCAAAGGTGAATTGGCCACAGGTAAAGGTGTAAATAACAGCTGGGGCTCGCCGGGATTTTCCCACAGTAGAGTGACTCCTGCTGAGTGGAGGTGCGAAGACACGTCCTGTTGATTTCAACATTCTCCATGGACCGCAGGATTGCGTCAGCCACACTTGGTGACGTCCTCCGGGCGGCGCCACGTTCGGAAGTGCTCTCAAGTTTCTCAGCTAGCCCACCTCCCGGATCCGCCCCCTTAGCCTGGCCAGCTCTTCTTCTTCTGCCTTGCCACCAAGACGGATCTGCTCTCTCTCCATATGAAAAGGACAAATCACACTACTTACAGCATGCCTAAGCCAGGATCAAGGAAATGCCCCTGTGGGGAAAAGCTGCACTCCACAAATCGGGATCTCTGCACCCTCTGCCGAAGCGGTGGACCCTCCGGCCTGGATCGGCACCCCTCAACGAGCGATGCTGCAGCTATGAAGGCCCAGGATGTGCCCTCTGGGCCTCCATCCCCGGCCCAACGTCCGGATCTCCAGCGCTGCCCCTTGCGGGCCCCAGCTGTGACATCCGCGATTTGCTTGGCCCCACTCCAGACCACGCGGCAACCCTCAGACATGCGGCACCTCTTCTCAGGCAAGATGGCGCCGTCGGTAAGTCCCTCTCTCTTCGGGCTCCAAATCTCCCGCCGCTGGCCCTGCCCCTCCTCTGCCGTCCTCCCTGCCGCCGGAGTCTACAAGCCCCGCCCACAGACGTCATCCTCCGGCGACGCTGGGCCTACTGCATCACTCCTCGACTCTCAGGAGTCTGACCAGCGCCGGAATCACTGCGGGCAAGCGCAAGGGTAAGAGAAACCATCCTGCTGCTTCTCCCGACGCTGGCTCCCATAGTCACGGGAAAAGGAGCAAGCGATCTAGGGCTTACAGCAGCTCCTCCGATTCCAGCGATGACTCTCACCTCAGGAGACGCAAATCGAAACGGCACTCCTCCAGATGCAGAGCCCGCTCTCACAGGAGCTCCTCTGCTTCCTCCAACTCTGCCAGTTCCTCTGCCATCATACAATTGCTCACGCAGCTGGTGCAACAAACAGGCCCCCCCCCCCCTCCAGCGGCTGCAACTGCTTCTCCGTGCCCCGGGAACCCTCCTCTACAGATCTCTACCACAGTCTGCAGTCAGCATCTACCTGAGCCAGCAGCGTTTTTTTCTCCGGACAGCTCCGCTGAAGGACAGGAGGATAAGGAGGTGGTTGTGGGGTCCGCTGCAGCTGCCACGGACGCTTCCAGGAAAAGGAAGGACCTCCTCCGGCCCCAGAGGACTTAACTTACCCCAAGTTCATCAGCAAGATGTCATCTACCTTGGGCCTGAACCCGTCTCACACGGTGGAGGAGGCTGAACCTGAGGTACTCAAATACCTTTCTGCCCCCAAAACCCCTCTCGCCCTGCCCCTGCACCGCAAGCTGAAGGAGAACCACTCCAGACTTTGGCAGACGCCAGCGTCAGGGCACGCTACCTCCAGGAGGCTGGACTCCAAATACCTCCTTCAACCTACCTCCGGATTTGAAAAAACGCAGCTGCCTCACCATTCCATAGTGGTCTCTTCGGCCCTTAAGAAAGCTAAATCCTCGCGAGTACACACCAACCACCCGCCCGGACGGGACAACAAACTACTCGACGACATTGGGAAGAAAGTCTTCCAGGGGGCCATGCTCGGGGCAAGGATTGCCGCTCATCAATTCCAACAGACCTTGTTCCAGGACATCTGTGTCTCCAACATCAGGAATGCTGCCTCCCCCTCACCCTAAGGAGTCTTTAGCCCCATTCTCAGCTGCGCTGACTGACCTGGTAGAGTGCAACAGACACCTGGCTAGCACGGCCTTTGATGCCTTCGACACGGCCATACGTACAGCAGGCACAGCGATCTTGGCCAGGAGATGGGCATGGCTGCGAGCCTCCGGACTGAGAAATGACTCACACGACAAGATCACCGACGCTCCCTGCTCAGGCGATTCTCTCTTTGGGGACAAAGTGGCCGATACAGTAAACAGCATGAAGGAGGACTGTAACACCCTACAGACCTTGGCGGAGGAGGGCTTCGACCGCTACGGTAACACTCAAAAACCAGGTTACCAACGGAGACCTCCTTACAGCTATGACAAAAGGTACTCATCCAACAGGAAGTGACAGGCCATCAAGTACAAGTCCAACTCCTACCAAGGGCCCTCACAACAGCGCCACTTCCAAAGAGACCGCAAGCAGAAGAAGAGAACCAAACGCGCAACCCGCCAAGGGTGGCCCTTCTTTTTGACAACCATGGACCGCCCCCCTCCCAGATAGGAGGGCGCCTCTCCTTCTTCCTCCCGGAATGGGAGAGGATCACCACCGACTCCTGGGTGCTACGGATCATCCGCAAGGGATACCGCATCAGATTTTCTGCTCCTCCCTTCCAACGCATCAGACCCACCAGCAACACCCCTCCTCACCTGCACCATGCCATGGCACTGGAACTCATACACCTTCTGTCCTCCAAGGCGATCGAACCGGTCCCTCCGAGGGAGATCGATGCGGGGTTTTACTCCAAATACTTCCTTGTTCCGAAGAAGTCGGGGGGGGGGGGGTTCGCCCCATCTTGGATCTTCGCAAACTGAACAGATTCATAGTGAAGGAGAAGTTCCGGATGTACTCCCTGAACTCCATTCTTCCCCTAATCCAAGCCAGCGATTGGCTCGCATCTCTGGACCTCCAGGAAGCGTACACGCATGTCAGCATCCACAAGGCTCACAGGAAATTCCTCAGGTTCCATGTGCTAGGTGGGCACTACCAGTACCGAGTGCTTCCCTTCGGACTGTCTCCGGCCCCGCGGGTCTTCACGAAGTGTGTGGCGGCCGCAGCAGCCCACCTACGCAAGCAGAACATCGCAGTGTTTCCCTACCTCGACGACTGGCTAATCTCGGCTCCCTCAGCCCACGACCTGCTAATGTCTCTGCATACCACCACTACCTTGATCTCCACCCTGGGGTTTGTCATCAACTACAAGAAGTCGCAAATCCTCCCCTCTCAGCGAATGGAGTTCATCGGAGCCATCATTGACACTCAGTCCTTGAGAGCCTACCTGCCGCATCCCAGACTACTGGCCATCATCTCGCTCACCTCCAGGACAGCAGCGGCAGCGAGCCCCACTGCTCGATTAGTGTTGCGCCTCCTGGGACACATGGCAGCCACGACGTCGGTCATCTTGGTGGCGCGCATGCAAATGCGTCCACTGCAGTGGCATCTCCGGACCCACTGGAACCAACATTCGCAGTCACTGTCCTACAGAGTCCCGATGAGCCCTCTTATCAGGTCTCAACTCTGCTGGTGGACTATACCAGCAAACCTCTCCACAGGGAAACCCTTTCACCCGCCGCAACATCAGACCACCCTCACCACGGACGCCTCCTGCGCTGGATGGGGTGCCCATTTCCAATAGTTCAGCACGCAAGCGGCGTGGTCTCAGAGCGAACGGCCACTACACATCAACCTTCTGGAACTGAGAGCGGTCAAATACGCCCTCAAGGCGTTCTTGCCTCATTTACGGGGCACATCCATCCTCATCCAGACGGACAACCAAGTTGCCATGTTTTACCTCAACAAACAAGGAGGCACGGCCTCCCGATCCCTCTGCAAGGAGGCACTGGCCATTTGGACGCTAGTCCTGAAGAACGGCTGCTGGGTGCGCGCCTCCTACATTCCCAGGGACCTGAACAGTCTGGCGGACAAGCTGAGCAGGCAACTGCAACCCCATGAATGGGCTCTCCTTCCAAAAGGTGACCTCAGCTCTCTTCCAATGGTGGGGAATCCCGGAGGTCGACCTCTTAGCCACCGAGGAGAATGCCAAATGCCCCCAGTTCTGCTCCAGACACCCATCAGTCAAGAGGCTGGCGGGGGATGCATTCGATGTGTACTGGGGGGGGTGGTCTCTGATTTATGCCTTCCCTCTGACTCCCCACATCCCAGCGACTCTACAACGCATTGTTCAGGACAAAGCACGAGTCATCCTTGTGGTTCCTCACTGGCCGCGGCAAATGTGGTTTGCACTCCTGAAGCGCCTTGCATAGGAGTCCCCGTGGCACCTGCCCCTGTGTCCGGACCTCCTGACCCAGAACTCGGGGCTAACCAGGCACCCCAACCTCAAGACCCTATCGTTCACTGCTTGGATGTTGAGCGGGTAAACCTGGCCTCCCTCGCGCTACCCGCGGAGGTGCAGGACGTGGTCCTGGCGGCCAGGAGACCATCAACCCGAAAATCCTATGGCCTCAAATGGAAGAGGTTCAGCGTCTGGTGCACCTCTAGAGGGCTAGACCCTACCTCCTGCCCCGTCGCACAAATCCTGCAGTATCTCAGTTCTCTCTCGGACCTCGGCCTCAAAACTCAATCCATCCGAGTGCATCTCTCAGCCATTGTGGCTCTGCACGCCCCTATCGAGGGCGCTGACTCCATTGCAGCGCTGCCCCTAACGGCTCGCTTCATGAAAGGCCTGACGAATCTTCGACCCCCGGTTCCCCCCTGGGACCTCGGCGTAGTCCTCCGCAGCCTCACCGGGGCCCCCTTCGAACCTCTGCTCACAGCGGATATGAAATACGTCTCCTGGCAGACCATTTTCCTGGTGGCGATCACCTCAGCGAGGAGGATCAGCGAACTCCAGGCGCTAGTCGCGCACCCACCTTACACGCAACTACACCAGGACCGAGCTTCTCTGCGTACGAACCCCAGATTCATACCCAAAGTGCCGTCGGCCTTCCATGTCAATCAATCCATTGAGCTCCCCTCCTTCGTTCCGGAACCTCACCACTCGGAGGAGGAACGACGCCTACACACTCTGGACTGTCTGCGTGCGCTGCGGATCTACCTGGCCAAGACACTAGCCGCCCGCAAAGGTGAGCAACTGTTCGTTTCCTATGACCCTCTCAGGCCCGGCTTTCCTGTCACAAAGCGGACCCTGTCCCACTGGGTCGCCTCCTGCATATCCTTCTGCCTCGACTCTGAAGGGAATAATCCTCACAGCAGAATTGGTCCGCATCGCCTACGAGCAATGGCCACTTCTCTAGCCAACCTGCGGTTAGTTCCCCTGCCCGACATCTGTAATGCTGCTACGTGGTCATTCCCTCACACGTTCCAGAAGCACTACTGCCTTGATCTCCGCTCCCAGGAGGACTCGGCGTTTGGCAGCGTGGTCCTCTCCGCCGCCCTACCGACTCCACGGATGGCCCTGAACTCAGAGGCGCCTTAGGAAGGCCTATACCTGTACTCAGATGCTCCTTATGCTCATGTTAACCATGTTGCACTGCTCCCTAACCTGCATTTTTTTGCACGTTATGTTTTGCACTGTTGTAGTTCTTGCACTGTTGTTCACTGTTTGCACTACTTGCACCTGTGCCACTGTTGTATTACTTACACATTGCTCATTGCACATTGTTCCATTCAACATGTCGTTGTCATGTACCTATTGTTGGCACTCTGCTCCAGTAAAGTCTACCTCCACTAACTGTAGTCTGCTATTCATGCTTCCCTCCTCCACCTCAGCACGCTGCATGCAGCTAGGGAGTCACCAAGTGTGGGTGACGCAATCCTGCAGTCCATGGAGAAAGCGAGGTTACTTACCTGTATCGGGGGTTCTCTATGGACAGCAGGATAAGTCAGCCACACGCTCCCTCCCACCTCCCCTGGAGGAGGTCTGCCTGATAATCTGCTCCCTAGCCTTGTTGTCAAGCTTGGTAAAGAACTGGCCAGGCTAGGGGGGCGGATCCGGGAGGTGGGCTAGCTGAGAAACTTGAGAGCACTTCCGAACGTGGCGCCGCCCGGAGGATGTCACCAAGTGTGGCTGACTTATCCTGCTGTCCACGGAGAACCCCCGTTACAGGTAAGTAACCTCGCTGTCTCACCTCCTCCTCTGCAGAGAGGTTTCTCTGCTAGCTGGTGATGGTCCCGGAGTTGAAAAACACAGAGGTGTTGTGAGCCAGATTGTGGAAATCGTTGCTTTAAAAGCAAGCACTGCAGCAATTGAGTAATTCTGTGCACAGACCGCGGTAAGGAAAAGGGGGAGAATGATAAGAACTGTAAGATGCTAATGATGAAATACTGTTGTTTCCTTTGCACAAAGGAAAGTATCCCTCCTCCTGCTGTTTTGGTTGCTTGGATTTGTTAGGTGTTAACCCTTTATGTGACTGGTAAGTCTGAAGTGGAGAAAATCAAGGGAGAGGGGTGGGTTCCAAATACCCCGAGGGTCTAGTTCATTATGCAGGGTGAAATTTCTTAAGAAAGCACTTGTAAGCTTTGACTTGTCTTCTGTTTAAATTAAAAACCTCTGTCATATGTTTTAGTGGATGGGGCAGCATTTAAGGAATTTGAATAAGATTGTCTAGACCCAGCATCCTGTGGTCCCATACCCTTATATAAAACTTGTTGAGCAAAATTCTGCATGATCACACATGGTTCAGTGTAGTAGATTTGAGGTACGTGTTTGGGCCTGCTAAGTTCAGAGAAAAATAAATAAATAAATAAATAAATAAATAAATAAATAAAAAATAATAAAAAAATTACAATCTGTGAAGAGGGAGGTTAAGTATTTGGGACACCTCATAAGTGAAGGAAAGAGGAAAAGAAATCCAGAGAGAATAAAGGGTATTGTGGAGTTACCTTTGCCTAAAACTAAGAGAGCTGATATCTGCTTGGCTGGGTGTATGACAACGTGTGAGAAATTTCAGACTTTTTTCTCCAGCTGTGTAACGATAGGAATTTAATAGTAATCACTAGTGACAATTCTCAAGCAACGCAACTTTTTCTTTTTTTTTTTTGTAAACTCTGTTCATTGAAAACCAAATAATACAGAACATGCAAAATAATATATAACAACAACAAAAAATGGCATTTCTGGTGATCTCTCAGCCCAGGATTCCTCAACAAATCACTCATACAAATACAGCAAAAAAAACCCAAAAAAAACCAAACCCATTTTACAATATTCCCCTCTCCCCCCCCTTCCCCCACCAACCTCCATCCCACCCCACAGCCTCCCCCTTCAGCAACCAACCCCCCATAGTGAACATGCATAGTAATTATATTATTAGTATCCCACGACCTTCTCAACCCCATTGAAGCACTTCATTTCGGACACGAGGCCTCAATATCTGAATATATGGTTCCCAAATGAGCAGGAATAAGGCCCAACGTTGAGCACTTCCTCTAGCCTCTCTCCTTTCCATAAGCATCAGCTGGTGAAAGTTGTTGCGCCATTCCCAATAGGTGGGACCCGACGCTTCTCTCCACCTATGAAGTATTGGGCCTTTACCCACCAGACATGCCTTCCTGACCAAAAGGCGTTCCCATTTCCCTTTCGGGTGGAGTGGTCCAAGCTGATCTAACACCACAAGCGCTGCTGTCCAACGGATTTGCTGTAACACAATCCTACTCATAAAATCAGCTATCCTCTTCCAGTATTGGCAAACTATCGGACACCCCCACCACATATGCCCTAAGTCCGCCAAAGGGCAGGGACATTTTGGGCATCTGCCCAACTCATTGAGATGGGATCGTAACGCCCGTCTTGGAGAGAAATGTGCCCGTAGAATGCATTTAAACTGTACCTCCCGCCATCGAGCTCCCCTCACCAGCCCCGCAATCCCACTCAAGGCCTGAAGGAGTGAACCAGGAGTTACCAACATATTCAATTCTTGTGCCCACAAAAGCTTCTTCCACCCTATAGTCAGGCAAACTA
Organism: Ichthyophis bannanicus; assembly: GCA_033557465.1. Taxonomy (NCBI): domain Eukaryota; kingdom Metazoa; phylum Chordata; class Amphibia; order Gymnophiona; family Ichthyophiidae; genus Ichthyophis; species Ichthyophis bannanicus. Next base: position 338,789,423 of record CM066035.1, read on the forward strand.
CTATAGTCATCTAATCATCTTTTCAGCTGTGCAATTGTAGGCGGTGACTCCTCTCCCAGTGCAAAGAACTCTAATATCTGTGCCGATCTTTCCACCCGCAGTGCATCCTGTGGTAGGGAAGCCACATAGTGAGAGAGTTGCATGTAAGCGAAATAATGCCAACTACTAAGTCCATACTCCATGCTCAAAGTCTCCCAAGATTTACACTGCCCCATTTGATCCACCACATGTCCAATGTTACATATGCCTTGTCTCCTCCAATATACAAATGCTGACATTTCTGATCCTGGTGTAAACTGATCATTCCCCTGTATGGGTAGCCAGCTTGAAACCCGTGATGGTTCACCCCAGAGCCTATTCAAATGTTGCCACACCCTTCGTGCCGGGCAGACCAGTTCACTACTAATCACTCTACCAGGCAGGAGCCTACTTTCCTGGTGCAATACTGCCAACAAGGTCTGCGGAGCCACAAGAGCCTCTTCCAGTGCTCTTGGCGTATACACCTCCGTATTCCCTAGCCAGTCTCCAATATGCCGTGCCTGGCATGCCAGGACATAAGTCCGAAGGTCTGGGATTCCTATCCCTCCAGACTTCCATCTCCTTCTCAATCTATGTAAGGGGATGCGAGCTCGCACACCTTTCCAAAGGAAATTCCCAATCTCACGGTCAATAGCATTTAAATCACGCTTCAATAACCACACTGGGAGAGTTTGCAGCCAATAAAGCACCCGAGGCAGAATCACCATTCCCACTGCCGCTGCCCTGCCCAGTAAGGACAGGGGCAGTGGAGACCACACCTGAAGCTGTGATCGAACTTTTACAAGGATTCTTTCCATGTTTTTCCTATATAGCTCCCGCGGTTCTCTCGTCAGGAGTATCCCTAAATACACAAATGAATCACCTGCCCACTTAAGCGGAAAACTTCCTCTCCAATGTCCCCTTATTGACCCTGCCACATCCATGGCTTCAGACTTATCCATATTAATACAAAGCCCAGCAAACCCCCCATAACAAGAGAATTCCTTTAATAAATTGGGCAACGACGTCCGAGGAGATAGCAAATGAACCAGTATATCATCTACAAATGCTGCCTGCTTAAACATATGATTCCCTATGCCTATACCTTGTATTTCATCAGACGTCTCTATTCGTCGTACCAGTGGGTCAAGAGACAGCACAAAAAGCAACGGTGAGAGCGGGCATCCCTGTCTTGTACCTCTCTCCAGGGTAAACTCATCTGATAGCACTCCGTTACATAACACTCTAGCTGTGGGCTTCGTATATAGAAGCTCTACCATATTACAAAAAGCAGCTCCAAGTCCATAATGTGGCAAGAGAAATCTGAGGTAATCCCAATTCACTTGATCAAATGCCTTTTCTGCATCAAAACTAATCAAAAGCGACTGTTGCATCCTATCTCTTACCCACTCCAGCGATGCCACAATTTTACGTAAATTCCGCACTGCATATCGCCCCTTTTACAAAACCTACTTGAGAATCATGCACAAGCTCACCTAATACCTGGCCCAAATGGTCCGCCAGCACCTTAGCCAGTATTTTCATGTCAAAATTCAGCAAGGAGATAGGTCGATAAGAGGCAGCTTGTAAAGGATCTTTCCTTGGTTTATGTATAAGTATAATGTGCGCCCGATTCTCCCCCCACATGAATCTCCCCTGATCCACCCTTCTATGATATGTCACCACTAGGAAAGGGGCCAACTCATCCCTTAATAACTTATAAAATTCTGCCCCAAACCCATCCGGGGCAGGCGCTTTGTGACAACCCGCTCTTAGAATGACCCTCTGAACCTCCTCTTCAGTCACTGGGTTATCCAGCTCTGCCTGTTGAACCATCGTTAACCTTGGCAAACTCACTTGTTTCAAGTATTCTACCATGTCAGTCTGAGATCCAATTCTCCTTGTATAGAGCTTCTGGTAAAACGTCCGATATACTTGAGCAATCGCTCGCCTTTCTTTATGCAGTTGGCCCTGGTCGTCTCGCAGCGCCGCCACAGTACCAGTCCCCCTACTGCCTTTAAGGCATCTTGCCAATAACTTTCCAGGCCTATCTCCATATCTATAGAGCTGAAAGCGGTAGTACAGAAACGATTTCTTGGCCCTTTGATGCAGCAGCTCATTTAGGGCTGTTTGTGTCTCCCACAATTTCCTCCTATTCACTGCCGACGGACATGATGCTTGCCTCCTCCTCTCTCTACCTGCCTGCTGTTCCAAGCGAACAATCTGTTGCATCAACATTTTCCGTTTCCTCCCTACATACCCTATAATGTCCCCCTGCAGGACTACTTTAGCAGCTTCCCAAAAAAGCTCCGGATCCTCTTTATGCTGAGCATTGTGGGTTGAGAATTCCTGCCACCGCATTTTAAGGAAACCATGAAACTCAGGGTCTCTGTACAGATCCATTGGGAATCACCAGATTCTATCCCGCGTGTTTGCCTCTAACCATTCTATTTCCATCCAAATCAACACATGATCAGAAATCTCTATAGGCCCTAGTGGCGCATCCTCTATTTGGGCAAACAACCGTTCCGAAACCAGCACATAATCAATGCAAGCACTCGACCCATGCGCTCTTGATTGATGCGTAAAATCCCTTTCCAGTGGGTGGAGCAAACGCCAAGGGTTTACCATCCCTAATCTGCGTTTCAGATTCTGCAGCACTCTAGCACTCTGCACACGCGCCCTATCTCCACTTCCACTAGATGTATCTAGTTCAACATCCATAACTCCATTAAAATCACCTGCCAAAATCATAGGAGCCTCTGGCAGCTGCTCCACTCGTGAGCCCAAACTAGCATAAAGAACTCTAACACATTTGGACTATATAGATTCCCCAGTACCACGGGCCTCCCCTCCAGCATCCCATACAAGAGAACAAATCTACCCCCCTCACCCACATGGATGCTTTCTTGAACGAACCTAACTCGCCAGTGTATCAGAATGACCACTCCACCTTTCCTTCCCATAGCTGGAGCCCCCCAGACTTGCCCCACCCAGTCTCTCCGTAATTTAATATGTTCCTCAGCAGTCTGGTGGGTTTTCTGCAGCATGGCAATATCACATTTTTGTCTCGCTAAAGCTTGCAATATCTTGTATCTCTTAATGGGATTACCTATCCCACACACATTCCACGATATGACCTTCAGGTTAGTGGGTAAATATAAAGCTCAAGCCAATCGGGGGCGGAGCCTGATGTCCAGCGGGTAAGACGCTTCGCGCTGAAGCTCCCGAGAGGCCTACTTAGAATCCTGACTTAATACCTATACAAACTTACTATTTCGCTCCGGGCTGACCGGGGTACCTCGGGGGGGATGGCGGCCCATAAACCAGCGCGCTTGGACTTCGGGTCTCCTTCTTCTTCTCACGGAAAACGCTCCAAAACAGAGGTGTCCTCCCCACAGAAGATGGTTCCATTTCGGGAAAACCCCGAAATGCACCTGGAGATTTTAGAGGAAATACGCGGCGTGAAGGAATTGGTGCAGTCCAATGGAGAAGCGCTTAGAGCCATGCGAGAAGACTTTGGAGTGCTCCAGGACCGACTTGAAAGTCTCTCATTACGGCAGGACAATATGGCGGGGATCCTCGACTCGCACGTGGTGCGCTTGGGCACACTGGACAAGGCTGAGCGCCAGATACAGAATCTTCAAAAGGAGTTAGAAGATAGCAATAATCGAGCCCGTCGCAACAATGTGAGGCTCATTGGAATACCGGAGGGGGTGGAAGCGGGAGATATGAGAGAATTCCTGCTCAAAACTCTTCCCTCCTTGCTGAAGATCACCTTTCATAAAGAACTGGAAATCGATCGTGCACACCGTGTTCCTACCCACATGGCGCTCAACCGAACGACCCCCCGGCCTATTATCTTTCGCTTGCTACGATATCAACAAGTGGAACAAATTTTAAATGCTGCCCGGGCGAACCATCATTTGGAATATGAAGGTCACAAAGTCTCCTTCTTCCCTGATTTGGCAAAGCCTACCGTTGACCGACGGAAGAAACTCCTTGCTTTTCGCCCTCGACTTCAACAGTTACAGGCTCGCTTTGGCCTGTTGTATCCCGCGAAGCTCCGAGTGACTCTCCACAACCAAACCAGGACATTCGAAGATCCTGATCTACTATCAACATTTTTAGACTCCAAAGAAGCAGAGCAGATGCGCTAATCCAACGACTTGGACTTTTATTTGCCGGCTCTGTCCGCCATTTTGAAGGGCCCGATGCGGCGGTCATAGTCAAGCACAGAGACTACCTGGACTTTCTTTCTATGACTTTTTTGTTTTTTTGGTCTCCTATCCCTCCATGATGTGTGCCTCGGTCGGATTCGGAGCACGCACAGTCCTACAGGTTATGTGTTTTTTCAATTTCGGCCTTCTCTGGGGCTTCTCCCCGCAGACACATGGTCGCCAGTAATTTTTGGGGTTTTGCTTCTTCTCTACCGCGCTGCGGTTTTTCTTTTTTAATGTGGGGCGCTTCATTGTATTATCTAAGCTTATTTTCTTTTATGCCATATGTACAGCCAGATACAGTCAATATGAGGGACATTGTGAAATTATGTGCGCTATCATGCTCAGAATTTTTAACTTGTCTGAATGGCCTTATGTAAAATCTTATCACTCAACGTAAAGGGCATTAATAGTCCAATCAAAAGAAAGAAAATCCTTAGCTATCTTAGCCATGAGCATGCTGATTTAGCGTTTCTTCAGGAAACGCACTTAAACTCTGCTGAAACACTGAAACTCAATGTTAAGCCTTACATGGTGGCTGCCTATTCTCCCGCCGTTTCCAAACGGTGCGGGGTAGCCATTCTGGTTAAGAAATCTTTGCAAGTTACTGTACTTGATACTAGCGCTGACAAGGAGGGTAGATGGGCCCGAGTACATCTTAAGGTTGGAGATAGTGAATTTACATGTATTTGCATTTATGCCCCGAATGTGGACAACCCTGCTTACTATGCAAGTATTGCGCAGTTGGCACAGGCCTCTGCCAATATTCCATTAATACTTGGTGGTGATTTTAATCAAGTGTTAGACCCTCTGATAGATAGACAGCCGCCTAGAACGAGTAGTCCACCAAAGAGTCTTGCTACCCTTACAGCTCTGATGCAAGATCTTGCGCTGGTAGATATATGGAGGCTGCTTCACCCCTCCGACTTAGAGTTCACTTTCTTTTCTGCCCCCCATCACTCCCAATCTAGAATAGATTTCTTTCTCATTTCCAAAGCACTGATTTCTCAAGTAGACACGATTAGGATTCATCCTCTCCATATTTCAGATCATGCTGCCATATCTTTATCATTACATGTCACTGCGCGGGACGATTCTCCCCGAGCTTGGTTTTTTGATAGATCCTTACTGGGTCAACAAGATTTTCAGGTTGATATAAAGGCCGCTATCCAAGATTATTTTCATTTTAACTCACCCCATGACACAGCGAGCTGGGCTTGGTGGGAGGGTTTTAAAGCATCTATCCGCGCAACTATAACTAGCTATCAAATTCGGCAGGGGAAACAAAGAAAGCAGCATTTACTGACTCTAGAGCAGCAGATACAAGCTGGGGAGCGTCTCCTCACGTCCCGTACTGACCCATGTATTTTACTCCGTTTACAACGCTTGCGTTTTCAATACAATCAGCTTTTGTACACTGCTGCTGTTAAAAATATTGAATCACAACAAGGGCTATATTATCGGGAAAATAACCGTGCTGGCAAATTATTAGCAAATGCCCTAAAAGGTCAAAAAGAAGCCAAGCGTGTTACCGCCCTCCGTAATCCGTCGGGGGGGGGCTTAGTCACTAAAGATACCGAAATCTTAGAACTCTTTCGTGATTTTTATACTCGGCTTTATCAATCTGAATGTGATTTTGAGCCAGATGTATTTGAACGCTTACTTTCAGGGGTACAAAGACCGACCCTATCTGACGAAGATAGAGTGGCCTTGGACACACCATTTACTGTCTCAGAAATTCATTCTGCTATTAAGAAATGTGCCTCAGGTCGAGCCGCAGGCCCAGACGGTCTCCCTGCTGAATTCTACAAAACCTTTCACGCTGACTTAGCTCCAGTTTTGAAACTTTATTTTTCTGCTCTGGCCGAGGAGGGTTCTCCTTCTGGGTCCTTTTCAATGGCAAATGTAGTAGTTTTTGAGAAAGAGGGGAGAGACCCGCAACTAACAGCTAATTATCGTCCAATTTCCCTCCTAAACGCGGACTATAAAATATTTGCCAGCATTCTCTCTACCCGGCTCTCTGATAGGATGCCTACCTTAATACACCCAGATCAATGCGGTTTCATTCCTGGTAGATCAACTGCTGACAATGCTCGGACTCTATGCCATGTACTGACTACCGCAGTTAATCTTGATCGCCCATTTGTTGGCCTCTCACTTGATGCTGAGAAGGCCTTTGATCGCTTAGAGTGGCCCTTCCTGTTTGCAGTCCTCCGCTGGTACGGATTCGGGGAAGGTTTTCTCCGTTGTCTTCGCACCATGTACGCACAGCCTACAGCCAGTATATGTGCCAATGCTTTAAAGTCTCAGCCTTTTCCCCTTCAACCCGGCACTCGCCAGGGATGCCCACTGTCTCCACTTCTCTTCGATCTTGCACTCGAACCCTTGGCTTTACTAATCCGGCAATCGGAGGAGATTCATGGAGTCCCCTTCACCCATAGGGAAATCAAAATTTCAGCGTATGCTGATGACCTTATGCTTTTTGTCTCTATAGACTCAGTACCGGCTGTCCTAGAGCAAATTGGTAAATACTCACAACTGTCCGGTTATAAGATAAATTGGACCAAATCGGTAGCCTTTCCATTAAATCCTTTGCTTCATCAGGCAGATATGCAACCCTTCCCCTTTTTATGGCAACCTCGCATGGTCAAATACCTTGGGGTTCACTATTGCTCTCCTTTGGAAGACACTATCTCCTTCAATGCCAAAGACTTAACCGCTAAAGTCCGGGCGCTTACTCACCGCTGGACTCCTTTAACACTTACCTGGTGGGGTCGATTAGAAACTATAAAAATGATGATTGTTCCGAAAGTGAATTATATCTTAGAAATGTTGCCCTGTCTCTTACCTCGACGTATATATAAAGATATAGAGGGCCTTCTGACTAGATACTTGTGGCAAAACAAGACACCTAGGATAGCGAAACATAAGCTGCAAGCAGATAAGGAAAATGGGGGTGTCAGATTCCCTGATTTCCTGAAGTATCATCAATCTTTTCTTCTCAAACAAGGCGCTCGTTGGCTGGAAGATCCAGTACCGAGTAGACCTGTGTGGCTAGACATAGAAGAGGACCTTTGCAAACCGATTCCTCTTACTTTTCTCCCTGGTATGACTCTCCCATCAGACTCCCACTATCCACCAATGCTTTTAGACACCTTAGGTGCCTTTAATACTCTTATGCAATCTTTAGACTCCCGACTCTGTCCGTTAGACAAGCTCCCACTTTGGTACAATACTCGATTTCGAATACAAAATAAGCCGATGGCGTGGAGCCCCTGGTACACTAGGGGCATTTGGACTCCTAGTCAGTTGTTCCATGAAGGTCGCTGGAAAACTTTTAGTGAATTGCAAATTGAATTTGGTCTCCCAGCGACACACTACTTTCAGTTGGTGCAACTTCAGCATTGCCTTCGCAGTGCTAAGGTGCTCCCGCCATCGGCCTCCCCTACACCAGGTTGGTCGGAGACTATCAGATCTATCGGTAGTTCACCGGGTGTAGCATCCAATTTTTACAAAACCTTATGTAATGCTATAACTAGAGATACCCCTATAGCGCAGAAAGCATGGGAGAGAGAATTGCATGTGACTTTGACCCCGGAGCAATGGAGCCTTGTCTGGAGTAGAGTGACACGGGTCTCCCGATCCGCCTCACTCACTCAGACACTCTTCTTTCTAGCCCACCGGTGTTTTTACACTCCTGACAGATTAGCCAAATGGAACACTACTCAGGGCAATAGTTGTTGGACATGTCATGCGGCCATTGGTTCACTACCTCATGTTATGTATGAATGTCCCGCACTACAGTATTACTGGCGTCGGGTCTGGGGTCGTATCCAGTCTATTTTGCACTTTCAAGAGCCCCTTTCTTGGAGGATAGTGGGACTTCGCTCAGCTGCGGGGATCCCCTCTCTTCCAAAAACGGCTTACTTCCTTTTGGACTTTATGCTTGGCATTGCTATTTCCCTAATTACGAAATACTGGAAAAATAGCTCCCATCTGAGCCCCAATGAATGGTGGAATCATGTCTGTCTCTACAGTAAATATGAACAAATACCTCGTATGTTTGCTTCCCTCATTCAGACTCCTCATCATCGGTCTAAATGGAAGATGCTCAATGACTATGTACATTCTGCTCAATGCTCTCATCTGACTGTCTGAATTTGTATATATCTTTGTCCCATGATTATTCTGTATCGTAGATACTCTTTTGCTTGTTTTGATGTATAATCACTGTTGTTTGGAAGCGCTCACATGCTGACATAATCAGCTAGAGAAGAAGCGTGGGGGTGGGGGGTAATTGGGTTTACTTTTCCTTATTGTATACTTGTTTTGTCTCTTTTGGTGTGTTGTTTCTTTTGTATGTTGCAAAATGAAAATAAAAGTTAAAAAAAAAAAAAAAGCTCAAGCCAATCAACAATTGCCTTGTTGTGAGGAAGGACCCCCCCCAGCCTGGGGCCCATCCTCACCATCATGCATGCACCCCCCAATCAAACCATTTAATCCCAATTAGGCTGCCCTCTCTCCCCCCTTCCTCCCCGTTCCCTCCCTCCCAACCTCTATCCCCCATTTCTTTCCCTCTCCCCTCCCCATTCCCCCTCGCTCCCCTCTCACTCACCCAACTCCCCATCTTTCCTCTTATTCTTACCTCCCTTACTCTTAACTTCACCCAAGTGAGTTCGGTGCCCCTCTACTCTTCCCTTTGTAACTGCTCCACATCATTTCCCTAGATGATCCCACCCAGCCCCCCTCCACCTCTTTCCACCTCCCAACTCATCCACCCCATGCATGTCCCCCTCTCCATTCCATTTAGCCCCTCAAACCTTATCTAGTAATCATTAACCTAAAAGGCATCAAACATATAACATTAATACAATAACTTTGAACATTTCGAACATCTATATCAACTTCCAAACTGACTCTCCACACACGGTAAGGCAGTATGATCTTCTTTTTCTTCTGCTTTGATGTTCTATTTCTCAGTCTCTCCCATCACAGGTTACACACTCCTGATCTCCACTTTGTGAGCTTAGTGCGGCCGCTGCTTTTCTCCCAATCTCCTCCACATAAGGTGTTGCTGCCTTGGCTGAATCAAATGACCTACGCACCCCCCCATGAGTGAAGATCAGACGTGCGGGATACTGCACTAAAAATTTTATATTATTGTCTATCAGCGTTTGACACAGAGGGCCATATTCCATTCGGCGCTGTCCTAAGGATGCCGAGTAGTCCTGCACTATTCGTAACTTGATATTGTCTTTGGAGATTACTCCCAGTCTTCGCACTGCTCTCAACACTGCTTCTTTCTGCGCGAACCTAAGAAACCACTCTAGGATGGTCATCATTCGCTCTTCTTGGCCCAATACGATAGGCACTTTCAATTTGCACTGAAACACCTTCAGTGTCCCCTTCCAATAGTTGTGTCACCAATGCCTCTAAATAGGATTTTAAGTCCTTACCCTCTATATTATCTGGGATCCCAAAAAAGCGGAGGTTACTTCTGCGAGACCTATTTTCCAAATCATCCAGCTTCTCCTCTAGACTCCGTTGCATCTTTTTCATACAACCAACCTCTTGTTGGAGCTCCAGCACATGTTCCTCCGCTTTTTCAATCCGATGTTCTGCCTCATGCATCCGACCACCTAGGGCTTCCATCGAGGTCTGCAAAAGATCCATCCGGCCCTTTAGATCTTCAAATTGTATGGAAAGGGCCCCCAACACTGCTGAGGAGATCTCTTCTGCCAATTCCGGCATGGTTGCAGCTTTCAGAGGTGTATGATATTCTGTTATTTTATGCGGTTTGGCTAACTTCTCCTTTTCACAGCATCCCCCTTTCTGCGCCGACGTCATTGTTTTCTTCCCTTTTGGCTTCACCACTGCTCGTCTCCTTTATTAAAAATAAAAAACCACCCCTTCTCACCACCTCAGCTTGTATGCCTCATAAGGAGATAAATTCAGTGATCAGAACAGCCAATCTTAAATTAAAGCTTGTCAAGTGCAGCTCCAACGAACCATTACTATTTTGACAGTTCTGTAACCTGAAAGGGAGAGCAGCAAGTCAGAGCTGAATCAACAGAACCAAACAGCTCAAATAATTTTGTTAGAGGCAGAGCTTCCAAACAGTCATCTGTGAATTAAAGCCTGATCAGCAAAACCGACTCCGATCCTTTCACACCATCTTGTCAAAGAGAGCTCACTGTTAATGCTTATCTCTTTCAGCAATCCATTACTTTCTTTTTAGCTTGTCTAAGACGGCACCGGCGATCTGCTCCTTTCCTGTCAGACCACCTTTCTGACAGCCCAAGAGATGGGAAGTCTTAAGCCCTGGATCAAATTTCAGAGCTCACTTTCTTTATAACTTGTCAGAGGCAACACCAGAGATCAATATATCACCTTTCTGACAGGCCAGATTACCCGTTAGAACTCACTGCTAGATTTTATTTCATCGGCAAACCGTCACCTTCTATACAGCTTATCTAAGACGGCACCGGCAATCTGCTTCTTTCCTGTCAGCCCACCTTTCTGACAGCCCGAGAGATGGGAAGTTTAAGCCCTGGATCAAATTTCAGAGCTCACTTTCGGCAGTCCGTTACTTTCTTTATAGCTTGTCAGAACTCACTGCTAGATTTTATTTCCTCGGCAAACCATCACCTTCTATACAGCTTGTCTGGGACAGCACCAGCGATCTGCTTCTTTCCTGACAGCCCAGGTCCTTTCACTTCAACGATCTATTATTTTTGTAACTTTTGGCAGTATTTAGAAGCTGGCTCAGCCTTACCAAAAGGCAGGGAAACCTGTGCTCAGACTTTCCAGTCAGTTGCTGCATCGGCAATTTTTCTCTCCTGCCGGTTCAGAGGGGGAGGTGGAACTCTGACATACAACAATCATCCAACTAATCTTGTGTGAGGTCTGGAGTTTTTAATCAGCAATTAGAGCTCATTTCTTCGGCACTGAAGAGCAAAGGAGCCCGGAGCTCAAGCGGCGCACATCCGCTCCCACTCACCGGCCATTTTCTTTTTAAACTCATAATATTTAAGACTTTTCTCTCTCTTGTTCAATTATATAGTAATCTGCATTTGCCTGAAGGAATCTGGACACAAGAGAGCCTGCTGTTTACTTTGCTATTTGTGTTTGAGATAACATCAAGGTTGAACTGTTACTCTAAGCAAATTGCTTTAACATAATTTCATTGTTTCAGATCAGTTTGATACCAGTCTCAAGTATTATGTATAAGGTTTTAATTTAAATGTGACAAAGTATGATTCTGAATTCACCTTTTTTGCAGTTTGTTATTTGAATGTCTGTTTCCTGAACTGTAAGATTTAAAGTTAATTACTTTGCATTGTTTAGCTTGGTGCTGATGAACAGGACAGTATCACCATGAGTGCTGGCTATATTGATCTTTCCAGTTTAAATTTATTACAATATTGGATTTTAGGATAAATTCATCTGTTTTCCTGTATTTGAATTTTATGTGTTAGAGTCCAGAGAAAAAAATTGTACTTTGTTTTGAAAGTTTTAACATTTCAGTTTTAGGAATACAGTATATTGTAGCACTATGACATATGAATTTTCTTTAGTTTATACACTTGCACTTAATGTACTGTTACAACAAGTATTTTGGTAACATAAGTAGAGGTTCAGTATACACAGAAATTATAGAATTTTGGAAAGAGGGTGATCTGAAATTGCTTTGTTCCCAAGCACATAGATCATTTAGTGGAAAGATGGGAGTTTAGTTCCCAGGAAATATGAGCATATTTGTAAAGTTAGTAGACAAATAAAACAATAACATTAACTTGAGTTCATTGGAAAAGAACAACCACCCCAAACCAAGGTCTTGCTTGTCAGCATTGATCCAGGGGCGGTTTGGGGGGAAAAAAAAAGCAGAGTGTGAGAGAGAGAATGAAGGTGAGGCTACAGCCTTGGGAAAGGCAATAAACGTGCTGCTCCGAGTGTGATGATCTGGGCCACCGGAATTCTGACTGCTTTAAGACTCCTCGAGGACCCCCAAGGCCTGAAGAACATGAACCTTGTATATTTATGCCTCAGCAGAGACATGGATAGGCAGGGGAAAGTAGGCCAAGAAGAACCCGAGGAAGTAGCAACATGAAGCCCAACCACAAATGCCTTGAACCTTCTTAGGCCTCTCACCTCAAAAGGATCTCTTAAACACCATGATTAGTGAGTAACTTGCACAGATCCTTGTGGGCACTGCAATTATAAGATCAGTCCTCAAATATTTTTAAGTTTCCACAGCACTCTCACTGGGAACCAGGTATAAGATAGACTTTAGTCACACCTGAGAGATTATGTGGCTGTTCTGTTAGAAGCCATACTCCTTCCTATTGGGATTGATGTTATAAAATGCCGTGAAGCACTAGTCTATATTGTAAGGGCTTGCTAATTAGAATGAGCACCGTTTACTCATATTGTTATGCTTATTGAAAAGGATCTACATTTATATTGTATATATACACCTTTTGTTTACAAAAATACTAAGTTTTTAACAATTGTTTGATGTTCTTAGCAGCCTTGCCAAATAAGGATACACTAGTATGGTATAAAAAAAAAGACAGAAGGACCTATGCATGTAGTTTGATGGAATGATGTAAGTGGGAAAAAAAGTGGTGTTGAGGAGTGTGATGTAATATTCATGTTGGAAAGGAGAACTCAGATTAACATTATAAAATGGTGAGGGTGAATTGAAATGTGAAATGTATCCACCTAGAAAGAAAACCAACAATGAAATATTCTACAATATTTGATTATGCCATCCCCATTAACTCCAATTTTGGGGGTCATCTAGCCCAGAGATATACCCAATAATTGGAAATAGACACTTGGAGATAGGCTGAGTGCACTTTTCATCCTAATGAGCTTTGGGGAGACCCACACTGGCCATGTGGTGCTTTTCAGATGCTTTTATCCCTTTTTGCCTCTATGTGTCCTGGCCCAACCCATGAAGGTAAGGGAGGAAAGTTACCTACACAAATTTTTACAAACTGGTATAATTCTAAAATTGTGGAACAATTGAGGAAGTGTGGGCATCTTGTCAAACTGTAGTAGTTAAATTGAGTTGCTTAGGATTTGGCTGTTGTATGCAAACAGCAACCCACGAAGGGGGGAACCTCCGAAACCTTAAAAAAACTTTGTAAAGAAACTAAACTGTCTTGCCTTTGACTCTGTTCAACAAAAACACATAAACAATTGCCCTAAGGGAGTAGACAAAGTTTTCTCCCTTTGAACTGTTATATGGAAGACTGCTTACTTTTTATACTCCCGAGCCTCACATTTGATCTCTTGTATTTCCTAGCAGCAGAGGCAACTCTCTTCCCTCCACAGGTATGCTCAGCAGGTCCAGTCCTTTCTGCTGGATGACTCAGCTCTTTTCTTTCAATCCAGAGACTGGATTTTGGTAAAGACATACCACCAGCACACAGTACAAGCCCCTTTTCCAGTATGGGACCGTTCCAAGTTCTTCTGATAACACCGATTACAGTGAAGGTGTCGGCTAAAAGATCCTGAAGCCCTTGCCCTCGCTGGAAACATTCTCCTTCTATAGATCTGGCTTCAGGACCAGGATGAGAAGTAGCTGACGCCGGGGCAGCCAAGGCCCTAGCAACTGGAGAAGAGAGAAGACTCCTGAAGAAAAGCAGCTTTCGGCTTAGAGGTACAGAACCAACATATCCCTTCAAGGTTGGTGACCAGGTCAGAGCACCTCACAAGCACAGTACCCTATAGCCGCCCTACAGACCTCCAACTACAGTGATTGCCATCACATGGACAGCCATCCTTTATTTACATTCTCTTATATACCGCGCTATTCTGCATCAGTGCGGTTTACATTGAACAAACTGAAATTACATTGAACAGGGCATTATAACTTGGAGATAACTATTTTGCAGGGAACATGGGCTATGGAGGGTTAAGTGGCCTGCCCAAGACCACAAGGAGCACCTGTGGGACTAGAAACCCCAGTCCTTCCGGCCCAAGGTTGCTGTCCTCTAGTGGGCCTGAAGTACCTTGCCCCAACCACTAGGCCACTCCTCCACTGCCCTTCGTGGATCCATGCGTCAAGAATCAAGCGTGTATCGTCTCCACTGACGACATCTTTGGTTCCAGACTGCCCTCCAGCCTCCTGACCATCACGCACAAGACTGTGTTGACTCCTACCACTCATGTAGTGCCTCCTTCAGCCCATCTCTGGAACTGTTAATACGGCAATACTACTTGCCCAGACTGCTTTACCTTGTGTGCACAGCTCGCTACAAGCTGGAACTTCTCTCAACATGTCTCATTACTGTACCTTCTAATCTGTGTAGAATGTAGAAGTTTACTGTACTTGACAATTTAGACTGCACCCAGCCCCATGTTTCCTTTTCTACTTTCTTGTATAACATTGGTGTACTTGCCCCTCTTTGGGATATGACTAGGTCCCTTGCCCATTGTAAACTGTCTCTAGTTTTAATGCTACAGATTGTTTTTTTTTTTTTATTTTTTTATTGAGTTTTCAATTATTACAACCAATAACAGAAGACAATAAGTAATAATGATATGAAAAGAGTAAGTCGAAAAAAATTGCAACAATACAAATCAAAATACATATCACTACCTAGCCCACATCATGAAGAGAAAGCATAAGAGGAGCACAGGAGCAAAAACTAAGGCTACCACGCTCAACCAACCACATTTCCCACAATTACATATAGTCTCACAAAAAATAATATCACTCAAGCCTGCAATGATACCAAAAGCAACTCCAACAATGAAGGATCAGAATAAACATAACTTACTCCTTGAATAGTCACTAGACATTTACAAGGAAACCTAAGGTAGAAGGTACCTCCTCCAGCCACCACCCTAGGTTTAAGCTGGAGGAAGGCTCTCCTACGATTCTGTGTCTGCCTGGACACATCGGGGAAAATGCTACAGATTGTTTTATTGTTTCTGCTTTTAGCCTGTCTAATACTGCTCTATACTTTTCTTCAACTACAGCAGTTTCTCATGCTTACTCTGATGTATCTTCCTTTGGGCTGGTCTCAAAGGGCTGATTACCACCCTATGGAGCGGTTTTATAATCCTTATTCTTTTCTGTTGTATATTTTCATTTGTTCTTGGCTGCTGTCGGAAGGCCCTACAGAGCTCCACCACTTTTATGTACTCTTATACTCCTGCTTTTACATTGGCTGATGTACCTGAGCTGCCGCATACAGATATTCTGTTAATGCCTGTTTTGTTATTTTGTAGTAGATTGTTAGGCTGTTCTTCTAGTGGGCCTATACAGGCCCAAAGGGGGGAATTGTAAGGGGAAAATCAGTTTCTTGTGTACAGAGGGACCATGAAGCCCATCTGTGAATACCTAGTTAGAAAGGAATGTGTTGTGCTAAGACAAGATTCTGTGATCTTCACAGAGACAGGTACCAGTTTGTACAATTGCTAATTAGCAATAGCAGGTGCAGGGCTATGCTGCTGGGATGGGTTGATGACGTATATATGTTTTTGCTACTGTATAAAAGATAGATTGCACTTCTAACGTACAGAATAAACTTACATGCTACGTGTGTGTGTGTTCCCCAGGGATCCACACCCTCACAAAAATAAGCAGGTGGTGGATGATATTCAATGAGTCTTAAGCTGAGTACCCACAATTCAGTGACACTGGAGAGGTTAGTAGGGTCACCGGTGGGGGGGGGGGGGGGAGGAGAATGAATCTCAGCAGTCCTTCACAGTTGGTTCATTATGTGGGTGTCTAGGCTTAAAAAGGCTTGGGAGCATCAAACTACATATGGGGGGGGGGGGGGGAAAATTTGGTTTAGACTAGGATCTGCACCCTAAGGAAAAAGGAGCAAAACAAAAACAATCCTGGAAACATGTAGGGCAGGTGAGGGTCAAATTGCAGGCCTTACAGGCCAAAAGGATAGTCCATGCATAGAGGGAGGGGGTGGGGTAGCAGAATAAGACAAGGAAGGTCCTGGCCAAGTACTTGAATAGAAGTAAAAGCAATAATTCAGATCCAAGGGCTGAACGGTGAGGTAATCAGGGAGGAACATTTTATCTGATAACAGTTTACAAGATTCTTAAAAGGGAATTCTATGCCCAACAAGGGGATATTGATGACACAGGGATCCAGAAATATCTGGAGACTACTGAGCTACCAAAACTGGAAGAGGCAGGGGGATATCAATAGAGGCAGTGATCTGTGCACTGGCACCAGAGAAGGCCCCTGGCTTGGACAGGCTGCCAAGAAATCCAAACTTATGCAGAATATTTGTAATGGGATAGTTGCAGGGGGGGGGGGGGGGGAGGAGGAGAAGAAGAGGAGAGTTAGCCAAGATGTTAAATAGCAGGGATCACCGCAGTGTCAGAGGGAACTGGTCTGCCTTCAAAGTGCAGCTCAATATCCCTTATAAAATGTGGGTGTCAAAATTATGGGAAAAATCCCAACTATGGGCTTGGCCCCCTGGTTGCAGATACTAGTACAAATACAAGAATATTGGAGTTATTATAGGCAGCCTGAATCAGGAAGGAGATGTTATATTTTTATGCATAGACTCTGAAAAGGGATTTTTATAGGGTTCACTGGGAGTTCCTTGCAACTTTGGCAGAAGATGGATAAGTATGAACAGGAAAAAGGAAAGGCTTACTCTAGGCAGGCATATATATATGGGAGGACGTATACTGGAAAATTGTGAATGCCCTGACAACCAACATTTTGTCAAACCCTTAACTACACAATGAAGAGGGGGGGGGGGATATGCTATTTGATGCCATTAATGATTAGAGAATTTAGTGCGTAATATGGTTAGTGTGGTCTCTTCTAGACCTTTTTCAGAAGGAGGTGGGGTGATATTGTAATGAAGAAAAATGTACCCAGATAGTTTCTCTGGATGAATACATACCCAGGGATAATTTATATGTTAGCTGATGTTAAAAGCATAACTTTTTTATTAGTACTATAACAGACTAGAAGAATGATCATTTTTGTTCCTCTAGACCTCAAGTCCCTTTCTATTGTACCAGTTTGGAAATGTGTTAAGTCTCCCCTAGAAACTAGTAAGGAAGAAACAGAATCCATACTAGCTATGAACCAGGAAAAACTTGCCTTCATACCTGTTGAGAGACAGTAGAACCTGTTGTAAATGGTAGGTTTAAGGGGTGCATATGAGAAGATATGAAACTGTAGAGCCGACACTGCCAAGGAGGCGAGACATCCAGACACCATCTCCCATCTCCATGCTCAAATAAGAGGCCAGATGGTACATATAAGAATCTAGCCTAGATAAATGACTTGTAGCTGAAAGATTACCTTTAGCAAACATGAGAGAAACTCCCACTCTGAACATGGCTCAGGCATACCTTACTGTTCTGATCATTACAGCAGTTAATGAGATCAAATGGGATGTAGTAAAGACACTGGAGGAAAAAAAAAAAAGCTTGGCCAAGTCCTGCTACTTGTACACTTTGAGTAGGAGGTTAGAGTTCCATCTCCCTCCTCTATGGAGAAGTTAAGAGGGGGAGAGACAAAAATGCTAGAGGAGCAGGTGGTAAACCAGCCCCAGTAATAAAGGAAGCCCTATTTGTTTAACTGGTTTTATATACTGCCTTTTCTTTCAAAGTGGTTTACATGCTGCTACTGGGATGGGTAATGGAAGGATGGGCACTTGAAGTTAGTATGCGACATGGAAGGGTGCCATAACTTGCTTGGTTGCGATCATGCTTATATGTTGGTTTGTCGGTTCGGAGAGGGGGTCCATAGTATTGTACAAATAGTGTGTTTGAGCATACCTTTATGTCACTCTAGGATCTCATACTGAGAGGCAGGGTGTTCCATAATTCTGGTGTGTAAAGAGATGGTGCCCTTCTGGATTTTCCTGGAGTAGTTCTTTGGTATTTAGGTAAGGTGGATCTCTTATTATCCTCGCTACTTCAGTGCTCTTACGCTGATGTGTCTGGTTATTAGGTTCTGGAGGACATTTGCTGACATGTTGATGTTCTTAAAAATGTTTAATATCGCCTTCAATCTTGCATAAGCTTGTATGGGCAGCTAGTGGAGGTTCTGGTATGATGTGTTTCTTGGTGTTTGTGATGATCCTAGCTGCTATATTCTGCACCAATTGAAGAGGGTGCATGGCTTAGGGAGACAGATACAGGGTGGCCCAAATAAAGTGATCATCTCATAGCATATAAGTTATTTAAAATAAAAAAAAAATCAAAGACAGAAACGATTGACAAATCAAAAACAAAAAGGGGCAACTGGAAATTGGGACACTTTCCAGTTGCCATTTTTGATTTGTCAATCGTTTGTCTTTGCTTTTTTAATTAACTTATATGCTATGAGATGTTCACTTTATTTGGGCCACCCTGTATAATGGGTTACCATAGTCTAGTATGGGCATGATGAGTACCTGACAAACTAATGACATAACTATTGTCATTTTAACTAAATGACAATACTTACAAAAAGCCATAGATACATTCTTACAATGGTGGTTAATAACTCACTGTCACATTAACAAACCACATTATTCACACATCATTGCCACCACATTTTATTGTTAACCATTTATAAGTTACAGACACATGAATTTGCTATGCCTAATCTGTCTCAGAATCACCTCTAGTAAAAACAGCAGTAAGTCCCATTTATAAAATTGGTGCTGGGGTACTTACAGGTATAGAGAACAGTCCTGACCATCTGATATGTTCTATTTAAACTTGTAGATTTAGTGCATTTTCCATACTAGCTTTAGCTAAAGCCCATGGCACTCTGTTCTATGAGCTATATGAAAAGTTATAGCAACATCTCAACTCATGTAAGATGCTGTGGATTTATCAAACCTAATGCTATTTTAATTTGCCTTCCAATCCAGGTTAAGCAGCAACACTATGATGAAGCTTCCACCATAAGCATGTGAATGCCTGGCAATGGCTTGCAGAGCCTGCTATGATGCAACAGTAAAGGCAACAAGTGAATGAATATTTGTATAAACAGGAGCCAGATGTTTCGTTATTATGCTTAAGTCCTGCTAAGTGATAGTACCTTGTCTAGTAGGGGACTGGTAGGCACCCACAGTTCAGCTGCTATGCTCACACTCCTGCTGGCAAGCTTGCTCTTCCTTATGCTGCAGTTCTGAGCAAATGGGATCCACCAACCAGCTGAGTGGTATGTTGTTGGCAAGGTAAGCCATCACCTCATCCAAAGATTTTTTAATTTTGTTCAGCTGACATTTGCTGGTGGTGAGAAGTTGGTCAGATACATCTCTGAAGGAGGTAGAGTGGAAGTTCTGGTAGATGTTTCCAGCCATGCAGCTAACATGCTGGGCTTGGTTCAGGATGTTTTGGGGCAAGCCTTGGATGCTGTCTAGTAGAGTCAGGCAGCTGGTCTTGAGCTGGTGAGCTAGGTCTTGAGCAATAGCTAGGGCTTGTGATGCAATATGCTGGAGACAGAAAAACAAATTCTTCAGAATCCTCCAGACCATCTGTCTCTGCTACAATATGTTAGTTTATACAACCAGACTGGCCACACATGTCTCAGTCCATTGAAACACCAAGTTGTGGCAGCTGCTTAACTAAGTTGCTCTGGTCTGCTGTTTGCAGAGACTATTCCTATAATGAAATGACTACTGTAGCACCCATCCTATAAATCCAGTGACAGGCAAGTTCCATTTCACCCTAATGAATGAGTCTGTCTTGTTGGCAAGCCTGCTACTCTGAACATGAGCATCTATGCTCCTCAAAAGCATTGGAGAACCAGTTAAGCTGTCCATATATAGGATCTATTCTATTTTTAATCAGGCGTTCAGATTGTGAAGCAGTCTGTGGTATAGCCAAGCACAGTTAGCTGTGATGGCTGGGTAGTTCAAGTGGAGTCTGTTCTAGGCTAGAACCTGAACAGGATGTTGCCCAGTCAGAAAGAAAGCAGGTGTAGAAATCTACCAGTGGTCTGTATGAAAGATCTAGTTTTCATTTTGAAGAAAATTCTGACATGATCTTATGTCTACAGGCTAACAGGCATCAAAACTGCAATCCTGGAGGGCTACCAATTAGTGCCTATTAAGGATATGAACCTTGATCATTTACAGCTCTGTTTGCATCATATTCAAATATGTCCTACATATTTAAGGAGATCAACTAATCCTGCCTAACTGGGGTCTCCTGGATTGCTGTTTTGACAGCCCTGCTTCTTAAGCATCCCAGCCTCACACCAACTTGAATGTTGATTGAAGCATTATAATTTGGGTGTTGCATAAACAAAGCCTGGACTGGCCAAGATTGAATGAGCAGGGCTGTCTGATGCAATCATTTCCTAATCATTCAGAATGTAGAACCTATTCACCTCTGTGCTGGCAGCTTCCTCTCCATCCTGATGGCCTATGCTTTTCTTCCATGAAACCCAAGCCTGGTACAGCTGCTCCTGGACATCATGCAGTTTCTGGTTTGTATTAGACATGTTCTTCTGGGCATAGGCCATCTGAAGATGAGAGCATGCTATTAAATAGTTGAAAGCCAAGCATTCTGTATAATATGCATTTAGATATTTAGATGTCCTCAGTCTGGTGCTCAATAGGTGCTAAACAATTTGCATTTATACTAAATGCTCTTTAAGAGTTCTTCTAGTAGAGGAGCCTGAACATTGCAATGCCAGCTTTAAACACTGCTTATGGTCTAGAAGCTGGGTGCCAAAAGCTAGGGCATGCTACACCCCCCTAAGAAGATCAGTTGCTTTGGTTTTAAGGCCCGATTTACAAAGGCAGTTTTCCCCATTTCTACAGGGAAAAAGTCAGTCAGGCTCTAAGGGGGCCACTGAAGTGTCATAAGGCAGTGGTACCACTCCTGACCCTTCAAGCTACACCAGTGTGGTTGGGGACCTGCATATGCCTGGGAGGAGGGATGCCCTTGTGCCCATGCATTCATCTTTTTACCCTTGTCACTTGCACTCTTCCCACCCCCCTCCCACTAACCACTTTTCTACTCGCCCCCCCTCCCGTTTCCCTTTCCAGAATGGCCCCACCCCCCTTTCAGATTTCTTACTATCTGTACAGAATCCCCCTACATGGGATTTTAGAGACTGGCAGGAGGGCTGCAATCATGGCCAGGAGTAGTGCTGCTGTCCATGGGGGATCCCATCTCTAGTGAGCAAAAATGGTGCAAAGGGCAGGCAGTCTGACTGAGACAAGTGCGAGCAGGACTGGCCCAATGTTTTCTACTGTCCCAGGCACCAGTCTTGATGTGCCACTCCCCTCCCATTGGTTCGGGGGGGGCCCTCAGTTCAGTAGCCCAAGGTAGGCCATGTGCTTCAGCACACATGGCCTGCTGCTTCTGACCCCCCTCCAACACAACTTCATTTTGTTTTTGGTGGGGAGGGGGGGGCGTTAAGTGGCAGGCCATGTGTACTGAAGCACATGGCCTGCTCCTCTGCCCCAAGGTCTTCTGCAGTTGCTTAGCCTGCCTATTGTATGGGCCAGCCCTAGGTGCCAGGTTCAATTTTAGCCATGATTCCGACTGGTCATCTGGGGAATGATGAGTCTGGCCTCTATGCTAGTTATGCCACCAGCTCCAAACACTGCTATGTCAAGATAATGGCCATCACATGAGGCACCTAAGCTAGCTGAGCAGAATCTTAACCTCTCCTGCCAAGTAAACCAGTCTCATCTACAAAGACAGTTGATCAATACAGCCATATAGTTCCCCCGGTTGTCCTATGTTGAATCTTCCTGTTCAATGTAAAACTCAATGTTACTTGTATGCATTGTAGTATGTTCTTGTTTCAATGTACACCGCACTGATTGAAATAGCGCGGTATAGAAAAATTGTTAAATAAAATAAATAAAATAAATAAATAAAGCAAGATTAGTACCAATTTAGGGATACCTTGAAGCCCTAGCTATTCATTGGACGTTGACTTGTTATATCTGCTTACCAGATCAATGGTGTGATGCAGCTTGGCAATGGCTTCCTGGCTCTTATGTTTGGTCTCCTTGACCCTAGTTAAGGCCTGCTCATAAGCATGTCTGCGAATCTTGGAAGACAGTGAGCCCAGTCTGACATAGTAACTTGGTTTCTGGGTTTCAGCTTCAGATCCTTCAGTTCTAGAAGCTTCTTTGATTAAGAAAAAAAAAAAAAGCAAACAGCCTGGTTACATATTTTACAAAGGATAAAACATGTTTGAGAGGAAAATAGAAGCCTCTGCAAGTGAGCACAACTTTGCTGGAAGCTGACGAGCTCAAGTTTATAACAATCATAATTTGGCTTGACCTAATTTGCAGTTAAGCCTTTTAGAGTTAACTATCTGACCTGAATTAAGGAACGTGGTTGGGTAAACACCTTTTCTGGCTGACTAAGTCTAGCTGAACTGTATAAGGCAGAATTGAATTAAATTTTATAGTTAATGCTGTAGTAGAAGTACTTGATAAGTGTAAACATCCCATCCAGGTGACTTGCTGCTCTTTGAGATGCTGAAAAGTCCAAGATGAAACTACAGTGCTTTTAGATAAATATGGTACCATTATCTAATTTGAGAATGGCCAAAATAATGCCTATAATTAGGGCTCCATTGATCATCTGGAAGATTAGTGATGAGGCTAATGGTGCTGGGCAAAATAGAGACGACATTGAGTGGCTACTGCAGGCCGAGAAAAAGCTGGTAGTAGCTAAGAACTTTATGTGACTGGCAAAACTAGTTGAGGGTTGGTACACAAGTAGCAGGACAGTTAATGCTACCTGCCCTCATTCCCCCCTCCAACCACCATGTACACTTGTGACAATAGATGCTCTGAAAAGTGAGCTTGAGAAGTCCACAGGTAGAGAGGTATTGGTTTATGTATTACATGGCATGATGGGTTGAAGTTTGCCAGTTCACCCAGGCTACCAGTTAGCTGCATAAGCTTTAGGGGGGGGGGGGGGGAATAAAATTTGGGCCCCCCCCCCCCCCCGTTTCCCCAAATACAGCCTCCACTTGTGTGTCTAAGAGAAAAAAAAAAAAAAAGTGTTTTACAAGTCCGATTCATAAATTTTAGATTTATGACACATCACCTGTTTTGATGTAGTTACCATTGGAATGTAGTTCATAGGAGGCAGTAACAGTATAAAGACCTGACCGGCTTCCCTGGTTCTCACTAGAGCATTTTACAGTCCTCATACTCCTTTAATAGAAGGGAAATTAGTACAGTGATGTTAAAAAGGGATCCTGGTGGGACAGACAATAGCTCAAGGCTTTGGCTAAACCAATAGGCTGAAGTATCATTGTGCACAAGAACCCTTTTATTGGGTGCCCACAAAGTTTTAGTTCATGTGGAAACATCTGAAAGCAAGTTCCTTAATGCAAACATGCTCTGAAGTCCTTTGACTAGCATGCAATGTTGTGCTTACCATCTTTGTCATGTCACATCCTGGCATTTGTTTTTTCTTGCAACATGCAGAAGTGCCAATAGCCTGGTATTTGGGAGCAGTAGCAATAGCACCACCATGAAATTTATTGAATGCATTCCTCCAGAGAGCAGTTTCTAGGAACTTATGCACATGCTAACATACATTGGCCTCACATCTGCACAGCTAGTTTTAGAGAATTCCTTGTGTAATTGCTTAGATAGGACTAATGATGCCCCTTAACCTAGTCCTGCCTCCTTTAAAGCAGGTATAATGCCCAAGTTGAAAGTAGGCATGATATCCTAATACACAATTTGCTATCCTAAAGTACCCATCAACCCCTGGAGCACACTTAGATTTATAAAATGTTACACACCAGATACAAAACTGAAAAAACCACCACGTGTGCAACAATTCCTACCCTACTTATCGCACCCCCCCCCCCCTCCCAGCTCTGAGGAAAATCCTTATAAAATCCATTTGACGGTTTCTAATATACCTTGTCATTAAAATGAAATCAGAAAAACTTCCTCCTTGATAAGGGGAGGAGAGACTATAGCACAATCGTATTCTATCAAGATATATTCTCTCACCTTAGCTTTAGACACATAATTATCCAAAGGCAACCATTTTTCTAAATTAGCAAGAGCCTTGTCAGGATAATGCATCTTACTATACAACTTTTCATAGCTAGCACTTTGACATACAAGATTCCACCACATATCACTATTTAATCTGTGTGTAACTTTCCAGTTTGCAAATATATGC
The DNA here is from genome assembly GCA_033557465.1 of Ichthyophis bannanicus. NCBI lineage: Eukaryota > Metazoa > Chordata > Amphibia > Gymnophiona > Ichthyophiidae > Ichthyophis > Ichthyophis bannanicus. The sequence continues at coordinate 338,813,794 of CM066035.1, forward strand.
TTCAAAGCAATTGTGAACAAAAATTAAGCAACAAAAATATTTAGACTGGCCAGTTATGGGTTCAACAGATCTGAAGCAAATAATTTTCAAAGTAAGCCGACTGAAAAATGCAAAATACACTGAATTTGACCATACTGAATTCCAAAACCTCTGGACAGGACATTTGTAAATCATGTGCTCAAGAATTCCAGGGTAATATTGACAAGACCAGCATTTATTACCTGCCTTTTTATCCCATTTAAGTGGTGTTACATAAGCACGGTGACAAAAGACGACAAACATTGATAGTGTAACACTGCTGATCTGGAAACCCTTGTTATTGGGCCCCATAAACTTTACCAATCTGTAGTAAGGGAGTGTTAACTCCTCATCCCAAATCCTTGACAATCCTAAAGGGTTAAAGACTGATCTCTAAAAAACGCATATATTGAGGTGGCACCAGGCTTTCCTGCAAGTTCTTTAATATTTTCAAATAGTAGCTCATCTGCCCTCAACTCATCTATATTAATTTTTGATGCAGCTATAGACTTGGAGCCATTGTAGATAAGCCGAGTTAGGAAGTGAGAATTCTGACTGCAGTGCAGCAAATTCTTTCCAACCACTATTATGTATAAGCTCAGCTAATAACCATAAACCGCAGTCCTGCCAACTTTTCCAAGCAAACATTTTTCCATTAAGTTTTGAACATTGTGTTCCACCAGTGGTAAGCACTTAGGAAACAAAAATCCACCTATCAATTGTGCAAGAGATTAAAAACCAAACCAAACACAAACCACACTGAGTGGCAGAAATCATTTTCCCCACCATAGACCTTTCTGGATGCTTCATACCTAGAAGTCATGCTAAGGGACATGGTGCCACTATTGGCCTTTCCACTTCAACCCAGCTCAGAATTTGTGTAAGGGCATTACTATCTGCCCATAAATCTCCTTGCTTTAGCAAAAAGGCATGATACCATCGAAAGTCCAGAAAATGGACTCCCTTACCTTTGGGAGCCTTAGGTTTTTTTTAGGGCTCTCCTCGGTTGTGAACTACCCCATAGAAACTTACTTAAATGCCTTTCTAATACATAAGGCAACATCCCCAAAACTTATTTCAGGCAATAGTATCATTTTGATAGTCTAATCTGCCCCACCATGTTAAAATGCAGAGGGGACCAAGTTACTGCCATTTTTCTAACCATATTTAACAAATCCTCAACATTAAATTTGAATAGTGAGTTCCAGTGAATACTATTTGATGCCCAAGTATTTAATGCTACTAGCCTCCTATTGGAAAGGAAATGCCTCCATTAGAGATGAGGTCACTGAAGCATTCAGGGGGAAGGCAGATTTAGCCCAGTTGATTTTATAGCCTGATATCCTTGAATAAAAATCTAACTCTAAAATCACCAGGATAGCCCTTGGCTGAGCAAACAGGTCATCTGCATAAGCAGACAATTTCACCTGAATGTTGCCGACATCTACTCGAGATATTCATATTTTGCCTAAGAGCAATTGCCAAGGGTTCCAATGCTAAATTTAAAAAAAATGGGGAGAGTGGGCAACCCTGTCGAGTGCTTCTGTGCAATGAAAAAACAAAAAGTGTGAGAAAGATTTCCATTAGCTGAGACATGTGCCATGGGGTTAGAGTGTAATACTTGTATCATGTTTATAAAATTAATGCCAAGCCCAAACCATTCTTGAACTTTAAACTAAAAAGTCCATTCAAGTGTATTGAATGCCTTTTCTGCATCTAGCAAAAGGCCAACATAAGGAGAATTGATTAAAGCCACCCTATCTAATAAAATGCATAATAGTCTCGCGTTGTCAGAAGCCACTCTCCGAGATGAAGCCACATTGGTCAGGATGGACCAAGCCTCCCAATACCTTAGAAAGCCTATTGGCTAAAATACTTGCATACATTTTGTAATTAGCATTTAATAAAGAAATTGGCCTATAGCTGGAGACTTGATTGGGATCCTTTCCAGGTTTTCCAACACTGCTATTGTAGCTTCTGCAACATTTCCCATGTGACACTGAGTTATATAATTCCTCAAAACTAAACAAATTCACTTCACTCTTCACAATATATTTTGTAAAACTCTGCAGGTATACCGTCTAGTCCTACAGCCTTCTGAGGCCATATTGACTGCTTTTCAAACTTCCTCCCTTGATATGGGCCTATGCAACTCTTTGGCCTGTTGATCGGTTACTATAGTTCAATTTAAATCCCTCAGAAATTTGTTAAGACCCACTGGATTGACCACCACTTCTGGGGAATAAAGTTTGATAAGTTGAAAATGCCTCAAGAATGTTGCCAGTCAATTTACCTAAGTTGTCATCCAGAATAGATACAAGTTCTCTTGTTTCCTCTCAACGCATCGGCCAGAGGTTTACCCACTGTTTTGCTCAAGATGGTATGTGCACCTTGCTTTAAGATTACTTGTTCTACTTAGTGTAAAATCTCATTGTACTGATATCTTGATTTTGGCAATCTCTGGATTAGACCAGCATCCATATGCTTTTGCCACAGCTGTGTTTGCCAGCTGATTTGTTTGTATAGGGTCTTTAAGGCCTATCTCCAGGCAGCAGAGTCCCCAACTTTGTTTACAAAGTAGTCCTTAATTGTTAATCTCATTTTGTTTTGAAAGACAGGATCTGCTAACCATGATCTATTGAAAGACCAATTCTGCTTATTCATAGTCTTTTTTGAAAGACTTAATTTGAATGTAATAGCTGCATGATTGGATGTGTGTACTTGGGATTTGCACTTCACACAAAGCTGAAACCAAACACTCTTGATATTAAAAAAAATCAATACATGAAAAGGATTTATGAGGTGGAGGAAGAAAAAAAAAAAAAAAAAAAAAAAAGCCACACCACAACCCAAAACACTCTTCTGGATGAAGTACTCGCCAAATATCCAACAGCCCAGAGGTTTCCAAAAGGGCCTCAAGGGCCATCCTAGCTCTGTCTTTTCCACTCTAGCTGGATGCCTATCTAATAGTGGATCTAGTACCAAATTATAATCTGTCCACAACGATTGGGGTAAGGATATCTTCCTGTAAAACTGCAGCTAGTTCCTAAAAAAAAAAATAAAAAACCACAATCATTGGGTCATCTTTATTGGGGCTGTAAACATTGACAAGAAACAATTTCAACTCCCCCAGTACTAACAACTTTGACCATCTCCCTGATGAAGCAGTCCACATGGCTTCTACCTTGATCTCTAGAGATTTATGGGCAAGTATAGCCACCCCATTCTTCTTTTGAACTGCTGGGGAAAGACCAATTAAGGAATATTGCCTATTCTCCAATTTTTAGTTTCAGCTACAGACAAATGGGTTTCTTGTAAGAGAAAAAGATTGGCATGCTATTGTCTACAGTATGTAATGATCTTCCTTTAACAGAATTTCATACCTTTAATGTTATGATTTTTTCTGATTAGCCATATGTTAGAAACAAAAATCACATAGAAAGTGCCTACATCTTTCCAAAGCATGTGCAATCCTTTTACCCTCAGAGCAACCCATTATCCCACCAATAAAGGCCCCATTCAATAGGTGAGGCAGTCCTGAACCAGAGCAGTAGGAGCAAAAATACTAAGAAAAACCAAGAACAAGAGAAGAAAACAAAAAGGGAATTACCCTTATACACCTCAGACCCATAATATAAAACTCTGCAATATCCTCACAAGCTATAGCACAATGATCACACCGGCTGATCACCAGCCAGCATACAAGGATTCTATCCCCTCTGATTTTAGGCCAAAAGGATTTTTGTTTTATCATGGCAACTGCCCTTTAGCCACCCCTCTATAAAATGACTTTGCAGAAAACAAAATAAAAAAAACCACGAGACAAAGGCAAGGACCGTGCATTTAAACAATAATGTCCAACAATGCTGTCATCCCTGCAAATACATTAGTAGAATCCACCACTGAATGCAGAATCCAAAACACACATTGTGCATGGAATGTAATAACCCACGGCTTCTTGCTGACCACCACAATAATAGAGGAACCAACTTTCTTCATTACATTGAGAGAGCTTCTTGATATTTGATAAACCTCTCAAGCACCATCGGATCGTCAAAGGTTTTAGTAGAATTTAATGTTACTTTAAATCACGCTGGGTATAATCCAAACCGGGTTTGTAGATGTTGCAACCTGACTCTAAAAGGCCAAACATTGTTTCCTCTTGTCCAGTTATTTTACTAAAATCCGGATAAAAAGCAATTTTATGACCATCTAGTTGAAGAGGCGGCTCTAGCCAATGACATTTGAACAACTTGATGCCTCAGCACACAGCAAGTCATAGTTCTCCATTACTTTGCTTGTAGAGTTAAGGCCAAAAGGGACACGATGTGCTCTTTCCAGTTCAAATGGACGACTAAAATCTATTTTCAGTAATCATAGAATTAAATCCTGAAGAGCCACTGGATCTTTTCCTTCTGCTCCCTCTGGAATCCCTATTATACAAATATTTTGTCTGGCATAATTATTCATATCCTCCAGACTATGTTCCAATAGTTTCACTTCAGAGAAGTTTGTGTAAGTTGCCAAAGTCGATCTTCATGTACTGATAGTCCCCTCTGTTATTTCAGCTCTGCTTGTAAGTGATAATTTGCTCCTTCATTTCCTTCAAATTAGCTTGCAGCTTGTTTAGAGATTCTCCATTTGCCTCCACACACTTACAAACTGCCTGTATTTCTTTTAATATTTCTAACGTTCCTTCCATTGATTCTTGCTGTGACGTCATCTTGATGAGATAGTGGATCTGATTGTGCATTTTGATCTGGAACCCTGTGGGTTTGCAAAAATCAAGTCTAGTCTGTTTACTACTAGACATGATAGCAGAGCTAAAAGCTATTACTGTTTGCTTCACAATACCTTTGAAGGGCGCAAGGACAGAATTATTCACCTTAGTCTGAGGGAGCTTTCCTCCTATGCAGCTCTTAGATCTAGGCTGGCTCCGCCTCCCCCTGGAGCATACCTATAGCAAAAGGTAGTTGGGGAATATTTCTCTAAGACTGCAAACATTACTTGAGATAAAACAGGAGTAGCACACTAGTCTGAGTTAAGGGATGAACTAGGGAGACAAATCTCCACCACAGCACCATCTTAGATATCCCTTTGCCTTTACCTGGGACATGGGTCTTATTGCTTCAAGGCTTCTTCCAGGCAGTAAAGTTCTGGGCTTTGCAAGTTTTTTCCCCAATGCCTGGCTGGCTTATGAGCCCTGCCCAAGCTCTGTTTTGGGCTCCTTTGCCAGAAGTCTTGTTAGCAGAGCCCCCTGCTTAAGGCTTGTAGACTGGCCCTTTGTCCATGGCTTTGATAAGGTATATTTTGAGATGCAAGTCCCGAATCAGTGACATGAATTCCACCCAAGCTGCTGGTGCGGTGCGGTGCGGTGCGCCACCCCCCCCCCCCCCTCTTTATATCTGTTCATATATATTCTGAGGTGGACTACAACTCTGGCACCAAATCTGTTATTTTGCATGGTGGCTCAAACTGAATTTCTGCCACTCTCCAGGATGGTCCTTTCTGTACCTAAGAATAAGGCATGGTGCTTCTGCTACATTTGCCTTAGCTCCAATAGAGTTAAATCTGGCTTTTAAACACTTTGCATCACAATGTCCTGAGTTACATGGCTGCTTTTGAATAGAATTCAGCATATAAAAGATAGTCAGCAAATACCATGTGAGGCAGACTTGTGGAGGCTGCTATAGAAAGAAAATACACAATTGCAAGCTTGAGGGGAGGGGGAGGTGGAGGGAAAATAAGGCTGGTAAGGGACCAACGGCTGAAAAAGTCATAGAAGAGAACTATAGAAAACAGATGTGTTAAGCTATACAAAGCAAGGGGGAAGAGGATCAAGCAACTGAAAGCATGAAGGACCAAGTTCAAGAAAAAGGGAATGGGAGGGGCAACATTACAACCAAGAATCTGGAATGGAACAAATGGCTAGAACATCTTTATGATGTCCTAGCTTCCTTCAGTGTCAGTAAATATTAATTAGTACTGTCTGCTCATTAAGTTTTAATCGGAAGTTAAGCTAAGCCAATATAGTAGTCACCCCTCCCCCAAAGGAATGTTCATTGCTAAGGGAAGAGGTAGAATATCCTATGCTAGTGAATCCCCCAGGACCAACAGGGGCTACAAAGCCTGCTGAGATTCAATTAGGGGGGGAGGAAAAATGGCTGCTGTGTAAGCTTCTGGGTATATTCTATTCTATTGAGGGTCTTTGGCTACCAACCACTGTGTGTATTGAGGTGTAGAACTTAAGGACACTGGAGAACTCATTACAAAGCAATGGGAGAAGACAATTACTCTGGCAGGGAGCAGATGTCAGATGAATGAATGAGGTGGGGCTGGCACACCCAGGTGCCAGGGGAAGGTACTAGTGAGGTTACTGGTGCCTCCAGCTTCTGCAGCTATGAGAACACAGCATGGCTGCCCATTTTAATAGTTTCAGAATCACTCTGGGCTCAGACTGTTAACAGAATGTAGTGACCTAGTACAAGAGACCCCCAGAAGATGACACTGTGGTCCTGTCCCAATGACCCAGCTACTAAACCCAATTGGATTGCTAGTCAGGTAAAGAGGGGGATCAGACTAGCTTTTGCAAAAAAGTCTGTCAGTGGTAGTGGTCATCTATTGTTGTATTTTATGCAATGGCACCCATCTGGGATGGCTGCTATTTTCTTCCTTTTGTTGCACTGGGCAAAATGGAGCATTGAAACATGCCTATGTGCACCCTGCCCCCCACCCGTCTTCCCAGTCTTCTTGGGGTATGGCGCGTGATACTCCACTCATGAAGCAGCTCCCTCAGGCTTTCAACTTACACAATTCTGCAAAGAAAAAACACCCCTCCAAAGTTTTGGTTTTAGCAGCCCAGATAGGACAGTAGTGCAAGTTCTCAATGTTACTGTACAAAAGACACAGAAGCTCTTTACCTGCTTCCTCTTCAGTCAGTGGGAGATACTGATCAACAAGAGCCTCAGACTTGGTCAGTGCTGCATCTATGCCAGTGCTCACCATCTGCACCATGTTGCTTTCCAGAACAGTGTTCATGCTGCCACTCACAGCTGTCTTGGTCATTTCCATGCTCCCCTGCACAGCTTTCTTGGTCTTGTCCACTACACCAGCGATTGTATTGGCAACTGTGTCCTTGACATAGGTCCCTGCCCCAGCTACAGCTTCTTTAGCACTAGCCACCATGTCAGTGGCATCAGCAGCAACCTATATTTTGAAAAACAATTATATGGTGTCTTAATGCTGTCTAAGTGCCCCAAATTCAGTTACTTCAATGCTCTGAAGGGCAAGAGCTGTCAGCTCAGGTCAGTTACCCCAGGCTTTCTGAAGAGTATAGCTACTGGTAATAAGTTGCGCTAACCGTTATCCTTATTCCCAGAAGACTGCATCATTCTTACGTACTCCTAGGCCCAAATGCACCAATCCATGGTCTGCTGAAGCCATCTCTAAAGCCCTCGAGTCTACACCATGGGACCACCATGTTAGTGCTCCCTCTGATCAGGAGCCAAAAGCAGGAACCATACTACTTGTAATTAGATCATGCATGCTAGGACTGCTTTGGACAGCATAGCAACTAAGCTGACTTCCAGTTGTATGTAACATACAAGTCAAGGTAGGTGAAACTAGTCACTAACCAGCTGCAATAACCTAGAGCAGCAACCTGCCAAGGCTATGGCATCTCCCCATTTGTGTATCTTCACATTCCCTATAGTCTGTGCACCAGTAAGGAGTAAATCAAAGGGAGAAGCTACTTTACCTTATCAGCTGGTTGATGGAGGATGGGCAGCTTCTCTTCAATTTTCTCCAGACCAATGCAGGCATAAGTGTTGGTAAGAGCAACTACAAAAAAACAGCATTAATGCCTAGTGAAAAGGTAAACAGCTACCAATATAGAAAGCTTGGTCACTAGGGTGCTGTATATTTACATGGTCATTGACAGTTTCCTTTTTTCAAATTCTAGCTCTGTTAGAATAAGGGTTGATCAGCATCCTTCCCCAAAAAAACTTTGGATCAATCTCCCAACACCCCTTGTCTAATTAAGGTGAAAGCTGGGCTGGGGTCATGCACCAGGACTCCTGTAGGCTAGCAGTCAGGCTCTGAACCTGGCCACTAGGCGTCACTTAAGCTAAGCAGCTAAGTTTCCATATCTCACTAGCCCAGTTGAGCTGGCAAGCAGAAGGCTCAGTGTTGGAAATGGGACCTTTTGGTATGGTGCGAGAGACACTTGCCACTGAACCCACCAAGGGAGCTAACAACCAATGTACATACATTTTAACTATATCACATGTTCTTCAAAATAGCATTATAGCATTTGTAGTGGGCAAGACCAGCAGCTCAGTGTATGAATTTATGGCATAGGCATTAGGTGAACTACTGTCAACTAGAGCGCAACATCCCCAGTAGCACCCGTTACCACCACTGTCACCCCTATTCATACAGGCAGCAATGGCAGTAACAGCCACTCAATGCTTACCTTTAAGGTTTGGCACCATGGAGCTGTTTGCTTCTGTACTTCTGATGCCCAATGGCATCTTGAGGCAATCCCACTAGTGCTGCTGCCTCAAAGGCAATGGCCACATCTCTTTACATGAGTCCACCAGTCATTAGACCACTAATGTGAGAAACTGCAGGTGTCACATTTGCACTACCTTGTTCCCACCCATGCTAATCCCAGACTCCAGGACAGCCAGCCATGGCTATGCCTCTGGCCAGACGTATACTTCCTTTTCTCAGGGCCAGAGCTTATGGTAGCTCCATTCAGCTTGCTTATTTGGTGTTCCTGTACAGTACTGCAGCCATTTCAGAAGGTCCCCCAAGAAGAAGGGCCTACCCAAAGGTGGAAGGCTGGCACAGAGTTTGTGTATGCATGTACCTTAGGGTAGTCCAAAGATTTTGGTTCTCCACAAGGCTAACTTTGTTCTTTACAGGGCTGGCCCATCCATTATGTGAGAATGTTGTTCACATAGGGCCCTGCACCAACATCCTGCACCAAGTACCAGCAGGCATGGCAGCTTTAGAGGGAGCTGGAGAAGCCCTGGCTCACCTCTTAATAGCTGCCTAAGTGAAGAGTGTCTTTGGTTCATTTCAGTATCTGTACTGTAGTTTGACAGACACTGCTTTTAAACTAGATATTAGGGGAAAGCCGACAGTTCCCCAAGAGCGGATGGTTTGGAAGAATGTATCTTTGAAGGATACTACCAAAAAGCAGAGAGGTTCCACAGAAGAGTAAAGTAGCCCAAATGCCCTCAAGTATGGAGCAGACTGAGCTTAAAGATCCCAAATTACCCATGTCTAACGATAGCCAAATTAATATGAATAAAATACATTTTATTTATTTATTCTAGTTTCTTATATACTGCACTATATAGTATGTGTGGTTTACATAGAATGAACCATAATGAACAAATGTTATGTTTTACAGAGAACAGGGAAATACAACTTGGATAACTTAGGGAAACATGCACATCAACTATTTACATATGTAACAGTAAGCTTCTGAGAATGGATTATGAATGGCCTAAGGATTGATAATAGGGACTATGATACAAAGTTTATAGAGGAAAAGGTGTGGCTATGGTGGAGTATTGTTGATCTGGTAATGTTGTATAAATAAGTAGTGTTCGAGTGCTTTCCTGAATTGTGTAAGATCAGTAATGGCTTGGATTCCTGGTGGTAATGTGTTCCAGCACTTGGGAGCATAAAGACTGAAAGCCCTGTTTGACATTGTTAGTGTGTATTTTGTTGATGCACTTGGGATAATTAGAGTGTTTGCTGATGTGGATCTTCTGGATCTGTTAGGCGGAGTGGGCTGAACTAGATTAACTAGTGATGAAGCAGTTATGCCGTTGATGGCTTTAGAGGTACGTATCAGAGTTTTGAATAGTATTCTTCCATGTGTTGGGAGCCAGTGGAGCTGAATTAAGATGGGTGTGATGTGGTCAAATCTCGCTGCTCTAGATAGAACTCTCGCAGAGGCGTTCATGGCAAGTTGTAGAGGATTCAATGTAGACTGTGGGAGACCTTGGAGAATAACATTGGCGAAATCAAAGTGGGGAAGGATAAGAGCTTGGTATACAGTCTGGAAATCACTTGGGTCCAATAAGGATCAGAGGTATTTGAGTGTCCGGATCTTGAAATATATGGCTGACAATGTGGGATGTGTAGTTTCATATCCAAACGTTGATCCAATGTGACTCCTAAGTATCGAATTGTAGATTTCATTTGGAGTTCAGCTTCTCTCACTTTTATATGAGTTGGTGGGGTAAAATTTGGATTTTTTGTGATGAAGAGTACCTCCGTTTTCTTATGTTGAATACGGAGGTTTTGAGATAGAAACCATTCTGACACTGCATCAAAACATTCAATGAGAGGTGAGAGGTCCATTTGCTTTGTGGAGACTGGCATGTAGAGAAGGATGTCATCAGCATATATCTGACATTGAACATTAAAAGATTTGATGTTACAGACAGGTTGTATGTAAATGTTAAACAGAGATAATGAGCCTTGTGGAACGCCTTGGTTTTGGTGGAAGGGCTCTGATTTTGTTGATCTTGATGATCTTACCTGCTGCCATCTTCCTTCAAGGTATGATCTGTACCAATCAAGGGCGAGGCTGTTAATGCCTTTTTCTTTTAGGCGTTCTATGAGCAGGCCGTGGTGTACTGAGTCGAAGGCTGCAGCTATATCTATGAAGATAAGCACACAACCTTGGTGGATGTTGTCAACACATGTGATATTATTGAGAAGGGAGATAAGGGTTTCCACACCATGGAACTCCCTGAAGCTATGTTGATGGGGGTCTAGTGGGGATGCAGTGTCAATGTGGTTTTGTATTTGTCGTTGTGCTTCCTTTTCAAATATCTTGGCTAGAAATTGTATGCTAGCTATGGGTCTTTATGATTCCACTTTACTAGGGTCAAGCTTGTTTTTTTTTAGAAGAGGTCTAATTGAAGTTTGAGTGCTGAGGGGAAGGACCCCGTTGTGAACGATAGTCTTATCATTCTTGTGATTAATGGACTGATATCACTGTGTATATTCTTTATCTAGTAGGCTGGACAAGGGTCAGTATGAGCAGTGGTGGTGTTGATGGCCGCAATGGTATCTTCCACATGTTTCTTGGATGGTGTGGAGAACATTGAGAGGTAGTTTAGGCAGGTGGTGTCTTGAGGCTTGAAGGTAGCGATTTTGTTTGTTTGTAATAGTTTTGATTGTAGATGGTCAGCGAAGGCTTGTGGGTGGATCTCCTCAGGAGGACATGGTGATTGTTCCTTCGAAAGGGATTTGACTAAGTTGAAAAGATCCCGTGGTTTATTTAGGGATCTTTTGAGTGTATCAGTGTGGAATTGTTTCATCTTTGTCAGGACTGCTTTTCTGTGGGTCAAGAGTTGTGTGTTGTAGGCTGGTCATCTGTGGAGCGAGATATACCTTCGAAAACTCTAGAAACGATGGCGTCTAAGAGGGAGGTCTGCAGATCAGGAGAGAACCATGGTGCACGTCTTCTGTTGCTTGAGGTCTTGTTATCGCGTGATTTTTGCACAATAGAGCTGAGGTTGTTCCATGATGCAACCAGGTTTTCCAGATTGAGAGTAGTGTCATTGTGGAGAGGGTTAGTTTGTGCAAGTATGAGTTTTGTTGAAAGCTTGGAAACTTTGAGATGTTGTCTTTGCGGAGTTGTTAGAGGCTCTGTTATGTGAGGTGTTAGAGTTTATGGGAATAATGAAGTTAACTTGTGATCTGACCATGGTACTGGGATCAGTGATGTTACAAGATCGTTGTTTGCTTCACATGCTGATAGAGGAGCAAAAATTATGTCAAGGGTGTTCCCTTTTGTATGTGTGGGACTTCTGATCAATTGCCTGTATCCTAATTCGTCCATTGCTTCTAGGAGGGCTGAGGTATGGCTGGAGTGCAGAGAAGGGAGATTGAAGTCTCCTAATAACCAATTCAGTTTGTTGTGTTGGATAGAGTTGGCTGCTAATTCTAAAATGTTGGGAAGATCAGAGGAGGGTGAGGGTGCTCTATAAAGGTTGATGGAACATTGATCATTGGCGATGGAAAGAATGTCTAGGTTGTTTGAGGTTGTAGAGTCTATTGTGCAAAAATGCAGGTCGGTCTTGGTTAGTATGAGGGCTCCACCTCCTCTTTTGTTCTCTCTATGGCGGGAGTGGATGGAGAAGTTGTTGGGTAAGAGTTGGTTGATGATTATGTTCTGTATCAGATAACCAGGTTTCAGTTATGAGAATATCCAGCAGATATTAAATCAGTAACGATTGGCCATTTCTTACAGATTGATCAGGCATTGATGGCACAGTTTAGCGCTTGCAGGGGTTCCGTTTGCTTGTTTTTCTTGGTATGCTGGAGAGCTATGTGTAACAGGTGTGAGTGCTGTGGTTGTGTATCGACTCTTAAGGGAGGATATGGGGCTTCCGCCCGTCTATAGGTGTCTTTGTAGGATTGGAATTTGTTGTGGTGCGTGTGATAAGGCAAGGGATTCAGCTATCCATCCTATAATGATAAGTAGGATGCTGATTGATGTAGTGGTAGTGGGAGCCATCTTAACTTGCTGCTGAATTTAGAGTAGAGGGTTTTAGGGTTGTTTTCAAGCTAGACTTATTGCTATGGCATATAAGGATATCTTGCAAGCAATGTTCCCTCTAATTTTCTGTAGGCTGTGTGCGCATAAATTATCAGCTGTGTGCAGCTTTTGAAGGAAGGTTAAATTTTTGTGCACCACATAACGACACTCAATTATATACTTTAAAATTTGACTACACGTCAGAACACAGTATGCACACCACATTGATTTTAATCAAATTAAATGAAACTAGACAATTACTAAATGAAGCAGGAAATTTCTAGTAATTACAATCATAACTTTTAAATTTTAAGACGTCTGTGTTGTTTTCTATCAGAATCAGAGCCGTAATTTTTGTGTGCTCCGTTGTAAAGTATGTGCGCTTGCTTGGTGAGGTGTGTGCGCGCGCACATGCGCACAGCTTAGAGGGAACAGTGCTTGCAAGACAATCTGAGAGGTATCAGTGGTAGTTCAAGTGATTGTGGGATAGATTGTTTTCCAATAGATGAGATTGCAACACAGTGAGTAAAATACTTAACTAATGCAGTAAATAGACTCTCACTAGCTATGAACATGCAGTAGGTAGTGCTGCAGATTGATAGGGTTGATATGCAATTTAAGTTACAAGCACAGTAGGCAGTAAATAGAAATAGTTGATTGTTTTAATACAATGGGCTGTGCTACAAGATCTGAAAAGCTGGGACCCATTGAGGATCACGTTAAAGTGATAGTGAAACAGTATGCAGGCTATACAATTAAAGTATTACCGCAAAAGGTGACGCCTACTTGAATATGTTGGGAGTTAGTCACATATTGGTCTAACAGATGTTGACTAATGCAGAAAGTTTATACCGTGAAAAGGACGGTTCCATGCTCAAGCAGATTGTAGTTGCATGGGAGGAGCAGATTGGTGAGCATTCGGGTAGCTGTTGTGGGTCAGCTGAGTTTTGTTGCTTGCAGTTATTAACTTGTAGTTGCTCTGAATAGGTTGTGGATGGCTTCTTATGGCACCCCGCATAAGGGCCCTCTGGCGAGGCCCTCAGGCACGGGCCCGACAGGCATGGGCCCACCTGGCGGTGGCTGCTTTTGTTGCTGCAAAGCCCCTCCCATAGCCCCGATTGGGCTGAGTGGCTTAGGTGGATGGCCTGCTCAGTGCTCTACCCCGATTGGGGGAGCCGAAGATGGTGGATCGCTGCAGGAGTTCTCTAAAATGCTTGTATGCAAATGCTAGAAGTCTAAAAAATAAGATGGGAGAGTTAGAATATATAGGGAGACTGATAAAATGAGGAAAACAGTTAAGAAAAAAAAAAAAAAAAAAAAAAAAAAAAAATTAAAAAAGGAGCAGTTGCAAAGGTTAAATGTGCATCAGGCTTGGCTGTTGAAAAATACTATCTTGGAAGCCCAGACCAGCTGTATTCCACACTTTAAGAAAAGTGGAAGAAAGTCCAAAAAACTGCCAGCATGGTTTAAAGGTGAGGTCAGAGAGGCTGTTGCCAAAAAAGCATCTTTCAGGAAATGGAAAAAAGAGCCAAACGACGAAACCTGGAAACAGCATAAGCACTGGCAAGTCAAATGCAAGGCATTGATAAGGCAGGCAAAGGGAGAATTTGAGAAGCAGCATGCTGCGGAAGCAAAAACGCGAAGTAAAGACCTTTTCAAGTACATTCGTAGCAAAAACCTGCGAGAGTTAGTTGGTCCATTAGATGATAAAGGGATTAAAGGAGCACTAAGAGGTGACAAGGTGATAGCGGAGAGATTGAATTAATTCTTTGCTTCAGTCTTTACTGAGGAAGATGTAGGGATGTTACCCATGACTGAAGTGGTATTTAAAGGTGTGGAAGAATTAAAGGAAATAGATACATCGGGAAGATGTCTTACAACTATTAGATAAACTGAAGAGTAGCAAATCACCTGGGCCGGATGGTATACATCCAAGGGTGTTGAAAGAACTGAAATATGAGATTGCAGACCTGCTATTAGTAATCTGTGAACTCTCATTACAATCATCTCTAATACCTGAAGATTGGAGGATTGCCAATGTAACACCAATTTTTAAAAAGAGTTCCAGGGGTGATCTGGGAAACTACAGACCGGTGAGCCTGACATCAGTACTGGGAAAAATGGTAGAAACCATCATAAAGAATACAATTACTCAGCATGTAGATAGTCATGACCTAATGGGAGACAGCCAACAAGATCTTGTCTTACTAATCTGTTATGTTTTTTTGAAGGAGTGAATAATCAGGAGGACAAAGGTGAGTCGGTTGATATTGTGTATCTGGACTTTCAGAAAGTCTTTGACAAGGTCCCTCAGAGACTTTTGGCAAAACTAAAGAGTCATGGGATAGGAGGCAGTGTACTATTGTGGATCAGGAACTGGTTAAAAGATAGAAAGCAGAGGGTAGGGCTAAATGGCCAATTTTCCCAATGGAGAAAGGTGAATATTGGTGTACCCCAGGGATGTGCTGGGTCTGCTGCTTTGACATTCATAAATGACCTGGAAAGTGGAACAACGAGTGAGGTTATCAAATTTGCAGATGACAACTATTTAAAGTTGTTAAAACCCAAGAGGATTGTGGAAAATTGCAAGAGGATCTTGATAAATTGGAAGACTGGGCATCAAAATGGCAGATGAAATGTAATGTGGACAAGTGCAAGGTTATGCACCTAGGGAAAAACCACCCAAACTATGGTTACATGATGCAAGGTTCCACATTAGGAACCACGACCCAGGAAAGCACAGTTACTTACCTGTAACAGGTGATCTCTGGGAACAGCAGGAATTAGTCATCACATATGGGTACGTCGGTACCGACGGAGCCCGCGTGGGAAAGCTCCCCAGCTTTTCAGATTAAAAGCTTTTGGGGCCTCCCACTGCACATGCGCGCTGCCTTCCCGCCTTCCTGACCAGCTCTCGTCAGTTCGAGTTTAAAGCTGAGACAATAGAGAGAGGACAGGAAGATAGAGATACAACTCCTAGGGGAGGTGGGTGGGTTGTGATGACTAATTCCTGCTGTTCCCAAAGATCACCTGTTACAGGTAAGTAACTGTGCTATCTCCAGGAACAAGTAGGACTAAGTCATCACATATGGGGACTCCCTAGCTAAGATGCCTGGGAGATCCCCCTCCAAGGGTAAACCATCTTCGTATGGATCTCAGGCATCCATCCAGGGAAGGTGGGCAGGAGTTGTTTAAGTATGGAACAGGTGTTTGAGGACAGCCTGACCAAACAAGGCATCCCGGCAGGAGTCCTTGTCCAAGCAGTAATGGGCTGTGAAGGTATGAACCGAGGCCCAAGTGGCTGCTCGACAGATCTGATCTATGGACACAGAGTGAAGATGAGCCATAGAAGTGGCCATGGCTCTCACATTGTGAGCTGTGACCTGGCCCTCCAGAGAAATGTTCTTACTCTGGTAAGCAAAATAAATACACTGAGCGATCCAATTGGAAAGTGTACGCTTGGTGACTGGAAGTCCCAAATGAGAAGGATCAAAAGCCACGAAAAGTTGGGAAGACTTTCGATGTGGTTGAATCCTGTTGAGGTAAAAGGCAAGAGCTCTTTTACAATCCAGAGTATGAAGGTTCCTCTCTGCACTGGATGCATGAGGAGCCAGGAAAAAGACAGGTAGATATACCTCTTGATTAAGATGAAAAGGCGAGACCACTTTGGGCATAAAGTGGGGATTCGTCCTAAGGACCACCTTATCATGATGAAACCTAGTATAAGGTGGATGAGCCACTAAAGCCTCAGTTCACTGATGCGGCGAGCCGAAGTGACTGCAATAAGGAAAACAACCTTCCAGGAAAGAAATTTGAAGGAGGTAGAGTCCAAAGGCTCAAAAGGTGGCTTCATAAGCTGACCTAGAACTAGGTTCAAATCCCATGCTACCGGGGGAGGTCGGATGGGAGGTTTAGTTAGGGTCAGGCCTCTCATGAAACGTGCAACAAGAGGATGAGAGGAGACAGGTTGTCCATTTATAGGTTTTAAGGATGCTGCAATAGCACTCAAATGGACCCTTACTGAATTCGTCTTAAGGCCTGCATTTGAAAGATGCAGGAGATAGTCCAAGAGGGAATTCAAAGGAAGTGCTAGAGGGTCAAGACCCTGCTGAGCACACCAAATGGAAAAACGCTTCCATTTGAAAGCATAAGAACGCCTCGTGGAAGTTTTCCTAGAGGCATGAAGGATATCTTTCACAGGCTGAGAAAGATTAAAGTCTTGAAGACTTAGGCCTTCAGTAACCAAGCTCTGAGATGTAGGGATTTGGGTGCCACAAAGTCCCCTTCTCCTGAGACAGGAGGTCTGGCGCAGCTCCCAGGTCTAGGGAGGATCCCTGGGAGAGATGCAGAAGTAGAGGGAACCACACCTGGCGTGGCCAGCGGGGAGCTATGAGGATCATAGTCCCGTGATCCCTCTGGAGCTTGAACAGAGTCTTGGATATTAGAGGAATGGGTGGAAAGGCATAGAGGAATTCCTGACCCCAATGCAGGAGGAAGGCATCGTGGGCCTGAGCTCCCTGACAGTTCTGGAACAGAACTGGGGAAGTTTGGCATTCCACGGACTTGCAAAGAGGTCTATGTCCGGGGTCCCCCATTCCTGAAAGATTCTGCGTATCTGGTCCATATGTAGGGACCATTCGTGTGGAAGCAGAACTCGACTGAGTCTGTCTGCACGAGAGTTTTGAACTCCTGGAAGATACACTGCAAGAAGGTGAATTTGATGCTCTCTGGCGAAGGCCCATAATCAGAGCTTTGTTGCAAAGCGACAGAGAGCCTGTCCCTCCTTGTTTGTTTATATAGAACATGGCTACCTGATTGTCCTAGTTCAGACAGACAATCAGGTTGACAAGGAGGGTATAGAAGACCTTGAGGGCAAGGTAAATTGCTCGCAGTTCCAGAAGGTTGATATGAAGGGTGGTCTCCTGAGGAGACCAAGTGCCCTGAGTGGAGAGGTTCTGAAGATGAGCTCCCCACCCTGTCTGGGAGGCATCTGTTGTGAGGGTTGCTTGGGGCAACAAAGGTTGGAAGGGGGCCCCCCCAACAACAGATTCTTGGTGGATGTCCACCATTGGAGGGACCAAAACAGACGGCTTGAGGTGAGTATTTGGTCGGAGAGCGCTCCAGATGCTTGAGTCCACTGGGTGGCCATGGTCCATTGAGCTGCTCTCATATGCAGACGAGCGTAGGGCACCACATGTACCGTGGAGGCCATGTGGCCCAGAAGTCGCAGCATTTCCCGGGCTGTCAAATGACTGCTGGACTGAGCTTGGGAGGCCAATCTCAGCAGGCGTTGGGCCCTGAGCTGAGGCAGGTAGGCCCTCGCAGTGATGGTGTCTAACTGGGCCCCTATGAACTCGAGAGACTGAGTAGGGATTAGTTGAGACTTGGGAAGGTTTACTACCAGTCCCAGATACTGCAGAAGACGCCTTGTGCAGTCCAGGGAAATTTGGGCCTGGGACCGAGATGGAGCTCGGATGAGCCAGTCGTCCAGGTATGGGAATATGAAAATTTCCAGGCCTCTTAGAAAGGCAGCTACGACTGCCATGCATTTGGTGAACACTCTTGGAGCAGAGGCTAGACCGAAGGGGAGTACTCTGTACTGGAAACGTTGTCCCTGAAACAGAAATCGAAGGTATTTTCTGTGGGATGGCTATATGAGTATGTGTGTATACGCATCCTTTAGGTCTAGAGAACAAAGCCAATCCTGACTCTGAAGGTATGGAAGGAGAATGCCCAGAGAAAGCATTTTGAATTTCTCCTTGAAAAGAAATTTGTTCAATTCTCTCAGATCTAGAATTGGTCTGAAGCCCTCTGTCTTTTGGTATTAGAAAATAAGGGGAGTAGAATCCCGTCCCCTGTTGAAGAAGAGGGACCTCCTCTATTGCCCCTTGGGCAAGGAGGGAGGAGACTTCCTGACCCAAGAGGGTCAGGAGAGATGGGGGAGAATTGAACTGCCTCACCATAGTATAAGGAGGAAGGTCGGAAAAATGGAGTTTGTAACCCTCTGATGATAGAGAGGGTCCATTGCTCTGATGTAATTTGCTCCCATCTGGGAGCAAAGTGAGCTAACCTTCCGGGTATGGTGAGGGGCTCTGGTTGTTCTAGAGCCAGAAAAGTTAAGTTCTCTAGGGGCAAGTCAAAACCCCTGAGGGGGTTGAGCCTGCTGAGGCGTAGCAGACGCTGCAGGCTTTGACCTTGCCTGTTTAGGTTGCTGACGTTTAGCAGCAAAACGAGGCTGAGAGGATTGTTGGCCAGTATTTGTGGAAAATCTGGACTTCTTGTAATAAGGCCTCTTAAAAGACTTTTGGCAGGAGTGGAGGTAGACTTAGAAAGTCTATCTAAGGTGGCATTTTCTGCGTCCATTTGAGTGGCCTTAATTTGCCACTCCTCACCAAATAAGTTCTCACCTGTACAGGGCAGATTCCGTAAGCCATCTAGGACCCAAGGTTCTAGATCAGAAGCCTGGAGCCAAGCAAGACGTCGGGCTGCTATAGCAATGCCCGAAGCCCTACCAGCACCCTCAAAGGAATCAAAAGCTGCCCTGTTGGAGAACTTTGAAATATTCAAAAGGTGTTTCACTAAGAAAATGAACTCCTCCCTTTTATCCTCAGGGATGAAGGGGCAAAATGCCGAACCTTTAGAGCGATTTCACTGAGAAACATGCCCATGTAAAGACTATAGGAATTAATCCTGGCTATAAGCATAGTAGCCTGGAAAATTTTCCTGCGAAAAGAGTCTAGAGTCTTACATTCTCGCCCTGGAGGAGTAGAAGAGTGCCTTTTGGTACTCTATCTTCTTCATTGCAGACTTCACCACAATAGAATGGTGAGGCAACTGGGTTTTTTGGAAACCAGGAGAAGGGGGGACACGGTACATGGTGTCCAACCTGCGAGAAGAAGGAGACAATGTTAGAGGAGCCTCCCATAAGTCCATCAAGTGTTCTTGAAGGATTTCATGGATAGGCAGGGTGACTGCCTCTTTAGGAGACTTAGAGTATCCTAAAATATCCAGTTTCTTTGATCTGGGTTCCTTTTCAGAGGATGAAGCAATAGAAAGA
This sequence comes from Ichthyophis bannanicus, assembly GCA_033557465.1. Taxonomy (NCBI): domain Eukaryota; kingdom Metazoa; phylum Chordata; class Amphibia; order Gymnophiona; family Ichthyophiidae; genus Ichthyophis; species Ichthyophis bannanicus. The sequence continues at coordinate 338,833,443 of CM066035.1, forward strand.
CCTTTAGCTATTTCTATGATGAAGTCCTGAAAGGACAAATCCTCTGGTGGAGACAGTCTCCTTTTAGGAGAAGAAGGCTCCTCAGGAAGATCAAGGGAGAACTCAGAATCAGAGGAGTTAAAATCCTCTGAAGAAGCAGAGTATCCTCTATGTGCTTCCAACGCACGATACGCATACCATTCGGTATCGACATCGGGCGTACCGGGTATGGGATCGGTACTGGGCAAAAGCCCGGATCTGGCATGCGGAACCAATCTGCATTTGGAAGACGATGGCCTCGGTTCCGGTATGGAAGCCATTACCGGAACCGGACCCGGTACCGCTGGCCGCGGTACTGAGGGCGTAGCAGCATTAATAAAAGCCAGAATGGCCTGCTGCATGATTTGGACAGTATTGCCCATAGATGCCACTGCTGCCTGGATGTCGGTACTGGTATGGGCCGGTACCCCAGAGCAGCACAACAGGTGATCTGTCGAGGCCGCGCCATCGATGTCAACCTGTGACCCCATGATTGCTTTGGAGGCCGGAACCTCCCACCGGGGTTTTTTGGCCTGGGCAGAACCCTCGAACTCAGAATTGAGAGCCTCTCGATCTTTAGAAAGAGATTTGCTTTTAGAGGATTTGCCCACTGGAGTTTTGGTTACCTGAGATCCATCCGGAGAGGAAGACCTGGATGACTGTGATGCTTCTGAAGGAAACAGCACATGGAACTTGTTGGCCCGGTTCTGCAATCCACGTTTCGACATCTGGGAGCAGGATGGGCAGTCTGGTATGGAATGGTCAGGTCCTAAACAATTAAGACACCATTCATGGGTGTCTAACAGGAATGACAGCACTGCACTTGGTACACTTTTTAAAAGCAGGAACTGGCTTCTCCATGAGGAGAATTTGTGTAGGCCTGAAGGCCTAACAAAGTACCAAGCTGTGCTGAAGAAAAGAAAAAAAAAAATATATTTTTTTATTTTAAAGAAAGAGACCGGCAGTACCGGTTTCAGAATGGGGAAGGCAGGTACGCGGTCTAAAGAAAACAATAAAATTAACAATTTCTTCAGCGGTGACAGGAACACGACCTGCTGGCTCCGTGGAAAAAAAGAAACTGACGAGAGCTGGTCAGGAAGGCGGGAAGGCAGCGTGCATGTGCAGTGGGAGGCCCCAAAAGCTTTTAATCTGAAAAGCTGGGGAGCTTTCCCACGCGGGCTCTGTCGGTACCGACGTACCCATATGTGATGACTTATTCCTGCTTGTTCCTGGAGATAAAGATTTAGGTGTCATTATGGATACCATGTTAAAACCCTCGGCCCAGTGTGCAGCGGTGGCCAAGAGAGCAAATAGAATGCTAAGTATGATAAGGAAAGGAATGGAAACCAAAACAAAAGATATGCCTCTATATCGTTCCATGGTGAGACCGCACCTTGAATATTGTGTGCAATTCTGGTCGCCGTATCTTAAAAAGGATATAGCAATTTTAGAAAAGAGCCACCAAAATGGTAAAGGGGATGGAAGGATACTCCTATGAAGAAAGGCTAAAAAGGTTAGGGCTCTTTAACCTGGAAAAGAGACGGCTGAGGGGAGATATGATAGAAGTCTATAAATTAATGAACAGAGTGGAATGGGTAGATGTAGATCGATTGTTTACCTTATCAGATTATAGAAAGACTAGGGGACATGCAATGAAGCTACAGGGTAAACTATTTAAGACTAATAAGAGAAAATATTTCTTCACTCAATGTGTAATCAAACTCTGGAATTTGTTACCGGAGGATGTAGTAAAGGCCGTTAGTGTAGCTGGGTTTAAAAAAGGTTTGGACAAGTTCCTGGAGGAAAGGTCCATAAACCATTATTAAGAAGGGACCCAGGATATCAATGCTTGAACCAATACAAGCATTGAGGAACCTGTGTCCCTTGGGGAAACTGCTAGGTACGTATGACCTAGATTGGCCATTGTTGGAAACAGAATACTGGGCTTGATGGACCTTGGTCTGACCTAGTATGGCATATCTTATGTTCTTATGCTGTGCTGAATGCTGGTAAACAGGATGTCCCCTATGACCTTAGCGCAGCAGCAGCATGTAAGATACAGCACTCTTCACTTGGCAGCTGTTATGTGAGCTGGGGTTTCTGGCTCCCTCTAAAGCTTTTTGGAGGGCCATGGGGCTCGAGCTAGAAAGGATGGGGCTGAGTGTGAAACAGAGGGGAAATATTGTGTGGGAGGGAAGAAGAGTCTACGATTGGCAGGGTATTGGGAGTGTAAGTGGCAATTGATGGGTAAAATTTGAGTGTATGACAGGAATAAAGCAAGTTGGAGGGAAAAAAAAAAGTGAGTTCATTAGTACGTATCAGATGTAGAGAGAATGGAAAACTAGGAAAGGACGACAAGTGGACAACAATGGAGAGCTAGAAGACACGAAGAAGCCACAGCAATTGCAACTGAAAAATAAGATGCACAAAAGATAGAACACTATTTTGAATTAACTGGAATATGTCAGCTCTGGGGAGTGTACTAAACAAAACGCAGACATTAAAAGATGAAGAGGATGTTTTAGTTTTTTCTGCAGTTTGGCTTTTGGGGATCCAAGTTTAATTGTCTATTTTTGTTTGGTGATAGCTCAGTTACACATGCAGAACAGACCGAGGTATTCTGTTTATGTAGTTTGTGTGACAGTGCCACTTGTTTGTTCCCCAGTAGGAGATGTATTGGTATTCTGAGATATTGGTTTAATATTTGCCATGTTGCCTTTTGATAGGTAAGGTATGGTGCTTTGCGAGTCCTGGTAGTCCTATTATGATATGTTGTGTTTGCTATGGGTTCTAAATGAGCAGTGTTTGTAGTACTTCCTAATGTGCCTAGTGGTGAGCACTGGAGTATAATAAAGTAGAGGTCTGGTAGTCTTCATTCATTCACTCATTAAGAGGCATGTTTACTAAACATTAGTTCATATTAAGCAAATATTTATGCAAATGAGGCCCTGCACACCCACTGACCCTTGGGCTGCCCCTGGATCTTTACCATCTTTGTAACACAAAACTAATGAAAAACAAAGTTCAGATGAGAACTGCCAAATTGGATGACTTCTAAACTAAGACTGGTGTAGAACCTTCAGTGTCCACTGCTACCAATCTTCTGTTTCTGCTGGAGTCTCAAAAAAGGCCAAGCCTTTGAACGTGCACCAAAGACAGATGTTTTCTAGAACAGTAGTTAGGAGACAAACTGAGTTTGTTAGGGGGAGGGTGTGACCAGCTAAAGTGTACACATGCACACCCATCCTAATCAGAAGTCTCCAAGCGGACTAGTGAATTTGCTAAAGAACACAATAAGGATCACATTCAGACCCTCCATGGTAAGCCTCCATGAAGGCACTGGATCTAGCTTCAAGGTCAAGCAACTGGCAAATGATTTGCCTATTGTCACAAGGCGCATCAGTAGCAGAAGCAAGCTTCTAGTATTAGGTGGGAAGCAGTGACCTTAGTTCTGCAAGGGTAGTTCATTCCTGCTATTCAGCCCCCTCCCCCAACATAGCTCTGTCAGTCAGAGACAAACACTAGTTTATGCTATGCTATGCAGCCCCCCCCCCCCCAATTTTCCACACTAGTGCCCATGAAGCACAGTCATATGAAGACTTAAAATGCTAGCAAAGAATACCTAAGTCAGCTAACAGTTAGGTTGGGCTTCTGCATGATGGGAAAATTGTTATCAGCCAGACATTAACAGGAAATCTTTGTTGGCCTAAATTAGGCCTAATGACCACACTTTCCATTCATTTCAGCTGAGGTTGTGGACTAGCTACAAATCCCTACACCTTTAGAAGGCACAACAGGATGTCAGATTGCCTGTTTTGCAGGGTGTGAGAAAGTACAGTAAGGCTATCCAGCTCAGGCAGAGTCAGCCTATAACAGAAGTTGGCAAAGCCCTGGTAGAATTTTCAAGAAAAACCCTATACTTGGGGAACTGATGATCAGTGGTGATTAACTCATAACAGAGCTGGCTACTTTTTGCCTGCATCAGTTTGCGAGAGAGGTGGTGCTCTTACTGGCCCAAAAGCAGAACAGCAACTGCAGTACATGCTGATGGTCCGGATTGTGATGCCCCCTGTAACTGCTACACAAAGTTTAAGCTGCCTTCTTAGCACATTATCTGGAGCCAAGCGTTTTCTGCCAGTGTTGCTGTGGCTCATGTAACCCCTCTTCTCAAGTCACTTCACTAGCTCCCTTTCCATATAGGGTTCAAACATCTGATGTACCAGTGCATTCCTTCTACAGCTCACTATCTCACTCTATACCACCTCCTTGGGAATGCCAGTCCTCTGGCAGATCCCTTTTATCTATGCCCTTCTCAGTCACTGCCAACTCCAGACATTCATGCCACCTTGCTCTTATATATGCCGGGAAACAAGCTACTTGAGTCAGTATGTCAGGCTCCTTCTCTAGACCTATTCAAATCCACACTAAAAACCCACTTTTGGAGCCTGATGCGCCTCTCTTGTTCATCTTACCATGCTCTAGTCTCCAGTTTTGTCTTGATTAGATTATAAACTGATGAGCAAGGACTGTATTACATCTATATGTATAGCGCTGTATATGCATTGTAGTGCTATACAAATTTGTATTAGTAGTCAGTGAACCTTATATAAGCAAGATTTAAGGACCATTTCACTAGATAGTGCTCTTAACCTATTCGGTAAGGAAAAGAAACCATGCAAGGCATGAACAACTTTACAGTTCAAAGTGTTGTCAGGTGTCTTTTAGGACTACTGTTAACATCCCCCAAACAGATGTAGGCACCATCACTTACTCTGTGGCTCCAGTTTCTGGATGAGGGGCTCTGTACTGATGAGGGCCACAGTAGTGATGCTCTTTACCCCCTTCTCTGCCACCTCACAGGCAGACTTCAGGTACGGATGGTTCTCTTTTGTGCTGATATAAGTAGATGACACCATGTCACAGGTAGAGCTCACTAGTGGCAGGTTGGCCACCCTCAGTACAATGTTCTGCCAAAACAAAGTCAGAACATTAGAAACCCATAAATGACAGACCACACCAGCTAATTCACAGTATTTTATACATACCTCTTCGTCAGGTGCTACTGAAGCCATTGTCTCTTTTCTAGAGTCTACAAAATATTAGAACAAAAAAAAAAAAATCCACCACAACTTACTACAAGTCATTCAATTTTTTTTTAAAGTTTACATTAAGTAAGCACAACACAAGAGACTGTCTTCATGTCCCCTTTCTAACTTCACAGGCTAGAACATGTACTTATGTGGGCGACTCAGGGAAAGATATAGTCACATCTTGTTGGTTATCAGTAACTGCATGCAGGGCTAGTATGAGACATTAGCTTGCTAGGCAGCATTGCTAGTTAACTGTATCATTCATGATTTGTACACTACTCTTTCGTTTATGTGCATGCCTACAGGTAAAGTGAGCTAGTGGTGCTTTGAACTTCCAATAGTCAGAATTGTTTTACTGTGAACACTACTGCTCTTTATCACCCTTCTCCCAAGGACTACTGCACTAAGTGAGCACCCAGTTTTACCTAAAGACAAGCCTGCCTTGGCTGTGAGAAATCTGTAATAGTTGTGCATTGTATAGTTGTATACATGGAGAGGGAGCAGAACCCCCCCCCCCCCCAAAAAAAAAGCCCTGTGTTTTTTTAGCCTTCCCAGTCATGCAGCTTCTTAACTACAAAAACCAACATATCTGCCAATGGCCTGGCCTCTCCCACTCCTTACCATCTCTCCCCTGCTGTCTATTTTACACCATTTACACACAGATCTTAATTAAAGAAACCCTCAAGGATAATGCACTCATGCCTTGCTCAATAACAGCGTCAGAATTTAACAGGAGTCACTGACCCCTACCAGGTCACATTTTCAAACAGCTACAATGAAAACAAAGTCTACAGACAGTTTTCCTAAAACCAGGTTCTCCCCACCCCACATGCAGTTAGTATGGAGAATCTCAGCAGCTTAAGCATAAGGGAAGCAGTCAATAAAGAAAACAGGCAAAATAAAACAGTTAAACCAGCTTCAAGATAAGAACTACTGAAAGCAAAACAGATTAAAAAAAAACAAAAAAACACCCAACCTAAACCAAACTCATTGCTCTTTTGCAAGGTGTTACTACCTTCCAGCAGCCCAACAAAAGAAAAAAAAATAACTGTTCAGCAAAAACCTTTCACCTCCCTCCCTAAGGAAGCTTTTCTAGGAAAGGCAAGGGTGGGGCCCCTGAAATTCAGCACATCCACCATCCCTAGCTCCTCCCTGGCATTTTTTACTACTTAGTTCTTCCTGCCCTCCTGCACCTCTTTCCCCCTGAGCTAGTTTATTTTTATGTTTAAGGTTCTTTCTCATCTCCCTCATTTGCCCTGCAGGGACCATACACTCCTTCATGTGGCCCTGGTCTCAGTTCCACTAGCAGGGTTGGACTGACCTACTAGAATGATATTCAGGATTGTCCCTGTGGGCTGGTCAGGCTGGTGATGTGGTGGAGGATCAGGCTGTTGTGTGGCCAAAGCAGTGCTCCAGTACAGTCCCACACTTTTCCCACCTTCCAGAACAATCCTACAGAGGAGTGCTGGAGTAGCTCAATGGTTAGAGCACTGGCTTAAAAACCAACAAAACAGGGTTCAATTCCTACTAGCACCCCATATGGCCTTGAATAAGTCACCTAAACCTCCATCGTCTCAGAAAACAATCAATGCCCCAGTTTCATACACATCATCAACTTTAAGTTACAACATTGAGTTCAAAAGCCTCATAAATAAATATAGGACTTTCCCCTCAGAGACTCCAGAGCCAAAAAGAGATAGACTGTACTTGCAGATGTGCCCTTTGTGCTAGTCTCCATTCCAGGTACCACAGACCACAGTGATTCTATGATCCATCTCCCATAGATCCACATTTTGCATGTCAACTTTCACAGATCATTAATGGACACCTCTCCTCAGGGAAGAAGGGCCCCTCTCAATCTGACAAGTTAGGGAAAGGATTCTGCTGAAAAGACACTCCCTGGATTTTAGGAATTCTGAAGAGAGTCGTAATTCAGGGTCTACTGCATAGCCTGGAGCACGTGGCTTTCACCTGCAGAGTTACCCAGTTTGAAGAGTGACATTTGTAAACCAGTCCTGGATTTCTGGCAAGCTCATTCTGATGCACTATGTGGCCAACAGCAGTGATTCCAATGGGTAAAATCAGAAACTATAAAATCCAAGCTGCATTGCAGAGAAAATTTAAAGCAAAATAAAGCAAAAAATCTCACTCCTAGAACTGGGTAACTTGGTAACTCTGTATCTGCTTTCAGCTATGCACAGGGCCGGCCCGTCCATTGAGCAAGAATGTTTTTTGCACAGGGCCCCGCGTTTCAGGGGGCCCCGCGCAAAAAACATTCTTCAGCATCCCAAGTTTTAAAAAAAAAAACCAAACCGGCTGCTTCTGCCGCGGCAGCAGCAAGAGCTCTGCCGCGGCAGCATCAAGAGCTCTGCCGCGGGGCCCCCCCCTGCCCGGCAGAGCCTCCGTGCATCCTCAGCAGCTTTCTTCATGTCCAAAACGCGGGCTTCTTTCAGAGCCGCGAGAGTTTCCTTTCTCGCGGCTCTGTTAATCCCGCCGAGGGTGATGGGATTTCCCATCAGCCCCGCGGGATTAAGAGAGCCGCGAGAAAAGAAACTCTCGCGGCTCTGAAAGAAGCCTGCGTTTTGGACATGAAGAAAGCTGCTGAGGATGCACGGAGGCTCTGCCGGGCAGGGGGGGGGCCCCGCGGCAGAGCTCTTGATGCTGCCGCGGCAGAGCTCTTGATGCTGCCGCGGCAGAGCTCTTGATGCTGCCGCGGCAGAGCTCTTGATGCTGCCGCGGCAGAAGCAGGCAGTTTGGTTTTTTTTTTATTTTAATTTGGTATGGGAGGGGGGGGGGGTGGTTAGGACTGGTAATGGGCTATGGGAGGGGAGGCTAAACTGGAAGTGGGCTGATGGGGGGGGGGGGTGGTGAGGACTGGTAATGGGCGGGGGGGGGGCTGGTTAGGACTGGTAATGGGCCAGGGGGGGGGGGGTGGTTAGGACTGGTAATGGGCCATTGGGGGGAGGCTAAGACTGGAAGTGGGCTGATGGGGGGGGGGGTTAGGACTGGTAATGGGCTATGGGGGGGGGGCTAAGTGGGCTGATGGGGGGGGTTAGGACTGGTAATGGGCCATGGGGGGTGGAGGCTAGGACTGGTAATGGGCCATGGGGGGGGGGCTAAGTGGGCTGGGGGGGGCTAAGTGGGCTGGGGGGGGTTAGGACTGGTAATGGGCCATGGGGGGGGAGGCTAGGACTGGTAATGGGCTGATGGGGGGGGGTTAGGACTGGTAATGGGCTATGGGGGGGCTAAGTGGGCTGATGGGGGGGGTTAGGACTGGTAATGGGCTATGGGGAGGGGGCTAAGGCTGTAAGTGGGGGGGTAGGACTGGAAATGGGCTGATGGGGGAGTTTGGACTGGAAATGGGCTGATGGGGGGTAGGAAAGGAAATTGACTATGGGAAGGGGGCTAAGCCTACAAGTGGAGGCGTAGCACTCTAAATAGGCTGATGGGGGGGATAGGACTGGTAATGTGCTATGGGGGGGCTAAGACAGGAAGTGGGCTGATGGGGGGGGTGGTTAAGACTGGTAATGGGCCATGGGGGGGGTAGGACAGGAAATGGGCTGATGGGGGGGGGGTTAGGACTGGTAATGGGCTATGGGGGGGCTAAGACTGGAATTGGGCTGATGGGGGGGTGGTTAGGACTGGTAATGGGCCATGGGGGGGGTTAGGACTGGTAATGGGCCATGGGGGGGGGAGGCTAAGACTGGAAGTGGGCTGATGGGGGGGGTAGGACTGGTAATTGGCTATGGGGGGGGCTAAGACTGGAAATAGGCTGATGGGGGGGCTAGGACTGGAAATAGGGTGATGGGGGGGTTAGGACTGGTAATGGGATATGGGGGGCTAAGACTGGAAATGGGCTGATGGGGGGGTAGGACTGATAATATTATATGTGAGGGGGCCTAAGACTGTAAATAGCCTGATGGGGGGCTAGGACTGGAAATAGGGTGATGGGGGGTTAGGACGTAATGGGCTGATGGGGGGTTAGGACTAGTAATGGGCTATGAGGAGGCTAGGACTGGAAATGGGCTGAGTGGAAGGAGGGCTTGAACTGCAAATAGCTGATGGGGACGGGGGCTTGGAATGGAAATGGGTTGTGAGGGGGAGGGAGCTAGGACTGGAAATGGGTGAGGGGGGGCTAGGACAGGAAATGGGCTGATGGAGGGGCTAGAATAGGACTGGAAATTGGCTGTTGGGGGGTGCTAAGATTGGAAATGGGCTGTGGTGGGGGTTTGGATTGAAATGGACTCATGAAGGGGCTCGAACTGGAAGTAGGCTCATGGGGGGCTTGGATTGGAAATGGGCTGAGTGGAGGGGAGCTAGGATTTGACATGGGCTGATGGTGGGGCTAGGAAAGGACTAGAAATGGGCTCATGGGGGGCTGGGATTGGAAATGAGCTGATGGAGGGACTTGGATGGGACTGCAAATAGATGGGGGAGCTAGGACTGGAAATGGGCTTATGGGGGGCTAGGACTGGAAATGGGCTGATGCGGGGACTAGAAGGGAGCGGATGCTGGGTGGGACTGGAACTAGAATGGAGCTGATGTTGGGGGAGGATTAGAATGGGATGGAGCTGGGAGAGTGAAATGGAGAGGGAAAAAATATTTTGTGTGGGAGGGAAGACAAATCTACAATTGTCCGGATATTGGGAGAGTAAGTGGGGATTGAGGATGGAGGGGTAAAATTTGAGTGGATGAAATAGGAATGAGGAAAGAGGAAAAGGAGAAAGATTAGTATGTTAAAGCAGATGTAGAGAGAGAATGGAAAAAAAACTAGAAGAGAGAAGAAAAGACAAATGGACAGCAGACGATGAAGAATTAGCGGAAGACACGAAGAAGAAACCAGAAGAAAGTGGCTGGAGCAATTGCAGCTGAAAAAAAATGCACAAAAGGTAGAAAAATATCTCTTTATTTTGAATTTATTAATTGGAATATGTCAGCTCTGGGAAATGTGCATCATTAACGTCTGCGCTTTGTTTAGTACAAGAGCAAATTAATGTATAGTTTTATTTCTACAGTGTTGTACATTCCAAGTTTGGCTTTTGGGATTCCCAGTTTAATTATTGTCTTCCTGTTTCTAAATTGTGATTCCTTGTTTGGTGATGGTTTATGTTCTGTTCATGTGTAACTGAGCTGAGGTATTCTGTTTATGTAATTCCTATTTGACATTGCCACTTTTTCTCTTTCCCCAGTAGGTCATGTATTGTTGTTCTCTGAAATGTATTGGTTTAATATTTGCAGCGTTTCCTTTTGATAGTTAGGGTATGGTGCTTTATGAGTCCTGGTAGTGCTGTTAGGATACGGCGGGTTTGCTATGGGTTCTAAATGGGCAGTGTTTGTAGTAGTTCCTAATGTGTCTGGCGGTTGGCACTGGATTATAGTAATGTAGAAGTCTTTTAGTCTTTCTTTATTCATACACTCATTAAGAGGCATGTTTACTAAAAGTTCGTGTATGGTAACATTATGCAAATATTTATGCAAATGAGGACCCTTATGCAAATGAGGCCCCGCACCGAGTCTCCGCACATGGCCCCGCACCCCCCTTGGGCCGCCCCTGGCTATGCACAACTGGGAATTGGCCCATCAGGAACAGAGACAGCAGTGGGAGGGTTGCCCCCTCATCCCAAGTCAACCAACCTAGCTGATCCAGTACTGTAGTTCTTAGGAGAGAATTACTAATCCATGTATGTTATGGAGAGAATGAGTTAGTCCTGCTTTCTCCTCATTCCATGCAAGGGCTCTAAGGGGGTGTTTACTAAACGGCAGTAGCGGACTCCATGCAAAATCAATGGGGCCACAGCTCTGATATCACATGGAGTCCTCTACCACTGTTTAGTAAACACCCCCCAAGTTTCACCTTCTTAAGAAATTTTACTTGAATCAAAAGTTCAGATATACAATGGATGGTGAGACTCAGGGGCACAGAAGGATTTACTGACGTTTAGCTGCTTTTTGGCAGACTGAGCCTTCCCAGGGCCAGCAAACTAGATGTCTCTACCATTGCAGCTTCTAAGGAGACTCAAACAACATCTGTAGTCAGAGCAAAATAATAGATCTTGATGGCCAGACATGTCAAAGAATCACCAGTGTGTACTTTACTCTCAGAGAGGATGGGAAATTTTCAAATAGCCCCTTTACCTGAATAGATACTAACCTGAGTAAATGACTTTTGGAAACTTCCCTCAACAGAGGTAGATAAATACTAAGTTTAATTTTTAAAAGTATCATGACTAGCTAAGTGTTTTTAAAGGACTGTTGGGAATGGGAGATGTTGGGAAAATCATGAATGTTGAGTTTAATTATGAAAGTCTCAGGGGGGCCTATGGACATGGAAGATAACTGAAGGGAGGGCACAAGGCTGGAAATTCCCATTGGGGCGTCTATTACTCTTACACTGACCCTGCCTCTGGCATCTTCAGGGGGGTCAGTAGCACGTCCCCCTACTGCAAATCTGCTGCTCTCCTATTCCTATCCCCTTTCTCCTGTGAGCTGGTGGAACTGGTGGTGTGAGCGAACTCTTGGAAGAGGCAGCAGCAGTGGGGCCGAGCAGCACAAGCAGTAGAGAGAGAGAGTTAAGGCCGTCAGGGTAGATACATTGCATTGACTGCAGGTATGTGCATCCATGTCCATTCTCCCACAGACAACTTTACACTTTCAAGATACTCAAGAAACAATCACACCTGACACAGGTAACACCAACACCTATTAAATAAAAAACACCATTAATAATATTGTTTTTCTTTTCCCTGTTTTAGAAATCACTTAACAATTTTTTGTAAGCATCACATTCTACCCACCTGCAACGTTCGTAGTCCTCCTAAAAAAACACCGTCCGGCACAGAAGTCACAGTAAGAGCAATTTTAACAATGTCCTGCCCCCACATCTATGAGTGCATATGTACAGTCAGTGGTATTGCATACAGCCTGCAAGCAGCTCTCTGCCTTGTTCCTTGTTCATGACTCTTTCCTTCAAGTCTCCTGGAGACCTCCCTGGCTCATACCTCAGCCCAAGGTACAACAGTTAACTATACGGGTCAGTGGCAGAGCTCCCTGGCCTGTGGGATATTCTTCTTCACCCCTTCTTGGGCAGAAATCTCTGACTTGGGCACAGCAAACAAAGTGTCACTGCCTCTCTCTGTCTTTTGCAATCCATAATCTTTCCACCTGTTGAGCATCTGCCCCTAGCGTCAGTCAGAAAAGTCCTGTCAGCAGTTGTTGGAATGAAGCAGTGACGCAGACAGACCGGGCACGCATGTTGAACTAGAAACAGTGTACCTCTTCGTTTCAGCTTTCACAGTAAGTGCCTTATATTGCTCATTGTAATAAACAGTTGGACATTAAGAGACTGATCTTTCCCTTGTACGCTGAACTGGTTGTTGAGGAAGGCACTGATGTACGCATTCTAGGAAATCTATGCAGGATTCAGGTTGAGGTCAGCTGCTTGGAAATGCCCCTTCTTCTGTGCAGGGTAGCTGCTGGGGTCAGCTGTCCGGTCAGGTCCTGTTATTCGTCTCCCGTGCGGGCTGATGTCTTTCATTTAGGATGGCTCACACTGAATTTGAACCCCTGATCTTCTACTTAACTCAAGCCTTGGTGTCATGAGTATTAGAGCTGGACAGCAGTATGCAGTTATCAGACACTAAGCTAAGGGGCTGCAAAAGGGACACGAGAATGAGCAGGAACAACTGATGAGTGTCAGAAAGGTTAGTTTTGGGTACTTATACAGGACAGGCAGGTACGAGCCTTGGGGCCTGGAAAGAGGGAGCAGTGATGCAGGGCCTGTGGGTGGGAGGTAGGAAGAAGTAGAGTCAGTGGTCAGGCAAGGCTCACCTCTTGTGTGCATCTCCTGCTTCACAGCAGCCCTAGACCAGAGTTTAGAGTGTTCGGTTACCATTGTAACCAGACACTATATAGTCGAGTCGAAAACCAGACTGTCCTGTTGCAAATCACCCTCTACAAGCAGCTCACGCTGTGCCCAACTTCTCTGTCCTAAGTACATGTTTTCTGGGAGACAGGGCTGGCACCCCAGGGGGAAACACAAAATTCCAGGTTTGGCCTAGGGCATGGAGGGGGGTTAATGTAAAGGGCAGAGGATTTTGGAGGCTAAAGTGGGTAGGGAATACGGAGATAGCAGGGGATGGTGGGGGGGGGGGAGGGGTAGAGAAGCATGTATTAAAGGGAAAACAGGGATTGGAGTAGCAGTGGGGATTCAGAGAGCGGGAGTGAGGATGGGATCCTAGCGACTCAGGGGATGAGTGGTCTAGCACTAATGGGAAAGTGGGGAAGTCATTAATCTGGGGACACAGCACTGGGGATAAAATAGAGACATTGGAACCAGTATTCAGTGCTGGCAGTGAGCAGCTTAATTGAAACACCAATGCCTGTATTTAAATGAATATATAAATATTCACGCTTTTTTAAACATATTAGGGCCTGATATTCATTTGGGCAGGCTATTCGCTGCTACAGCGCATAGCCACACCTGCCAAAGCTTAACCCCGGATATTCAAGGCTGGGGTCATATGCAGCCTGGCATTGAATATCTGGATTTGCCACAGATGCCCTGAAGCCGCAGTAGCTAACCAGGCAACAGCGATATTGCGTACTGCCCGGTTAGCTCATGCAGCTTAGAGATAGGCAAGGGTTTTCCTCACCCAGTTAGGGACAGTCGCCGCTTCCGTTCCTCCCTGGACCGCCCCTGACACGCCTCGATGCTAAGCAGTTAACATCAGTGCTCGTAAGGGAGAAGAGAGAGGATATTCAGCGGCACTAGCCATGTTAATGTTGAATATCCCGTTCAGCAGCTCTCATACCATATAAACCGTATGTAAACCGTGTAACTGCCTTTCTAATATCGGTCCTGTAGTCTGCACCACTTTCTATACATACTGTGCAGTCACCACCTCTACTGCTATCCATTTAGTTTAGACCTTCAATTCAGCACTACATCCTCGCTCCACCCCTTCACTGTATGGATAGCTTTGGCCTGGTTAGAGGGATTTTCAGCCCGACACTATCCATACAGCATATTTCTGTGGGGTTGCAATGCAATCTCCATAATTGTATTATTAGTTTGTGGGTTTTTTATTCTATATTTGCTAGGAGTCTGTCTGTGCTCTGTGTGTGTGAAAGAGGCCAGCTATCCTGCTAGCATCCAATTCTGTACAGAATCCATCTGTGCTAATGTGGCGCATTTCGTTTTCCCAGTAGATGTATTGATGTTCTAGTGCCCACTGTAGTGTTTATGGTTATGCCTTGTTTCTCGGGAGGCACTTATTGTAAAATTCCAGAAAGTGAGTGCTATTATGGTATGCAGGGGTGGCGAAAGGGATTTTTCTTTGCAGGTCCCAAGCCATGCCCCATCCCACAGGCAGAGACCCTTCCTATTTCGCCCACTGGGATCCGATCTCCCAAGGGCAGACAGGAAGGGGCTTGGCCAAGATCGTGGCTTTTCTTCTGCCCATGGGAGATGGCATCTCCGCTGAGAGACTGCTGCCTGTCAGTTACGATCATTGCAAAGACCCTTCCTCTCTGCCCACAATGATCATGGTCTGCAGGCAGTAGGCTGCTCCCAGGGATCCCATCCCCAGAGGGCAGAAGAAGAGAGGATCCAATTTCCTGTGGGGAGTTAGGAAGGGGCTTTACTTCTTCTGCCCATGGGGATGGGATCCCTGCGAGCATCCTGCTGCCTGCCGTGCTGCGATATTTGGTGGGGGCAGCGGGTGTGGCACACCTTGATGCCCATGGTGGTATATCAGAATTACTTTATAAGTCTTAAGTGATTGTTGTAGGGTTTTGTTATTACTTTACAGAATATGCCTAGTACTGGAGAGGGTTTCTGTTAGCGAGCATTGGTACAGCTAATAGAGATGACACGTTTGATAACTCAGCAATAAAATAAAGGCTCCAAGATATAACCCTATTGGCCATTTCATAACCTACTGAAAGAATCGACAGGCAAAGCATTTTATGGTTGCCCATAAGCACCGGATTTCTGCTGAACACCACTCTTCCTATACCCAACTTGAAGACGGGGGACTAGAGGTAACTGGGGACTAAGTGTTAAGTATCTATATGCATTCTAGACTACTGCAAATACTGTTCTGTCTAATATGTAATGTTATTTGCATTATTTGATAGTTTTTTGGCACAGAATTCCCTGGAATGTGTTCAGTGTGCATATTACTATCAGTAACAGAGGTACCCGAGGGGAGGCAGCTGGTGCAGTTACAGCTGTTACATGGGAAGGGGTCCTTCCTGCTGGGTTGCAAAGTGCCTTCACTGTCCCTTTACCACTCACATAAGTGTTGCCCTTGCATCCACGGATCTAAAGTCGCCATGCCATATCCTACCCTTGCCTAGCCCCAGCACCAGTCTCACTTTATCCTCCCAAAAGAGCTGTATCACCAGGCACCTATGCTCTAAGGCAGGGGTTCTCAACCCAGTCCTTGGGACACACCTAGCCCATTTGTTTTTCAGGATAACCACAATGAATCTGCATGAGAGAGATCTGTGTGCACTGCCTTCAGTGTATGTAAATTTCTCTCATGCAGATTATGGTTGTCCTGAAAACGTGACAGGCTAGGTGTGCCCCAGGGACTGAGTTAAGAACCCCTGTTCTAAGGTGTTTCTTTTGGATATTTCTTTAGAGTGCAGATTAAAGGGGATAACCTCCTTTACCACCACCACTTACTGTTTATTTACCCATCCCAATTGGAATGCGATAAAAGTTGAGTCCTCTTTGGGTAAGGGTAGCTGCACATTCACGTTTGCAAAATGGCAAAACTTTAGGGGTATGTGCCGACATCTACACGTGGACGCTGTGAAATTGCAGCACTTACACAGGGATGTTATTGATTTCTCCCATATGTACATTTCTAAAAGGAACACTCCCACTGCACATGGCTGTCCAGCATTCCTGCACCTCCTTCTACAATGTAAACTCATGGCTCTTTTGAATGGCTATGTTATGGTGATTTTACATCTTGTTTGAGATTTACCTACGTTTTCACATGGACATTGCAGTAATCAAACAGCCTTTCTACCTCTGCTACAACTCCATTATTGCACTTCCTTTCTTCGTTCTTCTCTTGTCCGTGTAGTCTTCCTTTATTAAAATTATTGTAAGCGATGTAGATTCAGCTGGGATATGCAGTTTATGAAAATGAGATGTGATCATCATAACAGGGAGTACTCAACACTGCACTTTGTTCATTAACCTGTACCTTCTAGTGGGGATCCACATTAGGTAAAATTACCAGATTTCGGGATGTTAAGTCTGGGATACTTTGGATGAAAGGTAGTATCTTGGAGCTGTGGGGAAAAGTCCCCCAGGACAGAATTATAGAAGATACTGGTTCTGCATGGAACAGAACACTGACATGTTATTGAGTACGATGCCTACGGCTAATGTGGGAGAGGTGAGGTCCGAGAAGACTCAATAGGTCACTTGAACTCCACTGGAGGGGCGTAATGGGAGAAGAAAAGTCCTGTGTCTCAGTCTGCACTTTAATTAGGGAAAGGAGGTTGTTTTAGTCCAGAACCGGACATCAAGTAACTTTAATATTAGCCACAGGGTAGAGACAAATGGCTGCAAACAGGAAATACTACCCTAGAAAAGCAGGGAGGGACCACAGCCCAATCAATTGATTCTTGTTATAAAAAACTTAATTAAAATGTTAGGGTAGGGAGGAGTGGCCTAGTGGTTAGGACAAGGTACCTTAGGCTGGAGGGCCAGGGGTTCAATTCCCACCTGGGGACAGCAATCTCAGGCCGGAGGGACTGGGGTTTCTAGTCCTATAGGCACTCCTTGTGGCCTTGGGCAAGCCACTTAACCCTCCATTGCCTCAGGTACACATAGATTGTGAGCCTCTTGGGGACGAGGGACTGTATCCAGTACCTGCTTATAGTGATTGTAAACCGCTCTGATGCCCTTCAGCCTGGGCGATATATCAAGAAATTGCATAAACATATCCTAATATAGAGCAAATGCAGTAACACAGTAAATTACAGTAAATAAAGGCCAACATGGCCCATGTAGTCTACCCCATATAGTAGCTAGGGTAGTAACAACCACTCCCTGCAGGTTATTTACCCCCCACCCCACGACTTTTTATTCCCAAGGGTGGAAGTCATTTACTTAAATCTAGCTTGGAACAGAGATGGACTGTATTTTGATTCCATTAGCTCACTAGACAGAGATCCTCTGTGAACAAGTGTAAAGTAGCCTTTGATGACCCCAAGGATCTATGGCGGGTCCAAACTGGCTCCAGTCAGTCCTCATCACCAACTTCTGTTTTCACAGGCACAAATAAGGCCTGGAAGAGACAGAGGAAATATGCAGCTTGTTACCTCTTGATGTTTCTGCATATTTCATGGGAGCTGCGTGGAGGATAATTCATTTTCAGTTGGTTGACGTTGGATAAATGACAATTTTGCAGCATGATAGGAATAGCAGACTGTAGAACTTCCAGCTCTTGTTCTAATACAACAGTTGAATCCACTCAGATACTCACTATGTTTAGGAGAGGGGCCTCCAGCATAAAAACCATCTAAGGACCTCTACTGGAAGAGCGAGAGGTTTCACCAGAATGCTCCCTTGTTATACGAAACATCTGAAAAGTAATACCTGAAAGCTACCGCTAAGGGAATTTACAGTTCTATAACACCAGTCAGTTTTCTGGATAGTTTCAACATCCATATGATATGTGACTGTTCATTGCTTCCATTATATATGTACACTTGTCTCATGCATATTCAGTAGGGATGTCTTAAAAAGCCTGACGGGGTTGTACTCATAATAGCCTCAGTTTGAGATCTCTGTGCTTGACCCTGCCTACTGGTACTAGGGCTTCATAAGAACATAAGAACATAAGATATGCCATACTGAGGCAGGCCAAGGTCCATCAAGCCCAGTATCCTGTTTCCAACAGTGACCAATCTAAGTCATACGTACCTAGCAGTTTCCCCAAAAGACACAGGTTCTGCAATGCTTGTACTAGGTCAAGCATTGATATCCTGGGTCCCTTCTTAATAATGGTTTATGGACCTTTCCTCCAGGAACTTGTCCAAACCTTTTTTAAACCCAGCTACACTAACAACCTTTACTACATCCTCCGGTAACAAATTCCAGAGTTTGATTACACATTGAGTAAAAAAATATTTTCTTTTATTAGTTTTAAATAGTTTACCCTGTAGCTTCATTGCATGTCCCCTAGTCTTTCTATATTCTGATAACGTAAACAGTCAATCTACGTTTACCCGTTCCACTCCGTTCATTAATTTATAGACTTTTATCATATCTCCCCTCAGCCGTCTCTTTTCCAGGTTAAAGGGCCCTAACCTTTTTAGCCTTTCTTTATAGGAGTATCCTTCCATCCTCTTTACCATTTTGGTGGCTCTTCTCTGAACCTTTTCTAATAATGCTATGTCCTTTTTAAGATACGGCGACCAGAATTGCACACAATATTCAAGGTGCGGTCTCACCATGGAACAGTATAGAGGCATTATAATATCTTTTGTTTTATTTTCCATTCCTTTCCTTATGATACCTAGCATTCTATTTGCTCTCTTGGCTGCCGCTGCACACTGGGCCGAGGGTTTTAACATGTTATCCACAATGATGCCTAAATCTTTTTCCTGGGTGGTGGTTCCTAATGTGGAACCTTGCATCATGTAACCATAGTTTGGGTTGTTCTTCCCTAGGTGCATAACTTTGCACTTGTCCACATTAAATTTCATCTGCCATTTTGATGCCCAGTCTTCCAATTTATCAAGATCCTCTTGCAATTTTCCACAGTCCTCTTGGGTTTTAACAACTTTAAATAGTTTTGTGTCATCTGCAAATTTGCTAACCTCACTCGTTATTCCACTTTCCAGGTCATTTATGAATATGTCAAAAAGCAGCAGACCCAGCACAGATCCCTGGGGTACACCACTATTCACCTTTCTCCATTGGGAAAATTGGCCATTTAGCCCAACCCTCTGCTTTCTATCTTTTAAACAGTTCCTGATCCACAGTAGTACACTGCCTCCTATCCCATGACTCTTTAGTTTTGCCAAAAGTCTCTGATGAGGGACCTTGTCAAAGGCTTTCTGAAAGTCCAGATACACTATATCAACCGACTCACCTTGGTCCACCTGTTTATTCACACTTTCAAAAAAACATAACAGATTAGTAAGACAAGATCTTCCTTGTCTAAAGCCATGTTGACTGTCTCCCATTAGGCCATGACTATCTACATGCTGAGTAATTTTATTCTTTACGATGGTTTCTAACATTTTTCCTGGTACTGACGTGAGGCTCACCGGTCTGTAGTTTCCCAGATCACCCCTCGAACCCTTTTTAAAGGGTATGGACACCGTTGCCTCTGGTCTAGCATACATGAATCTTTAACTGGGAGGGTTATCTAATCAAACTATGCCATTTCATTCACTTATTATTGTCTTTAGAAACTCCACAAACCAGTAGTGTGAAAGCTGGCAGAGCTGTGGAAACAGAGAAATGTTTCCAGGGCTGCTTTCTTTTTTTGAAGGAGAAATCAGAGCAGAAACGAGAGGAGGGGGGAGGCTGGAAAGGAGCAGACACAGGGGGGAGCTGAAAGGGAGTAGACATGAGGTTGGGGCTGGAAGGTGATTGGGTAATAGGAGGGAGATTGGAAGAGAACTGACAGGGGTGAAGGTGGGGGCTGGAAGGGAGCTTATATGAGTGTTTGAAAGGGAACGTAAAAGAGGGGAAGGAGGAGGCTGGAGGGAAGGTGGGGGCTGGAAGGGAGCCGAGGAGAGGGTGAGTGGAAGGGAACTGACACAGGAAGGGGCACTGGGACTGGAAGTTTGCCTATACTTGGGATGGTATTTGGACTAGAAGGGGCTGGATGATGGAAAAAAAGGGGGATTGAAAGAGATTAGACAGCAGTGGCGGTGCTGGGAATACAAGGGGGTTGACAAAGGAAGGTACTGGGAGGGGAGGTTTTAAAGGGGGCTGATACTGGGGAAGATTACTAGGACTGGAAAAAAGGCTTATGGAAGAAAATGAAGGAAGCAAAAGGAGAAACAAGAAATGGCAGTTGGACTGTAGACCATAGAAAGAGAGCTAAGAGAAGACAGAGGAAAACAGAAACCTCAGATCAGGACCAGCATGATCAAAAATCAGACAACAAAGGTAGAAAAAATAATTTTATTTTCAATTTAGTAATTGGACTTTGCACTATCTTTATATTTCACGTAGTATAGGGAACTGCATCTCTTATCTGGTGTGGCACCGCATGCGGAGTCTGGCTTCTTGGGGTTTCATTTTTAAGTTTTGTCTACATATTTTTATTTTTACTGTAGGTTGTGGTCGTTTATTCTGTACTTGGTGAGGGTCTATATTCTGAGTGTGTGACCAAGTTTAGCTGTTCTGTTAACATGGAGTTTGTACATAGGGATCTGTTTTGCAGTAATTTGACTTGTACAGCACAGAGGACTAAACAAAGCTAAGCTTTCAGATTTTACAAGTGCCTCTTTTTATCTTAATATTAATTTCTGCTTGGGCTATAAGTTTAGGATTATTCAGACTGCCTACATTCCTTGAATAGTCTTTAAATCAGATATCTGAGTGTGCCCTCAGTTCATATAAGGTCTACTGGCCAGGGGCACTTAAGTTCCCTCCCACCGCAGGGTTGCATTGCCTTTATAGTCAAATACATTGACATCTGTCCTTCAAGTATGTGTTACACACACCTTTATTTCCTTTTCTCGTTCTCCTAGGACCACTTTATAACAGTCTGATTCAGTATGTTGTGTATTTAGTGCAATAAATGTGGTGCTTTCATGCTCAGAAGAATCATTTGGAACCTGAGAACTTGCACTATATGCCTCAAGGTAGTAGAGTCAGTTCTTTATGCATAGCAGCTAAGGGAAGAATTAGCTGCACTTAAACACACATTCTCAAGGGTACAAATTGTTCAAAATCCACCACCTCTCAAACAAAGAACCAAACAGCCCAGGAACAAATAGATCACAGTAAGCTCTGGTAGATTGTGACCTGTAACATGGCGATACCCTCTAGAGATATCCTTGCATAATGCCATCTCTGCCTTTGATGAGTGTGCCCAACCTGTAGAAATTGAAGTGCCCGTAAATGAAAGGCTTAATGCCAAATCTACTGCTAGTATACCAAATATGAAAAAAAAAATCACAAAACATCAAATTACTCCTTCTTGGAGATTCCATCATCAAAAGCGCCAACTTGAGAACACAGTTCAATGGAGAGAAGATCGCCAACTGCCTCCCAAGCTCTTCAGCCAGCAGGAATACAAACCAAATTGTTGGTATAGTTAGTGCAGAAAGTCAGCACTCCAAAATTGACATTGTTATCCACATAGGTACAAATGACCTGGCTATAAACAATGTTCTGGTAGTTCAAAGGGACTTCTAAACTCTGAGAAAGAAACTCAAGCCCATTATTAACACTATAGCAGTCCCAGAAGTTCTACCTCTTCTTGGTAAGGGGGCAGAAAGACTGCATCACATAAACAGCTTTAATACATAGCTACAAATCTGCTGCAAACAAGAAGGATTTAGATATATAGGCAACTGAGGAAACAGATGGACCTACATCTCTGTAGTAGGGAAAAGGATCCTAAGTGAAAAAGTCAGTCAGTATGTGAACAGGCAGTTAAACTAGGGAAAGGGGGTGATGGATGGAGAATAAAAAGTTCAGGACGTCTTTTCCAGCTAAAATATAATAACATTGGAAACAGCCAAACTTTTAAACCACACATCAGCGGCAACAGGGAAGAGGACTGTAGAACAAAATCCATGTTAAATACAAGCAAGCCAGTCAACAAATACTGGAAAGCAATGAGAACAAATGCTAGAAGCCTAGCCAACAAAGTTCCTGACCTAGAAGCCCTAATGGTGGCAATGGACGTGGACATTGTGGCCATTACAGAATCATGATTTAAAGATTCACATAAATGGGATATAGCCATAGCTGGCTATAATCTATTTAGAAGAGATAGAGAGGGTAGAAAAGGAGGAGGAGTAGCCCATTATATCAAACACAATATTAAAGCTACTGAAATGCAGGGGACATGGGGAAAAGAAGCAGCAATGTGGATTGTGTTGGAAAAAGGTGATGGCATCGTCATCCATACTGGTGTAGTCAAGAGGCCTCCAAAGCAAACCAAAGAAATAGAGAATTTATTGACATTGCAAAGATAGCCATGAAGGGGGAAGTGATATATTGAGTGCATTACTTAGACATGGAACTGACCAGGGAAGGCTTGATAATGGATTAATACTCACCAATGGAGATAGCGTGTCAAATATCTAGGTGGGTGCCCATGTGAGCACCAGTGACCATCACACGGTGTGGTTTGAGATTAAAGCCAAGGCAGAGTCCAATCATAGCAAGGTCAAAGTCCTAGACTTCAGAAACACTGACTTCAGTAAAATGGCTAAGTACCTGAAGGAGGAGGTGACAGGGTGGGAGACGATAAGGGAAGTGGCATTACAGTGGGCTAAACTAAAAGGAGGCAATAAAAGGAGCAACAGATATATATGTAAGGAAAGTAAATAAAAACAAGAGGAAAAGGAAACAGAAACCTATCCGGTTCTCCAAAGAAGAGGCTGCACAAATAAAGGCAAAACACAGAGCTTTCACAACATTCAGAAGTTCGGAAACAGAAAAACACAGAAAACAATACAGGATAAAACTAAAAGAGACAAAAAGAGAAATAAGGATAGCAAAATCAAAGGCAGAAGAAAAGATGGCAAAACATGTGAAGTGTGACAACAAACCTTTTTCAGGTATATTCGGGAGAAGAGGAAAAATCAAAGGAATTTCAGGATTCAAAAGTGATGAGAACAGATTTGTGGAAAGGGATATTGAAAAAGCAAATGTGCTAAACAAATACTTCTCTGTTTTTACTAAAGAAAATCCTGGTGAAGGACCACCTGTGATTGACAAATATACAATTGGAAATGGAGTAAATACCACACCATTCACAGAAGATGTATTAGAACAACTTGCAAAACTCAAAATGGACAAGGCCATGGGACCAGACGGGATACATCCCAGGATACTGAAAGCACTCAGAGAGGTTCTTACAGGACCATTTAAAACATCCTTTAATAGATCCTTCAAGACGGGAGAAGTTCCACTGGACTGGAGAAGGGCTGAAGTGGTAATAGGGAAGATGTGACAAACTACAGGCCAGTGAGCCTTACCTCATTGGCGGGAAAAGTAATGGAGGTGCTACTGAAAGAGCAAATATTAGACTCTCTCAAAACCAACAGATTGCATGACTCAAGACAACATGGTTTTACCAAAGGACGATCTTGCCAAACAAATCTGATTGAGTTCTTTGACTGGGGGACCAGAGAACTAGATGAAGGGCATGCGATGGATGTGATCTATCTAGATTTTAGCAAAGACGTTCATACTGTTCCTCGTTAACGTTACTTAACGCGTGGTTACTTAACGATCGTTAACGTCCCTGGCCGCGGTAAACACCGCAGAAGGTGGAGAGAGGGCGGAGAGAGGCCCCTTTCACACTAACGCGCTGAACTGAAGGGCTGAATCCTACCGCGAATGAAAACCTGCCGTTAGATGCACATTTGCAGGAGAGAGAATCCATTTAAGTGTCAGCAATGTACAGCCAAGGCAGGGAGCCCAAGAAATGTGATAGTAGTGCTCCATTTTCAGCAACACCATAGTGCCAAAGTATGAATGGCCACTATGGCGATGGTGCAAATGGGGCATAGGGAGCCGCAGGCGGGACATGTAGCATGGGCAGCTGGGGCACAGGGTGGACCAGGCGGGCACCTAGGTGGCACATAGAAACCGTAAATCAGCAAGATAGCAACTGACCAAGGCCAAACACAATCCACCTATATCTACCTGGTTCACCCTAGCCAATAGTTGCTAGGGCACTGACATGACATCCCCACAGCCATCCCGCCCCCATGTGGAAGGGACATAATATTGGTAGGCAGTGATGGGGGGGGATGTGAGGATGTCCATGTATGGCCCCCCACCCCGGGATCCGCTCCCTAGGCGGGCGCCTACCTACACAGTGGATGGCCTGGGACTGCGCACTACCAGCACCGACAGCAAATGGCCATGTCAGCTTGGCAGGGGGGGTGTGCCCATGTTGGAGGGGGCAGTGCCACCTCCCTGCAGTGGACCTAGGCCATATCCTGCATCAGTACGTGGTGTGCAGTGCAACATACAAAGTCTGGCTGAGGAAAAGTACAGGTAGCCCCAGGGACTATTGTGCATCTGTGGCAACAGTGTGGTGCAGTACACCCAGCCAGTGTGTCCAGAAGCAGAGGATCACAGGTTCAAGCCCCAGCTGTGGTTCCTGCAGAGCATGTCCCTATGTTTTACCCTACAATGCAGATACAACAGCAACATGTGCAAAGCCCAAAGCAGCGGCGAACAGGGGTACAAACACCCACCTACACAGGCTTCACAATCCAAAGATGCATGGAGAGTCAGGCTGTTGGCCCCAGCATTGAGCTGAAGTTATCACCAGAGCACTACTACTACCCCCTGCACAGTTTAGCAATGTCGGCACTGTGATCAGGACCAGTGTGGCGGGCAGGGTTGCCAACCATCCCTATCTTTGTACAATGCTGCAATAGGAGTGAGCGTGTGTGTATGTCTAGCCATTGTTCTGTGGCTGCCCACCCTTCACTGGGCCCAAAATGTCCCACTGTTACCGGCGTTAGCCTGAATAGGTGCATAATGAGGAGCAAGGTATTTTGGGTATGGCCCGGACAGGGCAGATTGGCCAGGATGCATCTTCACAGGGTGTGGGGCAATGGCTGGGACACTATAGTGCCTGACCACCACCTGCATGGACAGGGTGGCCACAGCATGGCATGCTGGGAGGGCACTCACTCTGACCGAGCAGTGACCATGGCAGGTCTAGGCTCCCACATAGCGCTCTACACTATCTGCCTCCAGTGATATAACAGCTGTCCATGTCAGCCAGACTCTAACATGGGGTACACACCAATCTGGCTGGTGTCTGGTCCCACAGGTCCACATGTGACTGCAGGATACAGATGGACACCAAATTACCTTTGGCTGCACTGCAAGGAACACCTGTCACACACTGGTAGTGATGAGGATGTACAGCAGGACCTATCTCTAACATCACATGTACTGCGGACCTAGTGCTGGGCACCCATCCTATCCCTCAGGGTGAAAACAGACCTGCACAATGGCATGGTCTATAGCTACTCTATGCCAGTATCACGCACTGTCAGTTCGTCTTTCCAAGCTGAGGTACCGGAGAGGTGCAGACCCCATTTGACTGTAGACTGCTATTCAGCATGTGCATTGTATCATGAGTACTGGTGGGGTTACCCTATCCTGGCACTCAGAGCAGACAGTTTGTGCGGTGACCTGCAGTCCTTCTGTACCCAGACATTGCTGTGACATACACAATGGAGGTATAGCCTACTGGTTAATACAATGCCATTCTTGGCAGTGTTCATGCGTTCAGTTCCTCATTGTTCCCTCCTCTCATGCCTGTCCTACTCAAATAGTGTGCATGCCTGTAGAGGTCATATATTTGCAGATCTGTGCTTCCAGCCCATAATACCCTCGCCACAATTGCCAACATTCCCTCGGTCCGTCTATCTGTGTCTGTCAGCTGTGTAGAGTCCTGTCTGCCTTTGCAGGCTGCCACCCCATGTCATGCCCTGCTACCCTTTCCTGCATTGCACCTCTTCATGCTTGCCTCGCCTGTGCCTGATCTGCATGGCACCACCACTCCTCTGTCCACCCATCATTGTAACTATCCTGCCACCTCTGCCTCCACTGGGGGACACGTATTCCCATCGTCTGCTACCAACTGTTTTTTCGGTACTTTACATTGCCAACACCCTGTGCTGTGGTACAGCTGCCCCACCATGTTTGTCATCAGTACTAGCAGGCACATGGGATGCCCGCAGATATGGCAGGTCCAGCGGCTCCCACTTCTCCCTCCTTCACTCACCTGTTATTACCTTTCCTGAGTGCTCTATCTAGTGTTAGGGCTACATCTGTCTCTGTTACGCACAGGTCATGCATGTCATCCTGAGGCTCCTTGCAGTCCCTAGGGCACACTAACCTAGGACACCATAACCTTGTTAGGCCACCTTAACCTATGGTTCCGTAGCCCAGGGTGCCTTCTGCGGTGCTTTGTCCAAGGGTGCCTAATATGGCGCTTAGCCTAGGAGGCCCTATAGGGCGCCTTATGAGGCACCTTACAGGGCACCTTACTAGGCACTTTACATGGCACCTTACTGGGCACCTTGCAAGGTGCCTTACAGTGTGCCTTGCAAGGTGCCTTGTAACGCTCGTTAGTCTAAGGCGCCTTCTAACGTGCGTTAGCTGCTACAGCTTGCTGTAACGATGCAATGCCTACACCTTTATATGGGCATCTGTACCTTTACCGCGGAACCTAATGCAAATGACATTATCGCAGTTTAGTAAACGTACCCCTTAGTTTCGTGTATGTGCATGCCTACAGGTAAAATGAGCTAGTGGCTCTTTGAACGGTTGACTGTCAGCTTTGTATTACTGTGACTACTACTGCTCTTTGTTATCACCCCTCTCCCAGAGACTACTGCTGTAAGTGAGTGCCCAGTTTTACCTAGAGGTTTAGTTTACCTTGGCTATGAGAGACCTATGCCAATGGTGCAGTGTGTATTTGTACACACGGGAAGGGAGCTGGCTGACTATCCCCCCAAGGTTCCCCTATGTGCTTCCTTTTTAGCCTTCCCAGTCTTATAGCTTCTTAACTACTGGTCAACAACTCAGCATATCTTCTGACAGCCTGACCTCTTCCACTACTCACTGTCTCTCTCCAGACATCTAGTTTATGTCATTTGCTCACAAATCTTACATAAGTAGAGGAACCCTCAAGGATAATACACTCATACCTTGTTGAACAACAACTTCAGAGGTTTAATATAGAGATTCATTGTGACCCTAAGCAGGTCACAATGAAAACAAAGTCTACAATCAATCAGCTTTCCTAAAACCAGGACAAGGTCATAAATAGTAGCAGCCCCCTCCTTGAAAGACCAGGTTTAAATAAGTTTAGAACAGTTACAGGTAAGTCAACAAAATGAAGTCCCAAATAAGGGACCTAGCAAAATAGTAACTCTTGTGATCTTGTATACAGTACAGGTTAGCCTGGAACCCTGACCGGGTTCAGTAATTCAGCTACAGGAGTAACGCACAGTTGAATACGCCTTGTCCCCAACCCCTCCCCCCCAAAGAATGAAGCTAGTTTTCAGATTCTCAGCAGCTCAGACAAAAAATAATTATTTTTTAAATCCCACTATCCATCATACTATACTTTGACCTAGGTGAGCAATGAATCAAGAGAAACAGACAAGAGAAAACAAAACAGTTAAACCAACTTCAAAATAAAAAGTGATAAAAACAAAACAGATTCTCCTGGGACAAGCAGGATGAGTCAGCCACACTTGGTGACATCATCCGACAGCGCTGAGACGGATGTTCTCTCCATAATTCAGAAGGGCGAAAAAGCCCTTCTGAGCATGGGCCAACAGGCCCCACCCCCCTGCCCACCCCTAACTAGCCAGTTTTCAGTTCTTCCGCCTTGCCACAAGACGGAACTTTCTACTCTCCAAATAAAACCTACTTACTTTGCTTATATGAACTAACAATTTTCTAATTCTATGTTTCTGATGTCTCTCTTTTCAGATTCCTGTGCCACAAAGAGCAAGGCTAGGAGCACATCTACCTATGGGACATGTGCTCAGCGTCCTTCTCCCATGTGGCCGACACTACTACACACGGCAGGCCTTCCCGAGTTTTTACTTACCCCCTCTTCAGGTCTGTCCCAATGCCGTTCAAGGGAGCGGGCTGGATTCTACTGTGCCTGCCGGTCACACTCACAAAGGCAGGTATACTGAGGATCGTCTGAACCCAGCCGGAACATGCTCCAGGGATCTCTGCTGCTGCTGTGATGCTTCCGCTCGGGATGTGCCTATAAGGCCTCCATCCCAGTTGCAAGCTTCGCCGGGCCTGCCGACAATACACGGATGCTGCTGATGAAGGCCTTTGAACGCCGGAGGTGTCCCAGACAGGCAGCAGTCCTCACGGCAGCCCACGACATGCCTGAGAAGGCCTCTGTCCCCGGCCAGCCCGGTAGTCTGCGCTTCCTTCTTCCGCCGCCTCCGATGCGGCTGGTGGTCAACGCTTTAGCACTTCCTTCTCCGCTGCCTACAATGCCATCCCCCACGTGTGCACCATGGGGGCAGCCATCCTGCTGCACTTGCTGCAGCTCGGGTTGCGTCTCCTAGGCCTCCTCCTCAGCTACAAGCCTCCGGAAGCCAGCATGTGGCGAGAAATCTGCCTCCGAACTGCTGCTGCTCCGGCTCTTCAAAGTCGTCTGAAAAGCTTCAGACACCTACTGGTAGGCTCCACTCCGGCCTCGGCGTAGATACTCCTCCCCGGATGGCGCTGAGCAATTTTGCACATGCCACCATGCTCCCGGAAGTTACACACCATTAACCTTGGTTCGGTGAGGTCAGTATGGCACCATCAGCGGTAGTCAACTCTGACCCCTCGGCGCCATTGGATGAACTCTTACTCAGGCTGAGGTCCACCCCGCCCCCATGGCGCCATTGGCTAATGCCAATTTCACCCCTCTGCGCCATTGGCCAAAACCAAACCTCGCCCACCGGAGTAGTGATGTCTGTGATCCAATAAACTCTCCGCCCCACGAGCGTCGCCCCCGAGAGTGGCTTTCCGCTTTGCCCTTCTCGGGCACTTGCAAGGAATATCCAGCAGACTATAGCATGGAATGACCAAGCAGCCTGTCATAATGGAACGAATGCAGAAGGCAGCCTTTTAATTACACGTCTGCCAGATCGGCGATAATTTTAAGGATCTCTTCTTGGTAAAAAAAAAAAAAATTATCAGTTAACTGCCTAATTGCCACAGTGCTTCCCTAAGTAGAAAGGTAAGCAGTGCCAAAGTGCTCCAGGAGAGCAGGCATGCACTGTTTATATAACATAAGAACAAAAGATATGCCATACTGGGTCAGACCAAGGTCCATCAAGCCCAGTCTCCTGTTTCCAACAGTGGCCAATCTAGGTCATACGTACCTAGGAGTTTCCCCAAAAGACACAGGTTCCGCAGTGCTTGTACTGGGTCAAGCATTGATATCTGGGGTCCCTTCTTAATAATGGTTTATGGACCTTTCCTGCAGGAACTTGTCCAAACCTTTTTTAAACCCAGCTACACTAACAGCCTTTACTACATCCTCCGGTAACAAATTCCAGAGTTTGATTACACGTTGAGTGAAAAAAATATTTTCTTTTATTAGTCTTAAATAGTTTACCCTGTAGTTTCATTGCATGTCCCCTAGTCTTTCTATATTCTGATAACGTAAACAATCGATCTATGTTTACCCGTTCCACTCCGTTCATTAATTTATAGACTTCTATCATATCTCCCCTCAGCCGTCTCTTTTCCAGGTTAAAGGGCCCTTACCTTTTTAGCCTTTCTTCATAGGAGTATCTTTACATCCCCTTTACCATTTTGGTGGCTCTTCTCTGAACCTTTTTTAATAACGCTATATCCTTTTTAAAATACGGCGACCAGAATTGCACACAATATTCAAGGTGCGTCACCATGGAACGATATAGAGGCATTATAATATCTTTTGTTTTATTTTCCATTCCTTTCCTTATGATATCTAGCATTCTATTTGCTCTCTTGGCTGCCGCTGCACACTCAGCCGAGGGTTTTAACATGTTATCCACAATGACGCCTAAATCTCTTTCCTGGGTGGTGGTTCCTAATGTGGAACTTTGCATCGTGTAACCATAGTTTGGGTTGTTCTTCCCTAGGTGCATAACTTTGCACTTGTCCACATTAAATTTCATCTGCCATTTTGATGCCCGATCTTCCAATTTATCAAGATCCTCTTGCAATTTTCCACAATCCTCTTGGGTTTTAACAACTTTAAATAGTTTTGTGTCATCTGCAAATTTGATAACCTTACTCGTTATTCCACTTTCCAGGTCATTTATGAATATGTCAAAAAGCAGCGGACCCAGCACAGATCCCTGGGGTACACCACTATTCACCTTTCTCCATTGGGAGAATTGGCCATTTTGCCCAACCCTCTGCTTTCTATCTTTTAACCAGTTCTTGATCCACAGTAGTACACTGCCTCCTATCCCATGACTCTTTAGTTTTTCCAAAAGTCTCTGATGAGGGACCTTGGCAAAGGCCTTCTGAAAGTCCAGATACACTATATCAACCGACTCACCTTTGTCCACCTGTTTATTCACACTTTCAAAAAAACATAACAGATTAGTAAGACAAGATCTTCCTGGTCTAAAGTCATGTTGGCTGTCTCCCATTAGGCCATGACTGTCTACATGCTGAGTAATTTTATTCTTTATGATGGTTTCTACCATTTTTCCCGGTGCTGATGTGATGCTCACCGGTCTGTAGTTTCCCGGATCACCCCTGGAACCCTTTTTAAAAATTGGTGTTACATTGGCGATCCTCCAGTCTTAACGTATTAGAGATGATTTTAATGATAGTTAACAGATTACTAATAGCAGGTCTGCAATCTCTTATTTCAGTTCTTTCAACACCCTTGGATGTATAACATCCAGCCCAGGTGATTTGCTACTCTTCAGTTTATCTAATAGTTGTAATACATCTTCCCGATGTATCGATATTTCCTTCAATTCTTCCGCACCTTTAAAAACCACTTCAGCCATGGGTAACATCCCTACATCTTCCTCAGTAAAGACTAAAGCAAAGAATTCATTCAGTCTCTCCGCTATCGCCTTGTCACCTCTTAGTGCCCCTTTAACTCCTCTATCATCTAATGGTCCAACTGACTCTCTCACAGGTTTTTTGCTACGAATGTACTTGAAAAAATCTTTATTTTGCATTTTTGCTTCCGCAGCAAGCTTCTTCTCAAATTCTCCCTTTGCCTGCTTTATCAATTCCTTGCATTTGACTTGCCAGTGCTTGTGCTGTTTCCAGGTTTCGTTGTTTGGCTCTTTTTTCCATTTCCTGAAAGATGCTTTTTTGGCAACAGCCTCTCTTACCGTACCTTTAAACCATGTTGGCAGTTTTTTGGACTTCCTTCCACTTTTCTTAAAGCGTGGAATACAGCTGGTCTGGGCTTCCAAGATAGTATTTTTCAACAACACCCAAGCTTGATGTACGTCTTTAACCTTTGCAACTGCTCCTTTTAGTTTTTTCTTAACTATTTTCCTCATTTTATCATAGTCTCCCTTTCGAAAGTTAAAAGGTAGTACTGTGGATTTCCTTACTATCCCTCCTCCACTATTTAAATCAAAGGCGATCATGCTATGATCACTATTGCCAAGTGGCCCCAACACCCTTATCTCTTGCACTAGATCTGGTGTTCCACTAAGGACTAGGTCTAATATGGCTTCCCTTCTGGTCGGTTCATGAACCAGCTGCTCCAAGAAGCAGTCATTTATGTCATCTAGGAACTTTATCTCCCTAGCATGTCCTGCCGTGACACTGATCCAGTCGATACCGGGGTAATTGAAATCACCCATTATTATTACTGCGTTGTAACATTTGTTAGGTTCCTTGATTTCTTTGAACATTTCATCATCCATTTGTTCATTCTGGCCAGGCGGTCGATAGTACACCCCCACCGCCATCGCCTTCCACTTTTTACATGGAATTTCAATCCATAGAGATTCTACAGCAAATTTTGTTTCCTGCAAAACTTTAATCCTTTCTGACTCAATGCTCTCTCTAACATAAAGCGCAACCTCTCCACCAATTTGATCAGCTCTATCATTACGATATAGTTTGTACCCAGGTATTACAGTGTCCCACTGGTTGTCCTCCTTCCACCATGTCTCTGATATTCCAATCATATCTCTGATATTCCAATCATATCCAATCATGTCTCTGATATTCCAATCAAAGCATTCAGCAGAGAAGATTTCCTGATGCTAACCCTACCTAACCTACTTACGAACTCCAACAACCTTGATGACCTCATAAGCAACTGGAACACTACAATTTCCTCAGCATCCAACGCAACTACAAGCAAAACCAGCAACAAACCCATCTCCTCAAAGGCCCGCTGGTTCACCCCTGACCTCCGCAGACTAAAAACAAAACTTAGAAGAGCAGAAAGAAAATGGAGGAAAACCAAAAATGAAATGGACAAAAAGCAATACACCTATGAACTCACTAATTACCACACAGAGACCGACAATTCGAAGAAAAACTACCACACCAAAATCATCACGTCAGCTAGAAACAAACCTCGAGAACTCTTCCAAATTGCCAAAAAACTAACAAAGGCACCAACCACTTCCGATCAACTCCCAGATATCCCCTCGGATCTTCTGGCACGACAATACAAACAATTCCAACAACCTCGCCTCTGTGCTACGGCGACAAAGACAAACCCTTACACCACAATAAACACAGCCTGGAGTACATTCAACGAAACCTCAAAAGAAGAGATCTCTTCCACCATCTCCTATCTGAACACTACTACCTCCCTGCTGGACCCCTGCCCTACGGAATGGATAAAGAGGACAAAAGAAGACCTGAGTGCACCATTAACTCACATCATAAACGAATCCTTTAAACAAGGATACATACCAGACGCCCTCAAGACATCAATCATTCGACCAACAATAAAAAAGAACAACCTGGACCCACTAGACCCCACCTCCTACAGACCAGTTGCAAGCCTTCCCCTTACCACCAAGATAATGTTAAAGATAGTCCAACGTCAGCTTCAAGATCACCTGGACACCAACGACATACTAGACCCACAGCAACACGGATTCCGACCACTACATGGAGTTGAGACTCTCATGACCATTCTAATGAACACCCTCATCATTGGAACCCAAGAGAAACAATCCGGATACATCCTGATATTTCTAGATATATCAGCGGCCTTTGACACAATCTCCCACGAAATCCTCATAAGCAGACTCCAATCAATTGAAATCGAAGACACTGTACTCCAATGGTTCAGATCCTATTTAACCAACAGACAGCAACGAATACGCACCCTCTCCGAGACCTCAACCCCCTACCAACAACATCAAGGAGTACCCCAAGGGTCCACCTTATCAGCCATGCTGTTCAATATATACCTCCGTCCACTATGCTCAATCATCCGCGCCCACAACATCAACTTCCACATATACGCCGACGACATAATGCTCTACGCACCGATTACAACCACCAATCCAAAAAACGACCAGCTAACAGCCTGCTTCAACGACGTAGCCAACTGGCTACAAAAGAACAACTTATCCATCAACATGAAGAAAACCGAAGCCCTTATAGTAACAAAAGAACATGACTTCAAACCACCTACCCACTTCAACATGGGAACCACACAAATCCAAATCCAGCCCCAAATAAGGTATCTAGGCGTGATCATTGACCAGGCCCTCACCTTTAAACCACAAATCAACAAAACCGCTGGGACAATATTCCACAAAGCTAAAACTGTGCAACATCTCCGACCCCTTCTGGAACCCCACGACTTCAGGACAGTAATGCAAGCGGTAACGCTACCTCATCTGGATTTCTGCAACATAATTTACCATGGACTACCCGCCTCACATACCAACCCCCTCCGAACTGCCTTAAATACCACAGCAAGGATTATTCAGAATGCGAAAAAACGGGATCACATCACCCCGATCCTAAGAGACCTCCACTTCCTGCCGATTCCAGCAAGAGTAAAGTACAAAGCGATCCTACTCATCCACAAGACTATCCACCAAACACGGAACACCTCACTCCACCACCTTCTGCCTCGCCCATCTTACAACAGATCAACCAGACAATCCTCCAATAACTCCATTGTCGTCCCCCACAAAAGAACCAAGTCCACACAACGGACCTGCAACAGAGCCTTCGAACTCTTTGCCCCATCCCTCTGGAACTCTTTACCAAACCACATCAGAAACAACGATGACATCACATCATTCAAGAAACAGCTGAAAACAATCCTATTCCGTGAACACCTTTGATCAGAATCTCCACCCTATCCACACGATCTAATACCTAGACTCAGCAGAAGTGTACATGTCTATGTCCACCCAAATCATTAATTGTTGTCCACCTAAATCATTAATTGTTGTCCCTGGTGATGGCCCCACCCTGTAAAATACTACCCCCCCCCCTCATGTTATATGTTACACCGCTTTGACCCGGTGAAAAGCGGTATATAAATGCAGTTAAATAAATAAATAAATAAATAAAATATCTAACCTCTCATTTAGTGCTATATATTCTTACTCTCTCATCTTATTTTTTAGACTTCTAGCATTTGCATACAAGCATTTTAGAGACTGTATTTTATTCATATTAATTTGGCTATTGGTAGACTTGGGTAATTCGGGATCTTTAAGCTCTGTCTGCTCCATACTCGAGGGCATTTGGGCATTCTTATCCAGCTAATAGTGATCAACAGCTCGGTGGTTACAATTCAAGGATGGGGAATGGGTGTATATTAGGGAGGAAGGTGCATAAAATGCGCTCCTAAATGAATCCGTCAGTACAGCGGTCTGTTTATCCCCACCCCCATCCCTCCTCTTGGCGCAGGGAGACCTGGACTCTGCTCGTCCGCTCAGGAAAGCTGCCTCAGCAGAGGCCACAGTGACTATCGGGACACGCAACCATCGCTGTGATGGCGTTAATGTGGCATGCTCTTCCTCGATGTCAACGATGACAGCACAACTCGGTACCAGCTTGGTATCGAGGCAGCTGCCCCTCCCCTCACTGTCTCGCAGATCAGAGCTTTGCCAGGGTTCTGATGAGAAAAGAAAGTGTCCTTATGGCACTGGGCTGTCACCCTTAAATCACCCTGGCCTTCCTAACAACTGACTGACTGCCTGCCAGTGGTACCCTGGGCAACAGCTAGAAGACAGAATTCTTGCTGGGCCTCCCGCATGCTGGAGCGGAGTAGTTGCCTACTGCTTAGAGCTCTACCTTGGTAACAACCTATGGCATCACACAGCCGCCTTAAACCGCAGGCAGAGTAAGTCAGGGCTAGAGCGAGCAGCTCCCTCCAGCAGCCCTTCGAAACGGAGGCACGAGAAGCCCAGCATCAGATCCAGAATGGCCAGGATCAGATCCAGAATGAGCAACTTGGCCACATACTATTACAGAGCTTGCACGGAACTCAAAACACCTGACAAATGCAGCACTGAGCTGCCGACAAGTTAGAAAAGCAGGCAGACTTGGATGGGCCTACCATGCATCAGCCACTCTAAGAAGCTGGAGGATGACATCCACATCCCCTAGAGCGCGGAGTCTGACCCTCATAGCCCTCAGGTTAGTGCATGAGCTTCAAGAAACAGTAGACAATCTCATGCTCGCATGCGAACAGTCTGTCGTTGACCGGGCGATCTAGTAACTCCCCCTGGCTGTGGGGATGCCTATGGCACACAAAATTAAAAACAAAAAAACAAGTAGCTCTGAAACTGGGGCGCCTGAGGCGAGATAGCCTTCAGTAGCCCCATCTGCCACCGTAAAATCACTCCACTAGGGTTCTGGAGATGCTCTCCAAGCCCCACTATGATGATACAGTCTCAGGTCATCAACATTGGGAAACATTGGGAAAGGACTTGGCCAAATGATCACCTTCTGACAAGGGGGACTCTGCGGGCCCGCAAAGATCAGGAAACTCCTACCAGAAAACAGGTCTCAGGCTCCGGTCTGGACACCTCAGAGCGGAAAAGGAGAACCTGCCCCATTGGCAGCACCCCTTGCCGGCAATACCGTAGTAGCAAAACACCCTAATGTGGTACAGTGGCGATGCCTTAGTACCAAAACACTAATGTGGTACAGTCAAACTCACGGGTCACACTTTGGCGGGTACCTGCCCACCATGGTCCCCAATTGCCTGGTCTTAGATAACCTACTGCGAGGACATATGGGGTCCCTCCTCAGAGTGCCCTAAGGTTGCTGACTGGTTATAATTGTCTATTCAACCATCCGTCTCCAACGGTGTCTGACTGAGGGTAATCTAATGCACCCATATGATGGTGACTTACTGATAGTGGACAGTGCCCACCTTCCGGCTTCCTACACGAGTTGACACTTCGGGTATCCCCCCTGTCTCCCTGGGGGAAAAGCCCTAGGTCAACATCTGCCACAGAGGTGAACGCAAAGCATCCCTGTTTTCCCCTGCATTGCCTATATTAACATCACTCTGGGCAAAGCTTAGACCATTCCCAATGGGGGTGTAACCTAGTGTCTGTAAAGATCATGAGTTCAATCTCGCTAGCGCTCTTTATGGGGAAAATCTCTTGCAGCATGCCCATCACTAGCACTCGCACTAAGAAGCCATCCCTGCCTTCCCTCAACCTCCCTCCTACAAATGATCCTGATTCTGACAGCAAGGCCCGACACATGACATAGTAACCTCCAGCTCCCAGTGCCTATGGCAGCAACTGGACATCATCAACTATCAGTTTGCACCAACTGGACCCCTTCCACGAATCCTCCAGTGCCTCATCCCTCAACTGGATGTCTTCTCCTGCCAGGTTGCACCAACTGGTCCCCTTCCATGAATCTTCCAGTCACCTCTACTGTAATTCACACTCTAAACACTGTCTGGAGGGACCTAGCGCATGCTATCCAGCCTCAATCATCCTAGATGTGAGCCATATAAACTGCTGGTATGAGGTTGTTGTCGTTATTAAGTGCCGTTGAGTCGCTGTCGACTTGTGGCGACCTCTGGATATTTGCTTTATTCTTCTCTCAGGCGGCTCATTGTCAGCAGGCAGATGCCCAGCTGCCGCAATTGTATGAATCCATCTCTGTGTCGGCCTCCTATCTGACAAGCAGGATGCCCCTTCTCTAATGATCTCTCTCGCAGGATGATCCCTCTCCAGGGGATCAGTGAACTACAAGCCTTGTGGAACTACAAGCCTTGTGGTACACTCATCTTATGCGCAGTCCTTCCAGGGCTGAGCCACCTCCTAGATCAGTGGCGCACCACACTTCTTGGGAGGAACGGAACTCCACTCTCTAGACTGCATCAGGGCCCTGCACATCTACTGAAATAGGGCAGCACACCAGCCTCGAGAGACCCTGCATCAGGGTCCGATGTACCTACTGACACAGGATAACACGCCAGCGGCAAGGGGTTCTGTCGACTCTTCTGCACAGGACACCCTTCACCAAGGAGGCCCTGTATTAGCAGCAGCAAATTCCACCTAGACAGACAGGAGTTCCAGTTAGACACGATAAAGAAGGCACCAGCTGCAGACGCAGGCCACCACCTTCACCTCATGCACACCACGCCGGAGTCCGTCATCGGTGAAACCGCCGCCTGGTTTATGACAACACCACTGCCTCAACCCTGAGGTTCTGAGGGATACCACCTTGGCCGAGCAGTTCTGGCCACAGCGCAGATGCCAGCAGCGATGCTCAGGCAGGCAAGAGGTGAGACCACACACCCTGAATACTGGATTGCCAAGCCTATAGCATTGTAGTGCACAGTGTTATGTTTCCGACAGTGGCCAATTCAGGTCATGTCTCCCCACAGGTCACCAATGCTTGTTTCCAACAGTGGCCAATTCAAGTCATGTCTCCCCAAAGACACAGATTCCCAATGCTGATATTGGGCCAAGCAGCGATTCCCCAGTCCCTGTTGCCCTGATACGCTAACGGCTCTCAACAAGTTCCAGAGTGGACTACAAAAAAAAAAATAAATAAAATAAAAATAAAAAATAAGAGAGACACCTCTCTTATTAGTGCGGTATTCAGGCTCCATTTGCACCATCCTCGTGACCAGCACTGTTAATGCTGTTGCTGAATCCCACACTACTTGCTACATCTCTCTGTTACCTCACAAGTGTGCCTTGTAACGACACCCACTTTATCGTGACTGCAAGCCGGCACACAGTGCCTTGTAGCTGCAACCTCTCTAGACACCGCTTCTGCACATGCGTGCAGCATGCATCGATGCCACTTCTGCACATTCATGCAGCGTGCATTGCTGCCGCTTCTGTACATGCATGCAGCGTGCATCGATGCTGCTTCTGCACATGCGTGCAGCGTGCATCGCCACTACAGGCCTACATGTTTTTGTTGCAACGTTATGTACCAAATGGGCGCATGCTAGCCTTGCCTGAAGAAGTGTCTCGGCCTTCCCCCATCCACCATAGCACATGGCAGCTTGGGAGGCACCAAGTGTGGCTGACTCATCCTGTTTGTCCTAGGAGAAAATGGAGTTACTTACCTGTAGCAGGAGTTCTCCGTGGACAGCAGGATAAGTCAGCCACACATACCTGCTCACCTCCCCTGGGAAGGGGTTGGCCTCCATCCTGGTGCCCGCCTCCTAGCGGCAAAAGGCTCAGCTAGTGATGTACTGGCTAGCTAGGTGCAGGGAGGGGATGGGGCCTGTTGGCCCATGCTCAGAAGGGCTTTTTCACCCTTCTGAGCTATGGAGAGTACTTCCATCTTGGTGCTGTCGGATGACGTCACCAAGTGTGTCTGACTTATCCTGCTGTCCACGGAAAACTCGTTACAGGTAAGTAACTCCGTTTTATGAGAAAAAGAAAAAAACCTAAACCAAGCACATTACTCTATTACCAGGTGCTACTACATTTCAGAACCCCTTCTCCCCTCCCCCTGTTCAGTATAAACCTTTCTCCTCCTCCTTCTATGAAAGGAAAGGGTGGGGCCCCTGAGATTTAGCACATCACCCACCTCTAGCTCCTCCCTGGGATTTTTTTACTACTTAGTTCTTCCTGCCCTCCTGCACCTCTTTCCCCCTGAGCTAGTTTATTTTTATGTTTCAGGTTCTCTTTCTCGCCTCCGTCATTTGCCCTGCAGGGATCATATGCTCCTTCATGTGGCCCTAGTCTCAGTTCCACTAGCCGGGTTGGATTGACCTACTAGACCAGTGATGGCTAACCTTTTTGAGCCCGAGTGCCCAAACTGCCGCACAAAACCAAAGAATTTCCTCAAAGTACCAGCACGTCATTTGCATAAGTGGTCTTATTTGCATAAATATTTGCATAATGTTACCATACACTAACTTTTAGTAAACATGTCTCTTAATGAGTGTATGGATAAAGAAAGACTAAAAGATTTCTACATTACTATAATCCAGTGCCAACCGCCAGGCACATTAGGAACTACTACAAACGCTGCCCATTTAGAACCCATAGCAAACCCGCCGTATCCTGACAGCATTACCAGGACTCACAAAGCACCATACCCTACCTATCAAAAGGCAACACTGCAAATATTAAACCAATACATTTCAGAGAATACTGGGGAAAGAGAACAAGTGGCAACGTCAAATAGGAATTTCCTCTTGTACCAAACAAAGCGCAGATGTTAATGATGCACATTTCCCAGAGCTGACATATTCCAGTTAATAAATTCAAAATAAAGAGATATCTTTCTACCTTTTGTGCACTTTCTTTTTCAGTTGCAATTGGTCCAGCCACTTTCTTCTGGTTTCTTCATGTTTTCTGCTAACTCTCCATCGTCTGCTGTCCATTTGTCCTTTCTTCTCTCTTCTAGTTTTTTTTCTATTCTCTCTCTCTCTACATCTGCTTTAACATACTAATCTTTCTCCTTTTGCTCTTTCCTCATTCCTATTTCATCCACACAAATTTTACCCCTCCATCCTCAATCCCCAATTACTCTCCCAATACCTGGCCAATTGTAGATTTTTCATCCCTCCTACACAAAATATTTTTCCCCTCTCCATTTTACTCTCCCAGCCCCATCCCATTCTAATCCTCCCCCAACATCAGCTCCCTTCTAGTTCCAGTCTCACCCAGCATCCATTCCCTTCTAGTCCCTGCATCAGCCCATTTCCAGTCCTAGCCCCCCATCAGCCCACTTCCAGTCCTAGCTCCCCCATCCATTTCCAGTCCAAGTCCCTTCATCAGCTCATTTTCAATCCTAGCCCCCCCCCCCATCAGCCCATTTCTAGTCATTTCCTAGCCCCACCATCAGCCCATGTCAAATCATAGCTCCCCTCCACTCAGCCCAATTCCAGTCCAAGCCCCCCCATGAGCCTACTTCCAGTTCTAGCCCCTCCATGAGTCCATTTCAATTCAAGCCCCCACCACAGCCCATTTCCAATCTTAGCTCCCCCAACAGCCCATTTCCAGTCCTATCCTAGCTGTTCCATCAGCCCATTTTCAGTCCTAGCTCCCTTCCCTCACAGCCCATTTCCATTCCAAGCCCCCTCCCCATCAGCTATTTGCAGTTCAAGCCTCCCCTTCCACTCAGCCCATTTCCAGTCCTAGCAACACCCCAACCCATTACCAGTCCTAGCCCCCCGTCAATCAACTTCCAGTCCTAACCCCCATCACCCCATTTTCAATTTAAGCCCCCCCTATAACCCATTACCAGTCCTAACCCCCCCCATCAGCCCATTTCCAGTCAGCCCCCCATAGCCCATTGCCAGTCCTAACCCCCCCATCAGCCCACAGCCCATTACCAGTCCTAACCACATCAGCCCACCTCAAGTCCTAACCCCTCCCCATCAGCCGATTTCCTGTCCTAGCCCCCCCATAACCCATTATCAGTCCTACCCCCCCATCAGCCCACTACCAGTCTTAACCCCCCCATAGCCCATTACCAGTCCTAACCCCCCCATCAGCCCACTACCAGTCTTAACCCCCCCCCATAGCCCATTACCAGTCCTAACCCCCCCATCACCCCATTTCCAGACAGCCCTCATCAGCCCACAGCCCATT
Source organism: Ichthyophis bannanicus (assembly GCA_033557465.1). Classification (NCBI taxonomy): domain Eukaryota; kingdom Metazoa; phylum Chordata; class Amphibia; order Gymnophiona; family Ichthyophiidae; genus Ichthyophis; species Ichthyophis bannanicus. Next base: position 338,874,305 of record CM066035.1, read on the forward strand.
GGCAGTCTTAACCCCCCCCATAGCCCATTTCCAGTCTTAACCCCCCCATAGCCCATTGCCAGTCTTAACCCCCCCATAGCCCATTGCCAGCCCTCATCAGCCCACAGCCCATTGCTAGTCTTAACCCCCCCCCATAGCCCACTGCCAGTCTTAACCCCCCCCAGCCCACTGCCAGTCTTAACCCCCCCTCCCTAGCCCATTGCCAGTCTCAACCCCTCTCCCTCCCTCCCTAGCCCATTGCCAGTCTCAACCCCCCTCCCTCCCTCCCTAGCCCATTGCCAGGCTCAACCCCCCCTCCCTCCCTCCCTCCCTCCCTCCCTAGCCCATTGCCAGTCTCAACCTCCCTCCCTCCCTCCCTAGCCCATTGCCAGTCTCAACCCCCCTCCCTCCCTCCCTCCCTAGCCCATTGCCAGCCTCAACCCCCTCCCTCCCTCCCTAGCCCATTGCCAGTCTAATCCTCCCTCCATCCCTAGCCCATTGCCAGTCTCAACCTCCCTCCCTCCCTAGCCCATTGCCAGTCTCAACCCCCCACCCTCCCTCCCTAGCCCATTGCCAGTCTCATCCCCCTCCCTCCCTCCCTAGCCCATTGCCAGTCTCAACCTCCCTCCCTCCCTAGCCCATTGACAGTCTCAACCTCCCTCCCTCCCCCATTGCCAGTCTCAACCTCACTCCCTCCCTCCCTAGCCCATTGCCAGTCTCAACCTCCCTCCCTCCCTCCCTCCCCATTGCCAGTCTCAACCTCCCTCCCTCCCTCCCTAGCCCATTGCCAGTCTCAACCCCCCCCCTCCCTCCCTCCCTAGCCCATTGCCAGTCTCAACCCCCCTCCCTAGCCCCTTGCCAGTCCTAACCTCCCTCCCTCCCGAGCCCCTTGCCAGTCTTAACCTCCCTCCCTCCCTCCCTAGCCCATTGCCAGCCTTAACCCCCCCCCCTAGCCCTTTGCCAGTCCTACCCGCCCCCCCTCGGCTCATGGCAATTAAAAAAAAAAAAAAACCTGGCCGCCGCGGCGGCATGGAGTGTCCCGCGGGGCTTCCTCTGCCCGGCGGGACTCTCCCGGCGCAGCTCAGCCCCTCTCTGCCGGCTTGCAGATACGCGAAGGGAGAGAGAGTCTCCCTTGCGTCTCTGTTAAGCCCGCAGGGGCAGATGGGAAATTTCCCATCAGCCCCTGCGGGCTTAACAGAGACGCGAGGGAGACTTTCCCTTCGCGTATCTGCAAGCCGGCAGAGAGGGGCTGAGCTGCGCCGGGAGAGTCCCGCCAGGCAGAGGAAGCCCCGCGGGACACTCCATGCCGCCGCGGCGGCCAGCTTTTTTTTTTTTTTAATTGCCATGAGCCGGCATATATTAATTTGCGACCTTCCTGCGTGCCAGCTGCAAGGCCTTCGCGTGCCACAGCTGGCATGCGTGCCATAGGTTCGCCATCGCTGGTCTAGGGCATGGAGGAGGGGGGGAGTCAATGTAAGGGGCAGAGGTATGAGGTGCTAAAGTGGGATAGGGAATAAGGAGAGAGCAGGGACTGGGTGGGAGGGGGAGGAGCATGCATTAAAAGGAAAACAGGGAGTGGAGTAGCAGTAGGAACTCAAGGAGGGGGAGTGAGAATGGGGTCCTGGGGATTGAAGGGATGAATAGTCTAGCACTGATGGGAAAGTGGGGAAATAAAAAAATCTGGGACACAATACTGGGGATAAAATAGGGACATTGAAATCAATATTCAGTACAGTCAACACAGCTACTATTATGCTTTAAGTTTAGATCTTCTTTTAAGCACAACACCCTCGCTCCACCCATTCACTATATGGATAGCATTGGCCTGGTTAGAGGCATTTTCAGCCCAACACTATCCATACTGCATATTTTTCTGGGGCAGCACTTCATGTCTCCATATTTCTACTAGTTTGTGGTCACTAATTCACTCATATACTTGCTAGGAGTCTGTCTATCTGTGTTCTTTCGTGGGAAAGGGTCATGTATTCTATTAGCATCTAATAGCTGTGCAGGATCCATCTGTAGTAATCTACTTGCTTAGTTTTCCCAATAGGTGTATCGATGTTCTTGTGCTACTGTAGTGCTTATGGTTATGCCTTGTTTCTACATAATCATTTATTGCAAAACTCCAGGAAATTAGTGTTATGATATACAGGGTGGCAGATGGGATTAGGGAGGGGGGGCCCCCCCAAGCCCTTCCCCACAGGCAGAGGCCCTTTTTATTCTACCCATTGGGATCCGATCTCCCATGGGCATACAGGGATCCCATCTCCAGCATGCAGAAGAAGAGAGGATCCAAATTCCTGTGGGCTGAGAGGAAGGAGCACTTATTCTTCTACCCATAGGGGATGGGATCCCCACCGGCAGACTGCCATGCCATGATTTTTGATGGTGCCAGTGCCCATATGGCACACTTCTTTCCAAAACCTATGAAGGTATGTCAGAATTACGTTATAGGCCTTAAGCAACTGTTGTAGGGTTTTGTTAATACTTTAGAGAATATGCCTAGTACTGGAGGGGGTTTATGGTAGTGAGCAGAGGTATAGCTAATAGATATGGTACAGGTAAACAATATTAGGCAACAGAGGACAGGGAAATCTCTGCAAAACGCAAGCACCACCCAAAGAAAGCAGGGAGGTACCACAGCCAAACCAATTGATTCTTCTTATAGAAATGTTTATTGAAACGTTATCCTAGTCTAGAATGAATGTGGTAACATAGTAAATGACAGCAAATAAAAGACCAACATGGTCCATCTAGTCTACCCCATATAGTAGCTAGGGTAGTAACAACCACTCCCTGCAGGTTATGCATCCACCCCTCCCTCCATGACATTTTGTTTCCAAGGGTGGAAGTCATTTAAATCTAGCTTGGAACAGAAATGTACTGTATTTCAATTCCATTAGCGGAGTAGACAGAGAGGCTTTGTGAACGAGTATAAAGTAGCCTTGGTTGACCCCAAGAATCTACAGCAGATTCAAACTGTCTACAGTCAATTCTCATCACCAAATTTATTTTCACAGGCAGAAACAAGGCCCGGAAGACGTAGATGAAATAGGCTGCTTTTGTTAGCTGTTGGTATTTCTACATGTTTTATGAAACTATGAGGAAGATAATTTGATTTTCAGGTGCTTGATGTTGGATAAATGACAATTTTGTACAATGATGATACACATAGACTGCAGAACTTCCAGATCGTGTTCTAATACAACAGCTGAATCCACTCAGATCCTCAATACAATTAGGACAGGAATCTCCACCATGGCCATTTAATGACCCTTACTGGGGGAGCAACAGGTTTCACCAAAATGCTCCCTCGTTATGCCAAATACCCAAAAGATACCACTGAAGGAATTTATAATCGCAACACACCAGTCAGTTTTTCTGGATAGTTTCAACATCCATAGAAAATGCGCTAGTTCATTGCCTCCATTATATATACACACACTTGTCTCATGCATATGCAGCAAGGATGTCTTAAAATGCCTGACTGGGTTGTACTTGTAACAGCCTCCATTTGAGATCTCTGTGCTAGACACGGCCTACTGCTACTAGGGTTTCAATGTATGGACACCGCTGCCTCTTCTGGCCTGTATTTAAATGTAAGCCAGACAAGGGGCAGAATAAAACTATCTAGACAAAGGGATGATCATAACAGATTTTCATCTAGGACCTCCATTCTGGGAGAATAGCACAGGTTTGTAGGCTGATGTATATGTAGCCCAAGGGTAATGTGTTCCACACTGGCAACACCAAAGGGTTGGAGGAACTAACTAACAAACCTTGATGATCAGGGTGAGGTACAATAGCCTTCGGCCCCTGTTGGTTACCCCCCAAAGGCAAAGGACCTGGGGGTTTCAGTGAGGCCTCTTCTTAGGTAGCAGGGACAAGTAGTGCCCTCTGGGAGTTGAAGTCCCACTAGCTATTCAATAAAAAGAGAGTGTAATCGTGGACGAGTAGCTAGGCTGATAAAGAGGTATTTTATTTCCCTTCCCGGGAGAACTTCTGCAGTCAGGAATCACAAAGGAAAATAAACCATGCTTCTGGCATAACACAAAATGGAACTACAAAAATTACACAGGAATGCTTCTTTTCAGCTTAAGGCAAAACAAAAAGTGCAAAACAAGCCTTGTACCTTACAACAGCTGTGGATTGAAATCTGTTCCTTTAAACAGATTTCCCTTCTGCACGCTTCAGCAGAAAGAGGTCACATTATCCGCAAATACAAGTGTACAATCCATCTGGAAATCCTCTGAGTTTTCTACACGGTAATCACAGTCCATGGCCTCATGAGCCTCCCTGCAATTCTCTTCTGTGGGATTGGAACTTACACCAGTATTCAAAAATCCCTCCTCTCTCTTGCAAGGGCTTCTCTCTTCCTCACTAGTAAAGTGGAATGGAAAGTTACCATGCAGTGTAGACTTTCCCTCTAGAGGGCCATACACTTCAGGACAAACGTATGTAAAATCCTGCTTTTCAAGTGCCCCTCTACTCCAGGGAATTGGCCTTTCTTCAGGCTGGCCTCTGCAGGAACCTTTGTAGCTGGGAAGCTGAAAATAGCCTCTCCCTCAAAAGCTTTTCACTTCCCCTTACAGGACGTGTTTCTTTGAGCCTGGAAATCTCCTTTGGACCAGAACTTCTATTCCCCAGGTACCTGCTCTCATGGAAATTCCCTCTCACAGCTTCTCTCCGTTTGCTGGTAGGAATCCCTCTGTGTCCCCCCACGACCAGACTCTGGTTCAGTGCAGCCCAACTCTCTAGCACTAACCTCAGGTATTCCCTCTTGGGCAAACTCCTGTGAGACGCCGCTGGAATCCCCATCTGAAGTTCTCAGGTATGTGGCTGTAGCGTTCCTGTTAGCTCTCTCGTGTGTTCTGCTCTCTCTCAAGACTGACTCATTTTTAAGTGCGTCACTGAGTTTCTCATAAGCTCAAGTCTCTGCAGCTGTTCCTGATCCTCTAATGAGCTATGAGGTAATGCTTTGCTGGGGTGTTTACCTACACCCGGTGCTAGTGTTTTTGTTGGTTGCCTATAGCAACCCCTAGCCACGTGCTTTGAGCTGCCCATTTTAAAACTGCTCTGCACATTTTCTTCTGTTTCCATAGGCACTATTTGCCTTATGCCATGACAAAGGAAAAGAAGGAAAAAAAGTTTAAAAGGTAAAGCAAGCCACTCAATGAAAGAAAGCTAGCTATTCTAACACATGCTTATGAACAAAAAGCTCCACCTTTACTGTAGCATTGAGGCAGCCAAGAGGTTTAGCTGTAGGTAGCCCTTCCCCCAAGCCATGCGGCAGCCAAGAGGTTTAGCTGTAGGTAGCCCTTCCCCCGAGCCATGCTGCAAGCCAAGAGGTTTAGCTGTAGGTAGCCCTTACAAGTGATCAGCCTGCTATTTCAGTAGACACCCTTCCCCCACTTCAGGTCTGAGCACAATAGCCCCTAGCCCAGAAATCAACAGACCAGAGCACACCGGTTTGGACAGGTCACCCAGGTACCTTCCCCAGGGGCTACTGATTGGTGGGCAGGAAATACCTGTGGCAAATGGGATTGCAGAATGAGTTTAAAACTATACTGTATATAAAGCTTTGTAGGACGTCCCTCGGGGCTCAGACTCTTATGGAGGTTGCTGGTATCTCTGTCTGGCCTGTGTGCACATTAAAGATCCTGATTGCATTCCAGCCTGTCTGTGAGTCTTCCTTCTGCGGGTGAGTGATAGAATAAGAGCTTATCTTTTTGTTTCCTGCCACATTTTTGGTGCATTGGCCAGGAAACATAAAAGAAAAGCCTCTCTCATCACACCCACGGTGGGAAGACTTCTGCTTTTGCAGCATCTGGGCCTCCACCAGTCAGGGACCGGCCCCTCCAGGTGATTAACGGTCCTTGGCGCCCCCGGGCCACTTTGTGCTCGGAAGGACACCTTGATTTGTCTGGACAGTCGGTCCCTGCGGTTGAATCCCCGATTGAAAAACCAGCTGGATAGACTGGCATCCAAACTTCCTGTCTGATCAGAGTTCTGGTGAGTACTGCTACCTTACTGTTTGGGGCTAGTTCTGTACTCTATCTGTGAGTCCTGGTAATTTCTGGGAACCTGTAGCAGCCTGATCAACTGCACGAGCAGTCCTATTAGGGGCCTTAGTGGCCCTGAAGCCATTGCTCGTCCTGTATCTGAATACCGGTAAAATCTGAATAACTGCAGTAATCTGAAACTGCAGTAATCTGAGATCTTTTAAAAGCGCTGCCGAAAGAAAAAAGTAACCAAACTATAGCACTTGATAAGCTAAGAATTAGATCGCTGCTTCTCTTCTTTCCTTTCTGCTTGTGGGAAGTTATCTGAAGCGTGACTGCAAGGAGAGAGTTCTCTAATGTGCTGCCGCTGTTTTAATTTCTGCTCCCCCATGCTGTTGTTGTGTTCCCGCGGTTAATTTGTGCTGTGCTGTTCTGTTCCCAATGTTAAATTTCAGTTTCCCCCACGTGCTGTTCTGTTCCCAATGTTAAATTTCTATTCCCCTGCCTCCCGGTACTGCTCCGATGCTGCGCTGAGCCCCCGCTGAGGTCCCCTACCTCCCGGTTCTGCTCCGGTGCTCCCCTGAGCCCCCGCTGAGATCCTCTGCCTCCCGGTACTGCTCCGGTGCTCCCCTGAGCCCCCGCTGAGATCCTCTGCCTCCCGGTACTGTCCCGATGCTTCCCTGAGCCCCCGCTGAGATCCTCTGCCTCCCGGTACTGTCCCGATGCTTCCCTGAGCCCCCGCTGAGATCCTCTGCCTCCCGGTACTGCTCCGGTGCTCCCCTGAGCCCCCGCTGAGATCCTCTGCCTCCCGGTACTGTCCCGATGCTCCCCTGAGCCCCCGCTGAGATCCTCTGCCTCCCGGTACTGTCCCGATGCTTCCCTGAGCTCCCGCTGAGATCCTCTGCCTCCCGGTACTGCTCCGGTGCCCCCCTGAGCCCCCGCCGAATTTTTCCGCCTTTCCCTGCTGTCCCGATGCACCGCTGAGCCCCTTTAAAGGGTATTAAGAGTGCAGCGCTGCCAAAAGCTTTTAAATTATTTTTGCCCCAAGCCAAAAAATCGTACTGACCTTAATTTGTGTGCCGTGGGCCGGCGGGCCCCTTTTTAAACTGCTCCGTCCTTGTTCTGTGTGCCACGGGCCGGCTGGCTCCCCGATTTTAAAAGTGCATTTTTCTCCTCCTCTCCCGCATGTTTGAGGTCCGGCTGGCTCCCCGATTTTAAAAGTGCATTTTTCTCCTCCTCTCCCGCATGTTTGAGGCCCGGCTGACCCGATTCTGAAGTTTGGGAACAGCTGAGTCTGTCCGGAGGTATCCAGAGCTGAATCGGGCAGTGGAACACACGTGGAGGCGGCCATCTTGAAAAGACCACATGTAAGCTACACTCCAATATACTTGAAGCGACTCTGGCGCTCCATCTAGTGGACATTAGCTGTAATTACTACTATTCCTCGTGTTTTAAGTGATCCTGGAGCTCCATCTGGTGGACCTTTTAAGAATAGCTAGCATATATATATATTTTAACTCTTATCTAAACCACATCTGAGTATATATATTTTGTAAATTACCAATATCTATATTGTAAGTTGTATTAATTGTCCTGAGTTAAGACTAGATAGGGTCTGTATTATAAATTTTATATTTTTCCTGGATTAAGTCTAGATAGGATCTGTATTGTAAATTGCATATTTTTCTCTTACTGTAAATTGCATTTTCCCCCAAATTGAGATTAGGTTGGAAGATCTGGTCCACATTGTATACTGTACTTAGTTATTGAACTAGGATTAGAGCATGGGGTCGGGAAAGTCTAAAGTGAAAACGCCCCTACAGTGCATGCTTCACAATTTTAAATCTGGGTTTAGAGAGGATTACGGGGTACCTCTCTCCGCCTCCAGATTAACCTTTGTGTGAGAGGGAATGGCCAGCCTTAGTTAAGTTATGGCCTCCTCAGGGGTCTATTGATTTGGCCACTGTGTCCTTGGTCCATCAAATTGTAGCAAAAGAGCACCCTGACCAGTTCCCATATATTGACTCATGGCTGACCATATGCCAACTCAGACCAAGGTGGCTCCAGCGCTGTCACGAGGATCAGTGTAGAGTAATGGTGGCGGCCATCTGTCGCCAAAAGGGACGGACACCCGCCCCTATCTACCAGGGACGGGACTCTCCTGATATTCCTCCACGTCCCCTCCCTCTACTTCAACCCCGTGTCCCGTCCGCACCACAACAGGATCCTCCCATAGCTGAAAGGTCAGGACTTCTTGGGGCAGGTGATGCCAGATTTAGGGAAGATTCTACAGACTCCGGCCCCTCATCTTCAGATTCCCCTCTCACATCTGGTGCCACCTCCAGTGGCACCATCTCCTCCCCCGAGAGCACAGGGGCGGGGCTAGAATCGTCACCCCCGTTAGCCCACCGCCTGCGGTCGCAAAATCTCCAATTACCACTACGACAAGTTCAGGGGCTCCCGTATATTGATGCTACTGGAAAGGTGGCAGTGGGACCATCAAGCCTGATTTATGTCCCTTTCTCCACTACGGACCTGCTCAACTGGAAAACCCACTATGCCTCATATACTGAAAAGCCCCAAGAACTGACAGATCTTATGACCAGTATTATGCAAACACACCAGCCTACCTGGTCAGACATTAAATAATTGCTTGCCACCTTTTTCAATACAGAAGAACGGGCGCGCATTGTACGGGCCGCCCTCAAGTGGCTGGAGAAACATCCTGTCCAAGAGGGAGAAGTAAATCCACGGCAGCAGGCAGAGGCAGAATTCCCAAATAAAGACCCCCGCTGGGACCCGAATGACCCTGTTGGAGCAGCGGCTCTCACTCGCTTCCGGACTGCACTCCTTGAAGGCCTTAAGAAGGGGGGGCAACGAGCTATGAACCTCAGTAAAACCGCAGAAGTTCTCCAGCTTCCTGATGAGAGTCCGGCGGTATTTTATGAGCGTCTGGCTGAAGCATACCGATTATACACCCCCTACGATCCAGCGGACCCTGAGAATCTTAAGATGATGAATAATGCCTTTGTGGCTCAGGCACAAGGTGATATACGGCGGAAGCTGCAGAAACTGGAAGGGTTTGTGGGCATGAATACAACACAATTGATGGAAGTGGCACAAAAAGTATATGTAAATCGTGACCAGGAGCAGAAGCGAGAGTCGGAGCGCCGGATGAAGAAAAAGGCAGACTTCCTAGCAGCCGCCTTAGCCGAGTGACCACCAACTCCAGCCTGGGCCAGAGGAGGAAATAGGGGACAAGGACGCGGATATGGGAGGCCGAGGTTTCCCCTAAGCCCCACTCAATGTGCCTACTGCAAAGAGGAGGGACACTGGAAGAATGACTGTCCAAATCGTAACACAAGGCGAGAGAGATATCCATCCACGAGCTGTGTAAGAGCACCCGTACGAACTACACGGGAGCAAGATCAGCATAATGCTTTCCCGCCTCCACCGGTTCCAGCTCTCGAAGGCCTTGCAGCTATGGAACATTATGACCTGGATGACTACTAGGCCAGACCGGGCTCCAAGTTTCTGTTAGGTCCCCAGAAGCCTATGGTCAACATGAATTTAGGGGACCGGAAAATGCAATTTATGGTCGATACCGGAGCAACACACTCAGTGGTCACCCAACAAGTAGCCCCGATCTCCTCCCAGTCAGTAACTGTTGTGGGAGCTACGGGGGAAGAGGGCCCAGAGACCTTTCCTGCAAAACCGCACGTGCCAGTTGGGGGGACGGACCATCACTCACCAGTTCCTGTATATGCCTGAATGTCCCATACCCTTGCTGGGTCGGGATGTTCTGGCAAAACTCCAGGCCCAAATCTCGTTCGGGTCTGATGGCCAGGCTGAGCTCCAAATACCCAGCCTGGGCCCAACAGTTTTGGTACTGTCCGTCCCCCGAGAAGAAGAATGGCGGTTATATGAGAACAGGCCCAAATCTGATGTGGCTACCCTGGTTATGTGGGAATCAGTGCCCCCTGGAGTATGGGCAGAAGGAACCCCCCCCCCCCCGGAATGGCCATTAACATCCCTCCCGTATGTGTTGAAATGAAGCCGGGAGCCTCCCCGGTGCATGTGCGACAATACCCGCTGCCGCGGGCAGCTGTAGAAGGAATCCATCATCATCTGGTGCAGCTACTACAGCATGGTATCCTGCGGCCCTGCCAATCGGCATGGAACACTCCTTTGCTGCCAGTTCGAAAACCTGGAACCACTGACTATCGACCTGTTCAGGACCTCCGTCATGTCAATGAGGCCACTGTGACTCTGCATCCAGTAGTACCAAACCCTTATACACTGTTGGGCCTCATCCCAGCGACTGCTTCTCACTTCTCAGTACTGGATCTAAAAGATGCCTTCTTTTGTATACGCCTGGCCACTGCAAGCCAGCACCTGTTTGCTTTCGAGAAAGAGGACCCTGCTACTGGCAGAAAGTCCCAAGTTACCTGGACTCGTTTACCACAGGGATTCAAGAACTCTCCTACCATCTTCAGCACAGCATTGGCCCAAGATCTCGCTAGTTTCCCTCCAGGGGAGCCCAGCAGACGAGTACTTCTGCAGTACGTTGATGACCTACTAATCGCTGCTGACTCTGAGGCTGAATGTGTATTGGCAACCACAGAACTTCTCCAACTCCTGTACAATGCGGGATACCGAGTCTCCAGAAAAAAGGCTCAGTTATGTCAGTCGGAAGTGAAGTATCTGGGATTCCATCTGTCAAAAGGAAGCCGACGGTTGGGGAGCGAGAGGAAGGAAGCAGTGTGCCGGATCCCAGTGCCAACAACCCGCAAGCAAGTACGTGCTTTTCTCGGGGCAGCTGGGTACTGTCGTATCTGGATTCCCAACTTCGCAAAGATCGCAAAGCCCCTCTATGAGTCTACAAAGGGCCCAGAGAAGAGCCCCCTTGAATGGGGTCGTGACCAACAGGAGGCCTTCGAACATTTGAAAAGGGCATTACTGTCATCACCAGCCCTAGGCCTTCCGGATGTCACCAAGCCTTTCACCCTCTATGTGCACGAAGCAGCAGGAACAGCTTCGGGAGTCTTGACCCAACAACTGGGGTCTTGGCCACGACCAGTCGCCTACCTGTCAAAACTGCTGGATCCAGTGGCCAAGGGATGGCCACCTTGCCTGAGAGCAATAGCAGCAACAGCCTTGTAGGTGGAAGAATCTGATAAACTGTCCATGGGCCAAGGCCTTCTAGTCACCATCCCACATTCAGTCCAAACATTGCTAGAGCATAAAGGAAGTTACTGGTTCACCAGCTCCCGAATGTTGAAATACCAGAGCATGTTATGGGGAAATCCCAGGGTGCAGATAACTACCAGCCAAGCCTTGAACCCTGCTACTTTCCTGCCTGTTGGCCCGGGACCACCTGATCACGACTGCCTGGAAGTGATGGAAACAGTCTTCTCCAGTCGCCCTGATCTGACGGATGTGCCGTTAAGCAATCCGGATGAGACCTACTACGTAGATGGGAGCAGTCTGATGCTGGAGGGCCGCAGGTGTGCGGGGTATGCGGTGGTGACGATGGAAGAAATAGTTGAAGCACAGCCTTTGCCCCCTGGAACCTCCGCACAGAAGGCGGAACTCATTGCCCTTACCCGTGCCTTAACCCTTGGGACTAACAGTCGTGTAAATATATACACAGATTCCAGATATGCCTTTTCCACTCTCCATGCCCACGGGGCCCTGTACAAAGAAAAAGGGTTAGTTACTGCAGCTGGCTCTGAGATAAAGAATGGCCCCCAGATATTGGCCCTGTTAGAAGCAGTCTGGCATCCGAAAACAGTAGCCGTAATGCATTGCAGAGGCCACCAGAAAGGGAATGGTGAAATAGCTAAGGGAAATAGACGGGCTGATGCAGAAGCCCGGCGAGTAGCAACCACATCCTTGTCCCAGTTTTTCCCGCAAAGCTCCCAGGATCTACAAGCCCCCCTGTTTCCAGTCCCACTAAGCCAATGGGCCAAGAGGTACACTACACAAGAGCTAGATTTTTTCTGTCAGGAGGAGGGTGGGGTGTTACACACAGATGGTTGGATAAGGTTACCTAGAACAGGGACAGCTCCAGTGATAGTCATCCCAGACAGCCTTGCCCCAGCATTCCTATCATCCTTTCATCAGGCCACTCATATGGGCAAGACAGCAATGGAAACTACCCTCCGCCCATATTTCTTCATTTCTTGCTTATCCTCGCTGACAGCTGCAATTGCTAGACAATGCACCACATGTGCTAAAAACAATGCCCGTCAAGGCCCAAGCCAACCCCCAGGGGTCCAGTCTTATGGGGTCACCCCTATGGGAAACATCCAGGTTGACTTTTCAGAAATGCCCCGAGCAAATGGGTACCGGTATCTGCTGGTATTGGTCTGTACTTTCACGGGGTGGGTGGAGGCCTTCCCAGTCCACACAGAAAAAGCCAGAGAAGTGACTAAGGTGTTGCTGCATGAAATCATCCCCCGATTTGGGCTTCCAGTAGTAGTGGGATCTGATAATGGACCTGCATTTGTGGCCCAAGTGATACAGCAGGTAGTAGAAGCCTTACAGATCGATTGGAAGCTACACACAGCTTACCGCCTGCAGAGTTCAGGGAAAGTAGAACGCATGAATCGCACCATAAAGAGCCAGTTAGCAAAATTGTGTCAGGAAACCTCACTGAAGTGGCCCCAATTGCTCCCTATAGCTCTGCTCCGCATACGGTCAGCCCCACGAAAGGGTATCGGTGTTTCCCCCTTTGAAGCTGTGTATGGACGCCCTGCACCCCTCATACAGGGCGTCCATGGAGATTTAGTGCAGATAGGTTCAGAAATAACCCGGCAGGAACTGTCGGCTCTCAGTTCTGTATTGCAGAAATTGCACCAGTGGATCCAGGAGCGACTCCCCATCAACCTGACTGAAGCGCTCCATACGCACCAGCCTGGTTCCCAAGTGTGGGTCAAGGAGTGGAAGAAAGATCCATTGACCCCCCAGTGGCGAGGCCCATATACTGTTCTGCTGACCACCCCCACGGCTGTTAAAGTGGCTGAAGTCGCTCCGTGGATCCATCACTCTCGTGTCAAGGCCGCTGCACCAGAAGTTGTTCCAGCCTGGACCGCAGTCCCGATTCCAGATCAACCCCTGCGTTTGAAACTGAAGAGGGACCTTTCTGCCCAGTAAAGGGCTCTAACAGACTGCCGACGAGACCCCCGGAGAGACTGATCTACGAGACCCCCTTTTCCAGAACCAGGAGCAGAATGAGAAGCGGTGCCCTAGCCTTACTCGTTTCCCTGACATGGGCCCGTTTTCCAACAAGTGCAAAGACTACTAACACAGCAGTATTACTCGCCCAAACTGCTCTGAACATGACAAACTTTTGTATACGAAACTCTCTACAAACCTCTCTTATTGCTGTACAGTCTAGTTTGTGTGAGATGCAGAACTTCACTATGCTTGCTAATTTAAACTGTAAACAACCTGGAATATATTTCTACCATATTGGGGTTACCCGACCGACTTCTACACTTTTCAAAAAGGTGCCCTTTTCCTTACAGGTAGTTTCCACTCTAAATGCTACTGATTGTTTCTTTTTTGTCAATGCCAAGAGGGGAGGAAACAATGTATCAAATACTGTGTTATCATGCAGCTCTGTTACAAATGTATCCTATTCACACTCAGAAATGTATCTTCCCTTAGGCTGGTTTTTAGTATGTGGCAAAATGACGTACACTTACGTCCCTGCAAATGCCACTGGTGGTCCGTGCACTTTTGCTAGGCTTACAACTGCTGCCTTCGTCCGGCCCCCCAGTTATCCCCATGCTGCCCCCATGCCCTCGACCTGTAACTCAAATGTGGAGCCTTACAGTGATGAGACAGCTCTTGGGCTGTCAGTGTCAATCCTTGGGACACCTGGATTGGCCCTACACAACTCCCTGGAGGTAAGCCGACTCGCTTGCTCCCTAGCCAAGACCATTAACCTCACCTCAACCATACTAGCTTCCATAAATTATGAGCTGTCCAGCCTACGTACAGCGATTCTACAAAATAGAATGACCATAGATTTCCTGCTGTTACGCCTCAACCATGGGTGTGAGGAATTCGAAGGAATGTGTTGTTTTAACCTCACAGATGAAAGTGTGTCCATTGAGCGCTCAATCCTGTATATAGTTATCGTTCTCCCTGTTAAGAAACTTGTTCATTGTACATCCGAGTTATTTTTACCTGTTTATTGTAAGCACAAATCACTAAACTGAGATGTGTAGATTCAATGTTTTATTGTAAACCGCACTGATCTTAAATAGCGCGGTATAAAAGAAAATGTAATAAATAAAATAAAATCCAAGACCTACGTGACTTGGCGAAGCAAATCTCAGACCCGTCCATGGGACTGGGGACGGGGTGGTTCTCCAAATTGGTTGGTTGGTTGGTTGGTTGGTTGGGGGGCCTTAAAACCCTAGCTATAGGAGTTTTCCTTCTCTTCTTAGTATGTGCCCTCATACCATGTTGTATCCCCATCCTCCACCGCTCCATTACCACCACCCTCGACACCCTGGTAGAACGCAAGGCTGCTACCACTGTTATGGCCCTGACCCAATACACCCCTCTGCGGCTTGCCTCCAGTAATACAGCCCTCTACCGCCTCTAGCGGTTGAGGTCCCACTTAAAAAGGGGGGAAATGAGGCAGCCAAGAGGTTTAGCTGTAGGTAGCCCTTCCCCCAAGCCATGCGGCAGCCAAGAGGTTTAGCTGTAGGTAGCCCTTACAAGTGATCAGCCTGCTATTTCAGTAGACACCCTTCCCCCACTTCAGGTCTGAGCACAATAGCCCCTAGCCCAGAAATCAACAGACCAGAGCACACCGGTTTGGACAGGTCACCCAGGTACCTTCCCCAGGGGCTACTGATTGGTGGGCAGGAAATACCTGTGGCAAATGGGATTGCAGAATGAGTTTAAAACTATACTGTATATAAAGCTTTGTAGGACGTCCCTCGGGGCTCAGACTCTTATGGAGGTTGCTGGTATCTCTGTCTGGCCTGTGTGCACATTAAAGATCCTAATTGCATTCCAGCCTGTCTGTGAGTCTTCCTTCTGCGGGTGAGTGATAGAATAAGAGCTTATCTTTTTGTTTCCTGCCACAGCATAAGCCTTCACCTTTTGAGTGCACCCAACACAAAGATTCAAAGAATCATATAAAGGAGATTTACCTTCATTTGAAGGTGATGGTTTCAGAAACTCTTTTAAAGCAGAGACCATTTGTTTTTTACATAACCAATTCCATTAGGATTTCCTCAGAAGTGGGCCTCTGCTTGCTGTGATGGGAAGCTGAATACCTCAGACTTCTTAGTTTAAGTGACTTATACTATACTCCAGAACAGTCTCCTACCTCTTAAGTTCTTTGCACATGGTCAAGGCCGGGCCTAGGAACTATAAAGGAGATGTTCCTCAAAAATGCAAAACCCACTACAGGCAATGGGCGAGTCTCCATCTGATCCTATTTATATGGAAGCTTAAAACAGAGGAAGGGTGAGGAATCACAGGCATTCTCCTGTTTAAAGCCCCCTCCCTCTTGTTTGTGAGGTCATTTTCCCCTCATGAATTACCTTATCTCTTCAGATATGTAGAATAAAGCCCGTTTTACAGAGCATTTTGTATACAGCACTATATATGCCTTATAGTTCTCTAAACGTAGTAGCAGTTTCTCCTTTGAAGTCTTCCACTCCTGTAAATGTAGGGCTCTTTATCTTTTTTTTAATAAAAGAAAATTACAAAGGAGATAGACTACTGCCTATTGACCCCTGCCAGTTAACAGCCAGGCCAATTATTCATTCATTACAACAAACACCACTTACAGACCAGATTGTCCATCCAGAATGGATAAGTTGGTGCCCTATACTTGTGTTTTGCTAACAGAAGTTCTGGTTTGAAATGGACAACCAGCAGGCAGGGGTATTTATACTAGATACCCCTTTTTTATTCTTATTAGGTAAAAAGAAAAAAAATACATGCCTAGTTCAGTAGGGGAGGAGTATCAGCTACTTCTACTAGGGCTCATCAAGATTAGTCTTTTACACATTGACCTGTAGAAACTGCCTCATTTAGTAAAACATGGTAAATTTTACTGTTAAAAGTAGAATGGGCTTCCAGTGATGTCAGCCACCTGTATGGTCTAAGAAAAAAAAAGTGAAGTACCAGTAAAAAAAACCTCTGGTTTAGAGTAAAAATAAGCAAGTAGCACACATGAGTTTGTTTGTGGTTCTTGATATAAAGCTCTGTATAGTCCAGGGTGGTTTGCAAACATCAAAAAACAAAAGGAAAGGCTAATTGCTAAGCAAAGGAACTCCTAGTGACAGGACAGAAGCAAGCAAAAAAAAAAAACCACACAAAGGGAGAAGAGGTGTCAATTCTGGTACTGATGTGAGGTTTTCATGTAGAAAAATTCCTTCAAAGCTAAAGAGGGATGGGTAGTAGGGTTACAGTGATAGATTGGGCACGTAAATTGAAATCACCCTATGTAGTGGGTAAATCATTGCAGGACAAGGTTAATAAGGGACCCTGCTAAGAGGGGGGGGGGGGGGGGACAGACAGATACACTTCAATCTAGTACACCATCCCCAATAGGACCGATCTTCCTCAAAACGTGAGGGGGAGGAATCAGAAAGCAATGTAACAACACTTATGCAGCATGTTTTTTTATTTTAAAAAAAAAACACTTTATATACCGCTCATAAAAGAGAGGGAGAGCTGCAAAAGAGAAAAAAGAAACACCATAAAAATCTTTAAGAGGAAAGGAATAGAGATAGGGTCAGAGAGTAGAGAGGGGCAAAAGATGGCTGACAGAGTGGAAGGTGGAGAAAACATATTGACAACCAGGGTGATGGAAGGGGGAAGAAAAATAAGGTATGGGGAACTAGTATACTAATACTAGAGATGAGAGGGGGGAGAGGCGGGGAAGGGGAGATTAAACATGGAGCAGAAAGGGATAGGTTTTCAGTTTAGCTTTAAGACAAATAAGAAGTTTCAAAGGGAATGGGGAAGTGAGTTCCAGAGCCTAGCACCAAGGAGAAGAAAGGAAGAAAGCTGAAGACTGAGTGGATTCTAAGTGGGCTTGGGAAGGGGGGGGGAGAGAACAAACATACAGTTAGCGTGGATAGAACAAAGATCGGGGCAGGGTATGGAGATGAACCTGGTTGGTGAGATGCAGGCGAATACCAGTATGGATCACCCTGTGAACAAAAATAAGAATTTTAAACTGAACATGAGACACAACGGGAAGCCAGTGAAAGTGAATTAGCAAGGGGGTGATATGATCAAAGCGTGAAGCATGGGAGAGAACACACACATGGCAGTATTTCGAACATGAAGATGAAGAGTTTGGGATTGGGGAACACTGGCAAGACAGACATTACAGTAGTCCAGATGACACAAACAAGGGAGATGAGGGTGGTCATAGCAGAGGGGGTGAGAAAAGGATGTATGGCGCGAAGTTGTTCCAGGGTGAAAAAAGGAGCATTGGACAACTGAGGAGATGTGTTCTTTGAAAGAGAAGAATCAAGAATTACACCTAAATACCGTAGTGAACAAACAATAGGGATGGGTGAGGAAAACAAAGGGATGAGGGGAGAGATTACCGAAGGTGAACCAGATAGCAGAAGTTTGAGAGATTAATGTGAAGGAAGTTGGAAGACAGCCAAGAGGCAGCAGAGGAAAGACAAGAATTGAAAGAGGTGATATCTGGTGCAGCAGAGTCAGTGTGATAGAGAAGGAAGATATCAGCATAGTAATAGGCAGATACACTGTTGCTGAATAAGAGCAAAGGGAGCCAAGAATACATTAAAGAGAAGGGGAGCAAGAACAGAACCTTGGGGAACACCACACGGGAGAGGAGTAGAAGGTGAAGATCCTGACCCAGTTTGGTGGACATGTTGAGGGAGATATACCCCCACCAACAAGGAATTCACTTTTTAGTCAGCCCCACATGATAGCTTCAGTAGGATAGATTTTAATGTTGGTTGATCAGTTGGTGATGGCAGGAGTGAAAGCAGGTATTGATCCTATGGCTTGGTCAGATTGGGGGGGTGATATGGGTGAAGATTGGGTAGGAAGCCAGGGGGCACAAAAGTGTGGCACCTCAAGTAGAACTTAAAATAAAAGCAGGTAGTGGATGATATTTAGTGAGTCTTAAGCCGAGTACCCACAATTCAGTGACACTGGAGAGGTTAGTAGGGTCACCGGGGGGGGGGGGGGGGAGGAATCTCAGCAGTCATTCAGTTGGTTCATTATGTGGGTGTCTAGGCTTAAAACGGCTTGGGAGCAGATCCTAGTCTAAATCAAAGGAAAGGAGCAAAAACAATCCTGGAAACATGTAGGGCAGGTGAGGGTCAAATTGCAGGCCTTGCAGGCCAACAGGATAGTCCATGCATAGAGTTAGGGGGGGTGGGGTAGCGGAATAAGACAGGGAAGGTCCTGGCCAAGCACTTGAATAGAAGTAGTAAAAGCAATAATTCAGATCCAAGGGCTGAATGATGAGGTAATCAGGGAGGAACATTATATCTGATAACAGTTTACAAGATTTTTAAAAGGGAATTCTATGCCCAACAAGTGGATATTGATGACACAGGGATCCAGAAATATCTGGCGACTATTGAGCTACCAAAACTGGAAGAGGCAGCAGGGGGAGATCAATAGAGGCTGTGATCTGTGCACTGGCACCAGGGAAGGCCCCTGGCTTGGACAGGCTGCCAGGAACTCCGTGAGCTTATGCAGAATATTTGTAATGGGATAGTTGCAGGTGGGGGGGGGGAGGGGGAGGGAGGAGGGGAGAAGAGTTATCCAAGATGTTAAATAGCAGGGATCACTGCAGTGTCAAAGGGTCCTGGTCTGCCTTCAAAAGTGCAGCTCAATATCCCTTATAAGATGTGGTTG
This sequence comes from Ichthyophis bannanicus, assembly GCA_033557465.1. Classification (NCBI taxonomy): domain Eukaryota; kingdom Metazoa; phylum Chordata; class Amphibia; order Gymnophiona; family Ichthyophiidae; genus Ichthyophis; species Ichthyophis bannanicus. Next base: position 338,893,186 of record CM066035.1, read on the forward strand.
TCAAAATTATGGGAAAGATCCCGACTATGAGCTTGGCCCCCTGGTTGCAGCTACTAGTACCAATACAAGAATATTGGAGTTATTATAGGCAGCCTGAATCAGGAAGGAGATGTTATATTTTTATGCATAGACTCTGAAAAGGGATTTTTATAGGGTTCACTGGGAGTTCCTTGCAACTATGGCGGAAGATGGATAAGTATGAACAGGAAAAGGAAAGGCTTACTCTAGGTGGGCATAAATATGGGAGGACGTATACTGGAAAATTGTGAATGCCCTGACAAACATTGTCAAACCCTTAACTACACAATTGGGGGGGGGGGGTGACATGCTATTTGATGCGATTAATGATTAGAGAATTTAGTGCGTAATATGGTTAGTGTGGTCTTTTCTGGAAAGGTGGGGTGATATTGTAATGAAGAAAAAATGTACCCAGATAGTTTCTCTGGATGACTATATATCCAGGGATAATTTATATGTTGGTTGATGTTAAAAGCATAACTTATATAAAAAACTGATACTATAACAGACTAGAAGAATGATCGTTTGTTCCTCTAGACCTCAAGTCCCTTTCTATTGTACCATTTTGGAAATGTGTTAAGTTTCCCCTAGAAACTGGAAAGGAAGAAACAGAATCCATAATACTAGCTATGAACCAGGAAAAACTTGTTGCCTTCATCCCTGTTGAGGGACAGTAGAACCTGCTGTAAATGGTAGGTTTAAGGGGTGCATTTGAGAAGATATGAAAAACTGTAGAGCCAACACTGCCAAGGAGGCGAGACATCCAGACACCATCTCCCATCTCCATGCTCAAATAAGAGGCCAGATGGTACATATGAGAATCTGGCCTAGATAAATGACTTATAGCTGAAAGATTACCTTTAGCAAACAGAGAAACTCCCACTCTGAACATGGCTCAGGCACACTTTACTACACCCCATTTGATCTCATTAACTGCTGTAATGATCAGAACAGTAAAGACACTGGAGGTAATAAAAAAAAAAGCTTGGCCAAGTCCTGCTACTTGTACACTGATTAGGAGGTTAGAGTTCTGTCTCCCTCCTCTATGGAGAAGTTAAGAGGGGGAGAGACAAATGCTAGAGGAGCAGGTGGTAAACCAGCCCCAGTAATAAAGGAAGCCCTATTTTATTTGTTTAACTGGTTTTATATACTGCCTTTTCTTTCAAAGTGGTTTACATGCTGCTAATTTGTGTACATTTGGGTTAGGTGGGGATGGGTAACAGAAGGATGGGCACTTGAAGTTAGTATGTGACATGGAAGGGTGCCATAACATACTTGGTTGCGATCATGCTTATATGTTGGTTTGTCAGTTCGGGGAGGGGGTCCATAGTATTGTACAAATAGTGTGGTGTTTGAGCATACCTTTGAAGACCTTTATGTTGCTCGAGGATCTCAAATGTCAGGCAGGGTGTTCCATAATTCTGGTGTGTAAAGAGATGGTGCCCTTCTGGATGTTGCCCGAGTAGTTCTTTGGTATTTAGGTAGGGTGGATCTTTTATTATCCTGCTACTTCAGTGCTCTTACGCTGATGTGTCTGGTTATTAGGTTCTGGAGGACATTTGCTGACATGATGTTCTTAAAAATGTTTAATATCACCTTCAATCTTGCACAAGCTTGTATGGGCAGCCAGTGGAGGTTCTGGTATGATGTTTCTCTTGGTGTGTTTGTGATGATCCAACTGCTATATCCTGCACCAATTGAAGAGGGTGCATAGTTTGTTTAGGGAGACAGATACAGGGTGGCCCAAATAAAGTGAACATCTCATAGCATAAGTGATTTTTTTTTAAATAAAAGACAGATAAACAATTGACAAATCAAACAAAAAGGGGCAACTGGAAAGTGTCACAATAAAAAAAGTGACAACTGGAAATTGGGACACTTTGACAAATCAAAAACAAAGGGGCAACTAAAGTGTCCCAATTTCCAGTTGTCACTTTTTTTATTGTGACACTTTCCAGTTGTCACTTTTTGTTTGATTTGTCAATTGTTTATCTGTCTTTTATTTAAAAAGAAATCACTTATGCTATGAGATGTTCACTTTATTTGGGCCACCCTGTATAATGTGTTACCATAGTCTAGTATGGGCATGATGAGTACCTGAAACTAATGACATAACTATTGTCATTTTAACTAAATGACAATACTTATGAAAAGCCATAGATACAGTCAGACAGTGGTGGTTAATAACTCACTGTCACATTAACAAACCACATTATTCACACATCATTGCCACCACATTTTATTGTTAACCATTTATAAAAGTTACACACATGAATTTGCCATGCCTAATCTGTCTCAGAATCACCTCTAGTAAAACAGCAGTAAGCCCCATTTATAAAATTGGTGCTGGGGTACTTACAGGTATAGAACATATATCAGATGGTCAGGACTGTTCTCTATTTAAACTTGTAAATTTAGTGTATTTTCCATGGTATTCTAATGCTATACGTCTGATGAAAAGAGATCTCAGAAGAATAGAGCGTAAATGGAGAAGGAATAAGGTTTCAGAATTAAAGCAGATATATTTAACAAAACAAAAGCTATACGACGAACGTATTAAAGTCTCAAAGAAAGAATACCATACAAATATAATAAATAACTCCATCAACAAACCTAGAGAGCTTTTTGAAATTGTAAAGAGTTTAACAAAAGAGCAAAAAACAGAAGGTGAAGCTGAAATTGAACCGCAGAAGTATGCAGATTATATTAAGGAAAAATTCCACTCTAAGGTAAAAGATATATTTAGTCTCAACTTGAATTTGGTCTCAAATTTCAGGGTCTGGAATACATTCTCTTTTCCTTCTAAAGAGCAACTCTCGCACATTATCTCTTCCATAAACACATGCACTTCTCCAACCGATCCATGTCCTGTATCTTGGATAAAGTCCACAAAGTCAAATTTTATTCACATAATACAAAACATTGTGCATAATTCCCTCTCTCAAGGTAATTTACCAAAGCACTTAAAGCTTGCAACTGTTAGACCAATCCCGAAGAAGACAACGTTAGACAAGAATAACCCAGCTGCCTACCGGCCTATTTCCAGCATACCCTTTTTAGCGAAAATCATTGAAAAGACAGTGCAACTTCAACTCCAAGAACACATTGATATTCATGCGCCTTTAGACGATAACCAACATGGTTTTCGCCCAAACCATGGAGTTGAAACCTTAATGATTTATCTTTTTGATTACGTTCTCTGTACCATTGACGACATTAAAAAGGGTATTATAATGATTTTTATAGACATTTCGGCTGCATTCGATTCTGTAGATCACAACAGGTTATTACATAGATTAGAGGAGATTGGTCTACATGGGGTCACATTAAAATGGTTTCAATCATATCTGACAGAGATTTTTACAAGTAAAGATTGGACAAAAAATGTCTCTGCCCATAAGAGTATTACAAGGTGTGCCACAAGGTTCCGCTCTTTCTTCGCTTCTCTTCAACATTTATTTGCAGCCAATTTGCAATATTCCATTAAAAAGTGGCATAAAGTATACAATTTATGCTGACGATATTATGATTTTCACAACTATCTCCATCGAGAAACCTGATTTTTCCAGCATCACAGATTGTCTATCACAAATGTCCACCTGGTGTAAAACCAACAATATGCAAATTAATTTTAGCAAGACAGAGGCATTATTTGTATCTCGTAACCAAAATTTTGCACATCCACCTGTCATCAAGATAGATAATTCAATTATTCCTATTAAATCAGAAGTGAAATATCTTGGAGTTACTCTAGACAAGGAATTAAATCTCAGATCACACATAAACAAGACGATTAGAAGCGCTTATTATAGAATGAAAATCAGAAGACTAAGGCCGCTTCTGGAAACTGTTCACTTCCGCAATGTTTGTCATGCTCTAATTACACCATTACTTGACTTCTGCAATCCAATATATCTGGGTCTAGCTAAGCAGTCACTGAAGCCTTTACAGTTAGCGCAAAACACCGCTGCTTGTATAATTTTTGGTCTATCAAGTAAAGAGCATATAACTCCCATCTTAAAGGAGCTTCATTGGTTACCAATATCATCTCGTATTAAATACAAAACAGTAATTTATATTTTCAAGATAAAGCAACAATGTTCTGCAAAAAGTCTGACGTATCTTATCCGGTCAGATATTAGCAACAGACCTAGGAGAAGTGTATCTGAAAATAGAATCAGCTCCTCAAATGACATCAGAAAAACACGCAAGGAGACCTCTGAGAGAGCTTTCTCGTTTGCGGCGACTTCCATCTGGAACTCCCTACCTAATGATCTGAGAGCAGCTCAGGACATCAAAGACTTTAGAAAACAACTGAAAACAGTTTTGTTTACGGAGCACTACGGTCATGCAATCAACTAATTAATTTTTAAGAAAGCAATTATTTATATATACATTGTACAATAGCTCACTTTATAGTATAGCTCACAATATATATAGTGCACCTTTTCCCAAGACATTTAATCATATATTTACAAACTATGTATATATTATCACAGATTTTTTCACTATTACTAATTTTCTCTTTTGTTAAACCGCTTTGATTGTATGATAAGGCGGTATAAAAATCCAATTAAATAAATAAATACTAGCTTTAGCTAAAGCCCATGGCACTCTATTCTATGAGCTATATGAAAAGTTATAAAGAAACATCTCAACTCATGTAAGATGCTGTGGATTTATCAAACCTAATGCTATTTTAATTTGCCTTCCAATCCAGGTTAAGCAGCAACACCATGAAGCTTCCACCATAAGCATGTGAATGCCTGGCAATGGCTTGCAGAGCCTGCTGTGATGCAACAGTAAAGGCAACAAGTGAAAGTGAATATTTGTATAAACAGGAGCCAGATGTTTCATTAATATCTATACTTCAGTCCTGCTAAGTGATATCACCTTGTCTAACAGGTCACAGGTAGGCACACAGTTCAGCTGCTATGCTCACACTCCTGCTGGCAAGCTTGCTCTTCCTTATGCTGCAGTTCTGAGCAAATGGGATCCACCAACCAGCTGAGTGGTATGTTGTTGGCAAGGTAAACCATCACCTCATCCAAAGATTCTTTAATTTTGTTCAGCTGACATTTGCTGGTGGTGAGAAGTTGGTCAGATACATCTCTGAAGGAGGTAGAGTGGAAGTTCTGGTAGATGTTTCCAGCCATGCAATTAACATGCTGGGCTTGATTCAGGATGTTTTGGGGCAAGCCTTGGATGCTGTCTAGTAGATTCAGGCAGCTGGTCTTGAGCTGGTGAGCTAGGTCTTGAGCAATAGCTAGGGCTTGTGATGCAATATGCTGGAGACAGAAAAACAAATTCTTCAAAATACTCCAGACCATCTGTGTCTGCTACAATATGTTAGTTTATACAACCAGACTGGCCACACATGTCTCAGTCCATTGAAACACCAAGACATGGCAGCTGCCTAACTAAATTGCTCTGGTCTGCAGTTTGCAGAGACTATTCCTATAATGAAATGACTACTACTGTAGCACCCATCCTGTAAATCCAGTGACTGGCAAGTTCCATTTCACCCTAATGAATGAGTCCGTCTTGTTGGCAAGCCTGCTACTCTGAACATGAGCATCTATGCTCCTCAAAAGCATTGGAGAACCAGTTAAGCTGTCCATATATAGGATCTATTCTATTTTTAATCAGGTGTTCAGATTGTGAAGCAGTCTGTGGTATAGCCAAGCACAGTTAGCTGTGATGGCTGGGTAGTTCAAGTGGAGTCAGTTCTAGGCTAGAATCTGAACAGGATGTTGCCCAGTCAGAAAGAAAGCAGGTGTAGAAATCTACCGGTGGTCTGTATGAAAGATCTAGTTTTCATTTTGAAGAAAATTCTGACATGATCTTATGTCTACAGGCTAACAGGCATCAAAACTGCAATCCTGGAGGGCTACCAATTAGTGCCTATTAAGGATATGAACCTTGACCATTTACAGCTCTGTTTGCATCATATTCAAATATGTCCTACATATTTAAGGAGATCCCAACTAATCCTGCCTAACTGGGGTCTCCTGGATTGCTGTTTTGACAGCCCTGCTTCTTAAGCATCCCAGCCTCACACCAACTTGAATGTTGATTGAAGCATTATAATTTGGGTTTTGCATAAACAAAGCCTGGACTGGCCAAGATTGTATGAGCAGGGCTGTCGGATGCAATCATTTCCTAAGCGTTCAGAATCTAGAACCTATTCACCTCGGTGCTGGGTGCTTCTCCATCCTGATGGCCTATGCTTTTCTTCCATGAAACCCAAGCCTGGTACAGCTGCTCCTGGACATCATGCAGTTTCTGGTTGGTATTAGACATGTTCTTCTGGGCATAGGCCATCTGAAGATGAGAGCATGCTATTAAGTAGGTGAAAGCCAAGCATTCTGTATAATATGCATTTAGATATTTAGATGTCCTCAGTCTGGTGCTCAATAGGTGCTAAACAATTTGCATTTATACTAAATGCTCTAAGATTTTTCTTCTAGTAGAGGAGCCTGAACGTTGTAATGCCAGCTTTAAACACTGCTTGTAGTCTAGAAGCTGGGTGCCAAAAGCTAGGGCATGCTACACCCCCCATAAGAAGATCAGTTGCTTTGGTTTTAAGACCCGATTTACAAAGGCAGTTTTCCCCATTTCTACAGGGAAAAAGTCAGTCAGGCTCTAAGGGGGCCACTGAAGTGTCAGAAGGCAGTGGTACCACTCCTGACACTTCAAGCTACACCAGTGTGGTTGGGAACCTGCATATGCCTGGTGAGAGGGATGCCCTTGTGCCCATGCATTCATCTTTTTACCCTTGTCACTTGCACTCTTTCCACCCCCCTCCCACTAACCACTTTTCTACTCCCCCCCCCCCCGTTTCCCTTTCCAGAAAGGCCCCACCCCCCTTTTAGATTTCTTACTATCTGTACAGAATCCCCTTGCATGTAATTTTAGAGAATAGCAGGAGGGCTGCAATCTTGGCCAGGAGTGGTGCTGCTGTCCATGGGGGATCCCATCTCTAGTGAGCAAAAATGGTGCAAAGGGCTGTAACTGTGGCCGTGTCCAGCAATTCTGCCCATAGGAGAAGACATCCCTGCTAGCAGGCAGTCTGACACAAGTGCGAGCAGGACTGGCCCAATGTTTTTTTACTGTCCCAGGCACCAGTCTTGATGTGCCACTCCCCTCCCATTGGTTCGGGGGGGGGGGGGGGACCTCGGTTCAGTAGCCCAAGGTAGGCCATGTGCTTCAGCACACATGGCCTGCTGCTTCTGACCCCACTCCAACAACTTCCTGTTTTGTTTTTGGTGGGGAGGGGGGGCGTTAAGTGGCAGGCCATGTGTACTGAAGCACATGGCCTGCGCCTCTGCCCAGAGGTCTTCTGCAGTTGCTTAGCCTGCCTATTGTATGTGCCAGCCCTGGGTGCCAGGTTCAATTTTAGCCATGATTCTGACTGGTCATCTGGGGAATGATGAGTCCAGCCTCTATGCTAGTTATGCCACCAGCTCCAAACACTGCTACATCAAGTTAATGGCCACCACGAGGCACTTAAGCTAGCTGAGCAAAATCTTGACCTCTCCTGCCAAGTAAACCAGTCTCAACTACAAAGACAGTTGATCAATACATCCATAAAGCAAGATTAGTACCAGTTTAGGGATACCTTGAAGCCCTAGCTATTCATTGGATGTTAACTTGTTATATCTGCTTACCAGATCAATGGTGTGATGCAGCTTGGCAATGGCTTCTTGGCTCTTATGTTTGGTCTCCTTGACCCTAGTTAAGGCCTGCTCATAAGCATGTCTGCGAATCTTGGAAGACAGTGAGCCCAGTCTGATATAGTAACTTGGTTTCTGGGTCTCAGCTTCAGATCCTTCAGTTCTAGAAGCTTCTTTGATTAAGAAAAAAAAAAACACAAGACAGCCTGGTTACATATTTAAGGATAAAACATGTTTGAGAGGAAAATAGAAGCCTCTGCAAGTGAGCACAACTTTGCTGGAAGCTGACGAGCTCAAGCTTAGAACAATCATAATTTGACTTGCCCTAATTTGCAGTTAAGCCTTTTAGAGTTAGCTATCTGACCTGAATTAAGGAACATGGTTGGGTAAAAACCTTTTCTGGCTGACTAAGTTTAGCTGAACTGTATAAGGCAGAATTGAATCAAATTTTATAGTTAATGCTGTAGTAGAAGTACTTGATAAGTGTAAACATCCCATCCAGGTGACTTGCTGCTCTTTGAGATGCTGAAAAGTCCAAGATGAAACCAGTGCTTTTAGATAAATACGGTACCATTATCTAATTTGAGGATGGCCAAAATAATGCCTATAATTAGGGCTCCATTGATCTGGAAGATTAGTTATGAGGCTAATGGTGCTGGGCAAAATAGAGAGACGACATTGAGTGGCTACTGCAGGCCGAGAAAAAGCTGGTAGTAGCTAAGAACTTTACGTGACTGGCAAAGCTAGTTGAGGGTTGGTACATAAGTAGCAGGACAGTTAATGCTACCTGCCCTCATTCCCCCCTCCACCAACCACCATGTGAACTTGTGACAATAGATGCTCTGAAAAGTGAGCTTGAGATGTCCACAGGTAGAGAGGTATTGGTTTATGTATTACATGGCATGATGGTTGAAGTTTGCCAGTTCACCCAGGCTACCAGTTAGCCGCATAAGCTTTAGGGGGGGCAGGGGGATAAAAACAGTTTCCCCAAATAGACACACCAAAGTGGAGGCTGTAAGAGAAAAAAAAAATGTTTTACTTCTATTTATGAGTCCGATTCATAAATTTTAGATTTATGACATCACCTGTTTGATGTAGTTACCATTGGAATGTAGTTCATAGGAGGCAGTAACAGTATAAAGACCTGACTGGCTTCCCTGGTTCTCACTAGAGCATTTTACAGTCCTCATACTTCTTTAATAGAAGGGAAATTAGTACAGTGAAGTTAAAAAGGGATCCTGGTGGGACAGACAATAGCTCAAGGCTTTGGCTAAACCAATAGGCTGAAGTGTCATTGTGCACGAGAACCCTTTTATTGGTGCCCACAAGTCTTTAGTTCATGTGGAAACATCTGAAAGCAAGTTCCTTACTGCAAACATGCTCTGAAGTCCTTTGATGCATAGCATGCAATGTTTTGCTTACCATCTTTGTCATGTCACATCCTGGCATTTGTTTTTTCTTGCAACTTGCAGAAGTGCCAATAGCCTGGTATTTGGGAGCAGTAGCAATAGCACCACCATGAAATGTATGGAATGCATTCCTCCAGAGAGCAGTTTCCAGGAACCTATGCACATGCTAACATACATTGGCCCCACATCTGCACAGCTAGTTTTAGAGAATTCCTTGTGTAATTGCTAAGATAGGACTAATGATGCCCCTTAACCTAGTCCTGCCTCCTTTAAAGCAGGTATAATGCCCAAGTTGAAAGTAAGCATGATATCCTATTATAATACACAATTTGCTTTCCTAAAGTACCCATCAGCCCCTGGAGCACACTTTAAATTTATAAAGTTTACACACCAGATAGAAAACTGAAAAAACCACCACAGTGTGTGCAACAATTCCTACCCTACTTATTGCACCCCCCCCCCCCACCAGCTCTGAGGAAAATCCATTTGACAGTTTCTAATATACCTTGTCGTTAAAATAATGAAATCAGAAAAACTTCCTCCTTGATAAGGGGAGAAGAGAATATAGCACAATCGTATTCTATCAAGATATATTCTCTCACTTTAGCTTTAGACACAATTATCCAAAGGCAACCATTTTTCTAAATTAGCAAGAGCCTTGTCAGGATAATGCATCTTACTATACAACTCTTCATAGCTAGCACTTTGACATACAAGATTCCATCACATCACTACTTAATCTGTGTGTAACTTTCCAGTTTGCAAATATATACTTCAAAGCAATTGCGAACAAAAATTAACAAATATTTAGACTTGCCAGTTATGGGTTCAGATCTGAAGCAAATAATTTTCAAAGTAAGCCGACTGAAAAATGCAAAATACACTGAATTTGACCATGCTGAATTCCAAAACCTCTGGACAGGACATTTGTAAATCATGTGCTCAAGAATTCCAGGGTAATATTGACAAGACCAGCATTTATTACCTGCCTTTTTATCCCATTTAAGTGGTGTTACATAGGCATGGTGACGAAAGAAGAACATTGATAGTGTAACCGCTGCTGATCTGGAAACCCTTGTTATTGGACCCCATAAACTTTACCAATCTGTAGTAGTAAGGGAGTGTTCTAACTCCTCATCCCAAATCCTTGACAATCCTAAAGACTGATCTCTAAAATTGCATATATTGATGTGGCACCAGGTTTTCCTGCAAGTTCTTTAATATTTTCAAATAGTAGATCTGCCCTCAACTCATCTATATTAATTTTTGATGCAGCTATAGAGTATCTGAGTTGGAGCCATTGTAGATAAGCCGAGTTAGGAAGTGAAAATTCTGATTGCAGTGCAGCAAAATCTTTCCAACCACTATTATGTATAAGCTCAGCTAATAACCATAAACCAGTCCTGCCAACGTTTCCAAGCAAACATTTTTCCATTAAATTTTGAACATTGGCTTCCACCAGTGGTAACCACTTAGGAAACAAAAATCCACCTATCAATTGTGCAAGAGAAAAAAAAAACCCCACACTGAGTGGCAGAAATCACATTTTCCCCACCATAGACCTTTCTGGATGCTTCATACCTAGAAGTCATGCTAAGGGACATGGTGCCACTATTAGCCTTTCCACTTCAACCCAGCTCAGAATTTGTGTAAGGGCATCACTATCTGCCCATAAATCTCCTTGCTTTAGCAAAAAGGCATACCACCATTGAAAGTCCAGAAAATGAACTTCCCCTTACCTTTAGGAGCCTTTAGTGGTTTTTTTAGGGCTCTCCTCGGTTGTGAACTACCCCATAGAAACTTACTTAAATGCCTTTCTAATACATAAGGCAACATCCCCAAAACTTATTTCAGGCATTAGTAATCATTTTGATAGTCTCTAATCTGCCCCACCATGTTAAAATGCAGAGGGGACCAAGTTACTGCCATTTCTCTGACCATATTTAACAAATCCTCAACATTAATATGAATAGTGAGTTCCGGTGAATAATATTTGATGCCCAAGTATTTAATGCTACTAGCCTCCCATTGGAAAGGAAATGCCTCCATTAGAGATGGTCACTGAAGCATTCAGGGGGGGGGGAAGGCAGATTTAGCCCAGTTGATTTTATAGCCTGATATCCTTGAATAAAAAAAATCTAACTCTAAAATCACCAGGATATCCGTTGGCTGAGCAAACAGGTCATCTGCATAAGCAGACAATTTCACCTGAAATTCACTGACCTCTACTCCAGAGATATTCATATTTTGCCTAAGAGCAATTGCCAAGGGTTCCAATGCTAAATTAAAAAATGGGGTGAGTGGGCAACCCTGTTGAGTGCTTCTGTGCAATTAAAAAAAAAAAAAGTGTGAGAAAGATTTCCATTAGCTGAGACATGTGCCATGGGGATAGAGTGTAATACTTGTATCATGTTTATAAAATTAATGCCAAGCCCAAACCATTCTAGAAATTTAAACAAAAAAGGCCATTCAAGTCTATTGAATGCCTTTTCTGCATCTAGCAAGAGGCCAACATAAGGAGACTGGATTAAAGCCACCCTATCTAATAAAATGCATAATAGTCTTGCGTTGTCAGAAGCCGCTCTCCCCGAGATGAAGCCACATTGATCAGGATGGACCAAGCCTCCTAACACCTTAGGAAGCCTATTGGCTAAAATACTTGCATACATTTTGTAATTAGCATTTAATAAAGAAATTGGCCTATAGTTGGAGACTTGATTGGGATCCTTTCCAGATTTTTCCAACATTACTATTGTAGCTTCTACAACATTCCCCATGTGACACTGCAAGTTATATAATTCCTCAAAAACAAATCCACTTAGCTCTTCACAAAATATTTAGTAAAACTCTGCAGATATACCGTCTAGTCCTACAGCCTCTGAGGCCATATTATTGACTGCTTTTCGAACTTCCTCCCTCGATATGGGCCTACCCAACTCTTTGGCCTGTTGATCGGTTACTATAGTTCAATTTAAAATTCCTCAGAAATTTGTTAAGACTCACTGGATTGACAACCACTTCTGGGGAATAAAGTTTGATAAGTTGAAAATGCCTCAAGAATTTGTTTGTTGCCAGTCAGTCAATTTACCTAATTTGTCATCCAGAATAGATACGAGTTCTCTTGTTTCCTCTCAACGCATCGGCCAGAAGCCTACCCACTGTTTTGCTCAAGATGGTAATGTGCATGTTGCTTTAAGATTACTTGTTCTACTTCCGAGTGTAAAATCTCATTGTACTGATATCTTGAGATCTGCAATCTCTGGATTAGACCAGCATCCATATGCTTTTGCCACAGCTGTTTGCCAGCTGATTTGTCTGTCTAGGGCCTTTAACTGGGCCTCTGTCTATTCTCTGATAGCATAGCTAGTAATTGCAACCTGGGCTTGGTGGGGGGCTTTTAAGGCCTATCTCCAGGCAGCAGAGTCCCCAACTTTGTTTACATCAAAGTAGTCCTTAATTGTTAATCTCATTTTGTTTTGAAAGACAGGATCTGCTAACCATGATCTATTGAAAGACCAGTTCTGCTTATTCATAGTCTTTTTTGAAAGACTTAATTTGAATGTAATAGCTGCATGATTGGATATGTATACTCAGGATTTGCACTTCACACGAAGCCGAAACCAAACAAACACACTCGATTAAAAAACACAAAAAACACCCCAAACACTCTTTTGAATGTAGTACTTGCCAAGTATCCAACAGCCCAGAGGTTTCCAAAAGGGCCTCAAGGGCCATCCTAGCTCTCTTTTCCACTCTAGACAGATTCCTATCTGATAGTGGATCTAGTACCAAATTATAATCTCTGCCCACAATGATTGGGGTAAGGATATCTTCCTGTAAAACTCCAGCTAGTTCCTTAAAAAGGCACACTGGGCCATCTTTATTGGGGCTGTAAACATTCACAAGAAAATTGACTCCTCCAGTACTAACAACTTTGCCCATCTCCCCAATGAAGTGGTCCACATGGCTTCTACATGGATCTCTAGAGATTTATGGGCAAATATAGCCACCCCATTCTTCTTTTGAACTGCTGGGGAAAGACCAATTAAGGAATATTGCCTAGTCTCCAATTTTTTAGTTTCAGCTACAGACAAATGGGTTTCTTGTAAAACAAGATTGGCATGCTGTCTACAGTATGTAATGATCTTCCTTTTAATAAGATTTTTCATACCTTTAATTTTCAGAGGAAAAAAAAATCATTCATATTAGCCATATGCTAGAAACAAATCACACAGAAAGTGCCCACATCTTTCCAAAGCATATGCATCAATCTGCTTTTACCCTCAGAGAGCAACCCATTATCCCACCAATATAAAGGCCCCATTCAATAAGTGAGGCAGCCCTGAACCAGAGCAGTAGGAACAAAAACTAAGAAAAACCAAGAACAAACCAGAAAAGGAATTACCCTTAATACACCTCAGACCCATAATATAAAACCTACAATATCCTTGCAAGCTATAGCACAATGATCACACCGGCCAGCATACAAGGATTCTATCCCTTCTGATCTTAGGCCAAAAGGACTTTTGTTTAATCATGGAAACTGCCCTTTAGCTACCCCTCTATAAAATGACTTTGCAGAAACAAAACAAAGACCAAGACAAAAAAAGGCAAGGACTGCATCTAAACAATGTCCAACAATGCTGTCACCACTGCAAATACATTAGTAGAATCCATCACTGAATGCAGAATCCAAAACACATTGTGCATGGAATGTAATAGCCCACGGCTTCTTGCTGACCACCACAGTAATAAGAGGAACCAACTTTCTCTTCATTACGTTGAGAGAGCTTCTTGATCTTTGATAAACCTCTCAAGCATCATCAGATCGTCAAAGGTTTTAGTAGAATTATTTAACGTTACTTTAAATCACACTGGGTAAAAATCATCCAAACTGTGCTAGTAGATGTTGCAACCTGACTCTAAAAGGCCACAAATTACTTCCTCTTGTCCAGTTATTTTACTAAAATCCGGATAAAAAGCAATTTTATGACCATCTAGTTGGAGAAGAGGCGGCTCTAGCCGACGACATTTGAACTTGATGCCTCAGCACACAGCAAGTCAGTTCTCCGTTACTTCGCTTGTAGAGTTAAGGCCAAAAGGGACATGATGTGCTCTTTCCAGCTCAAATGGACGACTAAAATCTATTTTCAGTAATCATGGAATTAAATCCTGAAGAGCCACTGGATCTTTTCCTTCTGCTACCTCTGGAATCCCTATTATACAAATATTTTGTCTGGCACAATTCTTCATATCCTCCAGACTGTTCCAATAGTTTCACTTTCAGAGAAGTTTGTGTAAGTTGCCAAAGTCGCTCTTCATGTATTGATAGTCCCCTCTGTTATTTCAGCTCTGCTTGTAAGTGATATAATTTGCTCCTTCATTTCCGTCAAATCAGCTTGCAGCTCGTTTAGAGATTCTCCATTTGCCTCCACACTTACAAACCGCCTGTATTTTTTTATTTCTAGCATTCCTTCCATCGATTCTTGCTGTGATGTCATCTTGATGAGATAGTGGATCCGATTGTGCGTTTTGAGCTGGAACCTTGTGGGTTTGCAAAAATCATGTCTAGTCCATTTACTACTAGACATGATCGCAGAGCTAAAAGCTATTACTGCTTGCTTCACAATACCTTCAAAGGGTGCAAGGACAGGATTATTCGCCTGAGGGAGCTTTCCTCCTATGCAGCTCTTAGATCTAGGCTGGCTCCGCCTCCCCCTGGAGCATACCTATAGCAAAAGGAAGTTGGGGAATATTTCTCTAAGACTGCAAAACATTACTTTTGAGAGAAAACAGGAATAGCACACCACTAGTCTAAGTTAAGGGATGAACTAGGGAGACAAATCTCCACCACAGCACTCATATATCCCTTTGTCTTTACCTGGGACATGGGTCTTATTGCTTCAAGGCTTCTTCCAGGCAGTGAAGTTCTGGCTTGGCAAGTTTTTTTCCAAAGCCTGGCTGGCTTATGAGCTGTGCTGAAGCTGTTTTGGGCTCCTTTACCAGAAGTCTTGTTAGCAGAGCCCCCTGCTTAAGGCTGGTAGACTGGCCTTGTCCATGGCTTTGATAAGGTATATTTTGAGATACAAGTCCAGAAGCAGTCACATGAATTGCACCCAAGCTGCTCCTGCAGTGCCCCCCCCCCCCCTTTATACCTGCTCATCTATATTCTGATATAGAGTCCAACTCTGGCACCAAATCTGTTATTTTGCATGGTGGCTCAATTTGAATTTCTGCCACTCTCCAGGACGGTCCTTTGTGTACCTAAGAGGAAGGCATGGTGCTTCTGCTACATTTGACTTAGCTCTGATAGAGGTAAATCTGGCTTTTAAACAAACACTTTGCATCACAATATCCTGAGTTACATGACTGCTTTTGAACAGAATTAAGCATATCAAAGATAGTCAGCAAATACCATGTGAGGCAGTCTTGTGAAGGCTGCTATAGGAAGAAAATACACAATTGCAAGCTTGAGGGGAGGGAAAATAAGGCTGGTAAGGGACCAACGGGTGAAAAAGTCATAGAAGAGAACTATAGAAAGCAGAGATGTGTTGAGTAAGCTATACAAAGCAAGGGGAGAGATGTTGAAGCAACTGAAAGCATGAAGCATCTGTATTTGGAAACACTTAGAGAAGCTAGCAAAGTAGTCAAGAAGGCAAAGATTCAAAAGGAGGAGGAAATAGCCAATGCAATAAAATTGGGGGGGGGGGGGGGGGAAAATAAAAAAATTTCAGATATATTAGTGAGAAGGGCAAAAGTGGTATTGTCAGACTCAAGGGTGCGGGGGGGGGGGGGGAGGAATATGTAGAAGCTGATAAGGATAAAGTGGACTTGCTTAATTTTTGTTGTGTGTTCAGATGAAGAACCAGGAGCAGGACCTCAGAAAACACCCACAAATAGGAACAGAAGCAAGGGACATCTTGAACAAATTTTCAGAAGACTGTTCGTGAGAAACTAGCTCAACTTAAAGTAGACAAAGCAATGGGACCGGATGGGATACACCCTAGAATACTGAGGGAACTTGGGGACGTTCTAGCAACTCCACTGACCGACCTTTTCAATGCCTCGTTGGAGTTGGGAGTGGTGCCAAAGGCTTGGAGAGAGGCTCATGTGGTGCCTTTACACAAAAGCGGAAGTAAGGATGTGGTTGAAAACTACAGGCTGGTTAGTTTAACTTCGGTGGTGAGTAAATTGGAAACGCCGCTGGAAGAGAAAATAGTGAGGTTTCTGGAGTCCAGCGGATTACAGGATCCGAGGCAGCATGGATTCACCAGAGGCAGGTCTTGTCAGACAAATCTGATTGATTTGACTGGGTGACCAGGGAGTTGGACCAAGGGAGAGCTCTAGATGTGGTGTATTTAGATTTCAGTAAAGCCTTTAACACTGTTCCTCACAGGCGACAAACAAACTGAGCACCCTAGGGATGGAACCTAAAGTTACTACTTGGGTTAGAAATTGGTTGGGTGGGAGGCGACAGAGTACAAGTAAATGGAGCTCACTCTGAGAAGGATGTTACAAGTGGTGTGCCTCAGGGATCTGTCCTTGGTCCGATTTTTTAACATTTTTGTTAGTGATATAGCAGAAGGGCTGTCGGGTAAGGTTTGCCTCTTTGCAGATGATACCAAAATCTGCAATAGAGTAGACACCCAGGAAGGTGTAGATAACATGGGGGTAGGGGGGGATCTAGCTAAGCTTGAAGAATGGTCTAGAATTTGGCAGCTGGGATTTAATGTTAAAAAATGTAAGGTCATGCATTTGGGCTGCAGCAATCCAAGGGAGCAATACAGTATAGAAGGTGAAGTACTTTTGTCCACTAAAGAGCGGGACCTAGGCGTGGTTGTGTCTGATGATCTTAAAGTAGCTAAACAGGTAGAAAAGGCGACGGCAAAAGCTAGAAGGATGCTTGGGTGCATACGGAGAGGAATGGCTAGCAGAAAAAAGGAGGTGATAATGCCTCTGTATAAGTCTTTGGTGCGACCTCATTTGGATTATAGTGTGCAATTCTGGAGACCGCACCTTCAAAAGGATGTGAACAGGATGGAGTTGGTGCAGAGGGTGGCTACTAAAATGATTAGTGGGCTTCATTATAAAGCATATGAGGACAGACTTAAGGATCTTAATATGTACCCCTTAGAGGAAAGGCGGGATAGAGGTGATATGATTGAGATGTTTAAATACCTCCGTGGCATAAATGTTCAGGGAAGAGAGCCTCTTTCAATTGAAAGACAGTTCTGCTATGAGGGGACATGGGATGAGGGTGAAGGGAGACAAATATTTCTGCATATCACTCCTGAATCTCTTTACGGAAAGAGTAGTGGATCCATGGAATAGTCTCCCAGTGGAGGTGGTAGAGATGAGGACAGTAACTGAATTCAAAACAGCATGGGACCAACACAGGATGTGACTGTTGTAGTTATAGAAGGACAGACTAGATAGAAACATGACAAAGACCACATGGCCTATGTTTCTATGTAGGACCAAGTTCAAGAAAAAGGGAATGGGAGGGGTAACATTACAACCAACTGGAATGGAACAAATGGCTAGAACATCTTTATGATGTCCTAACTTCCTTCAGTGTCAGTAAATATTAATTAGTACTGTCTGCTCATTAAGTTTTAATCCAAAGTTAAACTAAACCAATATAGTAGTCACCTCTCCCCCAAAGGAATGTTCATTGGTAAGGAAGAGGTAGAATATGCTATGCTAGTGAATCCCAAGACCAACAGGGGCTACAAAGCCTGCTGAGATTCAGTTAGGTGGGAGGAAAAATGGCTCCTGTGTAAGCTTCTGGGTATATTCTATTCTATTGAGGGTCTTTGGCTACCAACCACTGTGTGTATTGAGGTGTAGAACTTAAGGACACTGGAGAAGTCATTACATAGCAATGGGAGAAGACAATTACTCTGGCAGGGAGCAGATGTCAGAAGAACGAATGAAGTGTAGCTGGCACACCCAGGTGCCAGGGGAAGGTACTGTGAGGTTACTGGTGCCTCCAGCTTCTGTAGCTATGAGAACACAGCATGGCTGCCCATTTTAATAGTTTCAGATTCAGAATCACTCTGGGCACAGACTGTTCTTAACAGAATGAAGCAGTGACCTAGTACAAGAGGCCCCCAGAAGACACTGTGGTCCTGTCCTAATGACCCAGCCACTAAACCCAATCGGATTGCTAGTCAGGTAAAGAGGGCAATCAGACTAGCTTTTGCAAAAAAGAGAGAGAGTGTAACAGTGTGGTAGTGGTCATCTATTGCTGTATTTTATGCAATGGCACCTGTCTGGGCTAGCTGCTATTTTCTTCCTTTTGTTGCACTGGGCAAAATGGAGCATTGAAACGTTCCTATGTGCACCTCCCCCCCCCCCCCCATCTTCCCAGTCTTCTTGGTGTGTGGCCTGTGATGCTCCCCTCATGAAGCAGCTCCCTCAGGCTTTCAACTTACACAATTCTGCAAAGAAAAACACCCCGCCAAAGTTTCGGTTTTAGCAGCCCAGATAGGACAGTAGTGCAAGTTCTCAATGTTACTGTACAAAAGACACAGAAGCTCTTTACCTGCTTCCTCTTCAGTCAGTGGGAGATACTGATCCACAAGAGCCTCAGACTTGGTCAGTGCGGCATCTATGCCAGTGCTCACCATCTGCACCATGTTGCTTTCCAGAACAGTGTTCATGCTGCCACTCACAGCTGTCTTGGTCATTTCCATGCTCCCCTGCACAGCTTTCATGGTCTTGTCCACTACACCAGCGATTGTATTGGCAACTGTGTCCTTGACATATGTCCCTGCTCCAGCTACAGCTTCTTTAGCACTAACCACCATGTCAGTGGCATCAGCAGCAACCTATATATTGAAACACAATTATATGGTGTCTTAATGCTGCATCTCAGTGCCCCAAATTCAGTTACTTCAATGCTCTGAAGGGCAAGAGCTGTCAGCTCAGGTCAGTTACCCCAGGCTTTCTGAAGAGTATAGCTACTGGTAATACATTTTGCTGTTATCCTTGTTCCCAGAAGACTGCATCATTCTTACCTACTCCTAGGCCCAAATGCAGCAATCCACGGTCTGCTGAAGCCATCTCTAAAGCCCGAGTCTACACCATGGGACCAACATGTTAGTGCACCCTCTGATCAGGAGCCAAAAGCAGGAACCATACTACTTGTAATTAGATCATGCATGCTAGGACTGCTTTGGACAGCAGAGCAAATGAGCCGACTTCCAGTTGTATGTGACAAACATACAAGTCAAGGTAGGTGAAACTAGTCACTAACCAGCTGCAATAACCTAGAGCAGCAACCTGCCAAGGGTATGGAACGTCCCTATTTGTGCATCTTCACATTCCTTATAGTCTGTGCACCAGTAAGGAGTAAATCAAAGGGAGAAGCTACTTTACCTTGTCAGCTGGTTGATGGAGGATGGGCAGCTTCTCTTCAATTTTCTCCAGACCAATGCAGGCATAACTGTTGGTAAGAGCAACTACAAAAAACAGCATTAATGCCTAGTGAAAAGGTAAACAGCTACCATTATGGAAAGCTTGGTCACTCGGGTGCTGTACATTTACATGGTTGTTTTGACACCCAGTTTCTTTTTTTTCAAAGTTCTAGCTCTGTTAGAATAAGGGTTGATCAGCCCCCCTTCCCCCCAAAAAAAATTTTGGATCACAATCTCCCAACACCCCTTGTCTAATTAGAGTGAAAGCTGGGCTGGGGTCATGCACCAGGACTCCTGTAGGCTAGCAGTCAGGCTCCGAATCTGGCCACTAGGTGTCACTTAAGCTAAGAAGCTAAGTTCCCATATCTCACTACCCCAGTTGAGCTGGAAAGCAGAAAGCTCAGTGTAGGAAATGGAACCTTTTGTATAGTGAGACACTTGCCACTGAACCCACCAAGGAAGCTAGCAACCAATGTTCACACATTATGGTGACTACACACATTTTAAGTAGATCACATGTTCTTCAGAATATCATTATAGCAGGCAAGACCAGCATCTCAGTGTATGAATGTATGGCATAGGCATTAGGTGAACTAATCAACTAGCGTGCAATATCCCCAGTGGCACCCATTACCACCACTGTCACCCCTATTCATACAGGCAGTTATGGCAGTAGACAGCCACTCAGTGCTTACCTTTAAGGTTTGGCACCATGGAGCCGTTTGCTTTTGTAGCCCTGATGCCCAATAGCATCTTGAGGCAATCCCACTAGTGCTGCTGCCTCAAGGGCAATGGCCATCTCTTTACATGAGTCCACCAGTCATTAGACCACTAATGTGAGAAACTGCAGGTGTCACATTTGCACTACCTTGTTCCCACCCATGCTAATCCCAGACTCCAAGTCAGCCAGCCATGGCTATGCCTCTGGCCCAGACGTATACTTCCTTTTCTCAGGGCCAGAACTTATGGTAGCTCCATTCAGCTTGCTTATTTGGTGTTCCTGTACAGTACTGCAGCCATTTCAGAAGGTCCCCAAAGAAGGGCCTACCCAAAGGTGGAAGGCTGGCACAGAGTTTGTGTATGCACGTACCTTAGGTTAGTCCAAAGATTTGGGTTCTCCATAAGGCTAACTTTGTTCTTTACAGGGCTGGCCCATCCATTATGTGAGAATGTTGTTCACATAGGGCCCTGCACCAACATCCTGCACCAAGTACCAGCAGGCAGGGCAGCTTTATAGGGAGCTGGAGAAGCCCTGGCTCACCTCTTAATAGCTGCCTAAGTGAAGAGTGTCTTTGGTTCATTTCAGTATCTGTACTGTAGTTTATGACACTGCTGTGCTGAATGCTGGGAAACAGGATGTCCCCCTATGACCTCAGCGCAGCAGCAGCATGTAAGATACAGTACAGCTGCTGAAGTGAAGAAAAAAGGCACTCTTGACATGGCAGCTGTTATGTGAGCTGGGGTCTCTGGCTCCCTCTAAAGCTTTTTGGAGGGCCATGGGGCTCTTTGGGACAGGGGGCTTGGACTGGAAGTGGGCTGATGCTGGGTGGGGCTGGAACTAGAAAGGATGGGGCTGAGTGTGAAACAGGGGAAATATTGTGTGGGAGGGAAGAAGAGTGTACGATTAACAGGGTATTGGGAGAGTAAGTGGCAATTGATGGGTAAAATTTGAGTGGATGAAAGGAATAAAGTTGGAGAAAAACAAAAAAGAGAAGTGAGTTTAGTATCAGATGTAGAGAATGGAAAACTAGGAGAGAAGGCCAAGTGGACAACAATGGAGAGCTAGAAGACACGAAAAAGCCAGAGCAATTGCAACTGAAAAATAAGATGCACAAAAGATAGAACCACTATTTTAAATTAACTGGAATATGTCAGCTCTGGAAAGTGTACTAAACAAAATGCAGACAATAAAGATGCAGAAGAGGACGTTTTAGTTTTTTCTACAGTTCGGCTTTTGGGGATCCAAGTTTGTCTTCCTATTTCTTTGTTTAGTGATAGCTCGGTTACACATGCAGAACATAGACCGAGGTATTCTGTTTATGTAGTTTGTGCGACAGTGCCACTTGTTCGTTCCCCAGTAAGAGATGTATTGGTATTCTCTGAGATATTGGTTTAGTATTTGCCATGTTGCCTTTTGATATGTAGGGTATGGTGCTTTGCGAATCCTGGTAGCACTATTATGATATGAGTTTGCTATGGGTTTTAAACCAGCAGTTTGTAGTACTTCCTAATGTGCCTGGCGGTGGGCACAGGAATATAATAAAGTAGAAATCTGGTAATCATTCATTTACTCATTAAGAGGCATGTTTACTAAACGTTAGTTCATATTAAACATTATGCAAATGAGGCCCTGCACACCCACTGTCCCTTGGGCTGCCCCTGGTTCTTTGTTTTTCATTAATTTTGTGTTACAAAGATGGTAAAGTTCAGAGGAGAACTGCCAAATGGGGTGACTTCTAAACTAAGACTGGTGTAGAACCTTCAGTGTCCACTGCTACCAATCTTCTGTTTCTGCTGGAGTCTCAAAAAAGGCTAAGCCTTTGAAAGTGCACCAAAGACAGATGTTTTCTAGAACAGTAGTTAGGAGACAAACTGAGTTTGTAAGGGGGAGGGTATGACCAGCTAAAGTGTACACATGCACACCCATCCTAATCAGAAGTCTCCAAGCGGACTAGTGAATTTGCTAAAGAACACAATAAGGATCACATTCAGACCCTCCATGGTAAGCCTCCATGAAAGCACTGGATCTAGCTTCAAGGTCAAGCAATTGGCAAGTGATTTGCCTATTGTCACAAGGCGCATGAGTAGCAGTAGCAAGCTTCTAGTATTAGGTGGGAAGCAGTGACCTTAGTTCTGCAAGTGTAGTTCATTCCTGCTATTCAGCCCCCTCCCCCAACATAGCTCTGTCAGACTAGTTTATGCTATGCTATGCAGCCCCCCCATTTTCCACACTAGTGCCTATGAAGCACAGTCATATGAAGACTTAAAAATGCTAGCAAGGAATACGTAAGTCAGCTAACAGTTAGGTTGGGCTTCTGCATGATGGGAAAAATTGTTATCAGCAAGACATTAACGGGAACTCTTTGTTGGCCTAAATTAGGCCTAATGACTGCATTTTCCCATTCATGTCAGCTGAGGTTGTGGGCTAGTTACAAATCCCTACACCTTTAGAAGGCACAACAGGATATGTCAGATTGCCTGCTTTGCAGGGGGTGAGAAAGTACAGTAAGGCTGTCCAGCTCAGGCAGAATCAGACTAACAGAAGCTAGCAAAGCCCTGGTAGAATTTCCAAGAAAAACCCTATACTTGGGGAACTGATGATCAGTGGTGATTAACTCATGTGAGAGCAGAACTGGCTACTTTTTGCCTGCATCAGCTTGCGAGTGAGGTGGTGCTCTTACTGGCCCAAAGCAGATCATCAACTGCAGCACATGCCGATGGTCCAGATTGTGATGCCCCCTGTAACTGCTACACAAAGTTTAACCTGCCTTCTTAGCACATTATCTGGAGCCAAGGGTTTTCTGCCAGTGTTGCTGTGTCTCATGTAACCCCCACTTCAAGTCACTTCACTAGCTCCCTTTCCACATAGTGTTCAAGCTTCTCCTGATGTACCAGTGCATTCCTTCTACAGCTCACTATCTCACTCTATACCACCTCCTTGGGAATGCCAGTCCTCTGGCAGATCCCTTTTATCTATGCCCTTCTCAGCCACTGCCAAACTCCAGACATCATTCATGCCACCTTGCTCTTATATACGCCTGGAAACAAGCTACTTGAGTCAGAATGTCAGGCTCCTTCTCTAGACCTATTCAAATCCACACTAAAAACCCACTTTTGGATCCTGATGCGCCTCTCTTGTTCATCTTACCATGCTCTATTCTCCAGTTTTGTCTTGATTAGTTTGTAAACTGATGAGCAGGGACTGTATTACATCTATATGTATAGCACTGTATATGCCTTTTAGTGCTATACAAGTTTGTATTAGTAGTCAGTGAACCTTAAATAAGCAAGGCTTAAGGACCGTTTCGCTAGATAGTGCTCTTAACCTATTGGGTAAGAAAAAAAAACCATGCGGGGCATGAACAACTTTACAGTTCAAAGTGTTGTCAGGTGTCTTTTAGGACCACGGTTAACATCCCCCAAACAGATGTAGGCAAAATCACTTACTCTGTTGTTCCAGTTTCTGGATGAGGGGCTCTGTACTGTTGAGGGCCACAGTAGTGATGCTCTTTACCCCCTTCTCTGACACCTCACAGGCAGACTTTAGGTACGGATGGTTCTCTTTTGTGCTGATGTAAGCAGATGACACCATGTCACAGGTAGAGCTCACTAGTGGCAGGCTGGCCACCCTCAGTACAATGTTCTGCCAAAACACAGTCAGAACATTAGAAACCCATAGAAGACAGACCACACCAGCTAATTCACAGTATTTTATACATACCTCTTCGTCAGGTGCTACTGAAGCCATTTTCTCTTTTCTAGAGTCTACAAAATATTAGAACAAAACAAAAGAATAATATATATATATATATATTCCACCACAAGTCTTACTACAAGTCATTCGAATTTTCTTTAGGTTTACATTACGTAAGCACAACACAAGAGACTGTCTTCATGTCCCCTTTCTAACTTCACAGGCTAGAACATGTACTTATGTGGGCGACTCAGGGAAAGATAGTCACATCTTGTTGGTTATCAGTAACTGCATGCAGGGCTAGTATGAGACATTAGCTTGCTAGGCAGCATTGCTAGTTAACTGTATCATTCATGATTTGTACACTACTCTTTCGTTTATGTGCATGCCTACAGGTAAAGTGAGCTAGTGGTGCTTTGAATTTCCAATAGTCAGAATTGTTTTACTGTGAACACTACTGCTCTTTATCACCCTTCTCCCAAGGACTACTGCACTAAGCGAGCACCCAGTTTTACCTAAAGACAAGCCTGCCTTGCTCAACAGCAGCTTCAGAATTTAACAGGAGTCATTGACCCCTACCAGGTCACATTTTCAAACAACTACAATGAAAACAAAGTCTACAGACAGTTTTCCTAAAACCAGGTTTCCCCCACCCCACATGCAGCTAGTATGCAGAATCCCAGCAGCTTAGGCATAAGGAAAGCAGTCAATAAAGAAAACAGACAAAATAAAACAGTTAAACCAGCTTCAAGATAAGAACTACTGAAAGCAAAACAGATTTCCAAAAAAAAGAAAAACACCCCCACCCTAAACCAAACTCATTGCTCTATTGCAAGGTGTTACTACCTTCCAGAAGCCCAGCAAAAGAAAAAAAAACTGTTCAACAAGAACCTTTCACCTCCCTCCCTAAGGAATCTTTTCTAGGAAAGGCAAGGGTGGGGCCCCTGAGATTCAGCACATCCCCTATCCCTAGCTCCTCCCTGGCATGTTTTACTACTTAGTTCTTCCTGCCCTCCTGCACCTCTTTCCCCCTGAGCTAGTTTATTTTTACGTTTGAGGTTCTTTCTCATCTCCCTCATTTGCCCTGCAGGGACCATACGCTCCTTCATGTGGCCCTGGTCTCAGTTCCACTAGCAGGGTTGGATTGACCTACTAGATATTCAGGATTATCTCTGTGGGTTGGTCAGGCTGGTGATGTGGTGGAGGATCAGGCTGTTGTGTGGCAAAGCAGTGCTCCACTACAGTACCACACTTTTCCTACCTTCCAGAACAGTCCTACAGAGAAGTGGTGGAGTAGCCCAATGGTTAGAGCACTGGCTTAAAACCAGCAGAACAGGGTTCAATTCCTAGTAGCACCCCATGTGACCTTGAATAAGTCACCTAAACCTCCATCGTCTCAGAAAACAATCAATGTCACAGTTTCATGCACATCATCAACTTTAAGTTACAACATAAACCACTTTGACTACTTGATAAAGCAGTTCAAAAAGCCTGAGAAATAAATACAGGACTTTCCCCTCAGAGACTCCAGAGCCAAAAAGAGATAGACTGTACTTGCAGGCCTGCCCTTTGTGCTAGTCTCCATTCCAGGAACCACAGACCACAGTGATTCTATGATCCATCTCCCATAGATCCACATTTTGCATGTCAACTTTCACAGATCATTAATGGACACCTCTCCTCAGGGAAGAAGGGCCCCTCTCAATCTGACAAGTTAGGGAAAGGATTCTGCTGAAAAGACACACCCTGGATTTTAGGAATTCTGAAGAGAGTGGTAATTCAGGGTCTATTGCATAGCCTGGAGCACGTGGCTTCCACCTGCAGAGTTACCCAGTTTGAAGATTGACATTTGTAAACCAGTCCTGGATTTCTAGCAAGCTCATTCTGATGCACTATGTGGCCAACAGCAGTGATTCCAATGGGTAAAATCAGAAACTATAAAATCCAAGCTGCATTGCAGAGAAAATTTAAAGCAAAATAAAGCAAAAAATCTCACTCCTAGAACTGGGTAACTTGGTAACTCTGTATCTGCTTTCAGCTATGTACAAATGGGAATTGGCCCAACAGGAACAGAGACAGCAGTGGGAGGGTTGCCCCCTCATCCCAAGTCAACCAACCTAGCTGATCCAGTCCTGTAGTTCTGAGGAGAGAATTACTAATCCATGTATGTTATGGAGAGAATGAGTTAGTCCTGCTTTCTCCTCATTCCATGCAAGGGCTCTAAGGGGGTGTTTACTAAACGGCAGTAGCGGACTCCATGCAAAATCAATGGGGCCACGGCTCCGATATCGTGCAGAGTCCACTACTGACGTTTTTAAAACACCCCCCCCCCCCTAAGTTTCTCCTTCTTAATAAAGTTTACTTGAATCAAAAGTTCAGATATACAATGGATGGTGAGACTCAGGGGCACAGAAGGATTTACTGACATTTAGCTTCTTTTTGGCAGACTGAGCCTTCCCAGGGCTCGCAAACTAGATGTCTCTACCATTGAAGCTTCTAAGGAGACTCAAACAACATCTGTAGTCAGAGCAAAATAATAGATCTTGTTGGCAGACATGTCAAAGAATCACCAGGGGGTACTTTACTCTCAGGGAGGATGAGTAATTTTCAAATAGCCCCTTTACCTGAATAGATACTAACCTGAGTAAATGACTTTTGGAAACTTCCCTCAACAGAGGTAGATAAATACTAAGTTTAATTTTTAAAAGTATCATGACTACCTAAGTGTTTTTAGAGGAGTGTTGGGAATGGAAGATATTGGGAAAATCATGAATGTTGAGTTTAATTATGAAAGTCTCAGGGGGGCCTATGGACATGGAAGATAACTGAAGGAAGGGCACAAGGCGGAAATTCCCATTAGGCATCTATTACTCGTACACTGACCCTGCCTCTGGCATCTTCAGGGGGGCGAGTAGCACGTCCCCCTGCTGCAAATCTGCTGCTCTCCTATTCCTATCCCCTTTCTCCTGTGAGCTGGTGGCACTGGTGGTGTTGGCGAACTCTTGGAAGAGGCAGCAGCAGTGGGGCCGAGCAGCACAAGCAGTAGAGAGAGAGAGAGTTAAGGCCGCCAGGGTGGATACGTTGCATTGACTGCAGGTATGTGCATCCATGTCTATCCTCCCATAGACAACTTTACGCTTTCAACATACTCAAGAAACAATCACACCTGACACAGGTAACACCAACATCTACTAAACAAATGTGCCCATAACCCGAACGGCACCGAACGTCACTGAAGCAGGTACGCAGAAGAGATTGCTTCCTTAATCCATCTGGAAATGGAAGCCTTAGTCGCCACTGCGCCCTTACGCGCTCCTCCAAAGAGAACAAACAACCGATCCGTTTTACGAAAGGGCTCAGTGACCTGTAAATAACGCCGCAAAACCCGTCGCACGTCCAAGCGTCGGAGGACCGGTTCCGACCCTCCCCCATCAAGGTTCCCTAGAACCGGCAGAGACACTACCTGATTGACGTGAAAGGGAGAAACCACTTTCGGCAGAAAGGACGGAACCATACGCAAGGTTAGCTTACCCTCTGAAAAGATAAGAAACGGTTCGCGACAGGACAAGGCCTGCAATTCAGAGATACGGCGAGCAGAGCAAATCGCTACCAGGAAAACTGCTTTCAAAGTCAAATCTTTCAACGAAGCGCGCTTCAACGGTTCAAAGGGCGAGTTGTTTTTCTTTTCCCTATTTTAGAAATCGCTTAACAATTTTTTGTAAGCATCACATTCTACCCACCTGCAACATTCGTAGTCGTCCTAAAAAACACAGTCCGGCACAGAAGTCACAGTAAAAGCAATGTTAACAATGTTCTGCCCCCACATCTATGAGTGCATATGTACAGTCAGTGGTATTGCATACAGCCTGCAAGCAGCTCTCTGCCTTGTTCCTTCTTCATGATTCTTTCCTTCCAGTCTCCTGGAGACCTCCCTGGCTCATACCTCAGCCAAGGTACAACCGTTAACCATACAGGTCAGTGGCAGAGCTCCCTGGCCTTTGGGATATTCCTCTTCACCCCTTCTTGGGCAGAAATCTCTGGCTTGAGTACAGCAAACAAAGTGTCACTGCCTCTCTCTGTCTTCTGCAATCCATTATCTTTTCACCTGTTGAGCATCTGTCCCTAGCGTCATTCAGCAAATTCCTGTCAGCAGTTGTTGGAATGAAGCAGTGACGCAGATAGACCCAGCATGCATGTTGAACTAGAAACAGTGTACCTCTTCCTTTCAGCTATCACAGTAAGTACCTTATATTGCTCATTGTAATAAACAGTTGGACATTAAGAGACTGGTCTTTCCCTTGTACGCTGAACTGGTTTAGCTGGTTGTTGAGGAAGGCACTGATGTACGCATTCTATGAAACACATACACAAAGCCACACAGCCTTACATCAAATCCAGAAGATCCCTGTCCATAGCCTCAGTCATTTACTCACATTCCTCTCATCCCAACATTTTCAATTTCTCCTGGAAAAGGGACTCAGAAATTTCCCTCCTACAACCCGGTCCCTGTGTTCATGAAACCTCTGCAGCTCCTATGCTGGGTTCACGTTGAAGTCAGCTGCTTGGAAATGCCCCTTCTTCTGTGCAGGGTAGCTGCTGGGGTCAGCTGTCCAGTCAGGTCCTGTTATTCTTCTCCTGTGCAGACTGATGTCTTTCATTTAGCATGGCTCACACTGAATTTCAACTCCTGATCTTCTTCTATTTAACTCAAGCCTTGGTGTCATGAGTATTAGAGCTGGAGAGCAGTATGCAGTTATCAGACACTAAGCTAAGTGGCTTCAAAAGGGACATGAGAGTGAGCAGGAACAACTGATGAGTGTCAGAAAGGTTAGTCTTGGGTACTTATACAGGACAGGCAGGTACGAGCCTTGGGGCCTGGAAAGAGGGAGCAATGTTGCAGGGCCTGTGGGTGGGAGGTAGGAAGAAGTAGAGTCAGTGGTCAGGCAAGGCTCACCTCTTGTGTGCATCTCCTGCTTCACAGCAGCCCTAGACCAGAGTTTAGAGTGTTCGGTTACCATTGTAACCAGACACTATATAGTCGACTCGAAAACCAGACTGTCCTGTTGCAAATCACCCTCTACAAGCAGCTCATGCTGTGCCCAACTTCTCTGTCCTAAGTACATGTTTTCTGGGAGACAGGGCTGGCACCCCAGGAAGAAACACAAAATTCCAGATTTGGCCTAGGGCATGGAGGGGGGTTAATGTAAAAGGCAGAGGATTTAGGAGGCTAAAATGGGTAGGGAATACGGAGATAGCAGGGGATGGCGGGGGGGGGGAGGGGTAGAGAAGCATGCATTAAAGGGAAAACAGGGATTGGAGTAGCAGTGAGGATTCAGAGAGCGGGAGTGAGGAAAGGATCCTAGCGACTCAGGGGATGAGTGGTCAAGCACTAATGGGAATGTGGGGAAGTCATTAATCTGGGGACACAGCACTGGGGATAAAATAGAGACACTGGAACCAGTATTCAGTGCTGGCAGTGAGCAGCTTAATTGAAACACCAATGCCTGTATTTAAATGAATATATAAATATTCACGCTTTTATACATATTAGGGCCCGGTATTCATTTGGGCAGGCTATTCGCTGCTACAGCGCATAGCCACACCTGCGAAACCTTAAACCCGGATATTGAAGGCTGGGGTCATATGCAGCCCGGCATTGAATATCTGGATTTGCCACAGATGCCCTGAAGACGCAGTACCTAACCAGGCAACAGCGATATTGCATACTGCCCGGTTAGTTCATGCAGCTTAGAGATAGGCAAGGGTTTTCCTCACCTATCATTAGCCGCAGGTCACTAACTGGGCAGCATACAATATTGCTGCTGTCCAGTTAGGGACAGTCGCCGCTTCCGTTCCTCCCTGGACCGCCCCTGATACGCCTCGATGCTAAGCAGTTAGCATCAGTGCTCGTAAGGGAGAAGAGAGAGGATATTCAGCGGCACTAGCCATATTTATTTATTTATTTATTTTATTTATTTTATTACAATTTCTTATATACCGCACTATTGTCAGCGCGGTTTACATACAACCAAATGACCATAACAAACTGTTTGGCTTCACATAGAACAGGAGAAAACAACTTGGATAACATATTAATGTTGAATATCCCGTTCAGCAGCTGTCATACCATATAAACCATCTGTAAACCGTGTAACTGCCTTTCTAATATCAGTCCTGTAGTCTGCACCACTGACTATACATACTGTGCAGTCACCACCTCTACTGCTATCCATTTAGTTTAGACCTTCAATTCAGCACTACATCCTCGCTCCACCCCTTCACTGTATGGATAGCTTTGGCCTGGTTAGAGGGATTTTCAGCCCGACACTATCCATACAGCATATTTCTGTGGGGTTGCAATGCAATCTCCATAATTGTATTATTAGTTTGTGGGTTTTTTATTCTATATTTCCTAGGAGTCTGTCTGTGCTCTGTGTGTATGAAAGAGGCCAGGTATCCTGCTAGCATCCAATTCTGTACAGAATCCATCTGTGCTAATGTGGCACGTTTAGATTTCCCTGTAGATGTATTGATGTTCTAGTGCCCACTGTAGTGTTTATGGTTATGCCTTGTTTCTCGGGAGGCACTTATTGTAAAATTCCAGAAAGTAAGTGCTGTTATGGTATGCAGGGGTGGCGGAAGGGATTTTTCTTTGCAGGTCCCAAGCCATGCCCCATCCCACAGGCAGAGACCCTTCCTATTTCACCCACTGGGATCCGATTTCCTGAGGGCAGACAGGAAGGGGCTTGGCCAAGATCATGGCTTTTCTTCTGCCCATGGGCAGAAGAAGAGAGGATCCAATTTCCTGTGGGGAGTCAGGAAGGGGCTTTACTTCTTCTGCCCATGGGGATGGGATCCCTGCGAGCATCCTGCTGCCTGCCGTGCTGCGATATTTGGTGGGGGCAGGGCGGGTGTGGCACACCTTGATGCCCATGGTGGTATATCAGAATTACTTTATAAGTCTTAAGTGACTGTTGTAGGGTTTTGTTATTACTTTACAGAATATGCCTAGTACTGGAGAGGGTTTCTGTTAGCGAGCACTAGTACAGCTAATAGAGATGACACATGTTTGATAACTCAGCAATAAAATAAAGGCTCCAAGATATAAGCCTATTGGCCATTTCATAACCTACTGAAAGAATCGACAGGCAAAGCATTTTATTGTTGCCCATAAGCACCGGATTTCTGCTGAACACCACTCTTCCTATACCCAACTTGAAGACGGGGGACTAGAGCTAACTGGGGACTAAGTGTTAAATATCTATATGCATTCTAGACTACTGCAAATACTATTCTGTCTAATATGTAATGTTATTTGCATTATTTGATAGTTTTTTGGTACCCGAGGGGAGGCAGCTGGTGCAGTTACACCTGTTACATGGGAAGGGGTCCTTCCTGCTGGATTGCAAAGTGCCTTCACTGTCCCTTTACCGCTCACATAAGTGTTGCCCTTGCATCCACGGATCTAAAGTCACCATGCCATATCCTACCCTTGCCTAGCCACAGCACCAGTCTCACTTTATCCTCCTAAAAGAGCTGTATCACCAGGCACCTATGCTCTAAGGCAGGGGTTCTCAACCCAGTCCTTGGGACACACCTAGCCTATTTGTTTTTCAGGATAGCCACAATGAATATGCATGAGAGAGATCTGTGTGCACTGCCTTCAGTGTATGTAAATTTCTCTCATGTAGATTATGGTTATCCTGAAAACGTGACAGGCTAGGTGTGCACCAGGGACTGAGTTAAGAACCCCTGTTCTAAGGTGTTTCTTTTGGATATTTCTTTAGAGTGCAGATTAAAGGGGATAACCTCCTTAACCACCACCACTTACTGTTTATTTACCCATCCCAATTGGAATGCAATAAAAGTCGAGTCCTCTTTGGGTAAGGGTAGCTGCACATTCACGTTTGCAAAATGGCAAAACTTTAGGGGTATGTGCCGACATCTACACATGGACGCTGTGAAATTCCAGCACTTACACAGGGATGTTATTGATTTCTCCCATATGTACATTTCTAAAATGAACACTCCCACTGTACATGGATGTCCAGCATTTCTGCACCTCCTTCTACAATATAAACTCATGGCTCTTTTGAATGGCTATGTTATGTTGAATTTACATCTTGTTTTTGATTTACCTACATTTTCACATGGACATTACAGTAATCGAACAGCCTTTCTACCTCTGCTACAACTCCATTATTGCATTTCCTCCCTTCGTTCTTCTCTTGTCCGTGTAGTCTTCCTTTATTAAAATTATTGTAAGTGATGCAGATTCAGCTGGGATATGCAGTTTATGAAAATTAGATGTGATCATCATAACAGGGAGTACTCAACACTGCACTTTGTTCATTAACCTGTACCTTCTAGTGGGGATCTACATTAGGTAAAATTACCAGATTTCGGGATGTTACGCCTGGGATACTTTGGATGAAAGGTAGTATCTTGGAGCTGTGGGGAAAAGTCCCCCAGGACAGAATTATAGAAGATACTGGTTCTGCGTGGAACAGAACACTGACATGTTATTGAGTACGATGCCTGTGGCTAATGTGGAGAGAGGTGAGGTCCGAGAAGACTCAATAGGTCACTTGAACTCCACTGGAGGGGCGTAGTGGGAGACGAAAAGTGCTGTGTCTCAGTCTGCACTTTAATTAGGGAAAGGAGGTGATTTTAATCCAGAACCAGACATCAAGTAACTTTAATATTAGCCACAGGGTAGAGATAAACGGCTTGGAACAGAAATGGGCTGTATTTTGATTCCATTAGCTCACTAGACAGAGATCTTCTGTGAACAAGTGTAAAGTAGCCTTTGATGAGTCCAAAGATCTATGGCAGGTCCAAACTGGCTCCAGTCAGTTCTCATCACCAACTTCTGTTTTCACAGGCACAAATAAGGCTGGAAGAGACAGAGGAAATATGCAGCTTGTTACCTCTTGATGTTTCTGCATATTTCATGGGAGCTGCGTGGAAGATAATTGATTTTCAGTTGGTTGATGTTGGATAAATGACAATTTTGCAGCATGATAAGAATAGCAGATTGTAGAACTTCCAGATCTTGTTCTAATACAACAGTTGAATTCACTCAGATACTCACTATGTTTAGGAGAGGGGCCTCCAGCATAAAAAACATCTAAAGACCTCCACTGGAAGAGCGAGAGGTTTCACCAGAATGCTCCCTTGTTATGCGAAACATCTGAAAAGTAATACCTGAAAGCTACCGCTAAGGGAATTTACAATTCTATAACACCAGTCAGTTTTCTGGATAGTTTCAACATCCATATGAGATGTGACTGTTCATTGCTTCCATTATATATGCACACTTGTCTCATGCATATTCAGTAGGGATGTCTTAAAAAGCCTGACGGGGTTGTACTCATAATAGCCTCAGTTTGAGATCTCTGTGCTTGACCCTGCCTACTGGTACTAGGGCTTCAGTGTAGGGACACCGTTGCCTCTGGTCTAGCATACATGAATCTTTAACTGGGAGGGTTATCTAATCAAACTATGCCATTTCATTCACTTATTATTATTGTCTTTAGAAACTCCACAAACCAGTAGTGTGAAAGCAAGCAGAGCTGTGGAAACAGAAATGTTCCCAGGGCTGCTTTCTTTTTTTGAAGGAGAAATCAGAGCTGACACGAGAGGAGGGGGGGGGGGGTGGGCTGGAAAGGAGCAGACACAGGGGGAGCTGAAAGGGAGTAGATACTTGAGGATGGGGATGGAAGGTGATTGGGTAATAGGAGGGAGGTTGGAAGAGAACTGACAGGGGTGAAGGTGGGGGCTGGAAGGGAGCTCACATGAGTGTTTGGAAGGGAACGTAAAAGAGGGGAAGGAGGAGGCTGGAGGGAAGGTGGGGGCTGGGAGGGAGCCGAGACCTGGGGATGGTACTGGAAACAGATGGACAGAGAAGAGGGTGAGTGGAAGGGAACTGACACAGGAAGGGGCACTGGGACTGGAAGTTTGCCAAACTTGGGATGGTATTTGGACTAGAAGGGGCTGGACGATGGAAAAGAAGGGGGATTGAAAGAGAATAGACAGCAGTGACGGTGCTGGGAATACAAGGGGGTTGACAATGGAAGGTACAGGAAGGGGAGGTTTTAAAGGGGGCTGATACTGGGGAAGGTTACTGGGACTGGAAAAAAGGCTTATGGAAGAAAATGAAGAAAGCAAAGGAGAGACAAGAAATGGCAGTTGGACTGTAGACCATAGAAAGAGAGCTAAGAGAAGACAGAGGAAAACGGAAACCTCAGATCAGGACCAGCATGATCAAAAATCAGACAACAAAGGTAGAAAAAATAATTTTATTTTCAATTTAGTAATTGGACTTTGCACTATCTTTATATTTCACGCAGTATGGGGAACTGCATCTCTTATCTGGTGTGGCACCGCATGCAGAGTCTGGCTTCTTGGGGTTTCATTTTTAAGTTTTTAAGTTTTGTCTACATATTTTTATTTTTACTGTAGGTTGTGGTCATTTATTCTGTACTTGGTGAGGGTCTGTATTCTGAGTATTGTGGTGATGAGGTTACTGACAAGCAGAGAAAAAGGGCTGCTTTGAAAACTTTTTCTTCTGAGTTAGAGCATGGCTCAGATAGGCATTCATTTAAATCAGCACCTAGAGAGAAAAGTCACAGGATTGAGTGTGCTGAGTACAAGCCACACCCTGCCTCCATGGCAACACAGAGTGCAAAGGAGAAACACCTGGGGAGGAGGGGCAAGGAAACGGGCTTCACACTCAAGCATTTAACCTCTCAGAATCAAAGGCAGAGAAGAACAGGAGCAGGATCAGGATTAGAGTTGGAGTTGGGCTTGGAACAGAAGCAGAGGTCAGAGCGTGAGCAGGAGAAGGAGAAAGAAAGAGAAAGCCTGAGGTGTCTGACCCGAGGCTTTGGAGCACGGCAGAGAAAGGCTGACCTTCAACACAGAAGGGGTTCTAACAGCAGCTCTCCCGGCAGAGACAGCTATACAGAGTTTGCAAGCCTTGGTAAAGGTAGGAAACCAAACTCTGGGAGACTTGTGGAATATAGTTCAGATAGCAGTGAAGCTACTGAGGATTCAGAAGGGGCGGTTTATCCCTCTAGAAAGCCTGAAAGGAAATCTGTTCCTAGAAGCCAGGGCAGACAGCTGAAGCATGTGAGTGTCTTGCCCAGAGAGATAAAGCCGTCCAGCTCACATAGAAAACCTGAAGGGAGAAAAGGTAATCCCTGGGAGAAACTGTTTAAGCTAATGCAGCAGTTAAAACCTGATTATGCACATAAAGACCCAGAGCTGTTTCAGAGTGAATGTGAAGATATGGAAACGGACTTAACTGGATTGGAGGAGGATACAGAGTCTCCAATGGATTGTTCAAAAGCCTATGTTTCCTAGGAGAAAGGCTGACTTGCTAGCTGAAAAGAATATTTCAGGACTGTGATAAATGCTCTGAGGTTTCTGAACCCTGAAAGCTAAAGGGAAAGGATTACAAATGTGTTTTGTTTGAAGTATTAGTTCCTGTATGCTGAAGGAAGCTATATGAGTTCATTATTGTTTCTGTTACTATGTGTTCATATTCTGAAGAGGATTTGCTTTGCTAAAGTTTGATGATAAAAGAGAAAATTAATAAATTTCCTGTGTATTGCCTAAAACCACTCGGACTGCTTACTGACCACAACTACAAAAGTCCCAGCAGCATTTGCTCTGGTGTTAAGCAAGAACAGTTGGCACGCGGCCCCTTCTAGGCGACCGCCTAGACAGGGTGCAGCGCCACAGTATGTGACCAAGTTTAGGTGTTCTGTTAACATGGAGTTTGTACATAGGGATCTGTCTTGCAGTAATTTGACTTCTACAGCACAGAGGACTAAACAAAGCTAAGCTTTTAGATTTTACAAGTGCCTCTTTTTATCTTAATATTAATTTCTGCTTGGGCTATAAGTTTAGGATTATTCAGACTGCCTACATTCCTTGAATAGTCTTTAAATCAGATATCTGAGTGTGCCCTCAGTTCATATAAGGTCTACTGGCCAGGGGCACTTAAGTTCCCTCCCACCGCAGGGTTGCATTACCTATATAGTCAAATACATTGACATCTGTCCTTCAAGTAATTGTTACACACACCTTTATTTCCTTTTCTCGTTCTAGGACCACTTTATAACAGTCTGGTTCAGTATGTTGTGTATTTAGTGCAATAAATGTGGTGCTTTCATGCTCAGAAGAATCATTTGGAACCTAAGAACTTGCACTATATGCCTCAAGGTAGTAGAGTCAGTTCTTTATTTATTTATTTATTTAACAGTATTTCTAAACCGCCTTATCATAATAATCAAGGTGGTATCACAGCAAACAATCTGGTAGTGTGAGTGTGTTATACATGCAGTGAGGGTGAAAATTTAGTTGGGTGCGTGTTGTATTGTGTGCTAGATTGGTTTGAGCTATGTACAAAGTGGGCTATATACAGTGGTGCTAAAAACATTTTATATACATACAGTGTTAGGCGGTAACGTGTGCTGCTATACAGTCGCTTAGGTTATGTGATGTGTCCATAGTGTTCTATGAACAGCATGGTTTTCAGCTGTTTTCTAAAGTCCTTGAGGTCTGTAGTTGCCCTCAAATCGTCCAGTAGTTTGTTCCATATTGTTGGAGCAGCCATGGAGAGTGCTCTGTCCGTTGTGTCCTTGCGTGTGTGTTTGTATTCACTTGGGGTGCTGACTCGGTTGTGTGTTTGTTTTCTTCTAGGACGTGTGCTGGTGTCTGGTTGTATGAGGGTGTGCAGGCTGTTGGCTGATGTGTGCTGTTTTATCTTAAATAGGTTTATGATAGTTTTGTATCTGATGCGTGCACCGATCGGAAGCCAGTGTAAGTCTTTTAAGGTAGGTGTGATGTGCTCCTGTCTTGCAGTTCCGGATATGATTCGTGCTGCGGTGTTTTGTGCCAGTTGGAGTGGTTTGATGGCTTGTTTCGGTAGTCCAAGGTATATCGGATTGCAGAAGTCCAGTAGTGGGGTTATCAGTGCTTGACAGACGGTACGGAAGTGTTCTGGGGCGAGGAGTGGTTTCAGTCTCCTGATGATTCGCATCTTGTAGTAGGCTTTTTGTATTGTTTTGTCTATGTGTGGCTTGAGATTGAGTTTATTGTCCAGCGTAACCCCGAGGTATCTCACTTCTGACCTTATTGGTATAGTAGTGTTTTGTATCTTTAAATTTATGCATAGCAGCTAAGGGAAGAATTAGCTGCACTTAAACACACCTTCTCAAGGGTACAAATTGTTCAAAATCCACCACCTCTCAAACAAAGAACCAAACAGCCCAGGAACAAATAGATCACAGTAAGCTCTGGTAGATTGTGACCTGTAACAGGGAGATACCCTCTAGAGATATCCTTGCATAATGCCATCTCTGCCTTTGAGGAGTGTGCCCAACCTGTGGAAATTGAAGTGCCCATAAATGAAAGGCTTAATGCCAAATCT
Source organism: Ichthyophis bannanicus (assembly GCA_033557465.1). Lineage (NCBI taxonomy): Eukaryota > Metazoa > Chordata > Amphibia > Gymnophiona > Ichthyophiidae > Ichthyophis > Ichthyophis bannanicus. The sequence goes on from CM066035.1 coordinate 338,930,565, forward strand.
ACTGCTAGTATACCAAATATGAAAAAAAAAATCACAAAACATCAAATTACTCCTACTTGGAGATTCCATCATCAAAGGCGCCAACTTGAGAACACAGTTCAATGGAGAGAAGATTGTCAACTGCCTCCCAAGCTCTTCAGCCAGCAGGAATACAAACCAAATTGTTGGTATAGTTAGTGCAGAAAGTGAGCACTCCAAAATTGACATTGTTATCCACATAGGTACAAATGACCTGGCTAGAAACAGTGTCCTGGTAGTTCAAAGGGACTTCTAAACTCTGGGAAAGAAACTCAAGCCCATTATTAACACTATAGCAGTCCCAGAAGTTCTACCTCTTCTTGGTAAGGGGGCAGAAAGACTGCATCACATAAACAGCTTTAATACATAGCTACAAATCTGCTGCAAACAAGAAGGATTTAGATATATAGGCAACTGAGGAAACAGATGGACCTACATCTCTCTCTTGTGGTGGCGTGACAGGTATAGAGCCCAAAGAAAGTGTGAAAAAACAGCCTTTTACCTCGGCAGAAGAAAGCTTCAGGGAGTTTAAGGGTTAAAACTCTAACCAAGAAAAAAAACTCTGTGCACAGAGATGTAGAGAGTGAGCCACGCCCTAGCTCTATGGTGACCAGGGGAGGTGACGAGGGAAGCCTGGGGGTGGAGTCTGAGGCTATAGGGCAGCCCCAAACATATAAGCAGGGGGGAACGAAAGGAGGGGGAGGAGTGAAAGGAGAGAGACCAGGAAGAAGGAAAGCAGGAGGAGATCGTGTCCGTGGACGGAGTCTAGGAGGGAAATCATCTGAGGAGGAGATGTTCCCTAGCAGGCTGGACAATAGCAGAGAAGCTCTTGAAACTACAGGAAGTAAGGAGATTAGGAGGACACGTGTAAGAGAAAAGTGCTCTATGAGAAGCCTCAAAGGAGATCCTTATTGCATGCGGCATTCAGACAACTCAAGCCCTGAAGGCAGCCTAGCTGGTAAGAAGGGTACAGCTGGCTTGGAACGCAGGAGAGTTGATTCTGGGGGAAATGCTGGTGGAAAGCAAGGAACAGGAATCTCTGTGAGGGAGGCTGTGGAGAAGGTTCTACCGGTGAGCACAGCCTGAGAGAAGACAGGGTGCTGGGAACAAGGTGAGCCCCTTGCAAGTTTTAAAAGGTTTCTTAAAAAAGAAAGATCTCCTATATCCTTCCCCTGCAACTCAGAGTAGTGAGGATTCCCAATGGGAACAGGTTTTGAAATTGTTGGAGCAGTTGAAACCTGCCGTTAGAGACGCTGAGGCCAGCCAGGTGCTAATTGAACCAAATGAGGAAAGTATGGAAGTAGAAGAATGCCTTTCAGAAAGTATATGTTCTGATGTTGAAATGGATTGCTCTTACTGTGTGAGTCATAAGAAGTAAAAGCTGTATGGGTTTTTAAAAGTAGTGAAAAGCCAGAAGCTTTGGAAAGTTTATGACCTGCTGGAAAGTTGGTTAATTGAAGCACTAATGTAGAGCTAGTCAGACGGGCTCAAAGAAGGCTATGAATGCTGGAAGTTAAAAAGACAATATTTGCAACTTGAAAGTGAAGAATGCCAATGTCTTTAAAAAGGAATGGTACACGGGCTTAGCAGCTTGTAACCAAGAAGCCAAGGTGCTGTGCAGAGCCCTGAGTGATACAGATTTGTGCTATACCAAGCTTGGGACCCAAGAATGTAATCTTGACTGAAGGCAAGGTTTATAGCTTCGTTTAAACAAGCTGTTTGCAACGGCTAATGCCTGAACTGTGCTGTAAAGTTTGTTTTTCCTTTTTGAATGGAGAAGTATCCCATTTTTGTTCTGGTTATATCTGAACTGCTGACAAAGAAGTTCAATTGGTTAAGTAGAAAATAAAATTCCTGTTACCTTTGAAACCCTCGGCTGTTTTGGTTCTTACCACACAACTACATTATTGAGAAGCCTCAGCATTGGGAATTCAGGTGATAAGGGACATAAAGAGGTACGCCCACTACATATAGGCAACCACCTAACCCATAGAGGGCGCTACACTCTGTAGTAGGGAAAAGGATCCTAAGTGAAAAATTCAGTCAGTATGTGAACAGGCATTTAAACTATGGAAAGGGGGTGATGGATGGAGAATAATAAGTTTAGGACGTCTTTTCCAGCTAAAATATAATAACATTGGAAACAGCCAAACTTTTAAACCACACATCAGCGGCAACAGGGAAGAGGAGTGTAGAACAAAATCCATGCTAAATAAAGGTAAGCCAGTCAACAAATGCTGGAAAGCAATGAGCACAAATGCTAGAAGCCTAGCCAACAAAGTTCCTGAACTAGAAGCCCTAATGGTGGCAATGGACTTGGACATTGTGGCCATTACAGAATCATGGTTTAAAGATTCACATAAATGGGATATAGCCATAGCTGGCTATAATCTATTTAGAAGAGATAGCGAGGGTAGAAAAGGAGGAGGGGTAGCCCATTATATCAAAAACAATATTAAAGCTGCTGAAATGCAGGGGACATGGGGAAAAGAAGAAGCAATGTGGATTGTGTTGGAAAAAGGTGATGGCACCGTCATCCATACTGGTGTAGCCTACAGGCCTCCAACGCAAACCAAAGAAATAGAGAATTTATTGATATTGCAAAGATAGCCATGAAGGGGGAAGTGATATATTGGGTGACTTTAATTTACCTGATGTGGATTGGAGGATTCCTTCTGCAAATCTGGAAAGAAGTAAAAAAAAAATTGTGGATGCCTTCCAAGATGCATTACTTAGACATGGAACCGACCAGGGAAGGCTTGATATTGGATTAATTCTCACCAATGGAGATAGCGTGTCAAATATCCAGGTGGGTGCCCATGTGAGCACCAGTGACCATCACACGGTGTGGTTTGAGATTAAAGCCAAGGCAGAGTCCAGTCATAGCAAGCTCAAAGTCCTAGGCTTCAGAAACACTGACTTCAGTAAAATGGCTAAGTACCTGAAGGAGGAGGTGACAGGGTGGGAGACAATTAGGGAAGTGGCATTACAGTGGGCTAAACTAAAAGGAGGCAATAAAAGGAGCAACAGATATATATGTAAGGAAAGTAAATAAAAACAAGAGGAAAAGGAAACGGAAACCTATCCGGTTCACCAAAGAAGAGGCTGCACAAATAAAGGCAAAACACAGAGCTTTCACAACATTCAGAAGTTCGGAAACAGAAAAACACAGAAAACAATACAGGATAAAACTAAAAGAGACAAAAAGAGAAATAAGGATAGCAAAATCAAAGGCAGAAGAAAAGATGGCAAAAGATGTGAAGTGTGACGACAAAACCTTTTTCAGCTATATTCGGGAGAAGAGGAAAAATCAAAGGAATTTCAGGATTCAAAAGCGATGAGAACCGATTTGTGGAAAGGGATATTGAAAAAGCAAATATGCTAAACAAATACTTCTCCTCTGTGTTTACTAAAGAAAATCCTGGTGAAGGACCACCTGTGATTGACAAATATACAATTGGAAATGGAGTAAATACCACACCATTCACAGATGTATTAGAACAACTTGCAAAACTGAAAATGGACAAGGCAATGGGACCAGACGGGATACATCCCAGGATACTGAAAGCACTCAGAGAGGTTCTTGCAGGACCGTTAAAAACATCCTTTAATAAATCCTTCAAGATGGGAGAAGTTCCACTGGACTGGAGAAGGGCTGAAGTGGTAATAGGGAAGAGGTGACACACTACAGGCCAGTAAGCCTTACCTCGATGGCGGGAAAAGTAATGGAGGTGCTACTGAAAGAGCAAATATTGGACTCTCTCAAAACCAACAGATTGCATGACTCAAGACAACATGGTTTTACCAAAGGACAATCTTGCCAAACAAATCTGATTGAGTTCTTTGACTGGGGGACCAGAGAACTAGATCAAGGGCATGCGATGGATATGATCTATCTAGATTTTAGCAAAGATTTTCATACTGTTCCTCATAGGAGGCTTATCAATAAACTCAATAGCTTGAGGATGGGTCCCAAGATGGTGAACTGGAAAAGAAATTGGTTGACTGAGACGACAGAAGGTGATGGTAAACAGAACTCACTCAGATGAAAGAAAGGTGGTTAGCGGTGTGCCCCAGGGTTCTGTCTTGGGGCCGGTACTGTTCACTCAGATGAAAGAAAGGTGGTTAGCGGTGTGCCCCAGGGTTCTGTCCTGGGGCCGGTACTGTTCAATGTTTTTGTGAGTGATGCTGCAGAAGGACTGAATGGAAAAGTGTCTTTTTGCAGATGACACAAAGGTTTGCAGAGTGGATTCCCCTGAGGGAGTGGAGAACATGAGGAAAGATCTACAAAAGCTGGAAAAATGGTCTAATGCTTGGCAGTTAAGATTTAATGTGAAGAAGTGCAGTGTCATGCACTTGGGAAGCAGAAATCCAAGGAATTGTATGCGATAGGGGACGGGAGGTTGGTGTGTAAGGACCAGGAGAAGGACCTCGTAGTGATTGTTTCTGAGGATCTCAAGGTGGCAAAACAGTGTGACAAGATGGTAGCAAAAGCCAGAAGGATGCTTTGTTGCATACAAAAAGGAAATACCAGCAGAAAGGAAGAGGTGCTAATGCCACTGTACAAGTCGCTGGTAAGGCCTCACTTGGAATATTGTGTTCAGTTTTGGAGACCATATCTCACAAAGGATATAAAAAGACTAAAAAGGGTTCAAAGGAAGGTGACCAAAATGATTTGGAGCCTGCATCAGGAGACTTAATTAATGAACATAAAAACAAACCTCTTTCAAAGACAGGGAAGCTGTAAAGCTAGAGGGCATAACATGAAGCTGCATGGGGTAAACTGAGAGGCAATGTCAGGAAATACTTTCATAAAAGGGTGGTGGATGCTTGGATGCCCTCCCGATGGAAGTGGTGGGGGCTAAGACATTGGCTGAATTCAAAATGGCATGGGACTTTATAGTAACAGGATAAAATCAAAATAAACATAACTATTACAATAAATAAGGGGTGACTTACATGGAGCTGTTGGTACACCCCTAATCAAAGGCATGTGGAGGGGTGACCTGCACGGAATAGCAGGTTCACCTGTTCTTGCCGCCTTGCTGGGCAGACTAGATGGATCCTAATGGGTTTTAACTGCCATCATATATTATGTTTTGGGGCCCATTGCAGTATTTGTAGTGCTGCTTTTTTCTGGGTAGGCCCTTATTGTATCAGTTTTGGAAGTGTATGCTGCTATGGTAGATTTGGCTTTGTAGATCTTCAGTGACTTTTACAGTGTTTTATATTAGTTCACAATATGCCTGCCATTGGAGAATGGTTATGTTGTTGTTAGAGATGACCAGAATCAGCTTTTTTAAAATTTCTTTTGACTATCACAGCCTATTTTTATGATGCTAAGTAGTTTTATTTTGACTATGCATTTGCTCTTTCACTGCAATTTTCTTACAACACTGGATTTGAAGGAGAAATACTAATATCACTTGAAAAGAGTTCACAAAGCGGTTATGGGAAAAAGGAGGGTAGGGTCTAGCCAACATTAATATTAATGAGGGAGGAGTACGGCTTTATAGGTTGCGGGGGGGGGGGGAGAGAGGGTGCTGGAAACCCTAGCACCGGCCCTGCCACCAACTCCAGGCAATCACGACCCTTGCAGCAAGCAGCAGTTTAGATCGCATTATTGCTTTCCATTTTGAGATGGGTGTTTTCACCACACCGCCATAACATCACTGAAGCCCCCCCCCCCCCATAACATCACAGAAGGATTTAATGGAATTGAATCCTTTAGTAATGACTCAATCTGCTGCCCCCACCTGAATCCAAAACCCCATCACCGGGCACTCTGACCATAAATGAAAATGTGCCACCCCCTCCCCCTCCCCCACCCATTCTTGCCAGCACACTGTAGAGGACTTTCCCTGCACATTGGCCAGTACCTTGATAGTTACGTATGCTCTATGGCTGATTTCTAATTGGGTTTGTCACCAGGATCTGACTCTATAGTCTCCCAGACTGACATATCTTAATACAGTTATGTCTACCATTGGGCCTGCTGTGGAAGCCATCCCATCCCCATTTCCTAGAGTTGAACACCATACAGCCTAGAGGTCAAAGCCTCGCTCCTTGCCACTTAGAACCTCCTCTAGTAGTTTAGCCTTCTTTGTTCTTTCACACCTGGGCAGATTATTAAAGTATCTAATTTGTAATTTCCATACTTAATTACCATGCCTTCTCCCAACTTCTCCTCTACCCCTTGCATCAACGTCATTGTGCTCTCTTGTAGTGTAAATACAAATCAGAAAAAACAAATCCCCTTACCTCCCATTCTCCACAATAGTTTCTGGTATCCACTCTCTGAGAAAGCAGATTAGAGACCTATTTTTGACCAATTTGATATGAAGCAGGGGCACTATTCCCTCGATCATAACATATTAGCCATCCATCATATTGGCCCTAAAAACAGGTAGCTATCTGTAGCCTTTCCTCCCCTTCTACTCCCCCCCCCCCCACGCCCCATGCACTCAAAAATAGATGGGGGAGAGAGAGGAAGGCTCGTTCCAAATCTACACATAGGGTTGAGACCATCCGTAAATAATGCCCCCATATTGCACACAAGACTGCAGCCCCTTTAACACCATCTTCCTCCCCCCACCCCCGTTCCTTTGACCTGCACAGCCTTTGCATGCCAATGCCAGCTTTCTTACCCCATGCAAATCTTACCAATCAAGTCTCCCACTTTGCCAAGAAAGGATAGTGGAGGGGATTTTAACGCCACTGCCTTACCCCTCCTACTCAGGTGAAGCGATCTTATAATCCTCCATGGCATTCTTATGGATCTTCTCTACCCATCAAACTCTCCAAATCCATCCAGCATCCCTTCCACTGCTTACTGTAACCACACACTGAACAGAGAGTGACCTTATCTACAAGATCCAACCCCCCCCCCTCCCCTCAATCATACATTGGCTTAACTATCCACAAAGTTATGCATTTTAGGACTTCCTTGGCCTTAATCAACCTCCATGAGTTCCTGTCTCCCTTGGCTGCCTGACACCCACCTTGTCATCTTCACCTCCCCTTAATCCCACTCAATATAACCTAAGCACCTTTTACCTCAAAGCCAGCACAGACATATGAGCTTATTGGAGAGACTATTGAGACAGTTTTCCTTTTATATAGGAACCTCCCCATCTGTTCATTGTGCTCTCAGTCACCCAACCCGCTCACCAGCCGACCGCTAGTTTGTTACACTGCAATGCTCCATTACCAGGACTATGTAATTAGTTTCCCCGGTTCCCCACAAGTTTACTCCCTGTTTACTGTAAACTCAATGTGACTTTTAACATTGTAGTATTGTTTCAGTTCATTGTACACCACACTGATTTTAATAGCACGGTATATAAGAAATGTAAATAAATAAATAAAATAAATATCAGCATTTTGAAAATAGGTTCCCTTTGTCAGTCCTTCAGCTCTGCTCTGGTTCCATCCCTTTGATTTCCGCCATTTCTGTTTCTTGGCACCATCATCTGTCATCCCCTGAAGCTTCAGCATGTAGCTCGATGCAATCTGTTGTTTCTCTGCTGTACTTCCCATCTGGCAAGATCACCCTGCTTTTTTTGCAGTCTACACAGGGCTCTGGAGGCCTTGTGTTTGCAAGTCAGTTATCTGAGGCCACACTCCTTTTAAATATTTTTCAAGTGCTTCTTTACTTTGGAAGAAACGGTGGACTCCATTCTCTAGTAGGGTGAGTCATGTAGGGTACCCTAATGCTACTTTTAGCCCCTGTTGAGCCAAAGAGTCCTGGTATTGTGTGAACCAGAGGAGAAGGGGTTAATATAAAAAAAAAATCATTGAAATGTCTGAATGCTGGAATTGTACTGAGGTGCATACGTGAAGCTTTTAGAGGTATATGACATCATATGGAAAAGATGTGAAAATACACTTATCAGTAAATGGTGGACCTTAAGAGAGGGTAGAAAGGCAATCATGAGATATAAACATGCCAGCTTAGCATGAAGAAGAACATATGGCCCCCAATATAGTTGTCAGAACACGGGGAGTTGAAGAGATATATTTCTTGGGAACAGGGGTGGGAGAGAACCAAGCAAGAGACCTAGGTAAAGAACTGAGTGAGGGGGGCAGAGGTCAGATAACAATATAAATCTGATAAGGCCCAGAGTGATAACTGTAGACATGGGCCTCACAAAGAAGGTCAGTGGAGAGGGGTACAGATATGAGTAGAATAACATGGCAAATACAGTGGGGGGCCCTAGACAGCTGGAACAAGAGTTAGCGAATTAGAGAACAATGCCTGAATAGTAAGAATGGTCCTGAGCAAGAGTATATAATGTGACAGGACCAGATACACAATGAGTTTGTCTCCTGCGCAATGAAGACTGTGTGAGGTATGGAGTCCCTGGGTTCCCTATGGCCCCAGTAGCGCTGTTGTCATATCTGAGAGTTTTATGTGCATGCTGTTTTGTCTTGGGTATATGTCTGTCTCTTACACTGATTTCTTGTGTCCAGGAGAGCCTGTCATATTCGCTGTTGAGTCAGGAAGTAAGACAGAATCATGCAGGCAGGACCAGACATTCTGACTTGTAATTAGAAATCTGCATCTGAGATAAGTACAGAATGACCCTGTTTGCCTGCTGTGAAAGGTGGCAAGATCTGTAATTCCACTGGACTGTTTTCCTTTGTTCTTAGTTTTCTGTAAGATAGGGAATAATAAAAGGATCCTTTTGGAAGAAAATCTATGAGATAGTTATTACCATGTATGAGCGTGGTTGTCCTGCATAAGGAGAGATGTTATTGGGAAGTGTAAGTCCTCTATGTGATGTTTCTTTTATTAGGAAGTGATATGTCCTCCCTGAGTGGTTCCCCTTCTGAATGGAGGAAGGTATCTTCTTGGGATTCTTATTACCTAATAGGAGAGATAGCTAATCCAGTTGGGGGGAGGGGGAGAGGGAGAGAAGGGGTAGTTTAGTACTAGAGCACCTCATCCTGAAACTAGTGATTTCTGTTTATGCCTGTATGACTCATGCCCCTTTCTATTGTACCATTTTAGAAATGGTTTTGCACCTGATAAAACAAAGCTGTCTAACACTAGTTGCTTTCATCCCTGCTGAGGAATGAAAAGAATAAAAAAAAAACTTGCTATAAACAGTAGGTTTAAAGGGTACTTATAAGATATGAAGCTGTAGATCTGACATGACCCCAAAAAGGTGAGTCATCCTGAGCACCAGCTCCATGTTTGAAGACGACAGATTGCGCATGAGAATCTAGCTGAGACCCGTGCCTTATAACAGAAGGATCTCCTTTAGCAGAGGGGAGAAACTCACACCTTGAACATTATGGCTCAGGAATACTTGACTATAACTAATCTGATCTCATTAACTGCTGTAGTGATCAGAGCAGTGAAAGTACTATCGGTAAAGAATTGACCAAGTCCTGCTGTTTGTACACTTTACTTGAGCAGGGGATTAGAGTTATATCTCCATCCTGTGAGGTTCAGAGGAAAGGAAAAAGCAAGCTATAGGACCAGGTAGCACCAGCCCCAGTAATTAAAGGAAGCCCTGTTCCACTAAGGAGGAGCTACACTTAAGACAAGCAATAGATACATTCAGACAGACACTAGTGTTAAGAACTCCATCACTTAAACCACATGATTCACACATCATTGCTACCACATTTATTGTTAACTGTTTATAAAAGTTACAGACAAACATTTGTCATGCCTAATTTGCTTTCTCAGAATCATGTCTAGAAAATAAAAAGGCAATTAGCCCCATTTAGAGTACTTCCAGGTACAGAGTGCACAGTCCTCTGACCATCTGATACGTTCTACGTAAACTTGTTTAGCTAGATCTAGTATGAAAGCTACACTAAAGCCCATTGTTCTACAAGCTATATATAAAGTGCAAAGTGGCCTTGGGCAAGTCGCTTAACTTGGATTTCTCTGAGCAATGGAGGGTTATCAATGTCCCTGTTTAATGTACATTACCAAGTTTAAGTTACAATGTAAACTGCTTTGATTGAAATGATAAAGCGGTATAAAAAACAAATAAACTGTTAAATAAATAAATGTAAGATAAAACCACAGTATCACACCTAATGAGAGGTTAGTTTCCCTTCCAATCCAGGTTAAGCAGCAAACCCATGATGACGCTTCCACCATAAGCAGTTGAATGCCTGGCAATGGTTTGCACAGCCTGCTGTGATGCAACAGTAAGAGCAACACGTGAAAGTGAATATTTCTATAAACAGGTGTCAGCAACACTTTCCTGGGGGCCAGTGGACGCCAGGGCAGGTGCGACACAAAAATATAAGGTTAAGATTGGAGAGTCTTCTAAAGGCCCAACTGGCTCTTGGTCCTTGTAGTTGCTTTAGCTCCAGTCTTCAATGAAACAATCAAGCTGAGTGGTGGGAATTAATAAGGCTTTTATTTCCCTTTTCACAGTGGTTCTAAATAGTGGGTTACAACTTTAAAGCAAATGTTCTTAACTCAGGTAGAAAACAAACTCAGGGTTCAAAGCAAAAACTGTTATACGTCACAGGAATGGAGGTGCTCAAACAAAATACAGAATGCTCTTCTGGCAATTCACCCAATCACAAGTCTAGCAGTGACTCTAAACTTTCAGAAATGCAAAGTGTACAGTCCATCTCATGGTCAGATAAATCTCCTGCCAGTTCCACTTGCATTGGCTCGATATCAGAAAGCTCTGATTCTATATCCCTTGTTTCTTGTAAAACACATTCAGGGGTTTTGTATATTTTCTGTAGCAAGTCCCAATGTCCTTGGCCTAGCCTAGGGCGTCGGCCACGTGCTGAGTGAGGCTTTAAAGTACCCTCTTTCCTTAGAGGTTTTTTAGCAGCTTTGTCATAGCTTTTACCATTCACAACTTTCTTATTAGGCATACATTTCTCATACCTTGTATGGCAGCAATCCTCAAGTAACCGGCTTTCTTCCACTGCCTGCCTTTCCCAGGCAGAAGCTTGGTGAAATTCTTTTCTATGATGGTTAGGCTTACCCTGTAGCCTTTGACTTCCTCCTCCTGGTGAAGGCATGCCTCTGTACAAGCCTAGCTTCTGGCTTTCTGACTCAGTGTGGCTTGGCTTCTCCAGCTGATTCCTGTTTGGCTTAGGGTTGCAGTTACAGCAGGGCTTTTGCCTCTGAGGGCAAACAGCTCTTGGTTTGGCTTGAGCTGACACCTCCTTAGGTCCTTCCTCAGCTCCTGGGAAATCACCTCTCCCTCCTGGGAATCCTCTAGCACTAGAGTAGTCAGGTTTCCGCTTCCACCTCTCTCTCTCGGTGCTGCCAGTGATTCTCCCCTTGCTTCTGCTTGGGCTGCTGCTTCCGCTGCTGCTTCTATCTCCGAGGCTACTGGTGCTCCTTCTGCCTCTTCTCCTTCCAGTCTTCCAGACTCCCCTTATGAAGCCCTCCTGCTTTTGAGGATTGGAAGCTGGTTGGCCTTTCCTCGTGACCAGCTGGGCGTGGCTCTTCAGTCTCCCTGAAGATACTCTTGCTCCCTCTAGCTGGTTCCTGGGAATATTGCAAGTCTTTGTCTCTGTGAAAAACACCTTCTTTTCTCTCAACTGGGCTCTCATCAGCCCTTGCTGCATGACACAGGAACTGTAGTAGATTACCAGACCAAGAAAAGACACCTGAGGCCTTCGTGAAATCAAACAGTTTTAATAGCAAGCGAGAACTCAGTGGAATAGTTTCCAAATACTGAGCCCCCTGGGTCAAGGTTTCAGTTCCACTTCTAGCTATATGCAAACTAATAATTTGTCATCACATTCTAGCTACTTCATGATTGGCACATATTAAGTTCCCCTTGATTTCTCACCAATAGAGGTCCGCTGGGGCGTGTTATGTAAGGCAAGAAGCTGCTAAACTATGCATTTCTTACTGCGTGGTTCTACTACTAAGCAGGCTACAGTGAAACAAAAGAGACAAAGACATTCCAGCTAGGCCACAGGACTAGTATTTCAAGGTACATTTGAAAGCACACTTCTGACACCACTACAGAACCAGATGTTTCTTTAGCAGGATGGAAGCAGAGATATTGCTAAGTGATATCACCTTATCTAGCAGGTCTCAGGTAGGCACATACAGTTCAGCTACTATGGTCACACTCCTGCTGGCAAGCTTGCTGTTCCTTATGCTGCAGCTCTGAGCAAATAGGATCCACCAACCAGCTGAGTGGTATGTTGTTGGCAAGGCAAACCATCACCTCATCCAAGGAGTCTTTGATTTTCTTCAGCTGACTTTTGCTGGTGGCAAGAAGTTGGTCAGATACATCTCTGAAGGAGGCAGCAGAATGGAAGTTCTTGTAGATGTTTCCAGCCATGCAGCTAACACACTGGGATTGTTTCAGGATGTTTTGGGCAAGCCTTGGATTCTGGCTAGTAGAGTCAGGCAGCTGGTCATGAGCTGGCGAGATAGGTCTTGAGCAATAGCTAGGGCATGTGATTCAATATGCTGGAGACAGAAAAACAAATTCTTTAGAATCCAGACCATCTGTGTCTGCAACAAAACATTTTATAGCAACTGACTAGCCAAAACATATTTCAGGAAGCTGTCATGACTTGGTTGTTTGCTAACATCAGGCCTGAGCAATGTCGTTAGTCCTTTGAGACCATTCCTATAATGACATGTCAGAACTACTGTAGCACCCATCCTGTAAAGCAGTCACTGTCAAGTTCCATTTCACCCTAAACACCGAGGCTGTCTTGTTGGCAAGTCTGCTACTCTGAACTTTAACATCAATATTCCTCAAAAGGATTGGAAAGCCAGTTCAGCTGTCTAGAAAGAGACTAGATCCTATATATAATCAGGAATTCAACAGTTAAAGTTTGTGAATGTTATAAGATTCTGAAGTGGTCTGTGCCATGGCCAAGGTCAGTTGTGATGACTGGGAAATTAGGGAAATCTGTTCTAGGCTAGAATCTGATGTTGCCAGGCCAAAAAGAAGCCAGGTGTAGAAATATATCAGTGGTGAATATGAGAGGTCTAGGTTTTCATTTTCAAGAAAATTCTGACATGTATCTGAAGTCTAAAGGCTAAACAGGCATCAACAGCAATCCTGGAGGGCTACCAAACTGTGCCTATTAAAGGATAGGAAACTATCATTTACAAGCTCCATTTGTATCATATTCAAGTATGTCCTGTCTAGTTTAGGTCTCCTGGATTGCTGTTTTGACAACCCTGCTTCTAAAGTATCCCAGCCTCAGACCAACATGGATGTTCAGATTAGAGCATTATACTTTGGAGTTTTACATAAAGCCTGGACTGGCAAAGACTGCCTAAAGTAGAAACTCATTGTAACTGTATCTGTCAGCCCCGCTCATTCAATCATTCCCCAAGCGTTCAGAACCTAGAATCTATTCACCTCTGTGCTGGGAGCTTCCTCTCCACCCTGATGGCCTATGCTTCTCTTCCATAGTTAGGGCCTGATCATAAGTATGTCTGCGATCTTGGCAGACAGTGAGCCCAGTCTGATACAGTAACTATTTCTGGGTTTCAGCTTCAGATCCTTCAGTTCTAGAAGCTTCTTTGACTAAGGAAGACAGCAAAGAGTTACATATTTACAAAAAATGATGAAACATGTTTGAGGGGAAAAATTGAGCAGAAGCCTCTGCAGGTAAGTGAGCACAACTCTGCTGGAAGATGATGACCTCAAGCTTAGAATAAAAAGCATAATTTGTCTTGGCCTGGCTTATTTGTTTGCCGTTAGGCCTTGTAGAGTTACTACAAGAGAGTTAAGGAATGTGCCTTGGTAAACACCTTTTCTGGCATAACTAACTTTAGTTGAATTGAGGCTAACTTTAAAGCTGTAGTATAACTACCTGATAAAGAGCAGCAAATCACCTGGACAGATGTTTACATGAGGTGCTGAAAACCCAAGATGAAAACTGCAGTGCTTTCATTAAATAAATATGGTACCATTATCTAATTTGAGGATGGCCAAAATAATGCCTATAATTAGGGCTCCATGGATCATCTGGAAGATTACAGTGATGAGACTGATGGTGCTGGCCAAAATGGAGAAGACACTCAATGGCTACTGCAGGCTGAGAAAAAGCTGTTAGTAGCTAAGAACTTAGTGACTGGCAAAGCTAGTTTGTTTATTTTATTTATAAACTTTGTAAACCGCCACTGATCTCTGGATGTGGCGGTATGTAAGTTCTGGGTCCACTTTAAACCATTATTAAAGGGGACCTGAGAAATCAGAATGAAGTAGTGACGGAGTACAAGAGACACCCCCCCCCCCCCACGAGACCCTGCTCCCATCCCAATGACCCAGTCACTAAATCCAATAACCAGATTGCTAGTCAGATAAGGAGAGGGGAATCACACCAGCTTTGGCAAAAAAACAATAAATAAAAAGTAGTTTTGTAGTTTTTTGTGTAATAGTGTGGTAGTGGTAATCTACTGCTGCATTTTACGCAATTCTACAATAACTCTTGGTCTATTTATAGAGTGATAAATTGTATCCAATATAAAGCAATGTTACTCATTCCACTCTAACCTCAGTTAAACGTGACACTAGTTTTTCCTATTTGTAAGAATTATTTGCTTACTATTATGACTATGTGCGCGGAAGGTCTCAGACTTGTCGGCACTGAACCATAGATGCAGAGATATCTACCATGGTGCCTAATAGCATCAATGACCTTTGCGGCACATTTTTTATACAGATCCCACAAGTGAAATATTCAAATTGTTGTAAACTAAATGCTGCTTAGCTTTAAGTGCTCCCCAACGCCATCCATTGGCGCCCTCTCTTGTGTTTCACTCTCTATGAGCTTCTTCAGGGGGATTCGCAACTAAAAAGAATTAAAACAGCAAAAAGAGTTGTAAAAGAATCGATCATTGTTTCTCTACATTTACTGTCATTAGAAATGCTTAAAACGTAACTTCTTTTAAAACAGTTTCCATATACCATTGAAAAACTTCCAAACCTGTGCTGCAGACGCTACCCTCGCCGAGGTTTTCTAAATTAGTAAATATTCAAAAGGACGCCGCGCATGCGGGTTAACCTTAAGGCTCCCTTATTATACCCTCCTTTAATGACGTCACTATCTGATGTCTTCAACTCCCTTTTGTGTCTTACGTCATCAGAGAAACCCTCTCAATACAGAAACATTGTAAATCTTCAAAATTATGGTTTTTCTCTATACAGATACTACAATTCGGTCTATAATACAGGAGAAAAAAGAGGATCAAATAAAGGGTCACAAGAAGTGTTAATGAGATTCAGAAATTTATCTGTCATGGAAGGAGTTACATCTTGAAGGACAATACGACCTATGACACCCCATTTGTGGTTTACGCAATTTGCTGCCCCTGCGATTTACTATATATAGGAAAAACTACAAGACCCTTTAAAACACATATGGCAGAACATAAAAGCCAGTTAAAATGTAAAATTACAACGGCACCAAAGGTTCAACACTGTATAGAGAAAAAACATAATTTTGAAGAGTTACAATGTTTCTGTATTGAAAGAGTTTCTCTAGAAATGAATGGAAAATCACAAGAAAAAACGCTTTTAATAAAGGAACAACGTTGGGGGGGGGGGGCGCTCGTGAGCCCAATCAAGATGGCCATGATCCTTTAAGGCTCCTTAGCCTTCTTCCTCCATTCTCCTTATTACCTGAGAAAATTTTCATTATGAGTTTTCAAAAGTGCTTCTAACAATAACGTTGGGTTAGTTACAGAGGCTGATGCAGTTGGATCACTCCTCCGCCATTCAGATGGCGTTAAATCAGCTCTCAAATATTTTCATTGTTCCGAGAGGACTGTGTGGGGTTCAGAGCACT
Source organism: Ichthyophis bannanicus (assembly GCA_033557465.1). NCBI lineage: Eukaryota > Metazoa > Chordata > Amphibia > Gymnophiona > Ichthyophiidae > Ichthyophis > Ichthyophis bannanicus. Next base: position 338,946,357 of record CM066035.1, read on the forward strand.
ACTCAGCAAATGTAATTTCTCTGACTTAATCTGCCCTTTGGTACTGGATCCTGCCTTATTTATTTATTTATTTACAATCTCTTATATACCGCACTATTCAGCATCAGCGCGGTTTACATGGAACAAAATGCTCAGTACAGTTAACATGTATGAGTTTACAGATAACAGGGCATAAAAACTTGGATAACCGGGGAAAACTATGTACAATACTTACTATATGGGGTCATAATCAAAGAGGTTGCATGATATACTGTACATTTGTTTGGGAATGGTATCGGAGTATCTTAGAGCTCTAGGGGGTGCAGTTATGCTCTGTAAGGTACTTGTTAAAGAGGTGGCCTTTGAGGGCTTTCCTAAACTGTGGTAGGTTCTTAATAGCTCGGATCTCATGGGATAATGCGTTCCAGTATCTTGGGGCACTGAGATTGAAGGCCCTGTTGGCTGTTGATTTGGTGCAAACAGTAAGTGCCTTCAGGACTTTTAGGGAGTTTATAGCCGTGGATCTTCTTGCTCTATTTGTGGATGTGGAATGGATGAGGGAGGTTAAGGATGCAGCTGAGAGATTGTGAACAGCTTTAAAGGTGATTGTCAAGATCTTGAAAATTATTCTTGCCTGAATGGGTAGCCAATGTAGCTGTATCAGCAGCGGCGTCATGTGGTTGCTCCTGGAGGCTCCGTGGAGGACTCTTGCTGCCGCATTCATGGCTAGCTGAAGAGGGTTTAATGTAGATTGGGGAAGGCCTTGTAATATGGCGTTGGCAAAATCAAAAAGGGGTATGACCAAAGCCTGGAAGATTGTCCGAAAATCAGTTGGTTCAAGTATGGAACGTAGGTGCCTAAGTGAGCGGATCTTGAAGTAGACTGATCTGACTATGTTTCCTATGTGGGCCTTCATATCCAGGCGTTGATCTAAGGTGACTCCCAGGTATCGTATTGAGGATTTAGAGTTCAGCTCAGCTTCTTTTACTTTAAGATATTGCGGTGGGGTAAAGTTGGGGTTCCTCGTAATGAAGAGTACTTCCGTTTTCTTATGTTGTATTCTGAGGTTTTGGGAAAGAAGCCAATCAGATATAGCATTGAAAACAGTTGTCAATGGGGATAGGTCCAGATTCTCAGTAGAGAAGGGTAAGTAGAGCAGGACATCATCTGCGTATAACATGCAATCAACATTGAAGGACCGGATGATATTACAAATTGGTTGCATGTAAATATTGAACAAGAGTGCCGAAAGGGAAGATCCTTGTGGGACTCCTTGACTTTGGTGGAAAGGTTCAGAATTTATCCCTCCAGAACGAACGTGTTGCCATCTTTCGGACAAGTAGGATCTGCACCACTCGAGCGCTCGTCCATTAATGCCTTTGTTAGTCAGTCGTCCTAAAAGCAGCTCATGATTCACTGAATCAAAAGCTGCAGCGGTCCAGAAAGATGAGAGCAAATCCTTGACGGAGGTCATCAATGCCTGTGATTATCTTGCAGAATAGGGTGGTAAGGAGAGTTTCCACGCCATGGAATTCCCTAAAACCATGTTGGCATGGGTCTAATGGTGCGGCGGAGTCGATGTGATCCTGCAATTGACGTTGAGCTTCCTTTTCAATAATCTTCGCAAGTAGTGGAATGCTGGATATGGGTCTGTAAGATTCCACCTGTTGGGGATCGAGCTTACAGTTTTTTAGCAGAGGTCTAATGGAGGTGTGTTTAAGGGCTGAAGGGAAGGAGCCGGTTGAAAAGGAGAGGTTAATTATTTTGGACAGTACTGGGCTGAAATGATTGCGAAGCTCCTTGATCCAGAAGGCTGGGCATGGATCAGACTGGGCAGTAGTGGTATTAAGGGCAGCAATGATGTCCTCAAGTCCTCTCTTGGTAGGGATAGAAAACATGGTTAGAGTTGTTTGGCATTCCTGCTCTATTGTGGAAGTTGTAGTAGTAGTTTTGTTGGTCTGGCATATCTTGGATTGAAGATAGGTTGCAAAATCTTGTGGGTGTATCTCAAATGAAGGTCCAGAGGATGGTTCTTTTGATAAGGTCTTAACCAGGTCGAAAAGGTCATGTGGTTTATTAAGTGATCTCTTTAAGGTGTCCGAGTAGTATTGCTTCATCGTCTTGGAGATTGCGTTGCGATGCTCGGCCAGATGACAGTTGTATGTTGTCAGGTGTTTTTTTAGAATGAGATCGTCGCCAGCGTTTTTCTAGTTTCCGTAACTGGTTAAGTGATGCTTTAAGATCAGCTGAGTACCATGGGGCACTTGCCCTTTTACCTGGAGGCCTGTTGATTGGCGTACGTTGGGCAATTGAGCTGAGGCAATTGTTCCAAAGGGAAATTAGGTCGTCAAGGTTCTGAGTGGTTTCAGAGAAGAATTGTTGCGTTTCAACAAGGATAAGATCTCTGTTGTAAGGCTTGAAACAACGAGAGGGCGGTCTTGTAGTGTTGCTTTGTATTTTGTTGATTTTTGTATAGGCTTTGTACGAAGGAATCTGGATGATGATCAGTTTGTGATCTGACCAAGGAACAGGCGTTATGGAGGTTTATAGGATCTTGGTCTGGATTAAGAGAGGTTTGTGGGGCGAATACTAGATCCAGGATATTTCTCTTAATGTGAGTAGGATCATTAACTAATTGCTTGAAGCCAAGATTTTTGAGGGCATCAAGGAAGGCTGATGCTTGATTATCTTGTAGTGTAGGCAGGTTAAAGTCACCTAGGATCCAATTTGGGATGTTTGGGTTATGAGTGTTAGATGCAAGATCGATGATAGCCGAGAGATCATCTGGGGAGGCTGAAGGTGCTCTGTACAGCAGGTTGATTGAGCAATGTTTATTGGAGATGGTAACCGTCTCCAGGTAGTTTGTACTGGTGGAGTTTACCGTTCAAAAGTGGAGGTCTGTCCTTGTGAGGATGAGCACGCCGCCTCCTCTTTTTTCTTGTCTATGACTTGAGTCTGCAGTGAAATTCTGGGGGAGGAGCTGGTTGAGTATAACATTGTCTTCAGCGGATAACCATGTCTCGGTGATCATGAGTATATCAAGGCTATGGCTTGCAATGGTGTCGGTGACGGCTGGCCACTTCTTCCGGATAGAACAGGCGTTGATGAGGGCACATTTTAGGCTTTGAGGGTAGGAGTTTTCGAATTGTTTGGGTTTCGTATTGTGTTGAAATGCAATGTGTAACAGATGGGGGTGGCGTGGGCGGTTGTCCCAAGTTATGTTGTCGTGGGATGCACTAGTCCTCCTTCTCCCATGGCTCCGTAAAATAGGAATCTGGTTGGATGCTGGGGTTAAGGCAAGAGCGTTGGAGAACCAGATTGAAATGATGATATAGCATCCTATTATGGTGGTAATTGGGGAGCACATCTTGGAAGAGCCCTATGTAATTGGGAGCAGGTCAATCAGGTTAAACTACTAGGAAATTATTAACAAAAACTTTGATATTTAGAGCAATATGCTTGGTCACAACAGGCAATATAGTCACAGGTGTTGGTTGGAGTTAGATAACTAGTAGAAGTATACTGACAACAGTACAGAGGTTGATTGACTACTGACAACAGTATGAATGTTGACTGGCAATATGCTTGGTCACAACAGACAATATAGTCATGGGAGGAGTTTAAAGTTAGATAACTAGTAGAAGAATACTGACAACAGTACAGAGGTTGATTGGCTACTGACAACAGTATGAATGTTGACTGGCAATGAAGGATTACTGGTAACAGTGCAGTGAATACTAGTAATGGAACATTAGAGACTGTTGCTATGAAAGGTTACTGACAACAGTATGATAGATACATGGCATAGTGGTGACTGGTACTATTAGCGGTACTGACGACAGTATGGTGAGTAGGTACATAAATTTAAATAGTCATGATATGTAGATGCTATATAGCGAGGCTATACTTGCGATAGAGAACATGAGAGATGAATGTCTGGGCTAGAGGTTAATCCAAATCTTGTAGCGTGCTGTTTGTATTGCTGGCAATGAGCTGTGCAAGGACATGCAGTACTGTAGGCTGAGTTGTCGGTAAGCGAGCTCAATCTCATGGGAGCTCAAGCTGCAGGACAGTCGTGTGAAGGATCTGTGGCTGCTGAGGTGTATGGGCCAGCTGCCTAAGGGCCACGCCAAAGGGCCCTCTAGCGAGGCCCTCAGGCGTGGGCCTGCAAGGCGCGGGCGCGCCCGACAGCGTTTGCTTTTAACTGGGGAGCGTTGGCTGCCCCGATTGGGCAGCTGAAGTTGGAGGCGGGCCCTGTATCCCCGGCGGCTCGATCCCGGCCGGGAGAGCAGTTGCTGAGCCGGGGTGCAGGAGGGCAGAGGCCTTCACGCCCGACGGCGTTTGCTTTTAAATGGGGAGCGTTGGCTGCCCCGATTGGGCAGCTGAAGTTGGAGGCGGGCCCTGTATCCCCGGCGGCTCGATCCCAGCCGGGAGAGCAGTTGCTGAGCCGGGGTGCAGGAGGGCAGAGGCCTTCATGCCCGACGGCGTTTGCTTTTAACTGGGGAGCGTTGGCTGCCCCGATTGGGCAGCTGAAGTTGGAGGCGGGCCCTGTATCCCCGGCGGCTCGATCCCGGCCGGGAGAGCAGTTGCTGAGCCGGGGTGCAGGAGGGCAGAGGCCTTCATGCCTGACGGCGTTTACTTTTAACTGGGGAGCATTGGCTGCCCCGATTGGGCAGCTGAAGTTGGAGGCGGGCCCTGTATCCCCGGCGGCTCGATCCCGGCCGGGAGAGCAGTTGCTGAGCCGGGGTGCAGGAGGGCCAAGGCCTTCACGCCCGACAGCGTTTGCTTTTTACTGGGGAGCGTTGGCTGCCCCGATTGGGCAGCTGAAGTTGGAGGCGGGCCCTGTATCCCCGGCGGCTCGATCCCAGCCGGGAGAGCAGTTGCTGAGCCGGGGTGCAGGAGGGCAGAGGCCTTCATGCCCGACGGCGTTTGCTTTTAACTGGGGAGCGTTGGCTGCCCCGATTGGGCAGCTGAAGTTGGAGGCGGGCCCTGTATCCCCGGCGGCTCGATCCCGGCCGGGAGAGCAGTTGCTGAGCCGGGGTGCAGGAGGGCAGAGGCCTTCACGCCCGACGGCGTTTGCTTTTAACTGGGGAGCGTTGGCTGCCCCGATTGGGCAGCTGAAGTTGGAGGTGGGCCCTATATCCCCGGCGACTCGATCCCAGCCGGGAGAGCAGTTGCTGAGCCGGGGTGCAGGAGCGGATACATCTCCCTTTCCTCCGATGGAATAGCCTTCATCTTTCATGGAGCTGGATAGTCGCTGTGGCCGCCTAAGACTCCCTGCTGGTAAAGAGCTTTAGGGAATATGCGTCCCTGACACAGTTTCTATGTCGGAGATCAGCGTTAAATTTGGCAAACCTCTCCTCCATAAAGAGAGGGGTAGCTATTTTACTCTCTACTACTTGCCCCTTTCAGCTCATAGATCAATTTATAGATCCGGAGGGTCGTTTTCTACTTGTGGTGGGTTCTATAAATGGGATCACTTTGACTTTAGGAAATGTTTACCTTCCCCCTGCTTCGGTGGGCAGTGCCTTGTTGGATCTGTCTGAGGCGATCCAGAGGTTTCGTCAAGGGGATCTGCTGGTTGGAGGGGATTTTAACTGTGTGCGTTCTGAATTGGATCGTTCTGGGTCCAGAGTCTCTAGAATTACTCCACACAGTTAAGCTTTCAGAGACTCCACACAGCTAAGCATTCAGACTTTAAAATATAAATAAAAAACAGGCAATTGTAACTATTGGATACATATTTTTAGGAATATTCTGACCGCCTACATTCCTTGCATGCCCTTTAAATCAGGTATCTGAGAGTGTCCTCAGTTCATATAAGGTTTATCTACTGGCCAAGGACATTTAAGTTCCTGCCCACCCTACCTCTTATCCCACCCACCCCTGGGGTGCATTGCCTATAGAGCAGCGATGGCGAACCTATGGCACGCGTGCCAGCTGTGGCACGCGAAGGCCTTGCAGCTGGCACGCGGGAAGGTCCGCAAAAAAAGAAAAAGCTGGCTCTGACTGCTGCCGCGGACGCGGCAAGGGCAGAATGCAGCGTCCCGCGGGGCCCCCTCCACCCGCTAAGCCCCTCTGCAAGAGCTTTCAGATTCGCGAGGGAGAGCGTCTCCCTCGCGTCTCTGTTAAGCCCGCAGGGGCTAATGGGAAATTTCCCATCAGCCCCTTTAGACGCGAGGGACTGATGGGAAATTTCCCATTAGCCCCTGCGGGCTTAACAGAGACGCGAGGGAGATGCTCTCCCTCGCGAATCTGAAAGCCCTTGCAGAGGGGCTTAGCGGGCGGAGGGGGCCCCGCGGGACATTGCAATCTGCCGCGGCAGCAGCCAGAGCCTGCTTTTTTTAAAAAATATTTGCCGGGGGGGGGGGGGGGGTTTGGACTTCTAATGGGCGAGGGGGGGGGTTATGACTTCTAATGGGCAGGGGGGGGTTAGGACTGCTAATGGGCAGGGGGGGTTAGGACTGCTAATGGGCAGGGGGGGGTTAGGACTGCTAATGGGTGGGCGGGCGGGGGGGGTAGGACTGCTAATGGGCTGGGGGGTTAGGACTGCTAATGGGCGGGCGGGCGGGCGGGCGGGCGGGGGGGGGGTAGGACTGCTAATGGGCTGGGGGGTTAGGACTGCTAATGGGCGGGCGGGGGGCGGGGGGGTTAGGACTGCTAATGGGCTGGGGGGGTTAGGACTGCTAATGGGCGGGCGGGCGGGCGGGGGGGTAGGACTGCTAATGGGCTGTGGGCTGATGGGGGCTGTCTGGAAATGGGGTGATGGGGGTTAGGACTGGTAATGGGTTATAGGGGGGGCTTAAACTGAAAATGGGGTGATGGGGGTTTAGGACTGGAAAAATGTTGATAGGGGGGGCTAGGACTGGTATTGGGTTGGGGGTTGCTAGGACTGGAAATGGGCTGATGGGGGCTAGGACTGGAAATGGGCTGATGCAGGGACTAGAAGGGAATGGATGCTGGGTGAGGCTGGAACTAGAAGGGAGCTGATGTTGGGGGAGGATTAGAATGGGATGGGGCTGGGAGAGTAAAATGGCGAGGGGAAAAATATTTTGTGTGGGAGGGATAAAAAATCTACAATTGGCCGGGTATTGGGAGAGTAAGTGGGGATTGAGGATGGAGGGGTAAAATTTGAGTGGATGAAATAGGAATGAGGAAAGAGCAAAAGGAGAAAGATTAGTATGTTAAAGCGGATGTAGAGAGAGAGAATGGAAAAAAAACTAGAAGAGAGAAGAAAGGACAAATGGACAGCAGATGATGGAGAGTTAGCAGAAAACATGAAGAAACCAGAAGAAAGTGGCTGGAGCAATTGCAACTGTGTAACTGAGCTGAGGTATTCTGTTTATGTAATTCCTTTTTGACATTGCCACTTGTTCTCTTTCCCCAGTAGGTCATGTATTGTTATTGTCTGAAATGTATTGGTTTAATATTTGCAGTGTTGCCTTTTGATAGGTATGGTGTGGTGCTTTGTGAGTCCTGGTAGTGCTGTTAGGATACGGCGGGTTTGCTATTGGTTCTAAATGGGCAGTGTTTGTAGTAGTTCCTAATGTGCCTGGCGGTTGGCATTGGATTATAGTAATGTAGAAATCTTTTAGTCTGTCTTTATCCATACACTCATTAAGAGACATGTTTACTAAAAGTTAGTGTATGTTAGCATTATGCAAATATTTATGCAAATTGACGTGCTGGCACTTTGAGGAAATTCTTTGGTTTTTTGCGGCAGTTTGGGCACTCGGGCTCAAAAAGGTTAGCCATCACTGCTATAGAGTCATATACATTGACATCTGTCCTTTTGATGTTACACCCACCTTTTCTCCTGCTAGGTCCGCTTAAATCAGCATGTCGTGTATTCAATGCAATAACTGAGGTGCTTTCATTCCAAGAAGAATCATTTGGAACCTAAGAGCTTGCCCTATATGCCTTAAGTTATTAGAATCAATTCTTTATGCATAGTAGTTAAGGAAAGAATTAGCTGCAATTAAACATCTCTTCTAGGGTATAAGCTGAACAAAATTCACTGCTCCCACAAAGAATCAAACGGCCCAGGACAAATGGATCACAGTGGGCTCTGGTAGGTTGTATCCTGTAATGCAGACACCCTATACATCAAGAGATGACCCTGCATAATGCCTTCTCTACCTTGGATAATGAGGGTGCCCAATCCATGGAAACTTGAAGTGCCTTGAAATGAGAGAGTCAATGCCCAATCTGATAATGCACCAAATATGAAGATGAAAACACAAAAACCATAATACTAATACCTGTAGATTCCATTAGAGAAACCAACTTGGGAACACAGTTCAAAGGAGAGAAGATTGTCAAATGCCTCCCAGGCTCTACATCCATTAGAAATACAAACCAAATTGTTGGTATAGATATTGCAGAAAGTGAGCACTTCATAACTGATGTAGTCATCCACTTGGATACAAGGTAAAGAAGGGGAGACTAGCAGGAGGTGTTACCAAGACGCAGAGATGTGCATAATAGGGAAGCTTTTCTTAGGAATATCTATATTTTGCTTAAGGGGATGAGGGAGGGGTGGGAGGGGGGTATGTCTGCACACCTGCGCATAGCGCCTTCTTAAATGACACCGACAGTGTCGCGCTTTGGGGGTTGTTTTTGTGTCTGGTTTACTTCCTGTTTATATAGGAATGTGGGGGGAGTGGGGTAGGAGGGGTGGGGGGGGGGTTTGACCCCTGCAGTAAACAGCTAACTCTGACATTTGAGGATAGTTTTCTGGCTCAGTTGCGCTTATTCCGAAAGGGGGGATAGAAGCTGGTGGGAGACGGTTGCTGCTCTCCCCTGGGTAGGGTATATTGTCAAATGGTTTTTCTCTATACTTGGGAATGGTTAGGGCACTTTCCTGGAATGTGCATGGTTTAAACAATCCATGCAAGCATAGGAGGGTTCTAGATCAGTTGTATAGAGAGAAAGCTGAGATGGGTTTCCTGAAGAAAAACTATTTTTCCATGAAAGATCACTTCAATTCTGCTAGAAGTAGATTCCCGCAGATATATTTGGCAAACCTCTCCTCAATAAAGAGAGGGGTAGCTATTTTACTCTCTACTACTTGCCCTTTCAGCTCATAGATCAATTTATAGATCCGGAGGGTTGTTTTCTACTTGTGGTGGGTTCTATAAATGGGATCACTTTGACTTTAGTAAATGTTTACCTTCCCCCTGCTTCGGTGGGCAGTGCCTTGTTGGATCTGTCTGAGGCGATCCAGAGGTTTCGTCAAAGGGAGCTGGTTGGAGGGGATTTTAACTGTGTGCGTTCTGAATTGGATCGTTCTGGGTCCAGAGTCTCTAGAATTACTCTGATGAAAGTGTTGGAGGAATGGATTTCAAATTTCAATCTATGGGATGCTTGGAGAAACCTTCATACCTCGGAAAGAGACTACACTTTTTATTCAAGGGTACACAATTGCCACTCTCGTATTGATATTTGGTTGGTGTCAGGCTCAGTGACTGATTGGGTGACGCAAGCATCCATTGGAACCATGGGTCCTTCGGATCATGCGATTATAACTATCAGTATTATATTAGGGGAAACAGACTCCCCTCCGCTTTGTTGGTTTCTTCCTCGCGGATTGTTGCTTAATCAGGAGTTTGCTTCTGCAGTACGGAAAGGCTGGAAGGAGTTTTTAGCATTTAATGATACCTCTGAGATATCCAGAGCACTGCTGTGGGAGACAGGGAAGGCCGTTTTATGGGTGCAACTCATTTCCTTATCCAGTGCCTTCAAAAAGAAAAGGGAAGCTAGGCAGAAAGAACTGCGGCAAGAGATTGCTGATTTAGAAAACATCCATAGACGCACGGGGGAGGCTAAGGTGTGGAAAGTGTTGACCAATCGTAGGGGAGAGTTGGAGGCACTAGAATCTAAACGTATTGCTTCGCTTCTCCTGAGGACAAGGCAGAGGTTTTATGAACAGGGTAATAAGGCGGGGAAGTTGTTGTTGTGGCAATCGAAATGTCAACGGCAACCTCATAAAATAGTGGTGATCCAATCACCACAGGGTCAGGTCTTACGAAGCTCCAAGGACATAGCAGCAACTTTTGTGAAATTTTATGAGCAGTTATACACGAGTGAGTCCTCGGCAGCAGTTAATGATATCCGTTAATGGTTGCGGGAGGCAGTTCTCCCCAGCTCTCATCTGAAGGAAGGGAGCACTTGGATCATCCCTTTAACCTTCAAGAGATCCTACAAGTAATAAGGAACCTAAAGTCTGCAAAGGCGGCAGGGTCTGACTTATTGCCAGCTGAACTATATAAGGTGTTTCCGGATTTATCTGCCCCGACTTTGCTGAAGGTTTTTAATGAGATTCTTTTCAAGGAGATGCTTCCGGCATCCTTTTTTCAGGCGTCTATTGTAGTAATCCCCAAAGTAGATAAAGATCCATTGCAATGTTCTAACTATCGACCGATATCTCTGCTGATCTTGGATTATAAAATTTTTACCACGGTTTTAGCTAATCGTTTGGCTACTTTATTTCCGGATCTAGTGCACCCAAATCAGACGGGGTTTATAAAAAATAGATATGGTTTTGAAAATATGCGCAGGCTGGTGAATGTGTTGCAGGGTCTGAGATCTAAAGTTGGGTTGTATGGCATCCTCTCACTAGATGGTGAGAAAGCATTCGACATGCTAGAATGGGCCTATCTTTTACAGCTCCTCCGAGAGTTCGGCTTTGGGGTCTCCTTTTGCAAGTGGATTACTGATTTATATGCTAACCCTCAAGCTTCGGTATCCATAAATGGTTTTTGGTCTGCACCTTTTTTGTTAGGCAGAGGCACCAGACAGGGCTGCCCACTCCCACCTTTGTTAGTTGCCCTCGCAATGGAACCATTAGCGGTGCATATCCAACTACGAGCTGAGGAATTTGGTATCTATCTTGGTTCTGATTGGCACTCTATTTCGTTGTATGTGGATGATACACTAATAAATCTTAGTAATCCTTCCAAATCTCTTCCAGTAGTGGTAACCATCTTAGACCATTTCTCGCATTTATCCAGCTACACGGTAAAATATGCAAAAGTCGACTGTACTTAGCTGCATATCCCGATCTAGAACAGATCTATGTCTAGTGGGGGAGTGTTTCTGGTGGTGGATCACTTCCGTTATCTAGGTGTTATTATACATAGAGATATATCACGGTTGTATAATTTGAATTATCTTCCTCTCCTTAAGGCGATTACATGCGATATGGAACGTTGGGGATCCTGTTCGGTCTCTTGGTTAGGATGGATAAATACATATAAGATGCTGGTACTACCCAAACTACTTTTTCTTTTTATGTAACTACCACTTTCTCTTCCTAGAGCTTTCTTTAAAAACTTACGGCGGGCGGTGTCATGCTTTCTGTGGAATGGAAGTCATCCCTTAATTAGTTGGCAGATTCTTACACTACCCAAATGGTCCGAGGGGCTAGGGCTTACTGATCCGGAGATGTATTATTCTTGCATTTATGATCTCTGCTGCTCTGGAGAATTAATGCGGATACAGATTGGGTTCATTTGGAAAGGGAATGGTTGAATCCTATTCCGTTAGAGGTGGTGCCTTTCCTTAGTGAAGCACGTGAAGAGGCTAAGATACAGGCACACCCTTTCATTGGCCCATGCTGGGGGGCTTGGAGGAGACTCTGTCGCCAGTTCAGAATACAGGCGTCTCAATCACCTTTTTTGATTTTAGGAGCTATGGGGTTTGTTAGAGATATCAAAAGAGGATTGGATTCGGAAATCTACTTAACCAGAATCTCCTCTTTGTAGAAGGATTACATCCTTTGCCTAAGAGAAAATTGGAGGAGTGCCTCTTTCTCAGTTTCAGTTTCTTCAGTTTCGTCACTGTCTGGACGCTGTCATGCCCTTGCCCCTGGCCTCTGGCTTAGAAGGGCGAGGTAACGGAGAACTTCTCTTGGTGAGCTCAAATAAACTAGCTTTTCCTCAGGTGGATTCTGGGACATGTAGTTTGGCTCTTAAGAAGAAGTGTAGTCATGGTTCGATGTTAAGGCAAATGACAGAATTTATTTTAAAGTAAAGGTTCAAGTAAACTGTACACAGGAATTTTGTCCATTCAGGATTGTTTGCAACAGAGCATTAAGATCAGTATAACTGCTTCACAGTCTTTTAAACACATGCAGCTGGTTAACAACGTTGCTCAGTCTTAGAGAAACACCTCTGCTCAGCAAGGTAAAAATACTTTTTTTTAACCTTGTGTTTGTGAAGCACTTAACAGCAAAAGAATAACTCAATTCCTCTGGAACAACCTCTTCTTTTCCTCCTTCCTTTCAGGATAGGTTTTAAACTCAAACTAAGAAAACAAGTAACAAACATTCACAAGCTTTCTCTTCAGCGTGACTCAGCACTTTCCTGAGAAATGCAAACACGTGGAGTTTTCTTCAAACCCAATTCCTGGCTCAATTCCAGTTACCTGCTTCTAGGAGACTTTCTTATTCAATGCTAGCCTTTATTTATTTATTTATTTATTTATTTATTTATTTAACATGTTTTGTATCCCGCCTTTTCCTTTAGCGTAATGATTCCATGCTTGTAACTTGACACAGGGTACAGTCCATGGGGATATCTAGATCTTGCAATTCCTCCCCAACCAACTCAATCTGCATATCCTCTGGTGTTGTTAGGGCAGAGTCCGGTTCTGAGCTCTGGACACAGTGCTCATAATACAGCCTCCCTGGGGGTTCTAATGTCTCTCCTGAGCTTAACTCTCCCCGACAAAGACAGTCAGTACCTGAAGCACTGGGCAGTTCTCCCTGGTTGTGCTCGCTATGGTTCCTTGTCTCCTTCCAGCCTCTCTGGAACAGCTCTCTGTATTCCTCTCCGGGTTCTCTCCTGGAGATCTGCAGGTGCTCCTGGTTCCACTCCTGATTCCCCTGAATTCTCTGAGTCTTCCGAACCTCCTGAGACTTCTGCCTCCCCAGAGCTTCTTCCTTTCTCTGAGTTTCTCCTTTCCTCTGAGCTTCCCCTTTCCTCTGCTTTAGCAGGGGTTTATATTTCCCTCTCCAGGGCTCCAGCCCTTTCTCCACTCTTCCCAGGTGATTGTAATCACCTCTCAAGCCTGCAGTTACGTCATAGGAGTTAGGGTGTGGCTGCCTGAACTTTCTCTCCCTCAGGTTTCTTTCTCTATGAGGGGCCTGAAATCCATGCCCTGCAAGGATTTCTCCTTTCTCTAATTTAAAGTCATTGGCCTTTTCTATACTCAAGGCTCAAAACAGGCTTCATTGTCACAACGCCCAGTTATCAAAGTCAGATATGGTCAGATGCCATAGACATTGGAAATTCGAGATTTGTGTGTTAGTGGTACTCCCTGTTACAGTAGGCGTTGCCCCTCTTTGGAAGTGGCTCAGTCACTCTTGCTAGCGGCCAGATCGGTCATAGCGCGTTTCTGGAAGCTTAGTATGGCGCCGTCATCATAGAGTGGCGAGATAAGTGTTGGGACATTTTCCGGTTAGAGAAAATCATAGCTTCTGTTCGAGGTGTTCCCTATCAGGGGGAAGATATTTGGACTTTGGTGCTGAAAGACGATATTAGGTAATTGATGACTCATACAGGCACTTAGCTAGTGGCTTTGGGTTTCCTTTTTAATCTCTATTCCCAAGTTTGTTTGGGGGCTTAGCACCCCCCCCCCCTTTTCTTCTTCTTTTTCTTCTTTTTTCAATATTTACCAATTCCCATCCAGATTTTGAGGAGTCAGAGAGGGAGGGATGGGGGGGGAAGGGTTGGATTGGGGATGGGAGGGGGTAGGGGAAAGCAGGAGCAGTGTTTGTAGAGATCTAGTTTCCTTGAGGGTTTAATTCTCCCACGTTTGAGGCATAGTTAGAAGGGATAAAAGGGGGTAATTATCTGAGTCTGGTATTCGAACATATTCTTCGCTAGAAGGTCTTTGGCACTGACCTTGTGCTACTTTCACGATGTTATAGATGGATATCTTCATGGCTCAGTAAGGTATCAAACTGTTATCACTTTGTTTCTACATTGTTGTGGGGTTCTGATATGGGGAAGTTTTATTATGCCATGTAATGCAGCGTTACGGCATTATGACATGTGTCCCTTATGTCGGGAATGTATAAGTCAACTTAGTTTATTACTTGATTCAAACATTGTATCCAGTCATATTTACTTACTACTTTCTTTCTCCTTTTATCCCCTGTTCTCGTTATTCTGTCTGTCATGTTTTGGAAATTGTCGGGTATATTTAGTTATAAGCATGAAGAATGTTGCCATTTTATATATCTATTCATTTAACTGTATATTTCTACAGGATATGATTTATGCTGTTGGGATATGATATATGCATTTCAGTTGTGATTTAAGGAGTCTGTGGGCTTGTTTACAAAGCCACGGTAGCGATTCGCGATCGTTATCGGAGCCGCGGCCCCATTGAAATCAATGGGGCCGCGGCTCCGATAACGATCGCGAACCGCTACCGCGGCTTTGTAAACAAGCCCCTGTATGTTTATTTCTTGATACTGCTCAATAAAATTTATTACACAAAAAAAAAAAAAATAAAGGAACAAAGTTGGATATTCAGCCTGCAAATATTGGTACCGAAGGGTCTGAATATGCATATAGATTGGGAAGCGTGTCTTTGAAACCACTGATGACGTAAGACACAAAAGGGAGTTGAAGACATCAGATAGTGATGTCATTAAAGGAGGGTATAATAAGGGAGCCTTAAGGTTAACCCGCATGCGCGGTGTCCTTTTGAATATTTACTGATTAAAAACCTTGGCGAGGGTAGCGTCTGCGGCACAGGTTTGGAAGTTTTTCAATGGTATGTGGAAACTGTTTTAAAAGAAGTTACATTTTAAGGATTTCTAATGACAGTAAATGTGGAGAAACAATGATCAATTCTTTTACAACTCTTTTTGCTGTTTTAATTCATTTTAGTTGCGAATCCCCCTGAAGAAGCTCATAAAGAGTGAAACGCAAGAGAGGGCACCAATGGATGGCGTTGGGGAGCACTTAAAGCTAAGCAGCATTTAGTTTACAACAATCTAAATATTTCACTTGTGGGATCTGTATAAAAAATGTGCCGAAAAGGTCATTGATGCTATTAGGCACCATGGTAGATATCTGTACATCTATGGTACAATGCCGACAAGTCTGAGACCTTCCGGTCACATAGTCATAATAGTAAGCCTAGAATTCTCACAAATAGGAATAACTAGTGTCACGTTTGACTGAGCGTAGAGTGGAGTGAGTAACATTGCTTTATACTGGATGCATTTTACGCAATGGCACTCATTTGGTCTGCCTGCCATTTTCTCTCTTTTGTTGCACAGGGCAACATGGAGTCTTCAAATTTGCCTACTGTGCACCTCCTCCACCCCCTGCCCCCCTCCCACAATCTCCCTGAAGTAATAAGTGTGGCTTGTGATGCTCCCTTCCCATGAAGCAGCTACCTCAGGCTTTCAACTTCCACAAGCTTGCAAAGTTACTAAACGCCCCTCTTGCATTTCTTGGTTTTAATACCCAGGCCAGCAATATGTAAAATTCTGATATATCATCCCCTACAATTTTTGTTGGAGTTAGTCAGCCCAGTAGCCAAAAGGTCCTCTGACCACCACTGTGACTGCTCCTTTTTTTTATATTTGAAAACACTATAGAAAGTGAAGAATTAAATACTTAGCTTCGTTTGCTGACATTAAACAAGCAAGTAATTCCAACTTGAAAGTGTCCCCAGAATTCAGAAATGCCGATGTGCCACGTTTCGGGTGCTGCCAAAAAGGACTTTGCTACCCTGCTTCAGGTTCATCTAATTCTAAGGACAAAGAAAATTTCAGCTCCAATGGTTGACCATTGTGTGCATTTTAATCACACTTTTAAATAACTTCATTGGCGAATTTTGGATCATGTTCCCAATGATCCGAGGGGAGGGGAACGTGAAAAACGTTTACAGATGTTGGAACGACGCTGGCTTTTCTCCTTGTCACACCAAGAGGTTTGAATGCACAAGTGGATTGTCATACGATCGTCTGATCTGTGATTTTTATTATGAATCATTGATTTTACCGCTATGGGATTTCCCTTGTCAGTGGGACTCCCCTACTGGTAGCAATGATCTTGATCTTAATTGGATGTCAGCTATATTTAGTCATCAATGACGTCAGACGCTGGAGTTTAAAAGCGAGACATTTCCTCCGTCTTGGACATTAAAGCTTTGGCTGGATACCAGAATTAGATGAACCTGAAGCAGGGTAGCAAGGTCCTTTTTGGCAGCACCCGAAACGTGGCACGTCGGCATTTCTGAATTCTGGGGAATCTTTCAAGTTGGAATTACTTGCTTGTTTAATGTCAGCGAACGAAGCTAAGTATTTAATTCTTCACTTTCTATAGTGTTTTCAAATATAAAAAAAAGCAGCAGTCACATTGGTGGTCAGAGGACTTTGTGGCTACTGGGCTGACTAACTCCGACAAAAATTGTAGGGGATGATATATCAGAATTTTACATATTGCTGGACTTTAATTTGGGATTCTGATTGGAATTTATAGATTGGATGTGTATTATATTTAATACCCAGGCAACATAGGAGCACAAGTTCTTCTTAATGCTACTGTACAAAAGGCACACACAGAAGCTCTTTACCAGCTTCCTCTTCAGTCAGTGGGAGATACTGATCCACAAGAGCCTCAGACTTTGCCAATGCTGCATCTACCCCAGTGCTCACCATCTGCACCATGTCGCTTCCCAGCAGTGTTAATGCTGCTACTCAACAGTCTTCGTCATTTCCATGCTCCCCTGCACATCTTTCTTGGTCTTGTCCACTGCACCAGTGATTGTATTGGGAATTGTGTCCTTGACACATGGCCCTGCCCCTGCTACAGCTTCTTTGACACTAACCACCATGTCAGCAGCATTAGCAGCTACCTATATATTGAACAGACAATTGTATGGCATCTTAATGCTGCATCTTTAAGTGCCCCCAAAAATCAGTCACATCAGTGCTCTGAAGGGCAAGAGCTGTCAGCTCAGGTCAGTTGTCCTAGTCCTTCAGAAGAGTTAATTGTAGCTACTGGTCATCACAGCTTCATGAGACTCCACACAGCTAAGCTTTCAGACTTTAAAATATATATAAAAAACAGGCAATTGTAACTATTGGATATATATTTTTAGGAATATTCTGACCGCCTACATTCCTTGCATGCCCTTTAAATCAGATATCTGAAAGAGCCCTCAGTTCATATAAGGTTTATCTACTGGCCAGGGACATTTAAGTTCCTGCCCACACTACCTCTTATCCCACCCACCCCTGGGTTGCATTGCCTATATAGTCATATACATTGACATCTGTCCTTTTGATGTTACACCCTTTTCTCCTCCTAGGACCGCTTAAATCAGCACGTCGTGTATTCAATGCAATAACTGAGGTGCTTTCATTCCAAGAAGAATCATTTGGAACCTAAGAGCTTGCCCTATATGCCTTAAGTTATTAGAATCGATTCTTTATGCATAGTAGTTAAGGAAAGAATTAGCTGCAATTAAACATCTCTTCTAGGGTATAAACTGAACAAAATTCACTGCTCCCACAAAGAATCAAACAGCCCAGGACAAATGGATCACAGTGGGCTCTAGTAGGTTGTATCCTGTAATGCAGACAGGGCCGGCCCGTCCATTGAGCAAGAATGTTTTTTGCACAGGGCCCCGCGTTTCAGGGGGCCCCGCGCAAAGAACATTCTGCTTTTTTAAAAATTAAATAAATTTTAAAAAAAAAGCTGGCTGCTGCCGCTGCCGCCGCCGCCGCAGCAGCGGCAGAATGGAGTGTCCCGCGGGGCCCCCTCTGCCCGGCTGAGCTCTCCCGGCCCGACTGAGCCCCTCTGCGCCGGCTTTCAGATACGCGAAGGGAGAGTGTCTCCCTCGCATCTCTGTTAAGCCCGCAGGGCCTGATGGGAAGCAGAGGCTGATGGGAAATTTCCCATCTGCCCCTGCGGGCTTAACAGAGACGCGAGGGAGTCACTCTCTCTTTGCGTATCTGAAAGCCAACGCAGAGGAGCTCAGCTGGGCCGGGAGAGCTCAGCCGGGCAGAGGGGGCCCCGCGGGACACTCCATTCTGCCGCTGCCGCGGTGGCAGCAGCAGCCAGCATTTTTTTGTTTTTTTAATTTTCCATGAGCCAATGGGGGGGGGGGGTTAGGACTGGTAATGGGCTATGGAGGGGGTTAGGACTTGTCTTGAGGTGGGCTGTGGGCTGTTGGGGGGGGGTTAGGAATAGTAATGGGCTATGGGGGGGTTAAGACTGGTGATGGGCTGTGGGCTGTTGGGGGCTGTCTGGAAATGGGGTGAGGGGGGTTAGGACTGGTAATGGGCTATGGAGGGGGTTAGGACTTGACTTGAGGTGGGCTGAGGGGGTTAGGACTGGTAATGGGCTATGGGGGGGTTATGACTGGTAATGGGCTGTGGGCTGATGGGGGCTGTCTGGAAATGGGCTGCTGGGGGGTTAGGACTGGTAATGGGCTATGGAGGGGATTAGGACTTGACTTGAGGTGGGCTGTGGACTGTTGGGGGGGAGTTAGGACTGGTAATGGGCTATTGGGGGTTAAGACTGGTAATGGGCTGTGGGCTGATGGGGGCTGTCTGGAAATGGGGTGATGGGGGTTAGGATTGGTAATGGGCTATGGGGGGCTAGGACAGGAAATGGGCTGATGGGGAGGGGTTAGGACTGGTAATGGGCTGTGGGCTGATGGGGGGGTTAGGACTGGCAATGGGCTATGGGGCTGACTGGAAATGGGCTGATGGGGTTAGGACTGGAAGTGGGCTGATGGGGGTTAGGACTGGTAATGGGTTATAGGGGGGCTTAAACTGAAAATGGGGTGATGGGGGGTTAGGACTGGAAGTGGGTTGATGGGGGGCTAGGACTGGTAATGGGTTGGGGGGTTGCTAGGACTGGAAATGGGCTGAGTGGAAGGGGAGACTTGAACTGCAAATAGCTGATGGGGAGGGGGCTTGGAATGGAAATGGGCTGTGAGGGAAGAGAGCTAGGACTGAAAATGGGCTGATGGAGCAGCTAGGATAGGACTGGAAATGGGCTGTTGGGGGGAGCTAAGATTGGAAATGGGTTGTGGTGGGGGCTTGAATTGAAATGGACTCATGGAGGGGCTAGAACTGGAAGTAGGCTCATGGTGGGGCTTGGACTGGAATTGGGCTGAGTGAAGGGGAGCTAGGATTTGACATGGGCTGATGGAGGGCCTAGGAAATGACTAGAAATGGGCTGATGGGGGGCTAGGATTGCAAATGAGCTGATGAAGGGACTCGGACTGGAAATGGATGGGGGAGCTAGGACTGGAAATGGGCTGATGGGGGGCTAGGACTGGAAATGGGTTGATGCAGGGACTAGAAGGGAATGGATGCTGGGTGAGACTGGAACTAGAAGGGAGCTGATGTTGGGGAGGATTAGAATGGGATGGGGCTGGGAGAGTAAAATGGAGAGGGGAAAAATATTTTGTGTGGGAGGGATGAAAAATCTACAATTGGCCGGGTATTGGGAGAGTAAGTGGGGATTGAGGATGCAGGGGTAAAATTTGTGTGGATGAAATAGGAATGAGGAAAGAGCAAAAGGAGAAAGATTAGTATGTTAAAGCAGATGTAGAGAGAGAGAATGGAAAAAAAAACTAGAAGAGAGAAGAAAGGACAAATGGACAGCAGACGATGGAGAGTTAGCAGAAAACATGAAGAAACCAGAAGAAAGTGGCTGGAGCAATTGCAACTGAAAAAAAATGCACAAAAGGTAGAAAGATATCTCTTTATTTTGAATTTATTAACTGGAATATGAAAGCTCTGGGAAATGTGCATCATTAACGTCTGCGCTTTGTTTGGTACAAGAGGAAATTAATTTATAGTTTTATTTCTACAGTGGTGTTGTACATTCCAAGTTTGGCTTTTGGGGTTCCCAGTTTAATTATTGCCTTCCTGTTTCTAAATTGTGATTCCTTGTTTGGTGATGGTCTATGTTCTGCATGTGTAACTGAGCTGAGGTATTCTGTTTATGTAATTCCTATTTGACATTGCCACTTGTTCTCTTTCCCCAGTATTCTCTGAAATGTATTGGTTTAATATTTGCAGTGTTGCCTTTTGATAGGTAGGGTATGGTGCTTTGTGAGTCCTGGTAATGTTGTCAGGATATGGCAGGTTTGCTATGGGTTCTAAATGGGCAGCGTTTGTAGTAGTTCCTAATGTGCCTGGCGGTTGGCACTGGATTATAGTAATGTAGAAATCTTTTAGTCTTTCTTTATCCATACACTCATTAAGAGACATGTTTACTAAAAGTTAGTGTATGGTAACATTATGCAAATATTTATGCAAATAAGGCCACTTATGCAAATGAGGCCTCACACCAAGTCTCCGCACATGGCCCCGCACCCCCCTTGGGCTGCCCCTGAATGCAGACACCCTATACATCAAGAGATAACCCTGCATAATGCCTTCTCTGCCTTGGATAATGAGGGTGCCAAATCCATGGAAACTTGAAGTGCCTTGAAATGAGAGAGTCAATGCCCAATCTGATAATGCACCAAATATGAAGATGAAATCACAAAAACCATAATACTAATATATGGAGATTCCATCAGAGAAACCAACTTGGGAACACAGTTCAAAGGAGAGAAGATTGTCAAATGCCTCCCAGGCTCTTCATCCATTAGAAATACAAACCAAATTGTTGGTATAGATATTGCAGAAAGTGAGCACTCCATAACTGACGTTGTCATCCACTTGGATACAAATGACCTGGCTAGAAACAGTGCCTCTGCAGTTCAGAGACTTCCAGACTCTGGGAGAGAAATTCAAGCCATTGTAGCATTCTCAGAAGTTCTACCTGTTCTTGGTAAGGGAGCAGAAAGGCTGCATCACATATCAAATTTAATACATTGCTCCAAACCTGGAACAAACAAGAAGGACTTAGATCTATAGTTAACTGGGGAAACAGATGCATGAAGAGGCTATACTGTGCTGACTCATTACATCTCTCCATTGCAGCGAAAAGGATCCTAAGTGAAAAATTCAGGCAGTGTATGGACAGGCATTTACGCTAGGGAAAGGGGGGTGTCAGATGGAGAAGGACTAGTTCAGAACATCACTCCCAGCAAAAGTATAAAACATTGGAAACAGCCACACTTTTAAAGCACACAATAGCAAATAGGAGGATGTGTTTAGAACAAAATCTAAGCAAGATACAGGCAAGCCAGTCAAATGCTGGAAAGCAACGAGAACAAATGCTCAAATCCTAGCCAACAAAGTTCCTAACCTGGAAGCCCTAATGGTGGAAATGGACTTGGACATTGTGGCCATTACAGAACCATGGTTTAACAAATCCATGAATGGCCATAGCCGACTATTATCTATTTAGAAGAGAGAGGGTAGAAAAGGAGGAGTAGTAGTCCTATATGTCAAAAGCAATATTAAAGCTGTTGAAATGCAAGGAATGTGGAGGAAAAGAAGCAGCGCTGCGGATCGTGTTGGAAAGAAGAGATGGCACCATCATACATACTTGTGTAGTCTACAGGCCTCGAACGCAAACCGAAGAAATAGCCGTCAATTTGTTATCTATCTTTGCAATCAATGAAGGGGGAAGTGATCATATTGGGAGACTTTATTCCACCCAATGTTGCTTGCAATATTCCTTCTGCAAATCCTGAAAGCAAATTTGTGGCTGCCTTCCAAGATGCATTACTTAGACAAATGATGAACTGACCTGGGAGAGATTGTTGCTGGATTTAGTGTTCAGTGTGTTGAATGTCCGGGTAGGTGTCCATGTGATCAGCAATGATCACCACATGGTGTAGTTTGATATAAAAAGCCAAAGTGGAGCCTTATCACAGCAAGCTTAAAGTCCTAGACTTCAAAAAACACCAACTTCAGTAAAACAACCAAGTACCTGAAGGAGGAGTTGGCAGGGTGGGAAGTGATAAGGGAAGTGGAATTTCGATAAGCTAGAACTGAAAAAGGCAAATAAAGGGGCAACAGATATACAGGGTGGCTCAAAAGTGAGAACATCTTATAAATTAAAAGTTTAAATAGTTTACTTATTTGCCTTTTTTAGCTATATAACGTCTTTATTTTGACAATTTCCGGTCACCAACTTTTATTTTTAAATTTGTCAATTGTTTACATCTGTCGTTTTGAATTTTAAAATAACTTATATGCTACGAGCGGAGTGGAGGAGTAGCCTAGTGGTTAGAACACTGGCTTGGTAACCAAGCAACCAGAGTTCAATTCCCACTAGCACTCCTTGTGGCCTTGGGCAAGTCACTTAACCCTCCATTGCCTCGGAAGAAAGGCCTGGCAATCTACTTCCGTTGACACTGCCAAGAAAACCCAGGAGCTTCTGGGTCGCCAGGAGTCAGGACTGACTCGAAGGCACACATTGCATTTTGCATATGCTACGAGATGGTCTTACTTTTTTGGGCCACCCTGTAAGGAAAGTGAATAGAGGAAAAGGAAACCTATTCAGTTCTCCAAAGAAGTGGCTGCACTAATAAAGGCAAAAGCACAGCTTTCACAAAATTCAGAAGTTCAGAGGAACAAAGTAATACAGGATCAAACTAAAAGACAAAGAAATAAGGATAGCAAAAATCAAAGGCAGAAGAAAAGATGGCTAAAGATCTGAAGTGTGGCGACAAAACTTTCAGGTATATTCGGGAGAGAAGGGAGGGAAGAGAAAAAAAATCAGGAGGTGGAACTGCAGGGCTCAAAAGTGCTGAGAATGGATTTGTGGAAAGTGACATTGAAAAGGCAAAAATGCTAAACAGATACTTCTGCTCTGTTTTTACTAAAGAAAATCCTGGAGAAGGACCACCTGTGATTCCCAAAAATATACAAATGTGAATGGAGTAGATACCACACTATTCACAGAATGTGTTAGAACAGCTTGCAAAACTGAAAGTGGACAAGGCCATGGGATTGGATGGGATACATCCCAAGATACTGAAAGAGCTCAGATTCTTGCAGGGCTATTAAAGGGTGTTTTTAATAGATCCTTGGAGACAGGAGCAGTTCCTCAGGACTGGAGAAGGGTGGATGTGGTACCTCTTCAAAGTGGTAACAGGGAAAAAGTGACAAGCTACAGGTCAGTAAGCCTTACCTTGGTGGTGGGAAAGTAATGGAGGCACTCCTGAAAGAGTGAATAGTGGACTCTCGAAACCAACAGGATGCATGATCTTTTTTTTTTTTTCTTTTTTTTTTTTAAATTAAATTTCAGCATCTTACAAAAGCAAGAATAAAGCAAAAAGAAGTGTGTCATGTTACATACAAATAGAAAATTGAATGTTCACCTACATTCCAAAGAAATATATAGCATAAAAATCATCTACAGACAACACTCAACCTAGCCCACAATAATGGGGAGATATCACAAAAAGGAAAAGAAAAAGCAATTAAGAAACATAAGAGTTACAACACTCTGTTACTTGACAGCTTACAATATATTCCTCCTATTATCGCCTACACATTCCCTAGTCCCTCTTTACCATTCAAAAACAATTCCAACTGGGAAGGATCCAAAAAAGTAAACTTAGAACCCTGAAATGTAATTAAACATTTACATGGGTAACGGAGAAAAAAGTAGGCAGGAAGGGCTATGACTCTAGGCTTCAAGGCCAAAAAGGCCTGTCTCCTAACTTGCGTAGCCCTACATACATCCGGAAATATCTGGACTTTGGCACCACAAAACAGAGAGGACATATTTTTAAAGTAACTACGAAGTACAAGAACTTTATCCTTATCTGAGACGAATGTTACTACCAGAGTAGCTCGAGATGAAATAATATCTTGAGAATCCTCGAGGAATTTGGTTAGATCAAGATCAACACGATCCTGAACCACATCAAACTCCCCAGAGGAACTAGCAGTAACCCCACGCCCCGTCAAATAATACAATTTGGAAATAGCAATAGATTCAGCCGAAGCCAAACCCAAAATCTCTCTAAAGTACTTTTGAAGGAGAATTTCCACAGAAAGCAAATGACAGACTGGGAAATTTAACAAACGTATATTCCTAGCACGCAACATGTTATCGTATAATTCCATTTTGTGATGTATAATTAAGCTATCTTTAACATTGGAGGAAAATACAGATTTAAATGAAAGACATTGAGTTTCACAGTTGGATATTCGAGCAGACAGTCCCCCCCATCCTCCCTTCCACCTCACTAAGTTTAGTGGAAGTCTCCAAAGAGACTGGTTGGCCAGAGAATTAGATCAAGGGGTGTGATGGATGTCATCTAGATTTCAGCAAAGCTTTGATACTCTTCCTCATAGGAGGCTTATCAATAAGCTCAACAGCTTGGGGATGGGTCCCAAGGTGGTGAACCGGATCAGAAATTGATTGACATGACAGAAGGTGATGGTTAAGCAGAAATCACTCTGATGAAAGGAAGGTGATTAGCAATGTGCCCCAGGGTTTAGTCCTGGGACGGGTACTCTTCAATGTATTTGTGAGTGATATGCCTGAAGGACTGAATGGAAGAGTGTCTTTCTGCAGATGAGTGGAGTGGAGAACATAAGGAAGGATCTACAAAAGCTAGAAGACTGGTCTAATGCTTGGCTGTTAAGATTTAATGTGAAATGCAGTGTCATGCACTTGGGAAGCAGAAATCCAAGGGAATTCTATGCGATAGGGGGTGAGAGGTTGGTGTGCATGGACTAGGAGAAGGACCTTGGAGGGATCATTTGAGGATCTCAAGGTGGCAAAACAGTGTGACACGGCCGTGGCAAGAGCCAGAAGGATGCTGAGTTGCATACAAAGGAATTACCAGCAGAAAGGAAGAGGTACTAATGTCACTGTACAAGTCGCTGGTGAGGTCTCACTTGGAATATTGTGTTCAGTTTTGGAGACCATATCTCAAAGGATATAAAAAGACTGGAAACTGTTCAGAAGGCGGCGGCCAATGATTTGAAGCCCATGTCAGAAGACTTGAGAGGAAACCTTAAGATCTAAATATGTCCCTGGAGGAGAGGGACAAGGGAAACATGATTTGGACCTTTATATACTTATAATATTAACAAACAAACCTCTTCCAAAGACGGGGAAGCTGTAAAACTAGAGGGCATAACAAAGCTGCAAAGGAGTAAACTAAGAGGCAATGTCGGGAAATACTTTTTCATTGAAACGGTTGTGATTGCTTGGAATGCCCTCCCGATGGAAGTGGTGGGGGCAAAGAGTGATGGAATTCAAAATGGCATGGGACAGACAGTGGATCCCTTTATAGCAACAGGATAAAATCAAAGACATACATGTCTCAACAAATAGGGGTTATCTACACAGAGCAGTGGGTACATCCCTAAACCAAGGAATGGAGGGGGGTGGGTGGGAGGGCAACCTGCATGTAGTGGCATGTGTACCTGCTCTTGCTGCCTTGCTGGGCAGACTAGATGGACCATGCCGGTCCTTATCTGCTGTCATATACTATGTTATTGGTAATAAGTTTTGCTGATCATAATCCTCGATTCCAGATGACTGCATCATTTCTACCTTCTCCTAGGCTGAACTGCACCAATTCATGATCTGTTGAAACCATCTCTATTGCTCCTGAGTCCACACTATGGAAGCACCATGTTAATGATCAGGAAAGGACGCACTAACAAAGCAGGAACCACACTAGTTATAAACAGTTCATGCATGCTAGAGGAGTGCTTGGGAGGGCAGAACTACTGAGCAGTTATATGATGCAACATGTCAAGTGTATGGAACCAAGGTCAGCTGGACTCTTGGCCAGACAGTTCCCGAGCAGACACCTTCCTCTGTCCAGAAGGGAAACCACTCAGGGAGGACATATCACTTCCCAACAAAAGAAACATCACAGAGAGGACCTACAATTCACAACAAAATCTCACCTTATACAGAACAAATCTCTCCTTATACAGGACAACACACTCGTACATGGTAATAACTATCTCACAGATTTTTCTTCCAAAAGGATATTTTTATTATTCTCTATCTTACTGAAACAGAAAACTAAGAACAAAGGAAAACAGTCCAGTGGAATTACAGATCTTACCACCTCACAGCAAGCAAACAGGGGCATTCCTTCTTATCTTAGATGCAGATTTCTAAACAATTACAAGTCGGAATGTCTGGTCCTGCCTGCCTGAATTCTGTCTTATCTCTGACTCAATAGCAAGTGTGACAGGCTCTCCTGGAAATAAGAGAAACAATGTAAGACCTATACACTGCCATTCACACAAAACTCTCACTCAACAAAAAGAGATACTGGGGAGAACCCAGGGAATTCATACCCCACACAGCCTCCACTGCACAGGAAACGAACTCCTCGTGCATCTGGTCCTGTCACAATATATACCTTAGCTCAGGACCAATTCTTACTATTGGGGCATTCTTCTTTACTTAGATCATTCTTGTTCCAGCTGTCTGAGGCCCCACTTGTGTGATGTTCTACATGAATTCATAGCTTGGCCTGGGAATGGTGCAAATCCTATCTAGCTGACCGTTGGCAACATGTACGGATAGGACCCTCAGCATCTGAACCATTCCATCAACAACAGGGAGTACCCCAAGGATCCTCCCTATCTGCTTTACTTTTCAACATATATATGCAACCAATTTGTGATATAATCCAGTTTGATCTATGCAGACGATGTCTTGATATTCACACCAATCAAAATCATGCACCCTGACCTCTCCCCACTAATAGAGTGCTTCAATGCAATCACTGATTGGCTCTTATCGCAGAATCTACACATAAACTTCAAGAAAACTGAAGTACTATTCACAACCAAAAACAAGAACTTCTCTCCCGCTCCCCCCCCCCTCCCCACACTTCATTGAAGGTGCGAGATGCAGAGCTTCTATGTAAATCTGTAATACGCTACCTGGGTGTCACAATAGACCAACAGCTCAACTTCAAAGAACACATAAAGAACACCACCAAGTCCATCTACAATAAAATACGGACACTAAGACACCTAAGACCTAAGACCTCTACTAACCCCAGATGACTTCAGAACAATATTCCAGATGCTTATAACGCCTTACTTTGATTATGCCAACATCATCTTACACGGCCTCCCCAACAGCACCCTCAATCAGCTACAGATGGTGATGAATGCAGCAGACCGCATTCTCTACGGCATATCCAGAAGAGATCACATCATGCCCATACTTATGGAACTACACTGGCTACCGTTACAATGCAGGATCACCTACAAGGCACTACTCCTATCGTTTAAAGCAATTAACCGGCTATCCCCTTCATCCCTCTCTGCACTCCTGACCATCACCCCTACAAACAGGCTAAGGAGGTCAATAGCTGCCAATACGCTGACTATACCACTTGATTCTACTAAATGTACTCAAACAACGAGGAACAGAGCCTTTACATTCTATGCCCCTAGGTGCTGGAACAATCTCCCACCTCATATCCGAGCAATCGGTGACCTCTCACAGTTCAGAAAAGCCCTTAAACACCACCTATTCTGCCTTCACTTCGGCCACTCTAACCTAACACAATCACCTCCTGCACCTCAACTCACTCACACAGCCTCTGACATTCCAACAACATAACTCCTGACAATGCACAAAACAGACCCACCAAACAGACCCACCCTCAGGAACACTCACAACGACCATATGATATGGTCTCTTGCATTACGATCCCAACTTGCAATATAAATTGTAAATAGTTTATAACAACCACTGTTGTTGATTGTATATAGTTACCCTTGTTACAGTCCCAAGTTACCAATCCTGTTACAATGTAAGCAAAAGAGCTTTGTTCTGATGCAAAATTTTGTTATTTGTAAACCACACTGATACTAAAAAATGCGGTATATAAGAACTGTAAATAAATAAATAAATAAATGTCTGTACCCCTCCCGTTGACCTTTTCTTGGGCCGATGTCTGCAATTATCAGTCTGGGCCTTGTCGGATTCATATTGTTATCTGACCTATGCCCCCCTCTCAATTCTTGACCTGGTTTTCTTGCTTGATTCTCTTGTTTGGTTCTCTCCCACCCCTTGGTTCCCAAGAAATATATCTCTTTAACTCCCCATGTTCTGACAGCTATACTGGGGGGCCATATGTTCTTCTTCATGCTAAGCTGGCATGTTTATATCTCATGATTGCCTTTTACCCTCTCTCTGTCCACCATTTACTGATAAGTGTGTTTTCACATACTTTTCCTTATGATGTCATATACCTCTCAAAGCTGCACATACGCACCTCAATACAATTCCAGCATTCAGACATTTCAATGATTTTCCTTGTATTATTGTGTTAACTCTTTCTCCTCTGGCTCTCACACAAGGTAGGTGAAACTAGTTACAATAATCTAGATCAACAACCTGCCAAGTCTAAGGAACTTCCCCATTTGCGCATCTTCACATTCTTTACAGTAAGGAGTAAGCCAAAGGGAGAAGCTGCGTTATCTTATCAGCTGGTTGATGGAGGATGGGCAGCTTCTCTTCAATGTTCTCCAAACCAATGCAGGCATAACTATTGGCAAGAGCAACTACAACCCCCCCCCCCCCATCTCTCTGCCTGCTTATCAGACATTGCTGCCTAGATGTCTTGCTGCCCATCTGAAATTTAACATAGCCAAAATAGAACTCCTTTTCTTTATTCTTCAAAATGGAGGAGGAAGGGGAGGTAGGTCAAGGGGGAGAAACACTATACTCCCATTTCCCTAGCTAAAAAAAAACCCAACCCAAAAACTGTGTAGTCTGACTCTCCACACATACAGATAGCTAAAACCTTTTGCTTCTCTCTATATCAGCAAAATTCATCTCTACCTTTCTGAACATATTAAAGACCTTTATCCACTCTCTAGTCACCACCTGTTTTCACTATTGTAACCTGTTCCTCAATGGTCTCCCTCTGGATTGTCTCTTCTCGGTCTTTTCAGAACTCAGCTGAATAGTTTTCCACCACTGTTGCTATGGCTCATGTAACCTAGATTGGCCACTGTTGGAAACAGAATACTGGGCTTGATGGACCTTGGTCTGACCCAGTATGGCATATCTTATGTTCTTATGTTCTCAAGTCACTTCACTGGCTCACTATCCATTCCCACATACAGTTCAAATTTCTAGTGATGTACTGGTGCATTCATTCTACAGTTCACTACATCTCACTCTACACCCCCCTCCTTGGAACAGGGGTGGCCCAAGGAGGGTGTGGGGCCATGAGGAGAATCATTGTGAGGCCTTTATTTGCATAAAGCTGCATAGTGTTAACATGTGCTAACTTTTAGTAAAACATGCCTCTTAATGAGTGTCTGGATAAAGACTACCAGACTTCTATATTACTATACTCCAGTGCCAACTGCCTGGCACATTAGGAAATACTATAAACACTGGCCATTTAGAACCCATAGCAAAACCCACTGTATCATAACAGCACTACCAGGACTCACGAAGCACCAAACCCTACCTATCAAAAGGCAACACTGCAAATATTAAACCAATACATGTCAGAGAATACCAATACATCTACTGGGTAAAGGGAACAAGTGGCACTGTCACATAGAAACTAGATGAACAGAATACCCCAGCTTGGTTACACATGCAGAACATAGACCGTCAAACAAAGAACAAGGGATCACAGTTTAGAAATAGGACAACAATCAAATTAGGAACCCCAAAAAAGCTAAACTTGGAATGTACAACATTGGAGAAAATATAAATTAATATCCTCTTGTACTAAACACAAAGATGTTACTGATACACATTTCCCAGAGCTGACATATTCCAGTTAATACCTTCAAAATTAAAAAAAAGTATTTTTTCTACCTTTTGTTGTTTGGGCTTTTTATTTTTGTTGCAATTGCTCCAGTCACTTTCTTCTGGTTTCTTCTTGTCTTCTGCTAACTCTCCATTGTCTGCTGCCCATTTATCTTTTCTTCTCTTCTAGTGTTTTTCCATTCTCTCTCTATCTGCTTTAACATACTGATTTTTCCCCTTTTTCTTTTTCCTTTATTTCTTTTATTCCTTTTTCATCTACTCAAATTTCACCCTCCATCCTCAATCCCCACGTACTCTCCTAACACCCAGCCAATCAGATTTTAATTCCCTCCCACATAATATTTTTTCCCCTCTCCATACTCATTCCCCCACTATCCAACATATGACCTAGGTGAGCAACGAATCAAGAGAAATAGACAAGATGAAACAAGTCCTCCCCCAACATCAGTTCCCTTCTAGTCCGATTCTCCCCTGCCCCCTCCATCAGGCCATTTCCAGTCCTATCCTAGGCCTCCCCCCCCCTCCCAGAAGAGCCCTGTGCCCGTTTAAGTGGCTTCAGAGGGAAACGGGGCAACCTGTGCGAGGCCCTGGCTCACCTCTACACAGCCACCGGTGTGAAGAGCAGCATTTTCCTTCACGTTGGCAGCTGTGTTCTAGTGAAGAATGCTGAATGTTGGGAAAGGTTAAAGGGCATTTCCCGGCATTCAGCACACTTCACTAGAACAGTTGCCAACTTGAAGGAAAATGCTGCTTTTTACGCTGGTGGCTGTGCAGAGGTGAGCCAGGGCTACGCGTGGGGTCCTGTGTGAACAACATTCTCGCACAATGGACGGGCCAGCCCTGCTCTGCCTTGCAGGGGCGGCCCAAGGGGGGTGCGGGGCCATGTGCGGAGACTCGGTGCGGGGCCTCATTTGCATAAGTGGCCTTATTTGCATAAATATTTGCATAATGTTACCATACGCTAACTTTTAGTAAACATGTCTCTTAATGAGTGTATGGATAAAGAAAGACTAAAAGATTTCTACATTACTATAATCCAGTGCCAACCGCCAGGCACATTAGGAACTACTACAAACGCTTCCCATTTAGAACCCATAGCAAACCCGCTGTATCCTGACAGCATTACCAGGACTCACAAAGCACCAGACCCTACCTATCAAAAGGAAACACTGCAAATATTAAACCAGTACATTTCAGAGAATACTGGGGAAAGAGAACAAGTGGCAATGTCAAATAGGAATTACATAAACAGAATACCTCAGCTCAGTTACACATGCAGAACATAGACCATCACCAAACAAGGAATCGCAATTTAGAAACAGGAAGGCAATAATTAAACTGGGAACCCCAAAAGCCAAACTTGGAATGTACAACAACACTGTAGAAATAAAACTATAAATCAATTTCCTCTTGTACCAAACAAAGCGCAGACGTTAATGATGCACATTTCCCAGAGCTTTCATATTCCAGTTAATAAATTCAAAATAAAGAGATATATTTCTACCTTTTGTGCATTTTTTTTCAGTTGCAATTGCTCCAGCCACTTTCTTCTGGTTTCTTCATGTTTTCTGCTAACTCTCCATCGTCTGCTGTCCATTTGTCCTTTCTTCTCTCTTCTAGTTTTCTTTCCATCCTCTCTCTCTACATCTGCTTTAACATACTAATCTTTATCCTTTTGCTCTTTCCTCATTCTTATTTCATCCACACAAATTTTACCCCTCCATCCTCAATCCCCACTTACTCTCCCAATACCCGGCCAATTGTAGATTTTTCATCCCTCCCACACAAAATATTTTTCCCCTCTCCATTTTACTCTCCCAGCCCCATCCCATTCTAATCCTCCCCCAACATCAGCTCCCTTCTAGTTCCAGTCTCACCCAGCATCCATTCCCTTCTAGTCCCTGCATCAGCCCATTTCCAGTCCTAGCCCCCCATCAACCCATTTCCAGTCCTAGCTCCCCCATCCATTTTCAGTCTGAGTCCCTTCATCAGCTCATTTCCAATCCTAGCCCCCCATCAGCCCATTTCTAGTCATTTCCTAGCCCCACCATCAGCCCATGTCAAATCCTAGCTCCCCTCCACTCAGCCCAATTCCAGTCCAAGCCCCCCCATGAGCCTACTTCCAGTTCTAGCCCCTCCATGAGTCCATTTCAATTCAAGCCCCCACCACAGCCCATTTCCAATCTTAGCTCCCCCCAACAGCCCATTTCCAGTCCTATCCTAGCTGCTCCATCAGCCCATTTTCAGTTCTAGCTCCCTTCCCTCACAGCCCATTTCCATTCCAAGCTCCCTCCCCATCAGCTATTTGCAGTTCAAGCCTCCCCGTCCACTCAGTCCATGTCCAGTCATAGCAATCCCCCAACCCATT
This sequence comes from Ichthyophis bannanicus, assembly GCA_033557465.1. Classification (NCBI taxonomy): domain Eukaryota; kingdom Metazoa; phylum Chordata; class Amphibia; order Gymnophiona; family Ichthyophiidae; genus Ichthyophis; species Ichthyophis bannanicus. The sequence goes on from CM066035.1 coordinate 338,978,406, forward strand.
ACCAGTCCTAGCCCCCCATCAACCCATTTTCAGTTTAAGCCCCCCCTATAACCCATTACCAGTCCTAACCCCCCATCAGCCCACTTCCAGTCTTAACCCCATCAGCCCATTTCCAGTCAGCCCCCCATAGCCCATTGCCAGTCCTAACCCCCCCCCCATCAGCCCACAGCCCATTACTAGTCCTAACCACATCAGCCCACCTCAAGTCCTAACCCCTCCCCATCAGCCCTTTTCCTGTCCTAGCGCCCCCATAGCCCATTAGCAGTCCTAACCCCCCCCCCATAGCCCATTAGCAATCCTAACCCCCATCACCCTATTTCCAGACAGCCCCCATCAGCCCACAGCCCATTACCAGTATTAACCCCCCCCAGCCCATTTCCAGTCCTAACCCCCCATCACCCCATTTCCAGTCAGCCTCCATCAACCCCCAGCCCTTTACCAGTATTAACCCCCCCAGCCCATTTCAAGTCCTAACCCCCCCATATCCCCATTTAGATACAGCCTCCATCATCCCCCAGCCCATTATCAGTCTTAACCCCCCAGCCCATTTCCAGTCCTAAACACCCCCCCAGCCCATTTCCATTAAGCCTCCATAAGCCCCAGCCCATTAGCAGTCTTAACCCCCCCCTAGCCCATTTCCAGTCCTAACCCCCCCCAGCCCATTTCCAGTCCTAACCCCCCCTCACCCCATTTCCAGTCAGCCTCCATCAGCCCCAGCCCATTAGCAGTCTTAACCCCCCCGAGCCCATTTCCAGTCAGCCTCCATCAGCCCCAGCCCATTAGCAGTCTTAACCCCCCCTAGCCCATGTCCAGTCCTAACACCCCCCCCCAGCCCATTTCCAGTCCTAACCCCCCCTCACCCCATTTCCAGTCAGCCTCCATCAACCCCCAGCCCATTACCAGTCTTAACCCCCCCAGCCCATTTCCAGTCCTAACCCCCCCATCACCCCATTTCCAGACAGCCTCCATCAGCCCCCAGCCCATTATCAGTATTAACCCCCCCGCCCTTTTCCAGTCCTAACCCCCCCTCACCCCATTTCCAGTCAGCCTCCATCAGCCCCAGCCCATTAGCAGTCTTAACCCCCCCTAGCCCATTTCCAGTCCTAACCCCCCCTCCAGCCCATTTCCAGTCCTAACCCCCCCCTTGCACATTTCCAGTCCTAACCCCCCCCTTGCACATTTCCAGTCCTAACCCCCCCTGCACATTTCCAGTCCTAACCCCCCCCCCCTTGCACATTTCCAGTCCTAACCCCCCCTTGCACATTTCCAGTCCTAACCCCCCCCTGCACATTTCCAGTCCTAACTCCCCCCCCCCTTGCACATTTCCAGTCCTAACCCCCACCTTGCACATTTCCAGACAGCCTCCATCAGCCCCCCCCCCTTCCCTTCCCTTCCCTTTCGGCAAATTTAAAAAACAAAACAAAAACCTGGCTCTAGCTGCTGCCGCTGCCGCGTCCGTCGCAGCAGCGGCAGAATGGCGTGTCCCGCGGGGCCCCCTCTCCTCGTCGAGCCCTCTGCAAGGGCTTTCAGATTCGCGAAGGGAGAGTGCTCCCTCGCGTCTCTGTAAAGCCCGCAGGGGCTAATGGGAAATTTCCCATCAGCCCCTCGCGTCTAAAGGGGCAGATGGGAAATTTCCCATTAGCCCCTGCGGGCTTTACAGAGACGCGAGGGAGCACTCTCCCTTCGCGAATCTGAAAGCCCTTGCAGAGGGCTCGACGAGGAGAAGGGGCCCCGCGGGACACGCCATTCTGCCGCTGCTGCGACGGACGCGGCAGCAGCCAGAGACAGGTTTTTTTTTTAAATTTAATTTTAAAAAAAAGCAGAATGTTCTTTGCGCGGGGCCCCCTGAAACGCGGGGCCCTGTGCAAAAAACATTCTTGCTCAATGGACGGGCCGGCCCTGCTGCCTTGGGAACAGCGCTCCTCTGGCAGATCCCTTTTATCTATGCCCTTCTCTGCTACTGCCAACTCCAAGCTTCATGTATCCCATCTTGCTGCTATATACGCCTGGAAAGAAGCTACCCGAGTCAGTATGTCAGGCTCCTTCTCTAGCCCAGGCTAAAAAACCACCAAGAGGCAGCTTTTGGATCCCGATACCCCTCTGTTTCATCTTACCATACTTTATTCCCCAATTTCGTGATGTTATGTCTTGATTAGATTGTAAGCTCTGATGAGCAGAGACTATTACATCTATATGTAGAATGCTGCATATGCCTTGTAGTTAGGGAACAAGTAGTTAGTGAACCTTATATAGGCAAGGCCTAAGGACTTGTGTGTAGAAAATTGCAAGGAGAAAATCTGCTTCCCTAGATAGCACTCTTAACCTATCTGTAACGGAAAGGAAGCCATGTGTGGCATGAACAGCTTTACAGTTCAAAATGGCCTTAGAGTCCTAAAGGAGATCCGAGGCTAACATCCCCAAACAGATGTAGGAACCATCACTTACTTTGCGGCTCCAGTTTCTGAATGATGGGCTTTGTACGCGTGAAGACCACAGCAGAGCTGCTTTTTACCCCCTTCTCTGCCACCTCACAGGCAGACTTCAGGTACGGATGATTCTCTTTTGTGCTGATGTAAGTAGATGACACCATGTCCCAGGTAGAGCTCACTAGTGGCAGGTTGGCCACCCTCAGCGCAATGTTCTGCCAGACAAGAAATCAGAACATTAGAAGCCCATAGAATAAAAACAAAATCAATATAGTGTTATACTTACCTCTTGATCAGGCACTACTGAAGCCTTTGTTCTTATCTAGATTCTACAAAAAAATAAAATAAATAAAAGCACACCCCACAAACCTTAATGTCAAATCATTCATTTCTTTTTAAGGTTATATCAATACAAACATTTAACACAAGAGAAAAACAAATCACATTTCCCCATTTCTATATTGAGAGGCCGAACATACTGTGGAAATGTGGGTGTCTCAGGGAAAGATATGCTACCATATCTTGCTAGTTATCAGTAGCTTTTTACAGGGCTAGGCCCAGGGTCAGTGCAAGACATTAATCGCCCAGATAACGTTTTGATAGTTAAGTTAAATAATGATCTGTACATTACTCTTCACAAAACAGTCCTATAGAACAAAAATGCACAAGTAGACATCATGCTTTTAAACATTTAGTTTCATGTATGTGCACGTCTACCGGTAAAATGAGCTAGTGGCTCTTTGAACGGTTGACTGTCAGCTTTGTATTACTGTGACTACTACTGCTCTTTGTTATCACCCCTCTCCCAGAGATTACTGCCGTAAGTGAGTGCCCAGTTTTACCTAGAGGTTTCGTTTTTCAAATCCTACTATCCATCATACTATACTATGACCTAGATGAGCAATGAATCAAGAGAAACAGACAAGAGAAAACAAAACAGTTAAACCAACTTCAAAATAAAAAGTGATGAAAACAAAACTGATTCTCCTAGGACAAGCAGGATGAGTCAACCACACTTGGTGACGTCATCCGATGGCGCCGAGACGGAAGCACTCTCCATAACTCAGAAGGGCGAAAAAGCCCTTCTGAGCATGGGCCAACAGGCCCCACCCTCTGCCCACCCCTAGCTAGCCAGTTTTCAGTTCTTCCTCCTTGCCACAAGACGGAACTTTCTACTCTCCAAATAAAACCTACTTACTTTGCTTATATGAACTAAAAACTTTCTAATTCTGTGTTTCTGATGTCTCTCTTTTCAGATTCCTGTGCCACAAAGAGCAAGGCTAGGAGTACATCTACCTACGGGACATGTTTTTATTTATTTTAGTATACATTTGTATACCGCTACTTCCAGCGATCAGCAGCGGTTTGATTACAGATTGGAAATTGTCAAATCATGACAGGAAATTTTTGAGGTATAAACACATTGATTAGACAGGAAAGCACAGCACACAGAGAACTATTTTACAGGGAACATGGGCTATGGAGGGTTAAGTGGCTTGCCCAAGACCACAAGGAGCACCTGTGGGACTAGAAACCCCAGTCCTTCCGGCCCAAGGTTGCTGTCCTCCAGTGGGATTTGAACCCCCGACCTTCCGGCCCGAAGTACCTTGCCCCAACCACTAGGCCACTCCTCCACATGTGCTCAGTGTCCTTCTCCCTTCGGCCATGTGGCCGACACTACTAAACACGACAGGTCTTCCCGAGTTTTTACTTACCCCCTCTTCAGGTCTGTCCCAATGCCGTTCAAGGGAGAGGGTTGGATTCTACTGTGCCTGCCGGTCACACTCACAAAGGTAGGTATTCTGGGGATAGTCTGAACCCAGCCGGAACATGCTCCAGGGATCTCTGCTGCTGCTGTGATGCTGCCACTTGGGATGTGCCTATAAGGCCTCCTTTCCAGTCGCAAGCTTCGCTGGGCCTGCCGACAATACACAGATGCTGCTGATGAAGGTCTTCGAACGCCGGAGGTGTCCCAACATGCAGCAGTCCTCAAGGCAGCCCAGGACGTGCCTGAGAAGGCCTCCATCCCTGGCATGACCAGTAGTCTGCGCTTCCTTCTTCCGCCGCCTCCGATGTGCCTGGTGGTCAACGCTTCAGCGCTTCCTTCTCCGCTGCCTCCGATGCCATCCCCCACTTGTGCACCATGGGGGTAGCCATCTTGCTGCACCCGCTGCAGCTCGGGTTGCGTCTCCTAGGCCTCCTGCTCAGCTGCAAGCCTCCGGAAGCCAGCCTGTGGCGAGAAATCAGCCTCCGAACTGCTGCTGTTCCGGATCTTCAAAGTCCTCTGAAAAGCTTCGGATGCCCACTGATAGGCTCCAATCCGGCCTCGGCGCAGAGACTCCTGCCCGGATGGTGCTGAGCAATTTTGCACATTGCGCCATGCTCCCGGAAGTGACACACCATTAACCTCGGTTTGGTGAGGTCAGTATGGCGCCATCGGCGGTAGTCAACTCTGACCCCTCGGCGCCATTGGATGAACTCTTACTCAGGCTGAGGTCCACCCCGCCCCCATGGTGCCATTGGCTGATGCCAACTTCACCCCTCTGCGCCATTGGCCGATGCCAACTTCACCCCTCTGCGCCATTGGCCGAAACCAAACCTCGCCCACCGGAGCAGTGCTGTCTGTGATCCAATACCCTCTCCATCCCCCGAGCGTCACCCCCGAGAGTGGCTTTCTGCTTTGCCCTTCTCGGGCACTTGCAAGGAATATCCAGCAGACTATAGCATGAAATGACCAAGCAGCCTGTCATAATGGAACGAGTGCAGAAGGCAGCCTTTTAATTACACGTCTGCCAGATCGGCGATAATTTTAAGGATCTCTTCTTGTTAAAAAAAAAATAAAACTGTCAGTTAACTGCCTAATTGCCACAGTGCTTCCCTAAGTAAAAAGGTAAGCAGTGCCAAAGTGCTCCTGGAGAGCAGGCATGCACTTCTTATCCAGCTAATAATGATCAACAGCTCGATGGTTACAATTCAAGGAAGGGGAATGGGTGTATATTAGGGGGGAACGGGCATAAAATGCGCTCCTAAATGAATCCGGCAGTACAGCGGTCTGTTTATCCCCACCCCCATCACTCCTCTTAGTGCAGGGAAACCCGGACTCTGCTCGCCCGCTCAGGAAAGCTGCCTCAGCAGAGTCCACAGCGCCTATCGGGACACGCAGCCATTGCTATGATGGCGGTCAATGCGGCGTGCTCTTCCTCTATGGCAGGGGTCTCAAACTCAAATTGCTTTGAGGGCCGAATGAGGACTTGTAAAGTAACCCGGGGGCCGCATAAGACACGGGCCTCATTTGCATAAGGGGCCTCATTTGCATGAATATTTGCATAATGTTGCATAATGAGTGCATGGATAAAGAAAGACTAGAAAATTTCTATATTACTATAATCCAGTGCCAACCGCCAGGCACATTAGGAACTACTACTAACACTGCCCATTTGGAACCCATAGCAAACCCCCCGTATCATAACAGCACTACCAGGACTCACAAAGCACCAGACCCTACCTATCAAAAGGCAACACTGCAAATATTAAATCAATACATTTCAGAGAACAATACATGACCTACTGGGAAAAGAGAACAAGTAGCAATGTCAAATAGGAATTACACAGAATACCTCAGCACTGTAGAAATAAAACTATAAATAATTTCTTGTACCAAAGCACAGACATTAATGATGCACATTTCCCAGAGCTGACATATTCCAGTTAATAAATTCAAAATAAAGAGATATTTTTCTACCTTTTGTGCATTTTTTTTCAGTTGCAATTGCTCCAGCCACTTCTGGTTTCTTCGTGTCTTCTGCTATCTCCATCGTCTGCTGTCCATTTGTCCTTTCTTCTCTCTTCTAGTTTTTTTTCCATTCTCTCTCTCTACATCTGCTTTAACATACTAATCTTTCTCCTTTTGCTCTTTCCTCATTCCTATTTCATCCACTCAAATTTTACCCCTCCATCCTCAATCCCCACTTACTCTCCCAATACCTGGCCAATTGTAGATTTGTCTTCTCTTCCAGACAAAATATTTTTCCCCTCTCCATTTCACTTTCCCAGCTCCATCCCATTCTAATCCTCCCCCAACATCAGCTCCCTTCTAGTTCCAGCCCCACCCAGCATCTGCTCCTTTCTAGTCCCTGCATCAGTCCATTTCCAGTCCTATCCTAGCCTCACCATCAGCCCATTTCCAATCCTAGCCCCCCATCAGCCCATTTCCAATCCTAGCTCCCTCCCCTCACAGCCCATTTCCATTCCAAGCCCCCCTCCCCATCAGCCATTTGCAGTTCAAGCCCCCCTTCCACTCATCCCATTTCCAGTCCTAGCAACCCCCCCATAGCCCATAACCAGTCCTAACCTCCCCATAGCGCACTTCCAGTCTTACCCCCCCATCACCCCATTTTCAGTCTTACCCCCCCCATACCCCATTACCAGTCCTAGTCCCCCCCATAGCCCACTTGCAGTCGTATCCCCCATCACCCCATTTTCAGTCTTACCTCCCCTCATAGGCCATTACCAGTCCTAACCCCCCAATCAGCCCACCTCCAGTCCTAACCCCCATCACCCCATTTTCAGTCCTAGCCCCCACCATAGCCCATTACCAGTCATAACCCCCCCCCTGCCAATAGCCCACTTCCAGTCCTAACCCCCATCTGCCCATTTCCAGTCCTAGCCCCCACCATAGCCCATTACCAGTCATAACCCCCCCCCGGCCGATAGCCCACTTCCAGTCCTAACCCCCATCTGCCCATTTCCAGTCCTAGCCCCCACCATAGCCCATTACCAGTCATAACCCCCCCCCCCTGCCTATAGCCCACTTCCAGTCCTAACCCCCATCTGCCCATTTCCAGTCCTAGCCCCCACCATAGCCCATTACCAGTTATAACCCCCCCCCAGCCCATTACCAGTCATAACCCCCCCCCTCCCCCCTCTGCCAATAGCCCACTTCCAGTTTAGTCAGCCCCTCCATAGCTCATTACCGGCCAACAAAAAAACCCTGGCTTCTGCTGCTGCGTTGCCGCCGTGGCAGCAGCAGAATCAATTGTCAAATTTTAAAAAAAAACTGACTTCTGCTGCTCAAGCAGCTGTCCTGCGGCCCCTTTCCCTCTGCCCGGAGATCCGACTCTGCTCTATCAGCGGCGTGCTTTTCAAGCCGCGACGAGAGTATTCCCCTCTCGCGCGGTTTTTCAAGCCGCGCGAGAGGGGAATACTCTCTTCGCGGCTTGAAAAGCACGCCGCTGATAGAGCAGAGTCGGATCTCCGGGCAGAGGGAAAGGGGCCGCAGGACAGCTGCTTGAGCAGCAGAAGTCAGTTTTTTTTTTTTAATTTGACAATTGATTCTGCTGCTGCCACGGCGGCAACGGCAGCAGCAGAAGCCAGGGTTTTGGGGGATTTTTGGTTTTCCGCCGTCGCGGGCCGCACAAAGTTGTCTCGCGGGCCGCATGCGGCCCGCGGGCCGCGTGTTTGAGACCCCTGCTCTATGGCAACGATGACAGCACAACGCGGTACCAGCTCAGTATCGAGGTAGCTGCCCCTCCCCTCACCATCTCGCAGATCAGAGCATTTCCAGGGTTCTGATGAGAAAAGAAAGTGTCCTTATGGCACTGGGCTGTCACCCTTAAATCACCATGGCCCTCCTAACAACTGACTGACTGCCTGCCAATGGTACCCTGGGCAGCAGCTAGAAGACAGAATCCTTGCTGGGCCTCCCGCATGCTGGAGCGGAGTAGTTGTCTACTGCTTAGAGCTCTACTTTGGTAACAACCTATGGCATCACACAGACACCTTAGACCGCAGGCAGAGTAAGTCAGGGCTAGAGCGAGCAGCTCCCTCCAGCAGCCCTTCTATACGGAGGCACGAGAAGCCCAGGATCAGATCCAGAATGGCCAGGATCAGATCCAGAATGGCCAATTTGGCCATGTACTATTACAGAGCTTGCACGGAACTCAAAACACCTGACAAATGCAGCACTGAGCTGCCGACAAGTTAGAAAAGTGGGCAGATTTGGATGAGCCTAGCATGCATCAGCCACATCTAAGAAGCTGGAGGATGACATCCACATCCCCTAGAGCGCGGAGTCAGATCCTCATAGCCCTCTGGTTAGTGCATGAGCTTATAGAACCAGTAGACAAGCTCATGCTCGCATGCGAACAGTCTGTCATTGACCGAGCGATCTAGTAACTCCCCCTGGCTGTGGGGATGCCTATGGCACACAAAATTTAAAAAAAAACAAGCAGCTCTGGAACTGGGGTGCCTGAAGCGAGATAGCCTCCAATAGCCCCATCTTCCACCGTAAAATCACTCCACTAGGGTTCTGGAGATGCTCTCCAAGCCCCACTATGATGATACAGACTCAGGTCATCAACACTGGGAAAGGACTTGGCCAAGTGATCACCTTCTGACAAGGGGGACTCTGCCAGGCCCGCAAAGATCAGGGAACTCCTACCAGAAAATAGGTCTCAGGCTCCGGTCTGGACACCTCCGAGAGGAAAAGGAGAACCTGCCCCATTTCCAGCACCCCTTGCCGGCGATACCGTAGTAGTAAAACACCCTAATGTGGTACAGTGGCGATGCCTTAGTACCAAAACACTAATGTGGTACAGTCGAACTCACGGGTCACACTTCGGCGGGTACCTGCCCACCATGGTCCCCAATTGCCTGGTCTTAGATAACCTACTGCGAGGACATATGGGGTCCCTCCCCAGAGTGCCCTAAGGTTGCTGACTGGCTTATAATTGTCTATTCAACCATCCGTCTCCAACGGTGTCTGACTGAGGGTAAGCTAACGCACCCATACGACAGTGACTTACTGATAGTGAACAGCGCCCACCTTCCAGCTTCCTACACGAGTTGACACCTTGGGTATCCCCCCCTGTCTCCCTGGGGGCAAAGCCCTAGGTCGACATCTGCCACAGAGGTGAACGCAAAGCATCCCTGTTTTCCCTTGCATTGCCTATATTAACATCACTCTGGGCAAAGCTTAGACCAGTGATGGCTAACCTTTTTGAGCCCGAGTGCCCAAACTGCCGCACAAAACCAAAGAATTTCCTCAAAGTGCCAGCACGTCAATTTGCATAAATATTTGCATAATGCTAACATACACTAACTTTTAGTAAACATGTCTCTTAATGAGTGTATGGATAAAGACAGACTAAAAGATTTCTACATTACTATAATCCAGTGCCAACCGCCAGGCACATTAGGAACTACTACAAACACTGCCCATTTAGAACCAATAGCAACCCGCCGTATCCTAACAGCACTACCAGGACTCACAAAGCACCACACCATACCTATCAAAAGGCAACACTGCAAATATTAAACCAATACATTTCAGACAATAACAATACATGACCTACTGGGGAAAGAGAACAAGTGGCAATGTCAAAAAGGAATTACATAAACAGAATACCTCAGCTCAGTTACACAGTAGCAATTGCTCCAGCCACTTTCTTCTGGTTTCTTCATGTTTTCTGCTAACTCTCCATCATCTGCTGTCCATTTGTCCTTTCTTCTCTCTTCTAGTTTTTTTTTTTTCCATTCTCTCTCTCTACATCCGCTTTAACATACTAATCTTTCTCCTTTTGCTCTTTCCTCATTCCTATTTCATCCACTCAAATATTACCCCTCCATCCTCAATCCCCACTTACTCTCCCAATACCCGGCCAATTGTAGATTTTTTATCCCTCCCACACAAAATATTTTTCCCCTCTCCATTTTACTCTCCCAGCCCCATCCCATTCTAATCCTCCCCCAACATCAGCTCCCTTCTAGTTCCAGCCTCACCCAGCATCCATTCCCTTCTAGTCCCTGCATCAGCCCATTTCCAGTCCTAGCAACCCCCCAACCCAATACCAGTCCTAGCCCCCCCCCATCAACTCACTTCCAGCCCTAAACCCCCATCACCCCATTTCCAGACAGCCCCCATCAGCCCACAGCCCATTAGCAGTCCTACCCCCCCAGCCCATTAGCAGTCCTACCCCCCCCGCCCGCCCGCCCGCCCGCCCGCCCATTAGCAGTCCTAACACCCCCCCCCCCCTCCTGCCCATTAGCAGTCCTAACACCCCCCCCTCCTGCCCATTAGCAGTCCTAACCCCCCCTCCTCCTGCCCATTAGCAGTCCTAACCCCCCCCCTGCCCATTAGCAGTCCTAACACCCCCCCTCCTGCCCATTATCTGTCCTATCCCCCCCTCCTGCCCATTAGCTGTCCTAACCCCCCCTCCTCCTGACCATTAGCAGTCCTAACCCCCCCCTCCTGCCCATTAGCAGTCCTAACCTCCCCCCCCTGCCCATTAGCAGTCCTAACCCCCCCTCCTGCCCATTAGCAGTCCTAAACCCCCCCCCCTCCTGCCCATTATCAGTCCTACCCCCCCCGCCCATTAGCAGTCCTAACCCCCCCCCCCCTCCGGCCCATTAGCAGTCCTAACCCCCCCTCCTCCTGCCCATTAGCAGTCCTAACCCCCCCGGCAAATTTTTTTAAAAAAAAAGCAGGCTCTGGCTGCTGCTGCGGCAGATTGCAATGTCCCGCGGGGCCCCCTCCGCCCGCTAAGCCCCTCTGCAAGGGCTTTCAGATTCGCGAGGGAGAGCGTCTCCCTCGCGTCTCTGTTAAGCCCGCAGGGGCTAATGGGAAATTTCCCATCAGTCCCTCGCGTCTAAAGGGGCTGATGGGAAATTTCCCATTAGCCCCTGCGGGCTTAACAGAGACGCGAGGGAGACGCTCTCCCTCGCGAATCTGAAAGCTCTTGCAGAGGGGCTTAGTGGGTGGAGGGGGCCCCGCGGGACGCTGCATTCTGCCCTTGCCGCGTCCGCAGTCAGAGACAGCTTTTTCTTTTTTTTGCGGACCTATGGCCCGCGTGCCAGCTGCAAGGCCTTCGCGTGCCACAGCTGGCACGCGTGCCATAGGTTTGCCATCGCTGGCTTAGACCATTCCCAATGGGAGTGTAACCTAGTGTCTGTAAAGATCATGAGTTCAATCTCGCTAGCGCTCTTTATGGGGAAAATCTCTTGCAGCATGTCCATCACCAGCACTCGCACTAAGAAGCCATCCCTGACTTCCCTCAACCTCCCTCCTACAAATGATCCTGATTCTGACAGCAAGGCCCAACACTTGACATAGTAACCTCCAGCTCCCAGTGCCCATGGCAGCATCTGGACGTCATCGACTGTCAGGTTGCACCAACTGGACCCCTTCCACGAATCCTCCAGTGCCTCATCCCTCAACTGGATGTCTTCTCCTGCCAGGTTGCACCAACTGGTCCCCTTCCATGAATCTTTCAGTCACCTCTACTGTAATTTACACTCTAAACAACATCCAGAGGGACCTAGCGCATGCTATCCAGCCTCAATCATCCTAGACGTGAGCCATGTAAACTGCTGGAATGAGGTTGTTGTTGTTATTAACTGTCGTCGAGTCACTGTCAACTCATGGCGACCTCTGGATAGTTCCGTTCATCTTCTCTCAGGCGGCTCATTGTCAGCAGGCAGATGCCCAGCTGCTGCAATTGTATGAATCCAACCCTGTGTCAGCCTCCTATCTGACAAGCAGGATGCCCCTTCTCTAATGATCTCTCCCGCAGGGTGATTCCCCTCCAGGGGATCAGGGAACTACAAGCCTTTTGGTACACTCATCTTATGCGCAGATCTTCCAGGGCTGAGCCACCTTCCAGATCAGTGGTGCACCACACTTCTTGGGAGGAACAGAACTCCACTCTCTAGACTGCATCAGAGCCCTGCACATCTACTGAAATAGGGCAGCACACCGGCCTCGAGAGACCCTGTATCAGGGTCCATTGCACCTACTGACATAGGATAACACACCAGCGCCAAGGGGTTCTGTCGATCCTTCTGCACAGCACACCCTTCACCAAGGAGGTCCTGTGCTAGCAGCAGCACATTCCACCTAGACAGACAGGAGTTCCAGTTAGACATGATAAAGAAGGTACCAGCTACAAACGCAGGCCACCACCTTCGCCTCACGCATACCATGCCGGTGACCGTCATCGGTGAGACCACCGCCTGGTTTCTGACAACACCACTGCCTCAACCTTGAGGTGCTGAGGGATACCACCTTGGCCGAACAGCTAGAGGGATACCACCTTGGCCACAGTTAGAGGGATACCACCTTAGCTGAGCAGTTCTGGCCACAGTGCAGATGCCAGCAGCAATGATCAAGCAGGTAAGAGGTGAGACCACACACCCTGAATACTGGATCGCCAAGCCTGTAGCATTGTTGTGCACAGTGTTATGTTTCCGAACAGTGGCATATTCAGGTCATGTCTCCCCACAGGTCACCGATGCTTGTTTCCAACAGTGGCCATTTCAAGTCATGTCTCCCCAAAGAGACAGGTTCCCAATGCTGGTATGGGGCCAAGCAGCGATTCCCAGGTCCCTGTTGCCCTGATACGCTAACGGCTCTCAACGAGTTCGAGAGTGGACTACAATAAATAAATAAATAATAAAAATAAAAAATAAGAGAGACACCTCTCTTATTAGTGTGGTATTCAGGCTCCATTTGCACCATCCTCGTGACTAGCACTATTGATGCCGTTGCTGAATCCCGCACTACTTACTACATCTCTCTGTTCCCTCACAAGTGTCCCTTGTAACGACACCCGCTGTATTGTGACTGCAAGCCGGCACACAGTGCCTTGAAGCTGCACCCTCTCTCAACGCCACTTCTGCACATGCATGCAGCGTGCATCGACGCCTCTTCTGCACATACGTGCAGCGTGCATTGACGCTGCTTCTGCACGTGTGTGCAGCATGCATCGACGCCGCTTCTGCACGTGTGTGTGGCATGCATTGACGCTGCTTTTGCACGTGCGTGCAGCATGCATTGACACTGCTTCTGCACATGTGTGCAGCATGCATTGATGCTGCTTCTGCACATGTGTGCAGCGTGCATCAATGCTGCTTCTACACATGCGTGCAGCGTGCATCGCCACTATAGGCCTACATGTTCTTGTTGCAACATTATTCACCACACGGGCGCATGCTAGCTTTGCCTGAAGACACGGCCTTCCCCCATCCACCACAGTGCATGGCAGCTTGGGAGGCACCAGGTGTGGCTGACTCATCCTGCTTGTCCTAGGAGAAAATGGAGAAACTTACCTGTAACAGGAGTTCTCCGTGGACAGCAGGATAAGTCAGCCACACATACCAGCCCACCTCCCCTGGGAAGGGGTCGGCCTCCATCCTGGTGCCCGCCTCCTAGCGGCAAAAGGCTCAGCTAGTGACATACTGGCTAGCTAGGGGCGGGCAGGGGGTGGGGCCAGTTGGCCCTTCTGAGCTATGGAGAGTACTTCTGTCTCGGCGCTGTCAGATGACATCACCAAGTGTGGCTGACTTATCCTGCTGTCCACGGAGAACTCCTGTTACAGGTAAGTAACTCCGTTTTATCAGAAAAAGAAAAAATCCTAAACCAAGCACATTACTCTATTACCAGGTGCTACTACCTTTCGGAAACCTTCCCCCCCTGTTCAGTATAAACCTTTCTCCTCCTCCTTCTATGAAAGGAAAAGGTGGGGCCCCTGAGATTTAGCACATCCCCCACCTCTAGCTCCTCCCTGGGATTTTTTTACTACTTAGTTCTTTCTGCCCTCCTGCACCTCTTTCCCCCTGAGCTAGTTTATTTTTATGTTTCAGGTTCTCTTTCTCGCCTCCGTCATTTTCCCTGAAGGGACCATACGCTCCTTCATGTGGCCCTAGTCTCAGTTCCACTAGCCAGGTTGGATTGACCTAACAGACATTCAGGATTGTCCCTGTGGGCTGGTCAGGCTGGTGATGCGGTGGAGGATCAGGTTGTTGTGTGGCCACAGCAGTGCTCCAGAGTATTGTTGGAGCCAGCACTCAATGCCACAAAGCTTCAATGTAGTCCCATGCTTTTCCTACCTTTCAGAAGAGTGTAGCCTAATGGTTAGTGCACTGGCTTAAACACAAAGAGAACAGGGTTCAGTTCCCACTAATACTCCTTGTGGCCTTAGGCAAGCCACTTAAATCTCCATTGTCTCAGAAAACATCCAAGTAATCAATGTCCCTGTTTCATTACCAAGTTTGAGTTACAACATAAACCACTTTGACTAGATGATAAAGCAGTATAAAAAACCCGCTAAATAAACATAGGGCTTTGCTGTCAGAGACTCAAGAGCCACTACAAATGGATAGGCTGTTCTTGTAGGTGTGCTGGGACAGGATTTCCCTGATGCACTATTTGAAAAAAAAGTCACTTTGTGCTAGCCTGTACTGCAGACCACAGAGATTCTATGATCCATCTCCCACAGAGCAGTGTTTTCCATGTCAACTTTCCAGAGACCATAAATGGACACTTCCCTGTAGGGAATAGGATAGGACTTTGCTGAAAAGACAAATCCTAGATTTTAGGAATTCTGAAGAGCGTGGTAATTCAGAGTCTACTTGCATAGCCTGGAACACATGACTTTCACCTGCAGAGTTGCCAAGTTACCCAGTTCGAAGAGTGACATTTGTAAACCAGGCCTGGATTTCTAACAAACGTATTCTGATGCATTATGTGGCCTACTGAGGCAGCCATAAGGTTTAGCTGTGGGTAACCCTTCCCCCCAAGCCATGAGGATTTTACATAGTGATCAGCTTGCTAAGAAATGACATAAAGGTTTCAGTAGGCACCCTTCCCCCCCCCCCTCCAGGCCTGAGCACAATACCCTCTTGCCCAGAAATCAGCAGACCAGAGCATACCGGTTTGGACAGGTCACCCAGGCACCTTCCCCAGGTCACCCAGGCACTTTCCCCAGGGGCTGCTGATTGGTGGACAGAAAATACCTGAGACGAATGAGATTGTACAATGAGTTTAAAAGTGTACTGTATATAAGACATTGTAAGACGTCCTTCGGGGCTCAGATTTTTTGTGGAGACTGCCGGCTCTCTGTCTGAGCCTGTGCGCACATTAAAGATCCTGTTTGCATTCCAGCCTGTCTGTGAGTTTCCTTCTGTGGGTGAGTGAGAGAATAAGAGCATTTTCAGCTGCTTGGCTGCAACATTTGGCACCCCAGGTGGGACCCTTTTAAATTAAACAAAAAGCCTCTCTCATCACACCCATGGTGGGAAGACTTCTGCTCTTGCAGCATCGGGCCTCCACCGGTCAGGGACCGGCCCCTCCAGGTGATTAACGGTCCTTAGTGCCCCGGGCCCCTTTGTGCTGCAGAAGGACACCTTGACTTGTCTGGTCAGTCGGTCCCTGCGGCTGACCCCCCGATTGAAAACCGGCTGGATAGACTGACATCCAAACTCTCTCTGATCAGAGGTCTGGTGAATACTACTGCCTTACTGTTTTACTGTTTGGGTAGTTCTGTATTCTGTATCTGGAAATTCTGGTAAATCTGGTAAATTCTGTGAACCTGTAGCGGCATGATCAACCGCAACGAGCAGTCCGAGTAAGGGCCCCAGAATCCCTGAAACCATTGCTCGTCCAGTCTGTATTGGGTACTGTTTTGGGTAGTTCTGTATTTCTGTATCTGGAAATTCTGGTGAAATCTGGTAAATCTGGTAAAGGAATGGGGGGGGGGGGGTGCTTGTGAGCGCCAGTAAATGACTGCAGTATAAATTCAACTCTGTCACCTCGGGTCCCTTAAAAGTATTTAAAGCGCTGCCAAAGCTATTAAAATGCCTAAAATATTAGCACTTGACCCCCTTAAGTGGGCTTCTTTTGTGTTGCCATGTGCTTCTAGTGTTAGGGGCTTCTTTTTTGTTGCCATGTGCTTCTAGTGTTGGGGGCTTCTTTTGTGCTGCCATGTGCTTTGGCTGCCATGTGCTTCTAGTGTTGGGGGCTTCTTTTGTGTTGCCATGTGCTTCTAGTGTTGGGGCTTCTTTTGTGCTGCCATGTGCTTGTGCTGCCATGTGCTTCTAGTGTTGGGGGCTTCCTTTGTGCTGCCTTGTTTTTCTAGTGTTGGGGGCTTCCTTTGTGTTGCCATGTGCTTCTAGTGCTGGGGGCTTCTTTTTGTGTTGCCATGTGCTTCTAGTGCTGGGGGCTTCCTTTGTGTTGCCATGTCCTTCTAGTGTTGGGGGCTTCCTTTGTGCTGCCTTGTGTTTCTAGTGTTGGGGGCTTCCTTTGTGTTGCCATGTGCTTCTAGTGCTGGGGGCTTCTTTTGTGTTGCCATGTGCTTCTAGTGCTGGGGGCTTCTTTTGTGTTGCCATGTGCTTCTAGTGCTGGGGGCTTCCTTTGTGTTGCCATGTCCTTCTAGTGTTGGGGGCTTCCTTTGTGTTGCCATGTGCTTCTAGTGCTGGGGGCTTCTTTTGTGTTGCCATGTGCTTCTAGTGCTGGGGGCTTCTTTTGTGTTGCCATGTGCTTCTAGTGCTGGGGGCTTCCTTTGTGTTGCCATGTCCTTCTAGTGTTGGGGGCTTCTTTTGTGTTGCCATGTGCTTCTAGTGCTGGGGGCTTCCTTTGTGTTGCCATCTCCTTCTAGTGTTGAGGGCTTCTTTTGTGTTGCCATGTGCTTCTAGTGCTGTGGGCTTCCTTTGTGCTGCCATGTGCTTCTAGTGTTGGGGGCTTCCTTTGTGTTCCCATGTGCTTCTAGTGCTGAGGTTTCTTTTGTGTTGCCATGTGCTTCTAGTGCTGGGGGCTTCTTTTGTGTTGCCATGTGCTTCTGGTGCTGGGGGCTTCCTTTGTGTTGCCATGTCCTTCTAGTGTTGGGGGCTTATTTTGTGCTGCCATGTGCTTCTAGTGTTGGGGACTTCTTTTGTGCTGCCATGTGCTTCTAGTGTTGGGGGCTTCCTTTGTGTTGCCATGTGCTTCTAGTGCTGGGGGCTTCTTTTGTGTTGCCATGTGCTTCTAGTGCTGGGGGTTTCCTTTGTGTTGCCATAGCCTTCTAGTGTTGGGGGCTTCTTTTGTGTTGCCATGTGCTTCTAGTGCTGTGGGCTTCCTTTGTGCTGCCATGTGCATCTAGTGTTGGGGGCTTCCTTTGTGCTGCCATGTGCTTCTAGTGTTGGGGGCTTCCTTTGTGTTGCCATGTGCTTCTAGTGCTGGGGGCTTCTTTTGTGTTGCCATGTGCTTCTAGTGCAGGGGGCTTCCTTTGTGTTGCCATGTCCTTCTAGTGTTGGGGGCTTCCTTTGTGTTACCATGTGCTTCTAGTGCTGGGGGCTTCTTTTGTGTTGCCATGTGCTTCTAGTGTTGGGGGCTTCCTTTGTGTTGCCATGTGCTTCTAGTGCTGGGGGCTTCTTTTGTGCTGCCATGTGCTTGTGCTGCCATGTGCTTCTAGTGTTGGGGGCTTCTCTTGTGCTGCCATGTGCTTGTGGTGTTGGGGGCTTCTTTTGTGCTAGTGATCCTGGAGCTCCATCTAGTGGACATTAGAAAAATAGCTAGCTATATTTCTCATATTACTATTATCCTCATGGTAAAAATTAAATCCTATGCTACAGCTAGAGAGAGTGTGTGTAATGTGTATTTGTAACAGCTGCTACTGAGGAAAGAGAGTGTATGAGTATTCGCTGCTGAGACGTCTCTGTTTTCTGTTTTCCCTCTTTCTTTTTCCCTTTGTGGTCCTGTGTGTTTTGCGCAACCAAACTCTGCCTGTTACCTGGATTATATTGTATATTGTATTCCCAGAAGTGAGATTAGAAAATTTACACTGAACATTGCATTCCTTGAATTGAGATTAGAAGATTTACACTGTAAATTGTGATTTGTAAATTGTGATTAGAGCATGGGGTCCGGAGGCTAAATTGTAGTGAAGGAGCATCCGGACCAGTTTCCCTATATAGATTCATGGCTGGTCCATATAATGTGCTGTTATGTAGAAACTGTTAGAGTGTCTCTGTAAATGTTAGAGTGTCTCTATGTTTAGTTGTGACATTAGGGAAAGATTAGGGAAAGAAAGGTTTTGTCCAGACATTAGGTCTTTATATTTCAGGATTGATTTTGATACTCTATCAGTAAAAGGTGAAGTTAACAAATTGCCCCTGTGTCCCCAAACAGTGAAAAACACCAGTTTAATGCATATCCAGTTTCATTGCTATGTTTCATACATGATCAGTGGTCAGGGAACCAGGTTTTTTGGTCATGCCTCTCAGCGGTGAGTGGGGGTGATTGGAACTGCTGAGATGGTTTGCATAACTACAGAAACATACTAGGAATGAAACCATTGAAATTGTTTGCATAGCTATAGAAAGATACTGCAAGATCAGGGAGGAGTTTCTTCTTTTAGCAGATGAATGGAGGCCCATTAGAGAGGACAAAAGGACAAATCACCTAGGAGTCTTTCTCCTAGCAAACAAATGGAAACCCATTAAAGAGGACAAAAAAAACCCCAATTCACCTAGCCTCCAAACAATCCTCTTGTCATCAATTTTAATTGTAGAGTTTAAGCTTCTAGAACCATGGGGGTGCCTCCTTTGAGCATCCTCAGATGTCTGACCAGCATCTTGATTGTGTAAGGGTGGGATCAAACAAAGGCTGGTCAAATTACTATTAGCAAAGATGTATGGGGTGGGGAATATCTGTAAGGCAAAGCTCGTGTGTAAGAGCTAGCCTGCAAACCATTTCTTACAGCCTATAAAAAGAGAGAGAAAAATCCTTATAAGATTATGAAGAAATAAAGACTTTTTTACTTTAAGGTCCCTGTTTTTCCCAAGATGTTGTTAAAGCATGTTACTTTTCAGAATTACCCAGGGGGGAGGGTTTAGTGAAATTTATCAAGAAAACCTTCTTATTCCAATCAGATAGTCTTTTAAGTATAGCAGCTAGCAGCCTAATAGTCTTGTGTTTAAATGTTTTAATCTACAGTAAATATTGTTTTCTTTCATTGCTGGCTGTTCATTGAAAAGTGCCCCTGGATGCTAGATCAAACAAACAAGGCATGAAACTAAGGAAACTGTTTCTGTTTTCCTTTGACCTTCAAAGTAGAGGTTAAGAGATCTGAATAAAAAGGGTAATCCAGCTTGAATTTTTATCTCTGGTACATATATTTGGTTTTGACTGCATATACAAAATTAAAAGTTAAAAGGGATTTTATATACTGTGGCAAGCACCTCACAGAGGGTTTTCAGATCAGTTTGATGCCAGTCTCAGGTATTGTTAGGTTTTAAATTAAATGTGAAAAAGAATATTCTGCATTAAAAATATACAAGGAGAAGTGTTTGCATTCCAGATATCCCCCAACCGTTCATGCAAAAGTATCAGTTTCATCATTTGAATGCCTGTTTTCTGAACTGTAAGATTTAAGGCAGCTCAGTGCTGATGACTGCTGAACAGGACAGTAACACCATAGGTGCCAATTACACCAGAAAATATGGAAATATTTGTAAAATTATTTAACTTGAGTTGATCGGACAAAACCAAATTTTGCTTGTCAGCAATGATCCAGGAGAGGTTTGAGAAAAGGAATGAGAGAAAAGAAACAATACTAAGTTTATTTAAACAATTGTTTGATATTCTTAGCAGCCTTGCCAAATAAGGATACATTAGTATGGTATAAAAACATGAAAGGGACCTATGTATGTGATTGTTGGAATGATGCAGGTGATGGGGGAGTGTTGTGAGGGATAAAGTGGGATATTAAGAAGAAGGACTTTGATGGACATTAAACTGATGAAGGTAATTTTAAGTGATGTTTCTGGCTAATGAATATGTAAACAAAAACAAAAAAAAAAGGAGATGAGCACTTTATTCAACTATGCCGTCTCCAGAATCTTCAATTTAGGAATTCATCTAAGCCCTAACACATACTCAACAATTAGAAATAGACATCTGGAGACAGGCTGGGTGCACCTTGCACCCTGATGAGCTTTGGAAAACCCACACTGGCCATGTGGTACTTCCAGATGCTTGTTGCCTCATTTTGCCCCTGTATGTCCTGGCCAGGCATGCTTGGGCAAAAGAGGGATGATTTGATGACAAATTCTCACAAAAATTGGTATAATTCTAAAAAACCTTGCCAGAAATCGCAGAATATGTGTGTGCAACTTGTCTGATCTATAAATATGTAAAGATCAGTCAAAGGCATAATGGAATATTTCTTACCTGCAAAGGAATCTCCAGTGGTAAAGAGACAGAGAGACAAAGAGTTTATCAAACTGAGAGACATAGTTGACACCATATGAGATAGTTATGATCTTAAGTAAATATGGAGCCATGTCACCAATTGCAATCCAGAGAGTCCAGCAGAGGGTATTGGCCAGAGTCCAGATGGAACAGACCATCCCAAGAACTCAGAACCACCCACCGCTGAAATGTGTGAAGGAGTCCCTATCTGGATCAGTGTGTCACATTGAAAAAGGGCCAAGATATCTGCCTATGAGAATAAGAGGTTCAAATTTTGAGAGAAACAGAACTTAAACTTCAGAAAAAGGTGAAGCACACTGCGAGGTCCTGGTGAACTGCTGAGGCAGGACAACATTGTCTGAGAATGGGAGGTGGACTATTGGACTGACTGGGGGTTTTTGAGGGCTTTTGTGAATGATTGTATTGTTATCCTTTTAATATTGTTTTCTTCGAAAGTAACTGAAATCTACAAGCCATTTCGGCTTCAGCAATTGCAATACCCACACCAGCTCAAGTTTTGCTGTACTATTCTCAGAGCTTTCTTTATCACATTATTAAGCACTGCTACTTTTGATACACTTTCATGTTATGTGTTTTCAATATAATTGAGTTGCTGCAAGAAAATGATGTTACAATGTATGTTGTCTCTAGGGAACAGTACCAGAAGCTGCTTTTCTGATGCCCCCTATCTGTCTCAAATGGTTGTTGTCCATTGCCCTTAGTGGGATTACCTTTGCCCCATTCACAAGAAAAGAAAAATAAAAATTGGAGAATGAAGGGAAATTGGCTGATAGGTATGTCTAGTATGGCTGCATCCTTGCCTGAGGCTGTAATACATTATGATGGCATGGGAAAAACATGTGGGCTAAGAAAATGAGTACCCAGAGCCCAGCACAACAAGAGTAAAGTCAGGGGGAACCATACTCTGAACAGAAGAGCACAGAGAATGGACCCAGCTAAGAAACAGGTCAGGCCTGAAAGTGCACAGAAAATGGACCCAGCTAAGAAAAGACAAGCCAGGCCTGAACAGATTGAACAGGCCTGAGCAAGCTGGGCAAGCCTGGACAAGTTAAACAGGCCAAACAAAGCTGGTGATACAAAGTGCTCATGAGCCCTGAAGACTACAGTGTCAGTGATTAATGAAACAAAGGGGATGGCAGGGTGTAGCCAGAATGACTCAACACTAGAAAGAATAAAAGCCATTAATATGTTAATAAGGGTGGATCCCAGGGAAAGAGGCCTCTGCAGACCCTACAACCTTTTACAGACAGTACAGCAACTTTTGCACACGGAACAAAACTTTTGTGCAGGAGTTGCTACAGAGAGTATAGGGTATGTGTTGTTTTAAACTCACTGACGCAAGTGTTTCCATTGAACACTCTATCCAAGACCTACGCGCGATCTATAGTTAATCATATTACTGACCCGTCCATGGGTCCTGGTGGTTTATGAAGTGGTTCAGTTGGCTAGGGGGACTAAAAATCCCAGTGGTAGGGGTTCTTTTTATTTTACTGCTATGTGCCATTCTGCCATGTTGTATCCCCATTCTTTACCGCTTCATTACCACCACCCTTGATACCCTAGTAGAACGCAAGGCGGCTACCACTGTCATGGCCCTGACCCAATACACCCCTCTGCGGCTTGCCTCCAGTAATACTGCCCTCTACCGCCCTTAGCGGTTGAAGTCTCACTTAAAAAGGGGGGAGTGAGGCAGCCATAAGGTTTAGCTGTGGGTAACCCTTCCCCCCAAGCCATGAGGATTTTACATAGTGATCAGCTTGCTAAGAAAAGACATAAAGGTTTCAGTAGGCGGCCTGAGCACAATACCCTCTTCCCCAGAAATCAGCAGACAAGAGCATACCGGTTTGGACAGGTCACCCAGGCACTTTCCCCAGGGGCTGCTGATTGGTGGACAGAAAATACCTGAGACGAATGAGATTGTAGAATGAGTTTTAAATTGTACTGTATATAAGACATTGTAGGACGTCCTTCGGGGCTCATATTTTTTGTGGAGACTGCCGGCTCTCTGTCTGAGCCTGTGCACACATTAAAGATCCTGTTTGCATTCCAGCCTGTCTGTGAGTTTCCTTCTGTGGGTGAGTGAGAGAATAAGAGCATTTTCAGCTGCTTGGCTGCAACACTACAACACTGATTCCAATGGATAAAATCAGAAACTACAAATACCATACTGCATTGCACTGCCATGGCAAAAGAATCACTCCTAGAACTGGGCAACTTGGTAACTCTGCATCTGCTTTCAGCTATGCAGAACTGGGAATTGGCCCAGCAGGAACAGTGATAGCATTGGGAGGGTTGCCCCCTCATCCCAAGTCAACCAAACTAACTGATCCAGTCCTGTAGCTCTTAGGAGAGAATTACTAATCCACGTATGTTTTGGAGATGAGTTAGTCCTGGCTTTCTCCTAATTCCATGCAAGAGTTCTAAGTTCCACCTTATTAAGAAATTTTACTTGAACGAAATGTTCAAATATACAGTGGATGGTGAGACTCAGGGAAACAGAAGGATTTACTGAAGTTTAACCCCTTTTTGGCAGACTGTGGCTTCCCAGGGCCAGCAAATTAGATGTCTCTAGCACGGCAGCTTCTAAGGCGACAGCAAAGAGCAGATGCAGTCAGAGCAAAATAATAGATCTTGATGTTCAGACATGTCAAAGAACCACCAGCGGTACCTTTACCCTCAGGGAGGATGGGCAAAACAGCCCCTTTACCTGCATGGATACTTACCTGAGTAAATGGCTTTTGGAAATTTCCCTCAAGGCATAGGTAGATAAATACAAAGTTTATTTTTTAAAAGTATGATGACCATCTAAGGGAAATTCCCCTGGGGCGTCTATTACCCTAACACTGACCCTCTGGCATCTTCAGGGGAGCAAGTAGCACGTCCCCCTGCTGCAAATCTTCAGCGCTCGTATTCCTATCCACTTTCTCCTGTGAACTGGTGGCACTGGTGGTGTGAGCGAACTCTTCGAAGAGGCAGCAGAAGTGGGGCTGAGAATCACAAGCAGTAGAGAGAGAGTTAAGGCCGTCAGGGTGGATACGTTGCATTGACTGCAGGTATGGGAATCCATGTCCATTCTCCCACAGACAACTTTACGCTTTCAAAATACGGAGGAAAAAATTGCACCTGACACAGGTCATCAAGGCCTTTTAAATAAAAAACACCATTAATAATATTGTTCTTCTTTTCCCTGTTTCAGAAATCTCTTAACAATTTTTTGTAAACATCACATTCTACCCGCCTGCAACATTGGTAGTCCTCCTAAAAAAACACAGTCCGGCACAGAAGTGACAGTAAAATCAATTTTAACAATGTTCTGCCCCCACATCTATGAGTGCATATGTACAGTCAGTGGTATTGCATACAGCCTGTAAGCAGCTCTCTGCCTTGCTCCTTGTTCATGACTCTTTCCTTCCAGTCTCCTGGAGACCTCCCCGGCTCATACCTCAGCCCAAGGTACAACCATTAACCATACGGGTCAGTGGCAGAGCTCCCTGGCCTTTGGGATATTCCTCTTCACCCCTTCTTCTTGGGCAGAAATCTCTGGTTTGGGCACAGCAAACAAAGTGCCACTGCCTCTCTCTGTCTTCTGCAATCCATTATCTTTTCACCTGTTGAGCATCTGTCCCTAGCGTCATTCAGCAAATTCCTGTCAGCAGTTGTTGGAATGAAGCAGTGACGCAGACAGACTCGGCGTGCATGTTGAACTAGAAACAGTGTACCTCTTCGTTTCAGCTTTCACAGTAAGTACCTTATATTGCCCATTGTAATAAACAGTTGGACATCAAGAGACTGGTCTTTCCCTTGGATGTTGAACTGGTTTAACTAGCTGTTGAGGAAGGCACTGATGTACGCATTCTAGGAAAGACATAAGCAAAGCCACACAGCCTTATACCAACCCAGAAGATCCCTGTCCATAGCCTCAGTGATTTACTCACATTCCTCTCACCCCAAAATTGTCAATTTCTGCTGAAGAAAGAACTGAAAAATCTCCCTCCTGCATCCCTGTCCCTGTGTTCATGAAACCTTTGCTGCAACTATGCAGGGGTCAGGTTGAGGTCAGCTGCTTGGAAATGCCCCTTCTGTGCAGGGTAGCTGCTGGGGTCAGCTGTCTGGTCAGGTCCTGTTATTCTTCTCCTGTGCAGGCTGATGTCTTTCATTTAGCATGGCTCACACTGAATTTGAATCCCTGATCTTCTTCTACTTAACTCAAGCCTTGATATCATGAGTATTAGAGCCGGGGAGCAGTATGCAGCTATCAGACACTAAGCTAAGTGGCTGCAAAAGGAACATGAGAGTGAGCAGGAACAACTGATTAGTGTCAGAAAGGTTAGTTTGGGTACTTTATACAGGACAGGGAGGTACGAGCCTTGGGGGCTGGAAAGAGGGAGCAGTGATTCACATCTGTGTGTGGGAGGTAGGAAGAAGTAGAGTCAGTGGCGGCAGCAGCAAGTTGCAGAGGTCAGGCAAGGGTCACCTCTTGTGTGCATCTCCTGCTTCTGTTACAGCTACGCTGATTGACTACATTGGAGCATCACAGGCGCTCTAGTCCTGAGATGAGAGTTTCCATTTACAATTGCAATTAGACACTATAGAGTCAACTCGAAAACAAGACTGTCCTGTTCCACACCACCCTATATGTGCAGCTCACGCTGGACCAAGTTTCCCTGTTTTTGGTATTACCTACTAAGATGGAAGCACTGGAGAACATGCTGAGGGTCTGCAATTTAAGGTTTTTCATTTTCCCTTATACTCAGTTGTTGTCTCCAGCAATTCTTTTAAAAAAATATCTGAATGATGTTTTGGCCATTACTGAACCTATAGAATTTACGCAAATTGATTACTTTCCTCTCCTCAGGGAAGTGGATTCCACTAATGGGGGTTTTGATTTATTGGGTCCCTTAGATACTCAAAATTTGACAGCATTCCTTCAATTCCTAAAAAATTCTCAAGATGAGGCATCTTACTGGTCACCTTTGTATCTGAAATAGTTAAAATTTGTATCCTGAAAGCTTATTTTCAAAAAAAGAAAACCCACTTTTGTGGACAGTGTCTGACTGTTTTTTGGGATGTTATTTTTAGCATTCAGAAACAATTCCTGTAACTTAAACCTCAAGTATTAGCCCCTGGTACAACATTCTTCTTGTGGTTACCCTGTGAACATATTGTCACCTTGCAGGGGAACATGTTTGTTTTCCAGGATAGTTCTCATCTGCAGAAATTTCTCTTAGATAAACAGAGCTCTTAGAGGTGGCTTGGTTAATGATTAAATTTGGTCTCCTGTTATTTTATCTTCTGGTATAGTTATTTTCAGTTTGGTGTATTTGCATGAATGGACGTAAGTTTCTTTGATGTGGGCTACGATATAGTAGATTATAAGTTTTTATTAGTAGTTATTATTCTTTGTATCGCTACAGTTTCTTGGTTTTGTAATCTAAACGATTCCATAAATATAAAAAAAAAAGAGAAGGGTTCTCAGATCATCATATGGAAGGAATGAGTTAGTCCTGGCTTTTCTTCACTCTATGCAGGGACTCCTAGTGTTCCAATTTCATAAGAAATATACAATGGATGTAAAACGAGGAATGGCTTAGTCCAGTCTCACAAACATAAGATATGCCATACTGGGTCAGACCAAGGTCCATCAAGACCTTTCCTCCAGGATCTTCTCCAAACCTTTTTTAAACCCAGCTACACTGACAGCCTTTACTACATCCTCCGGTAACAAATTCCAGAGTTTGATTACACATTGAGTGAAAAAAATATTTTCTTTTATTAGTCTTAAATAGTTTACCCTGTAGCTTCATTGCATGTCCCCTACTCTTTCTATATTCTGATAACGTAAACAATCAATGTATGTTTACCCATTCCTCTCTGTTCATTAATTTATGGACTTCTATCATACCTCCCCTCAGCCATCTCTGTTCCAGGTTAAAGAGCCCTAACCTTTTTAGCCTCTCTTTATAGGGGTATACTTCCATCCCTTTTACCATTTTGGTGTCCCTTCTCTGAACCTTTTCTAATAACGCTATATCCTTTTTAAGACACAGCGACCAGAATTGCACACAATATTCAAGGTGCGGTCTCACCATGGAATGATATACAGGCATTATAAATATCCTTTGTTTTATTTTTCATTCATTTCCTTATGATACCTAGCATTCTATTTGCTCTCTTGGCCGCCGCTGCACACTGGGCTGAGGGTTTTAACATGTTGTCCACAATGACGCCTAAATCCTTTTCCTGGCTGGTGGTTCCTAATATGGAACCTTGCAGCATGTTACCATAATTTGGGTTGTTCTTCGCTAGGTGCATAACTTTGCACTTGTCCACATTAAATTTCATCTGCGATTTTGATGCCCGGTCTTCCAATTTATCAAGATCCTTTTGCAATTTTCCCACAATCCTCTTGGGTTTTAAACAACTTTAAAGAGTTTTGTATCATCTGCAAATTTGATAACCTCACTTATTCATAAATGACCTGGAAAAGAGAATATGTCAAAAAGCAGCAGATCTGGCACAGATCCCTAGGATCCACCATTATTTACCTTTCTCCATTGTGAAAATTGGCCACTTAGCTCTACCCTCTGCTTTCTATCTTTTAACCAGTTCCTGATCCACAATAGTACACTGCCTCCTATCCCATGACTCTTTAGTTTTGCCAAAAGTCTCTGAGGGACCTTGTCAAAGGCTTTCTGAAAGTCCAAATACACTATATCAACCAACTCACCTTTGTCTACCTGTTTATTCACACCTTCAAAAAATATAACAGATTAGTAAAACAAGATCTTCCTTGTCTAAAGCCGTGTTGGCTGTCTCCTGTTATGCCATGACTATCTACATGGTCAGCAATTTTATTCTTTATGATGGTTTCTACCATTTTTCCTGGTACTGATGTCAGGCTCACCAGTCTGTAGTGTCCTGGAGCACCCCCGTAACCCTTTTTTAAAGATTGGTGTTACGTTCGCCATCCTCCCGTTCTACACACAGAACCCAAAAGGCAGGCAAAGCTCTGGAGTCTCATTGCGTGGATGAGATGATGGTGCAAGAATGAGGGTTTTGGATTTGTTTGGAACTCGGGAATAGAGGGGCTCTCCTGAAGGGATGGCCTTCACCTTAACCAGGATGGAACCAGGCTGCTAACATTAACCTTTAAAAAGGAGACAGAGCAGCTTTTAAACTAGATAATAGTGGAAAGCTGACATTCGCACGAGAGCGCATGGTTTGGAAGAATGTATCCTTGAAGGATACTACCAAAACCAGAGAGGTTCCGAAAAAGAGTAAAGTAGCCCAAATGTCCTCGAGTATTGAGCAGACAGAGCTTAAAGATCCCAAATTACCCATGCCTACCAATAGCCAAATTAATATGAATTAAAATACACAGTCTCTAAAATGCTTGTATGCAAATGCTAGAAGTCTAAAAAATAAGATGCAGAATTAGAATATATAGCACTAAATGAGAGGTTAGATATGATTGGAATCTCAGAGATATGGTGGAAGGAGGACAACCAGTGGGACGCTGATACCTGGGTACAAACTATATCATAATTATAGAGCTGATCAAATTCGTGGAGGGGTTGCGCTCTGTTAAAGAGGGCATTGAGTCAGAAAGGATTAAAATTTTGCAGGAAACAAAAATTTGCTGTAGAATGTCTATGGATTGAAATTCCATGTAAAAAAGGGGCAGGAGATCACGTGAGCGCATGAGCGGGTGAGGACGTGTCCTTGCCGAGCTCCCTGGCCTCACTACGAAACGGCAATTAATTCGGCGGCATAACAGAATATTTGGGCGGACAACTTACCCAGCTGCTGTACCGAACACTAGCGAACCACTCCGGTACCCTCCTTTCGGCGCTTGCAAAGGCCGGAGCATGAAATCCGTGACGAGGCGGGAGAAGGCTGCCGGAGCACGGGACCTCAAAATGGCGCCGACGGCGAAACCCTTAGTGGGACCCGACTCCCCAGGCAAGGAGAGTGTAGATTCGGGGCCGGAGGAGCTTGCCTATGAGGTTGCCAAGTTGCTGGAGCCCAAGTTTGCGGCGTTGTTGCAGAAGCTGACGGAGATGTCCGACACGTTTGGAGAGCTTAATAAGAGAGTGGAGGAAGTTGAGCAGAGGGTAGCCAGTCTGGAGGAAGGGGAGTCAGCGACGCAGCGGGCCCAGCAACAGCAACAGAAACAGATTGACGCCCTGCTTCTCAAGGTAGATGACCTAGAGAATCGCTCCCGCCGCAATAACTTGCGGCTGATTGGAATCCCGGAGTCTTGGACAGGGGAGCAGCTCTTCTCCTTGTTCAGCACGTGGCTGCCGAAAGAACTGGGCCTGACAGATCTGCAAGGCCGGATCCACGTGGAGAGAGCACACAGGCTGGGGCAATGGCAGGAGGGCCGCGCAAGACCTCGACCGGTGTTAGCACGACTATTAGACTTTCACCAGAAGACCCTGATTCTCCAGGCATACCGGAAAAAAAGAGATCTCAAGCTGGATAATATGCCTGTCTACTTATTCCAGGACTACTCAGCCTCACTGGCTGCCAAACGGAAAGAGTTCTCGTCCATCTGTACTGAGCTTATCCAGGGGGGAATCCGTTTTGCCTTGAGTTATCCGGCCACTCTGAAAATCTTTCATAAGGGTGCAACGCACACCTTTGAGCAGGCCCCCGCTGCGAGGAAGTTTGTGACTGCCCTGACGAATTCTCCTGCTTTGGCTGCTGACCAATCTTGATGGACTACATGAATGAGACTGTGTTTGGCATGGCCTTGAAACATGCACTGTTTGCATGATCGCCCTTTGGTTGATATGTTCCACTTGGGTAGTGCAGATGAGTTTTATGTTGCCCTCAGTAATACTAGGGGGGGAGGCCTGGAGGCGCAAGGGAGGTGGACGGTGATCTTGCCCCCAAATAGCGGGGTGTATACGTTTTAGGGTTAGGTAGTTTTGGGAAGGAAGGGGAGGTTATTCATGGAGAGCTGGGGAGGGGGAAGTGTTGGAAGTGTTGGGAGTGATTGTGAGAGTGAGTGTGGGAATGAGTGTGTGAGTGCTTGGGAGAGCGGGGTAGGGCAGTGGGTAGGTGTATGTGGGTGGAAGGGCAGGTGGGGGGGGACCGAGAGCACTATGGAGGGCGGGAGGGGGGAGGGGGGGAAAGGGGTGGGGGGGAGGAGGGAGGCAGTGGGGGGGGTGCCATCTGGGCTTTTGTTGCTGGAGGAGGAGCGGAACCTGGGAGAGAGTCTGCTGTGCCTACTAAGCGGGGACTTGCTCTGGGAGTCGAGGCTGGGCGACTCCTGGGGTTTGTATTTGTGATATTGATACAGTGTGGACCTCACTTAATTGCCTATGTCTAATTTAAAAATCGCCTCCTGGAACGTTGGGGACATTGGCTCGCCTGTGAAACGTACTAAAATACTGCAATTCCTTAAGCGGAAGGGGGCACATATAGCTATGGTGCAGGAGACACACCTCAGCGAGGTGGAGCATCAGAAGTTGGCTCGTGACTGGGTGGGAAGTGTCTATGGTGCTTCCTCCGGGACTAGGAAAGCTGGGGTAGCGGTCCTGGTGAAACGGGGCATACCCTTTGAAGTGAAACAGCTGACAGCAGACCCCGGGGGGAGATATCTCCTGCTGCATGCCAAAGTCTATAACGAGGAACTTTGGTTAGTTAACGTCTATGCCCCCAACATCTATGACCATGCATTCTTTCGTAGGCTACTGAGCTTTGTCCAAGGAGCGAAAAGCAACAGTCTGATTCTGGCTGGGGACTTCAATTGTCCGCATGACCCACTCCTGGACAAATCCGTTTCTGGTGATGCGAGGGCGTGGCGAAACAGAGGGGTGGGATACCTGTGCCGGATGGGGGACTTGGTGGATATTTGGCGTCTCCTCAATCCTGGATCCCGTGAATATACCCACCAATCCAGAGCGCACCATTCTTGGTCTCGTATTGATTATATTTTGGTGGGGGAGGGGGTAGTCTCTAAAGTGGTGCAAGCTGGCATTGAGCCGATCGTGATCTCGGACCATGGCCTCGTGTGGGTATCCTGGGAATGTGCGGGGACTTCGCGAGTGGGTTGGCACTTTCCCACCTATTTGTGGGAAGACCTGGAGTTTCGGAAATTCTTGGAAGCGCAATGGGATGAGTTCCTCTCATTCAACGATACGCCGGAATGCTCACCTGTCTTGCTTTGGGAAACTAGTAAGGCGGTCCTGCGTGGAGCGATCATTGCTTACTGTGTAAAGCGCCGTAAGCATATGGACCGAAGTCTTCTAGTCTTAGAGCGCAAAGTACGTGATCTGCAACGCAAGGCAGGCGGGGTAGGGGGAGAGGCCTTAAGGCTAGAGTATGCTGGGGCGCAGGCGGCCCTCCACGAACTTCTACAGCGCCGAGCCCACTATTCTATGCAGTGTCATAAACATCAGTTTTTCAGATATGGGAATAGATCAGGCAGACTGTTGGCTAAATTGGTCAAGGCCCCTGGTGGCACGCGCTTCATCCCAGTGCTTCGGGATACAGGGGGAACGCTACAACACCAACCCCCGCAGTTGGCTGAACTTTTCCGTAAGTTTTATGCGCAACTGTACACTGAGGAAGAACGGGACTATGAGAGTGGGAAAAGCTTTCTGCACGGCTTGGCCCTGCCTCGCCTATCGGAGCTGGATATGCAACAGCTTAATGCCCCATTAACGGTAGGGGAAATACAGCGGGCGATCCACGCGGGGAGTACCCACAAAGCTCCGGGCCCGGACGGGTTTACTTACGAATACTATAAAATTCTATCAGTGCGGCTTGCCCCAACTATGGTGGTTCTGTATGATGAAGCTTGCCGTATGGGTCAATTCCCTCGGGATATGCGGTGCGCCGACATAACGGTGCTTCCGAAGCCGGGGAAAGATTTGCTGGATCCGGCCTCGTATAGACCCATATCTCTAATTAATTGTGATATGAAGATTTTGGCCTCAGTTTTGGCAAAAAGGTTGAACCCCATTTTACCGTCTCTCATTGACCCCCACCAGGTGGGCTTTGTGCAGGGTCGGGAGGCCTCTCGGAATATTGCCAAATTGCTCCTGGGGATGGAAACCTCGTTGCGCCAAGAAGCACTGCTACTGATGGTGAGCCTGGATGCCGAAAAGGCGTTTGACCGGGTGGCGTGGGCTTTCCTTTGGGACGTTCTGGGAGTCATGGGTTTTACAGGTGCTTTTGCGAATTGGATACGACTTTTGTATACTCAACCTATGGCCAGGGTGGGTGTTAATGGCACCTTCTCCGAACCATTTACTCTGGAGAGAGGTACTCGACAGGGGTGCCCTCTGTCCCCTCTACTATTTGTCTTAGCTCTTGAACCCTTGTTGCATGCGATACAACGAGACCCACAAGTGCGGGGGGTGGTGATGGGGGGAGAGAAGACCAAAATTAGCACGTTCGCAGATGATATGCTCTTGTGTCTCACGCATCCCACACAGTCTCTGCCGCGGGCTTTGCAGCTGATAGAACATTATGGTAGTTTTTTGG
This sequence comes from Ichthyophis bannanicus, assembly GCA_033557465.1. NCBI lineage: Eukaryota > Metazoa > Chordata > Amphibia > Gymnophiona > Ichthyophiidae > Ichthyophis > Ichthyophis bannanicus. Next base: position 339,010,353 of record CM066035.1, read on the forward strand.
GTCTCAAAATAAATGCCTCCAAGTCAATGGCGCTGGACATGGGCGGCCGGGTACGACCATCATGGGGTGGGTCCTTCCCTCTGGTCTGGGCCGGGAACTCCTTAAAGTACCTGGGTGTTAATCTCCCCGACCGTCCGGACCAACTGTACCAGGCTAATATCCCAGGCATGCTGGCAAAAACCAGGGCCGTGCTCTCCGGCTGGAAGGGGCTCCCATTGTCCTTGAAGGGAGAGAGTGGCATTATTCACGATGGTGGAGTTCCCTCGCTGGCTATATGTGCTTCGCTTGCTGCCTCTTTGGATCCTGGCGAGGGACTGGAAGAAATTGGACGGCCTCCTCCGGAGCTTCCTCTGGGGTGGGCGGCGCGCCCGGATCCCCTTGACGGCCTTGATGAAGGGGGTGGAGGAAGGTGGACTGGGTTTGCCCTCTCTACGGCTCTATAACATTCGCTACATGGCTCGCCATCTTTGGGGCCTGTTAGTTGGCGGGGAGGGTTGTGCCCCATTGACTCAGCTGAATGGGATCTGTGCCCCTTATCATAGTCTCTATGTTCTGCACATGGAACAGCCATCCTTGGGGAAGGTAGGAGGGAGTGGTGCCTATATGGGGGCGCTTCGAGCAGCTTGGCGTGCGCTGAGCGCTAGACTAGGTTGGAACTCAAAATCTTCTTTACTACTCCCTCTGGTGGGTAATCCGGCGTTCCCCCCTGGGATGTCTCCCCGGAATCTATTCCACTCCTGGTTGGAACATGGCTTGGTGTGTCTCGGGGACCTGTATTCGCCGGGAGGGAACGCTCTTGAGACTTATCAGACTCTCGCTGCACGTTTCCAACTTCCCCCGCGTCAGTTCTATGGCTATCTACAGATCCGCCACTATTTAGAAGGTTTGAAGGGGCAGCTGCCGGGTGGGGAGAAACCCATCCTGGGGACCCCTCGAGTTATCTTGCAACTACTGGTGGAGCGGGACCACGGGAACCCACTTTACCGCCAACTTCTGAGCGCCATCTCAGCTGGACCCCCCCTTACTGCGCTGGCGACTCGGTGGTGTAGGGACGGGGTGGAGGGGATGACAGTAGAGGCCTTGCGCACCGCGTTTGGCCGTATACCGAAGGGATCCTCCTGGGTTTACTTACAGGAATTGCAGTACAAATTTCTATGGCGAGCATATGCTACCGATCAATGGGCCTTTCAGGCTGGCTTGCAACCCACGTCTGCCTGCTCCTGGTGTTCCCAACATGTGGGCTCCTTGCTGCATCGTTTTTGGGGCTGCTTGGCAGTGCAAGAGGTGTGGCACCAGGTCTGTACCAAGATGGCGGGCTGGCTCGATCTTGGAGATGTTTGCCAGCGCGATACTTGTCTCTTTCATGACTGGACCATCCTGGAACCGACCCCAGCCGCGTCGCACAGGGAACTTCTGGAGCGTGGCTTTCTGCTGGTCAAGAAAATTCTCTTGACTCGATGGCTGGATGCTACGCCCCCAGGGGTCTTCATGTGGGAAAAGGCCTTGCGCGAGTTGTTGTACTTGGAGAAGCTTACAGCTAAGCAGCAGGGAGGGCGTCATTGGGACACCTTCCTGGTGCGTTGGCTTCCAGTTATCCAGACACTCGCCCCCCGAGAGCGGAGTGTGATTCTGAATGTGTGAGACGTAGCCAAGTAGCTGTGCATGGTGAGACTGAAGAGTATGGTACTCAGTTGCGCACCCCCCCCCCTCCTTTACCGGGTGACCGGAGGGGAATACTGGACCTCTTGGGTTGGCTTAAGCTACTTTCAGATCCCTGGATGCCTCCAGTATCTGTTGAAAGAAGGCGGACCATACTGGGTGGGGGGGTGGGAGGGAGAGGGATAAGAAGGGGGGATGGGGGGTAAGAAGTGGGAGAGGGGGGGGGGGGAAGAGTCTCAGGGATGGCAGCCTTTAGGTGTATGGATGATACCCGTGTTTGCACAATGTAAGGCTCTGTATACCATATACTTACACCTTGCTTCTTTCTGCATATATACGGACTTTGTTTCTGTTGTATGAATATAGGATTTGATAGTGTGATATTTCGCATTGTTCAGTGTGCTGTGTACGTAGTATAAGTTGGCTATGCTATCCCTATGATTGCTGTAACAAGCTGTTTGTGTGTCTTTAATTCTATAAACTTAATAAAAATGATTTGAACTAAAAAGGGGCAGGCGCTGGCTGTGTGGGTGTACTATTGACCACCTGGCCAAAATGAACAAATAAATGAAATGCTCAAAGAATTCAAGGAAGCTAACAAAGGTTACAGCACAGTAATAATGGGTGATTTCATTTAGCCCAGTATCGATTGGATCAGTGTCATGGCAGGGACATGCTAGGGAGAAAGTTCTTGAATGAAATAAATAACTGATTCTTGGAGCAGCTGGTTCATGAACCGACCAGAAGGGAAGCCATATTGGACCTAGTCCTTAGTGGAACACCAGATCCGGTGCAAGAGATAAGGGTGTTTGGGCCACTTGGCAAGAGTGATCATAGCATGATTGCATTTCATTTAAATAGGGGAGAAGGGATAGTCAGGAAATCCACAGTACTACCTTTTAACTTTCAAAAGGGAGACTAAGATAAAATGAGGAAAACAGTTCAGAAAAAACTAAAAGGAGCAGTTGCAAAGGTTAAAGACTTACATCAAGCTTGGGTGTACTATTGTGGATCAGGAACTGGTTAAAAGATAGAAAGCAGAGGGTAGGGCTAAATGGCCAATTTTCCCAATGGAGAAAGGTGAATAGTGGTGTACCCCAGGGATCTGTGCTGGGTCTGCTGCTTTTTAACATATTCATAAATGACCTGGAAAGTGGAACGAGTGAGGTTATCAAATTTGCAGATGACACAAAACTATTTAAAGCTGTTAAAACCCAAGAGGATTGTGGAAAATTGCAAGAGGATCTTGATAAATTGGAAGACTGGGCATCAAAATGGCAGATGAAATTTAATGTGGAAAAGTGCAAGGTCATGCACCTAGGGAAGAACAACCCAAAACTATGGTTACACGATGCAAGGTTCCACATTAGGAACCACCACCCAGGAAAAAGATTTAGGCGTCATTGTGGATACCATGTTAAAACCCTCGACCCAGTGTGCAGCGGCGGCCAAGAGAGCAAATAGAATGCTAGGTATGAGTGGTAGGAGTGGAGGAGTGGAGGAGTGGCCTAGTGTTTGAGGCAAGGTACTTCAGGCCGGAAGGTCAGGGGTTCAAATCCCACTAGAGGACAGCAACCTTGGGCTGGAAAGACTGGGGTTTCTAGTCCCACACGTGCTCCTTGTGGTCTTGGGCAAGCCACTTAACCCTCCATAGCCCATGTTCCCTGTAAAATAGTTATCTCCAAGTTATGCCCTGTTCAATGTAAACCACACTGATGCGGAATAGCGCGGTATATAAAAGAGAATTAAAATAAAATAAATAAAAACTAAAAGGATTGGAAAATAAAACAAAGGATATTATAATGCCTCTATATCGTTCCATGGTGAGACCGCACCTTGAATATTGTGTGCAATTCTGGTCACCGTATCTTAAAAAGGATATAGAGTTATTAGAAAAGGTTCAGAGAAGAGCCACCAAAATGGTAAAGGGGATGGAAGGATACTCCTATGAAGAAAGGCTAAAAAGGTTAGGGCTCTTTAACCTGGAAAAGAGATGGCTGAGGGGAGATATGATAGAAGTCTATAAATTAATGAGCAGAGTGGAACGGGTAAACGTAGATCGATTGTTTACCTTATCAGAATATAGAAAGACTAGGGGACATGCAATGAAGCTACAGGGTAAACTACTTAAGACTAATAAAAGAAAATATTTTTTCACTCAACGTGTAATCAAACTCTGGAATTTGTTACCGGAGGATGTAGTAAAGGCTGTTAGTGTAGCTGGGTTTAAAAAAGGTTTGTACAAGTTCCTGGAGGAAAGGTCCATAAGCCATTATTAAGAAGGGACCCAGGATATCAATGCTTGAACCAATACAAGCATTGTGGAACCTGTGTCCCTTGGGGAAACTGCTAGGTACATATGACCTAGATTGGCCACTGTTGGAAACAGAATACTGGGCTTGATGGACCTTGGTCTGACCCAGTATGGCATATCTTATGTTATGTTCTTATGTGTTGAAAATTACTATCTTGGAAGCCCAGACCAGCTGTATTCCACGCTTTAAGAAAAGTGGAAGGAAGTCCAAAAAACTGCCAGCATGGTTTAAAGGTGAGGTCAGAGGCTGTTGCCAAAAAAGCATCTTTCAGGAAATGGAAAAAAAAAAAAGAGCCAAATGACAAAACCTGGAAACAGCACAAGCACTGGAAAGTTAAATGCAAGGCATTTATAAAACAGGCAAAGGGAGATTGAGAAGAAGCTTGCTACAGAAGCAAAACTGTAATACTTTTTCAAGTACATTCGTAGCAAAAACTTGAGTCAGTTGGTCCATTAGAATGATGATAGAAGGGTTAAAGGGGCACTAAGAGGCGACAAGGCAACAGCAGAGAGACTGAATGATTTCTTTGCTTCGCTGTTTACTGAGGAAGATGTTACCTATGACTGAATTGGTATTTAAAGGTGTGGAAGAATTGAAGGAAATATCGATACATCAGGAAGATGTATTACAAGTATTAGATAAACTGAAGAGCAGCAAGTCACCTGGGCTGGATGATAAACATCCAAGGGTGTTGAAAGAACTGAAATATGAGATTGCAGACCTGCTATTAGTAACCTGTGAATTCTCATTAAAATCTGTAATACCTGAAGATTTGAGGATGGCAAATGTAACACCAATTTTTAAAAAGGGTTCCAGGGGTGATCCAGGAAACTACAGACCGGTGAGCCTGACGTTAGTACCGGGAAAAATGGTAGAAACCATCATAAAGAATAAAATTGCTGACCATGTAGATAGTTATGGTGTAACGGGAGACAGCCAACATGGCTTTAGACAAGGAAGATCTTGTTTTACTAATATTATATTTTTTTTGAAGGTGTGAATAAACAGGTAGACAAAGGTGAGTCGGTTGATATAGTGTATTTGGACTTTCAGAAAGCCTTTGACAAGGTCCCTCAGAGACTTTTGGCAAAACTAAAGAGTCATGGGATAGGAGGCAGTGAACTATTGTGGATCAGGAACTGGTTAAAAGATAGAAAGCAGAGGGTAGGGCTAAATGGCCAATTTTCCCAATGGAGAAAGGTAAATATAGTGTGTACCCCAGGGATCTCTGCTGGGTCTGCTGCTTTTTGACATTCATAAATGACCTGGAAAAAGGGAATAACGAGTGAGTTTATCAAATTTGTTCTGTTAAGTTTCACCTAGAAACTAGAAAGGAAGAAACAGAATCCATAACACTAGCTATGAACCAGGAACATGTTGCCTTCATCCCTGAGGGACAGTAGAGCCTGCTGTAAATGGTAGGTTTACGGGGTGCATATGAGAAGATATGAAACTGTAGAGCCAACACTGCCAAGGAGATGAGACATCCAGACACCATCTCCATGCTCAAATAAGAGGCCAGATGGTACATATGAGAATCTAGCCTAGATAAATGACTTATAGCTGAAACATTACCGTTAGCAAATATGAGAGAAACTCCCACCTTGAACATGATGGCTCAGGCATACTTTACACCCCATTTGATCTCATTAACTGCTGTAATGATCAGAACAGTAAAGGCACTGGAGGTAATAAAATAAAAATTGGCCAAGTCCTGCTACTTGTACACTGAGTAGGAGGCTAGAGTTCTGTCTCCCTCCTCTATGGAGAAGTTAAGAGGGGGAGAGACAAAAATGCTAGAGGAGCAGGTGGTAAACTAGCCCCAGTAATAAAGGAAGCCCTATTTTATTTGTTTAACTGGTTTTATATACCGCCTTTTCCTTCAGTGGGTTACATGCTGCTAATTTGTGTACATTTGGGTTAGGTGGGGGATAGGTAACTGGGAGGGATGGGCACTTGGGAAGCAGTACGACATGGAAGGGTGCCATAACTTGCTTGGTTGTGATCATGCTTATATGTTGGTTTGGGGAGGGGCGGGGTCCATAGTATTGTACAAATAGTGTGGTTTTGAACATACTTTTAAAGACCTTTATGTCGCTCAAGGATCTCATACTGTCAGGCAGGGTGTTCCAGAATTCTAGTGCATAGAGAGATGGTGCCCTTCTGATGTTGCCCGAGTAGTTCTTTGGTATTTAGGTAGGGTGGATCTCTTATCCTTGCTACTTCTGTGCTCTTGCGCTGATGTGTCTGGTTATTAGGTTCTGGAGGACATTTGCTGACATGTTTTTAAAAATGTTTATTACCTTCGATCTTGCACAAGCTTGTATGCGCAGCCAGTGGAGGTTCTGGAGTACTGGTATGATGTGTGTTTCTTGGTGTTTGATGATCCTAGCTGCTGTATTCTGCACCAGTTGAAGAGGGTGCATGGTTTGTTTAGGGAGACAGATACAGGGTGGCCCAAATAAAGTGAGAACATCTCATAGCATAAGTTATTTAAAAAGAAAAAACCCAAAACAACTTATGCTATGAGATGTTCTCACTTTATTTGGGCCACCCTGTATAATGGGTTACCATAGTATGGGCATGATGAGTGCCTGACAAACTAATGACATAACTTGTCATAATGACAATACTTACAAAAAACCATAGATACATTCAGACAGTGGTGGTTAATAACTCACTGTCACATTAACAAAACCACATTCACACATCATTGCCACCACATTTTTATTGTTAACCATTTATAAATTACAGACACATGAATTTGCCATGCCTAATCTGTCTCAGAATCACCTCTAGTAAAACAGCAGTAAGCCCCATTTATAAAATTGGTGCTGGGGTACTTACAGGTATAGAGAAGTGTCCTGACCATCTGATACACTAAATCTCACAAGTTTAAATAGCATATTTTCCATACTAGCTTTAACTAAAGCCCATGGCACTGTTCTATGAGCTACATGAAAAGCTAACACATCTCAACTCATGTAAGATGCTGTAGATTTATCAAACCTAATGCTATGTTTGCCTTCCAATTCAGGTTAAGCAGCAACACCATGATGAAGCTTCCCCCAAGCATGTGAATGCCTGGCAATGGCTTGCAGAGCCTGCTGCAATGCAACAGTAAAGGCAACAAGTGAAAGTGAATATTTGTATAAACAGGAGCCAGATGTTTCGTTAATATCTATGCTTCAGTCCTGCTAAGTGATATCACCTTGTCTAGCAGGTGGCACATACAGTTCAGCTGCTATGTTCACACTCCTGCTGGCAAGCTTGCTCTTCCTTATGCTGCAGTTCTGAGCAACTAGGATCCACCAACCAGCTGAGTGGTATGTTGTTGGCAAGGTAAACCATCACCTCATCCAAAGATTCTTTAATTTTGTTCAGCTGACATTTGCTGGTGGTGAGAAGTTGGTCAGATACATCTCTGAAGGAGGTAGAGTGGAAGTTCTGGTAGATGTTTCCAGCCATGCAGCTAACATGCTGGGCTTGGTTCAGGATGTTTTGGGGCAAGCCTTGGATGCTGTCTAGTAGAGTCAGGCAGCTGGTCTTGAGCTGGTGAGCTAGGTCTTGAGCAATAGCTAGGGCTTGTGATGCAATATGCTGGAGACAGAAAAAAAAATTCTTCAGAATCCTCCAGACCATCTGTGTCTGCTACAATGTGTTAGTTTATACAACCAGACTAGCCACACATGTCTCAGCCCATTGAAACACCAAGTTGCGGCAGCTGCCTAACTAAATTGCTCTGGTCTGCTGTTTGCAGAGACTATTCCTATAATGAAATGACAACTACTGTAGCACCCATCCTGTAAATCCAGTGACTGGCAAGTTCCATTTCACCCTAATGAATGAGGCCATCTTGTTGGCATGCCTGCTACTCTGAACATGAGCATCTATGCTCCTCAAAAGCATTGGAGAACCAGTTAAGCTGTCCATATATAGGATCTATTCTTTTTTTTAATCAGGGGTTCAGATTATGAAGCAGTCTGTGGTATAGGACAGTTAGCTGTGATGGCTGGGTAGTTCGAGTGAAGTCTGTTCTAGGCTAGAATCTGAATAGCAGGATGTTGCCCAGTCAGAAAGCAGGTGTAGAAATCTACCAGTGGTCTGTATGAAAGATGGAGTTTTCATTTTTAAGACAATTCTGACATGATCTTAAGTCTATAGGCTAACAGGCATCAAAACTGCAATCCTGGAGGGCTACCAATTAGTGCCTATTAAGGATATGAACCTTGACCATTTACAGCTCCGTTTGCATCATATTCAAATATGTCCTACATATTTAAGAAGATCAACTAATCCTGTCTGTCTAACTGGGGTCTCCTGGATTGCTGTTTTGACAGCCCTGCTTCTTAAGCATCCCAGCCTCACACCAACTTGAATGTTGATTGAAGCATTATAATTTGGGTTTTGCATAAACAAAGCCTGGACTGGCCAAGATTGCATCCGACAGCCCTGCTCATTCAATCATTTCCCAAGCGTTCAGAATCTGGAATCTATTCACCTCTGTGCTGGGTGCTTCCTCCCCATCCTGATGGCCTATGCTTTTCTTCCATGAAACCCAAGCCTGGTACAGCTGCTCCTGGACATCATGCAGTTTCTGGTTGGTATTAGACAGGTTCTTCTGGGCATAGGCCATCTGAAGATGAGAGCATGCTATTAAATAGTTGAAAGCCAAGCATTCTGTATAATATGCATTTAGATATTTTCAGTCTGGTGCTCAATAGGTGCTAAACAATTTGCATTTATACTAAATGCTCTAAGATTTTTCTTCTAGTAGAGGAGCCTGAACGTTGTAATGCCAGCTTTAAACACTGCTTGTGGTCTAGAAGCTGGGTGCCAAAAGCTAGGGCATGCTCCACCCCCCATAAGAGGATCAGTTGCTTTGGTTTTAAGGCCTGATTTACAAAGGCAGTTTTCCCCATTTCTAGAGGGAAAAGTCAGGCTCTAAAAAGGGCCACTGAAGTGTCAGAAGGCAGTGGTACCACTCCTGACCCTTCAATCTACACCAGTGTGGTTGGGGGACCTCAATATGCCTGGTGAGAGGGATGCCCCTGTGCCCATGCATTCATTTTTACCTTCCAGTCATACACTCTACCCACCCCACTCACCACTTCTGCTCCCCCCCCCCCCCGTTTCCCTTTCCAGAATTCCCCCCCCCTTCCCCCCTTTTAGATGGTCTTACTAAGTGTACAGAATCCCCCTGCATGTAATTATAAGAGACTGGCAGGAGGGCTGCAATCATGGCCAGGAGCGGTGCTGCAGTCCATGGGGGATCCCATCTCTAGTGAGCAAAAATGGTGCAGAGGGCTGTAACTGAACTTGTCCAGCAATTCTGTCCATGGGAGAAGACATCCCTGCTGGCAGGCAGTCTGACAGACTCAAGTGCTAGCAGGACTGGCCCAATGTTTTCTACTGTCCGAGGCACCAGTCTTGATGTGCCACTACCCTCCCATTGGTACTGGGGGGGGGGGGGGGCAGCTCAGTTCAGTAGCCCATGTGCTTCAGCACACATGGCCTGCTGCTTCTGACCCCACTCCAACACAACTTCCTGTTTTGTTTTTGGTGGGGGCAGCTTATAAGTGGCAGGCCATGTGTACTGAAGCACATGGCCTGCTCCTCTGCCCAGAGGTCTTCTGCAGTTGCTTAGCCTGCCTATTGTATGGGCCAGCCCTGGGTGCCAGGTTCAATTTTAGCCACGATTCTGACTTCATCTGGGGAATGATGAGTCTAGCCTCTATGCTAGTTATGCCACCTGCTCCAAACACTCCTACGTCAAGATAATTGCCATCACGAGGCACCTAAGCTAGCTGAGCAGAATCTTGACCTCTCCTGCCAAGTAAACCAGTCTCAACTATAAAGACAGTTGATCAATACACCCATAAAGCAAGATTAGTACCACTTTAGGGATACCTTGAAGCCCTAGCTATTCATTGGACGTTGACTTGTTATATCTGCTTACCAGATCAATGGTGTGATGCAGCTTGGCAATGGCTTCCTGGCTCTTATGTTTGGTCTCCTTGACCCTAGTTAAGGCCTGCTCATAAGCATGTCTGCGAATCTTGGAAGACAGTGAGCCCAGTCTGACATAGTAACTTGGTTTCTGGGTCTCAGCTTCAGATCCTTCAGTTCTAGAAGCTTCTTTGATTAAGGAAAAAAAAAGCCCCACAAACACAGCAAACAGCCTGGTTACATATTTTACAAAGGAGAAAAACATGTTTGAGAGGAAAACAGAAGCCTCTGCAAGTGAGCACAACTTTGCTGGAAGCTGACGATCAAGCTTAGAACAATCATAATTTGTCTTGCCCTAATTTGCAGTTAAGCCTTTTATAGAGTTAACTATCTGACCTGAATTAAGGAATGTGATTGGGTAAACACCTTTTCTGGCTGACTAACTCTAGCTGAACTGTATAAGGCAGAATTGGAATCAAATTTTAGTTAATGCTGTAGTAGAACTACTTGATAAATGTAAACATCCCATCCAGGTGACTTGCTGCTCTGAGATGCTGAAAAGTCCAAGATGAAACTACAGTACCATTATCTAATTTGAGGATGGCCAAAATAATGCCTATAATTAGGGCTCCATTGATCTGGAAGATTACAATGATGAGCTAATGGTGCTGGGCAAAATGGAGATGACATTGAGTGGCTAAAGGCTGAGAAAAAAAGCTGGTAGTAGCTAACTATGTGGCTGGCAAAACTAGTTGAGGGTTGGTACATAAGTAGCAGAACAGTTTATGCTACCTGCCCCCATTCCCCCTCCACCATGTGCACTTGTGACAATAGATGCTCTGAAAAGTGAGCTTGAGAAGTCCACAGGTAGAGAGGTATTGATTTATGTATTACATGGCATGATGGTTGAAGTTTGCCAGTTCAACCAGGCTACCAGTTAGCTGCATAAGCTTTAGGGTGGGGGGGGGGGGGAACCAAACAAAACCGTTTTCCCCAAATACAGCCTCCACTTTGGTGTGTCTAAGAAAAATGTTTTACTTCTATTTGAGTCCGATTCATAAAGTTTAGATGTATGACACATCACCTGTTTGATGTAGTTACCACTGGAATCTAGTTCATAGGAGGCAGTAACAGTGTAAAGACCTGACTGGCTTCCCTGGTTCTCACTAGAGCATTTCTTACAGTCCTCATACTCCTTTAATAGAAGGGAAATTAGTACAGTGAGGTTAAAGGATCCTGGTGGGACAGAAGACAATAGCTCAAGGCTTTGGCTAAACGAATAGGCTGAAGTGTCATTGTGCACGAGAACCCTTTTATTGGGTGCCCACAAGTCTATTTAGTTTGTGTGGAAACATCTGAAAGCAAGTTCCTTAATGCAAACATGCTCTGAAGTCCTTTGATGCATAGTACTCAATATTTTGCTTACCATCTTGGTCATGTCACATCTTGGCATTTGTTTTTTCTTGCAACTTGCAGAAGTGCCAATAGCCTGGTATTTGGGAGCAGTAGCAATAGAACCACCATGAAATTTGTTGAATGCATTCCTCCAGAGAGCAGTTTCCAGGAACTTATGCACATGCCAACATATATTAGCTGTTCAGATGTGGGGCCAAATTTTAGAGAATTACTTGTGTACTTGCTAAGTTAGGACTAGCATGATGCCCCTTAACCTAGTCCTGCCTCCTTTAAAGCACGTATAATGCCCAAGGTTAAAGTAGGCATGATATCCTATTGTAATACACAATTTGCTATCCTAAAGTACCAATCAGCTCCTGGAGCATACCTTTTTTATATTTATAAATTTTACACACCAGATACAAAACTGAAAAGCCACCACATGTGCAACAATTCCTACCCTACTTATCGCACCCCCCCCCCCCCTCACACCCCACAGCTCTGAGGAAAATCCATTTACTGACGGTTTCTAATATACCTTGTTAAAATAATGAAATCAGAAAAAAAACTTCCTCCTTGATAAGGGGAGAAGAGAATATAGCACAATTGTATTGTATCACTTTAGCTTTAGATACAATTATCCAAAGGCAACCATTTTTCTAAGTTAGCAAGAGCTTTGTCAGGATAATGCATCTTACTATACAACTTTTCATAGCTAGCACTTTGACATACAAGATTCCACCACATATCACTGCTTAATCTGTGTGTAGCTTTCCAGTTTGCAACTATATGCTTCAAAGCAATTGCTAACATAATATTAAGCAACAAATATTTAGACTGGCCAGTTAAGGGTTCAAACAGAACTGAAGCAAATAATTTTCAAAGCCAGCCAACTGAAAAATGCAAAAATACACTGAATTTGAGCATACCGAATTCCAAAACCTCTGGACAGGACATTTGTAAGTCATGTGCTCAAACATTCCAGGGTAATATTGACAAGACCAGCATTTATTACCTGCCTTTATCCCATATAAGTGGTGTTACATAGACACGGTGACGAAGGAAGAACATTGATAGTGTAATGCTGCTGATCTGGAAACCCTTGTTATTGGCCCCCATAAACTTTATCAATCTGTAGTAGTAAGGGAGCGTTCTAACTCCTCATCCCAAATCCTTGACAGTCCTAAAGGGTTAAAGACTGATCTCTAAAAAAAAAATGCATGTTGAGGTGGCACCAGCCTTTCCTGCAAGTTCTTTAATATCTTCAAATAGTAGCTCATCTGCCCTCAACTCATCTATATTAATTTTTGATGCAGCTATAGAGTATCTGAGTTGGAGCCATTGTAGATAAGCCAAGTTAGGAAGTGAAAATTCTGATTGCAGTGCAGCAAAAAAACCCAATTATATTAGCCATATGTTAGAAACAAATCACACAGAGTGCCTACATCTTTCCAAAGCATATGCAATCCTCTTTTCCTCAGAGAGCAACCCATTATCCCACCAATATAAAAGGCCCCATTCAATAGGTGAGGCAGCACTGAACCAGAGCAGTAGGAGCAAAAAACAAGAGAAAAACAGAAAGGGAATTACCCTTAATACACCTCAGATCCATAAATATAAAACTCTGCAATATCCTCGCAACCTATAGCACAATGATCAAACTGGCTGATCACCAGCCAGCATACAAGGCTTCTATCCCCTCTGATCTTAAGCCAAAAGGACTTGTGTAATCACAGCAACTGCCCTTTAGCCACCCCTCTATAAAATGATTTTGCAGAAAACACATAAGCTAAAACAAAAAACAAAACACAACCCAAGACAAAAAGGCAAGGACCGTGCATCTAAACAATAATGTCCAACAATGCTGTCATCACTGCAAATACATTCCATGCACAATGTGTTGTGGATTCTACTAATGTAATAGCCCACGGCTTCTTGCTGACCACCACAGTAATAGAGGAACCAACTTTCTCTTCATTACATTGAGAGAGCTTCTTGATCTTCGATAAACCTCTCAAGTGCCATCGGATCGTCAAAGGCTTTAGTAGAATTATTTAATGTTACTTTAAATCATGCTGGGTAAAATCCAAACTGTGCTTTTAGATGTTGCAAACCGACTCTAAAAGGCCAAAAATTGCTTCCTCTTGTCCGTTATTTTACTAAAATCTGGATAAAAAGCAATTTTATGACCATCTAGTTGAAGAGGTGGCTCTAGCCGACGACATTTGAACAACTTGATGCCTCAGCACACAGCAAGTCATAGTTCTCCGTTACTTCGCTTGTAGAGTTAAGGCCAAAGGGACACAATGTGCTCTTTCCAGCTCAAATGGACAACTAAAATCTATTTTCAGTAATCATGAAATTAAATCCTGGAGAAAATCCACTGGATCTTTTCCTTCTGCTCCCTCTGGAATCCCTATTATACAAATATTTTGTCTGGCATAATTCTTCATACCCTCCACACTAATGTTCCAATAGTTTCACTTTCAGAGACGTTTGTGTAAGCTGCCAAAGTCGATCACGTACTGATAGTCCCCTCTATTATTTCAGCTCTGCTTGTAAGTGATATAATTTGCTCCTTCGTTTCCGTCAAATCAGCTTGCAGCTCGTTTAGAGATTCTCCAGTTGCCTCCACACTTACAAACTGCCTGTATTTCTTTTAATATTTCTAGCATTCCTTCCATCGATTCTTGCTGTGACGTCATCTTGATGAGATAGTGGATCTGATTGTGCGTTTTGAGCTGGAACCCTGTGGGTTTGCAAAAATCAAGTCTAGTCTGTTTACTACTAGACATGATCGCAGAGCTAAAAGCTATTACTGCTTGCTTCACAATACCTTCGAAGGGCGCAAGGACAGGATTATTCACCCGAGTCTTTTTCCTATGCAGCTATCTTAGATCTAGGCTGGCTCCACCTCCCCCCGGAGCATACCTTTAAGCAAAAGGAAGTTGGGGAATATTTCTCTAAGACTGCAAACATTACTTTTGAGAGAAAACAGGAATAGCACACCACTAGTCTGAGTTAAGGGATGAACAAGGGAGAGAGATCTCCACCACAGCACCATCTTAGATATCCCTTTGTCTTATTGCTTCAAGGCTTCTTCCAGGCAGTGAAGTTCTGGCTTTACAAGTTTTTTTCCAATGCCTGGCTGGCTTATGAGCTGTGCCCAAGCTCTGTTTTGGGTTCCTTTGCCAGAGGTCTTGTTAGCAGAGCCCCCTGCTTAAGGCTGGTCCTTTGTCCATGGCTTTGATAAGGTATATTTTGAGATGCAAGTCCAGAATCAGTGACATGAATTCCACCCAAGCTGCTCCTGCAGTGCAGTGCAGAGTAGTGCCTGCACCCCCCCCCCCCACCCCCCACTTATAGCTGCTCATCTATATTCTGAGATTGGGTGCCAGAGTTGGAGTCTGTTATTTTGCATGAGGGCTCAACTTGAATTTCTGCCACTCTCCTGGATGTTCCTTTGTGTACCCTAAGAGGAAGGCATGGTACTTCTGCTACATTTGCCTTAGCTCCGATGGAGGTAAATCTGGCTTTTAAAACAAACACTTTGCATCACAATGTCCTGAGTTACATGACTGCTTTTGGATAGAATTAAGCATATAAAAGATAGTCAGCAAATACCATGTGAGGCAGTCTTGTGGAGGCTGCTATAGGAAGAAAAATACACAATTGCAAGCTTGAGGGGAGGGAAAATAAGGCTGGTAAGGGACCAACGGGTGAAAAAAGTCATAGAAAACTATAGAAAGCAGAGACATGTGTTGAGTAAGCTATGCAAAGCAAGGGGGAGAGAGGTTGAAGCAACTGAAAGCATGAAGGACCAAGTTCAAGAAAAAGGGAATGGGAGGGGCAACATTACAACCAAGAAATTGGAATGGAACAAATGGCTAGAACATCTTTGATGTCCTAGCTTCCTTCAGTGTCAGTAAATATTAATTAGTACCGTCTGCTCATTAAATTTTAATCAGAAGTTCAGCTAAACCAATATAGTAGTCACCCCTCCCCCAAAAGAATGTTCATTGCTAAGGGAAGAGGTAGAATATGCTATGCTAGTGAATCCCCCAGGACCAACAGGGGCTACAAAGCCTGCTGAGATTCAATTAGTTGGGAGGAAAAGTGGCTGTTGTGTAAGATTCTGGGTATATTCTATTCTATTGAGGGTCTTTGGCTACCAACCACTGTGCTACTGAGGTGTAGAACTTAAGGACACTGGAGAACTCATTACCTAGCAATGGGAGAAGACAATTACTCTGGCAGGGAGTAGATGTCAGAAGAATGAATGAGGTGTGGCTGGCACACCCAGGTGCCAGGGGAAGGTACTAGTGAGGTTACTGGTGCCTCCAGCTTCTGCAGCTATGAGAACACAGCATTGCTGCCCATTTTAATAGTTTCAGATTCAGAATCACTCTGGGCTCAGACTGTTCTTAACAGAATGAAGTAGTGACCTAGTACAACAGACCCCCAGAAGACACTTTGGTCCTGTCCCAATGACCCAGCCACTAAACCCAATCGGATTGCTAGTCAGGTAAAGAGTGGGATCAGACTAGCTTTTGCAAAAAAGTGAGTGTGTAACAGTGTGGTAGTGGTCATCTATTGCTGTATTTTATGCAATGGCACCCGTCTGGGCTGGCTGCTATTTTCTTCCTTTTGCTGCAGTGGGCAAAATGGAGCATTGAAACATGCCTACTGTGCACCCCCCCCCCCCCCCCCCCCGTCTTCCCGGGGTGTGGCCTGTGATGCTCCCCTCATGAAGCAGCTCCCTCAGGCTTTCAACTTACACAATTTTGCAAAGAAACACCCCTCCAAAGTTTGGGTTTTAGCAGCCCAGATAGGACAGTAGTACAAGTTCTCAATGTTACTTTACAAAAAAACACAGCAGCTCTTTACCTGCTTCCTCTTCAGTCAGTGGGAGATACTGGTCCACAAGAGCTTCAGACTTGGTCAGTGCTGCATCTATTCCAGTGCTCACCATCTGCACCATGTTGCTTTCCAGAACAGTGTCCATGCTGCCACTCACAGCTGTCTTGGTCATTTCCATGCTCCCTTGCACAGCTTTCTTGGTCTTGTCCACTACACCAGTGATTGTATTGGCAACTGTGTCCTTGACATAGGTCCCTGCCCCAGCTACAGCTTCTTTAGCACTAACCACCATGTCAGTGGCATCAGCAGCAACCTATATATTGAACAATTATATGGTGTCTTAATGCTACATCTAAGTGCCCCAAATTCAGTTACTTCAGTGCTCTGAAGGGCAAGAGCTGTCAGCTCAAGTCAGTTACCCCAGGCTTACTGAAGAGTATAGCTACTGGTAATAAGTTTTGCTGTTATTCTTGTTCCCAGAAGACTGCATCATTCTTACCTACTCCTAGGCCCAAATGCACCAATCCACAGTCTGCTGAAGCCATCTCTAAAGCCCCTGAGTCTACATCATAGGACCACCATGTTAGTGCGCCCTCTGATCAGGAGCCAAAAGCAGGAACCATACTACTTGTAATTAGATCATGCATGCTAGGACTGCTTTGGACAGCAAAGCAACTGAGCTGACTTCCGGTTGTATGTGACAAGCATACAAGTCACGGTAGGTGAAACTAGTCACTAACCAATTGCAATAACCTAGAGCAGCAACCTGCCAAGGCTATGGAACTTCCTTATTTGTGCATCTTCATATTCCCTACTCTGTGCACCAGTAAGGAGTAAATCAAAGGGAGAAGCTCCTTTACCTTATTAGCTGGTTGATGGAGGATGGGCAGCTTCTCTTCAATTTTCTTCAGACCAATGCAGGCATAACTGTTGGTAAGAGCAACTACAAAAAACAAACAGCATTAATGCCTAGTGAAAAGGTAAACAGCTACCAATATAGGAAGCTTGGTCACTAGGGTGCTGTACATTTACATGGTCATTTTGACACTGTTTCCCTTTCAACTTCTAGCTCTGTTAGAATAAGAGTTGATCAGCCCACCCTTCCCCAAAACTTTGGATCACAATCTCCCAACACCCTTTGTCTAATTAGAGTGAAAGCTGGGCTGGGGTCATGCACCAGGACTACTGTAGGCTAGCAGTCAGGCTCTGAATCTGGCCACTAGGTGTCACTTAAGCTAAGAAGCTAAGTTTCCATATCTCACCATCCCAGTTGAGCTAGCAAGCAGAAGGCTCAGTGTTGGAAATGGGACCTTTTGTACGATTTGTGAGACTGAACCCACCAAGGGAGCTGGCAACCAATGTTCATACATCATGGTGACTACATACATTTTAACTAGATCACATGTTCTTCAAAATAGCATTATAGCATTTACAGCGGGCAAGACCAGCAGCTCAGTGTATAAAATTATGGCATAGGCATTAGGTGAACTAGTTTATCAACTAGAGTGCAATATCCCCAGTGGCACTCATTACCACCACTGTCACCCCTATTCATACAGGCAGCAAGGGCAGTAAACAGCCACTCAGTGCTTACCTTTAAGGTTTAACTATGAACTCATAACCCTCCCCCCCCCCCAGTGTAACCACAATAATATCCCTAAAAAAGAAGGCACACTCAAAGTGTCCCCTAAAGTTACCACAACATATTCTCGTAACTTAAATGGACAAAACGAATCATTTACCCAAAAAAAAATTGTCAGATCGCCTGTAATGAGGATGTCAAACATTCTCCAGTAACAGACCCTCCAAAGTTTAAAAAGGCTATTTAGCCAACTTCACATGAGGCTATATGGCCCAATGGACCAGCCACTGCAAACAGTAATATTCATGAGCCATAGATTTTCTTTGTTCAGATCCCAAAATGAACAGGAGCTTATTTCAAAGTATCAAGTAATGGCACCAGTATCGCTCATGAGAAAACAAAACTACTCATCTGTCAAAATGAAGCATCTTATGATGAGTTAGCTCAAAAGCAGAGATGTAAATCAATCTGTCCGCCTGCAAATTCTGCCCTCCTGGCTCGACAGTTGCTAAAGGCAAACATCCATGCTCTAAAGTTCTCCACTGGGTATTCAAACGTTCTGTTGGGGAACTGCAACATGAACTGTTGTGCTTCAAGCCCGTTGTTTTAATGCCCTTTATCAAGCTACGTACACCCAACTTCCTGTTCCGATGAGACGTGATGACATCAGCTGGGACTCAATGGATACAATGATGGCATCTTGACAACCCACTGTAATGAAGCCTAATTCAAAGTCCACCATTCAACTTCTGTGTTCAACCCAAACGGAGCTACAGATCGTAGCATGAAGATCCACCTCTGCTCCTTATAAACGTAGTAAACTTTGACGATCACCCCCACACTGCAATGGGGGACTACATCTAATACTATCCATTTTAGTTGAACAAATGTGTGCATATTGCATGCAATGTTGGACCAAG
Organism: Ichthyophis bannanicus; assembly: GCA_033557465.1. Classification (NCBI taxonomy): domain Eukaryota; kingdom Metazoa; phylum Chordata; class Amphibia; order Gymnophiona; family Ichthyophiidae; genus Ichthyophis; species Ichthyophis bannanicus. Next base: position 339,029,033 of record CM066035.1, read on the forward strand.
TGTGCTGTGAGTACCTTGGTGTTTATGCGGGACCTGTGTTCTTGTAAACGCTTCCTGATCATTCTAGTTGTCATATGCACATAAGCCATTATGCACGGGCACAAAAATCAGGTAAAGATCAGTAGAGGTACAAGTAGTAGCATAGCACAAGAAATATTTCTTCTGAGATCATGGATCTAGCCACTCAGTGCCCTCAATTGTGTTTAAACAGAAATCACAGGACCTACAAGCTCGATGACCCCGTCCCTCAGGTAAACTGTCCAACCTGACAGGTGTTAATGCAATTGGCAATGTTAGTGCTCTGTTGATAAGCTAGCCTCAATGGATGCTGAAAACATTGATGTATAGTTAAAATATGCCAATGAGATTGAAGAATCTTCAAAACTTCCATAGTGTGAGGCATAAAAGGAAGCACACCCGTAAAAGACCTTCCTGGTTCCTCCTATTGGGAATCAGAGACATCCCACCACTCAGGGTGGTTGTATAACGCTCATTTGTATACTGTATTGATTAATCTGCTAGGATACCCACGAGCCAGTAATTGTGCTTTTAAAACAGCATGCTGTTTATATTCAGCTAACGTGGAGCATAAACGCCGAATATTTTGGTAACTTTAGGGATCACTAAGGTTTGGCACCATGGAGCCATTTGCTTCTGTAGCCCTGATACCCAATGGCATCTTGAGGCAATCCCACTAGTGCTGCTGCCTCAAGGGCAATGGCCACATCTTTTTACATGAGTCCACCAGTCATTAAACCACTAATGTGAGAAACTGCAGGTGTCACATTTGCACTACCTTGTTCCCACCCATGCTAATCCCAGACTCCAAGACAGCCAGCCATGGCTATGCCTCTGGCTAGACGTATACTTCCTTTTCTCAGGGCCAGAGCTTATGGTAGCTCCATTCAGCTTGCTTATTTGGTGTTCCTGTACAGTACTACAGCCATTTCAGAAGGTCCCCCAAGAAGGGCCTACCAAAAGGTGGAAGGCTAGCACAGAGTTTGTGTATGAATGTACCTTAGGGTAGTCCAAAGATTTTGGTTCTCCACAAGGTTAACTTTGTTCTTTACAGGGCTGGCCCATCCATTATGTGAGAATGTAGTTCACAAAGGGCCCTGCACCAACATCCTGCACCGAGTACCGGCAGGCAGGGCAGCTTTAGAGGGAGCTGGAGAAGCCCTGGCTCACCTCTTAATAGCTGCCTAAGTGAAGAGTGACTTTTCTTCATTTCATTTCAGTATCTGTACGGACGTTTAGGACACTGCTGTGTTGAATGCTGGGAAACAAGATGTCCCCTAGGACCTCACAGCAGCAGCATGTAAACTACAGTACAGCTGCTGAAGTGAAGAAAAAAGGCACTCTTCACTTGGCAGCCGTTATATGTGAGCTGGGGTCTCTGGCTCCCTCTAAAGCTTTTTGGACAGCTGTGGGGCTCTAAGGATGGGGCTAAGTTAATCCTACAACCCAACCCACAATATAGAAAGGGGGGGGGGGAGAATACCAAAGAAAGGAAATTCAAACTAACAAAATTCAGCAAGAAATTAGAGGCATGACAAACAGCCAAACCTAATTCTCGGACTGGAGAGGTGGGGGTATATCCAACACCCGGTCATGACGGGCATAAATAAAGGCAAGCAATTGGGATGGCTCAAAAAAAAAAAAAAATAAGAATCAGACTGATACTTAGACACTTACAGGGAAACTTTAGGAAAAAGCACCCACCCAATTGTGGGCTAGGGTGGGTTGGGTTAACTTTGCCTTTGTTTTTGAGATTGTGTTTAATTTATATTGCTTATACCCTCCTCAGTTTCTGTTTCAAGATGTATTCTTGAATGCAATTTTAAAGTTATAAATAAAAAGTTAAAGGATGGGGCTGAGTGTGAAACAGAGGGGAATATTGTGTGGGAGGGAAGAAGAGTCCACAAGTGGCAGGGTATTGGGAGAGTAAGTGGGTAAAATTTGAGTGGATGAAAGGAAGAAAGAAAGTTGGAGGAAAAAAAAAAAAAAAAAAAAAAAAAAAAAATGTAGTTCATTAGTATCAGATGTAGAGAGAATGGAAAACTAGGAGAGAAGGACAAGTGGCTGACAATGGAAAGCCAGAAGTGACAGGAGCAATTGCAACTGAAAAATAAGATGCACAAAAGATAGAAAAACACTATTTTGAATTAACTGGAATTTGTCAGCTCTGGGAAGTGTACTAAACAAAATGCAGACATTAAAGATGCAGAAGAGGACGTTTGTTTTCTGCATTTCGGCTTTTGGGGATCCAAGTTTGTCTTCCTATTTCTAAATTGGGATCCTTGTTCTTTGTTTGGTGATACCTCGGTTACACATGCAGAACCTAGACTGAGGTATTCTGTTTATGTAGTTTGTGTGACAGTGCCACTTGTTTGTTCCCCAGTAGGAGATGTATTGGTATTCTCTGAGATACTGGTTTAGTATTTGCCATGTTGCCTTTTGATAGGTAGGCTATGGTGCTTTGTGAGTCCTGGTAGTACTATTATGATATGTGTTTGCTATGGATTCTAAACAAGCAGTGTTTGTAGTACTTCCTAATGTGCTTGACGGTGGGCACTGGAGTATAATAAAGTAGAAATCTTGTAGTCTTCATCCATTCACTCATTAAGAGGCATGTTTAATAAACATTAGTTCATATTAACATTATGGAAATATTTATGCAAATGAGGCCTTGCACACCCACTGCCCCTTGGGTTGCCCCTGCTTCTTTACCATCTTTGTAACACAAAATTAATGAAAAACAAAGTTCAGATGAGAACTGCCAAATGGGGTGACTTCTAAACTAAGACTGGTGTAGAACCTTCAGTGTCCACTGCTACCAATCTTCTGTTTCTGCTGGAGTCTCAAAAAAGGCTAAGCCTTTGAAAGTGCACCAAAGACAGATGTTTTCTAGAACAGTAGTTGGGAGACAAACTGAGTTTGTTAGGGGGAGGGTGTGACCAGCTAATGTGTACACATGCACACCCATCCTAATCAGAAGTCTCCAAGCGGACTAGTGAATTTGCTAAAGAACACAAGGATCACATTCAGACCCTCCATGGTAAACCTCCATGAAGGCACTGATCTAGCTTCAAGGTCAAGCAATTGGCAAATGATTTGCCCATTGTCACAAGGAGCATCAGTAGCAGTAGCAAGCTTCTAGTATTAGGTGGGAAGCAGTGACCTTAGTTCTGCAAGTGTAGTTCATTCCTGCTATTCAGCCCCCTCCCAACATAGCTCTGTCAGACTAGTTTCTGCTAGGCAGCCCCCCCCCCCCCAATACTCCACACTAGTGCCCATGAAGCACATTCATCATATGAAGACTTAAAATGCTAGCAAGGAATACCTAAGTCGGCTAACAGTTAGCTTGGGCTTCTGCACAATGGGAAAATTGTTACCAGCCAGACATTAACAGAAATCTTTGTTGGCATAAATTAGGCCTAATGACTGCATTTTCCATTCATGTCAGCTGAGGTTGTGGACTAGCTACAAATCCCTACACCTTTAGAAGTCACAACAGGATGTCAGATTGCCTGCTTTGCAGGGGTTGAGAAAGTACAGTAAGGCTGTCCCGCTCAGTCAGACTAGAACAGAAGTTGGCAAAGCCCTGGTAGCATTTCCGGGAAAATCCCTATACTTGGGGAACTGATGATCAGTGGTGACTAAGTCATGTGAGAGCAGAAGTGGCTATTTTTTGCCTGCATCAGTTTGCGAGAGAGGTGGTGCTCTTACTGGCCCAAAGCAGAACAGCAACTGCAGTACATGCTGATGGTCCGGATTGTGATGCCCCCCTGTAACTGCTGCACAAAGTTTAAGCTGCCTTCTTAGCACATTATCTGGAGCTAAGGGTTTTCTGCCAGTGTTGCTGTGTCTCATGTAACCCCACTTCAAGTCACTTCACTAGCTCCCTTTCCACATAGTGTTCAAGCTTCTCCTGATGTACCAGTGCATTCCTTCTACAGCTCACTATCTCATTCTATACCACCTCCTTGGGAATGCCAGTCCTCTGGCAGATCCCTTTTATCTATGCCCTTCTCTGCCACTGCCAACTCCAGACATCATTCATGCCACCTTGCTCTTATATATGCCGGGAAACAAGCTACTGGAGTCAGAATGTCAGGCTCCTTCTCTAGACCTATTCAAACCCACACTAAAAACCACTTTTGGATCCTGATGCGCCTCACTCTTGTTCATATTACCATACGCTAGTCTCCAGTTTTGTCTTGATTAGATTGTAAACTGATGAGCAGGGACTGTATTACATCTATATGTATAGCGCTGTATATGCCTTGTAGTGCTAAACAAGTTTGTATTAGTAGTCAGTGAACCTTATATAAGCAAGGCTTAAGGACCGTTTTGCTAGATAGTGCTCTTAACCTATTGGGTAAGGAAAAGAAACTATGTGAGGTATGAACAACTTTACAGTTCAAAGTGTTGTCAGGGGTCTTTTAGGACCACGGTTAACATCCCCCAAACAGATGTAGGCACCATCACTTACTCTGTGGCTCCAGTTTCTGGATGAGGGGCTCTGTACTCGTGAGAGCCACCGCAGTGATGCTCTTTACTCCCTTCTCTGCCACCTCACAGGCAGACTTCAGGTATGGATGGTTCTCTTTTGTGCTGATGTAAGCAGATGTCACCATGTCACAGGTAGAGCTCACTAGTGGCAGGTTGGCCACCCTCAGTACAATGTTCTGCCAAAACAAAGTCAGAACATTAGAAACCCATAAAAGACAGACCACACCAGCTAATTCACAGTATTTTATACATACCTCTTCGTCAGGTGCTACTGAAGCCATTTTCTCTTTTCTAGAGTCTACAAAATATTAGAACAAAAACACACCACCACAAGTCTTACTACAATTCATTCATTTTTTTAAAGCTTACACTAAAGTAAAGCACAACACAAGAGAATGTCTTCATGTCCCCTTTCTACCTTCACAGGCTAGAACATGTACTTATGTGGGTGACTCAGGGAAAGATATAGTCACATCTTGTTGGTTATCAGTAACTGCATGCAGGGCTAGTATGAGACATTAGCCTGCTAGGCAGCATTGCTAGTTAACTGTATCATTCATGATTTGTACACTTCTCTTTCGTTTATGTGCATGCCTACAGGTAAAGTGAGCTAGTGGTGCTTTGAATTTCCAATAGTCAGAATTGTTTTACTGTGAACACTACTGCTCTTTATCACCCTTCTCCCAAGGACTACTGCACTAAGTGAGTGCCCAGTTTTACCTAAAGACAAGCCTGCCTTGGCTGTGAGAAATCTGTAATAGTGGTGCACTGTATAGTTGTACACATGGAGAGGGAGCAGACACCCTCCACCCAGAGACACCCTTATGTGTTATTTTTAGCCTTCCCAGTCATGCAGCTTCTTAACTACAAGAACTCAACATATCTTCCAATGGCCTGGCCTCTCCCACTCCTTACCATCTCTCCCCAGCTGTCTATTTTACGCCATTTACTCACAGATCTTAATTAGACAAACCCTCAAGGATAATGCACTCATGCCTTGCTCAATAGCAGCTTCAGAGTTTAACCTAGGAGTCATTGACCCCTACCAGGTCACATTTTCAAACAGCTACAATGAAAACAAAGTCTACAGACAGTTTTCCTAAAACCAGGTTATGAATAGTAGCAGCCCTCACCTTAACCCCAAGCTTAAATAAAATTCAAAACAGGTGATCAACAAAAGGAAGTCCCAAATAAGGGACCAGACAAAACAATAAAAACTTCTGTTAGCTTGTATACCAAGATCTCATGCTGTTTCAATACAGATTAGCACAAAACCCCAACCTGGTTCAGTGCTTCACATCTAACTTAGTACAGCTGGTTCCCCCACCCCACATGCAGCGAATATGCAGAATCTCAGCAGCTTAGGCATAAGGGAAGCAGTCAATAAAGAAAACAGACAAAATAAAACAGTTAAACCAGCTTCAAAAGAGAACTACTGAAAGGACTGAAAGCAAAACAGATTTAAAAAAAAAACACCCTAAACCAAACTCATTGCTCTATTGCAAGGTGTTACTACCTTCCAGAAGCCCAGCAAAAAAACAAACAAAACAAAACTGTTCAGCAGGAACCTTTCACCTCCCTCCCTAAGGAAGCTTTTCTAGGAAAGGCAAGGGTGGGGCCCCTGAGATTCAACACATCCCCTATCCCTAGCTCCTCCCTGGCATTTTTTTCTACTTAGTTCTTCCTGCCCTCCTGCACCTCTTTCCCCCTGAGCTAGTTTATTTTTACGTTTGAGGTTCTTTCTCATCTCCCTCATTTGCCCTGCAGGGACCTTATGCTCCTTCATGTGGCCCTGGTCTCAGTTCCACTAGCAGGGATGGATTGACCTACTAGATATTCAGGATTGTCCCTGTGGGCTGGTCAGGCTGGTGATGTGGTGGAGGATCAGGCTGTTGTGTGGCAAAGCAGTGCTCCAGTACAGTGCCACACTTTTCCCACCTTCCAGAACAGTCCTACAGAGGAGTGCTGGAGTAGCTCAATGGTTAGAGCACTGGCTTAAAACCAGCAGAACAGGGTTCAGTTCCTAGTAGCACCCCATGTGGCCTTGAATAAGTCACCTAAACCTCCATTGTCTCAAAAAACAATCAATGCTCCAGTCAATGTTCCCTCTAATTTTGTGTGCGCATAAAATATCAGCTGTGCAGCTTTTGCAGGAAGGTTACATTTTTGTGCACCACATAACAACACTCGGAGTTATATACTTTAAAATTTGACTACAAGGCAGAATACAGTATGTACACCACATTGATTGCACTAGAAAATATTGCAGAACTTGTGAAAACTGGAAATACAGAACAACTTTTCAATTTTAAGACGTCTGTGTTGTTTTCTATCAGAATCAGAACCGTAATTTTTGTGTGCTCTGTTGTAAAGTATGTGCGCTCGCTCGGCGAGGTGTGTGCGCGCGCACACGCGCACAGCTTAGAGGGAACAGTGGCCCCAGTTTCATGTACATCATCAACTTTAAGTTACAACATAAACCACTTTGACTACTTGATAAAGCAGCACAAAAAGCCTGAGAAATAAATATAGAACTTTCCCCTCAGAGACTCCAGAGCCAAAAAGAGATAGACTACTTGCAGGCCTGCCCTTTGTGCTAGTCTCCATTCCAGGTACCACAGACCACTATGATTCTATGATCCATCTCCCATAGATCCACATTTTGCTTGTCAACTTTCCACAGATCATTAATGGACACCTCTCCTCAGGGAAGAAGGGCCCCTCTCAATCTGACAAGTTAGGGAAAGGATTCTGCTGAAAAGACACACCCTGGATTTTAGGAATTCTTAAGAGAGTAGTAATTCAGGGTCTACTGCATAGCCTGGAGCACGTGGCTTTCATCTGCAGTTACCCAGTTTGAAGAGTGACATTTGTAAACCAGCCCTGGATTTCTGGCAAGCTCATTCTGATGCATTATGTGGCCGGGGGGGGGCCTATGGACATTGAAGATAACTGAAGGGAGGGCACAAAGCTGGAAATTCCCATTGGGCGTCTATTACCCTAACACTGACCCTGCCTCTGGCATCTTCAGGGGGGTGAGTAGCACGTCCCCCTGCTGCAAATCTGCTGCTCTCCTATTCCTATCCCCTCTCTCCTGTGAGCTGGTGGCACTGGTGGTGTGAGCGAACTCTTGGAAGAGGCAGCAGCAGTGGGGCCGAGCAGCACAAGCAGTAGAGAGAGAGAGTTAAGGCCGCCAGGGTGGATACGTTGCATTGACTGCAGGTATGTGCATCCATGTCCATTCTCCCACAGACAACTTTACACTTTCAACATACTCAAGAAACAATCACACCTGACACAGGTAACACCAACACCTATTAAATAAAAAACACCATTAATAATACTGTTTTTCTTTTCCATGTTTTAGAAATCACTTAACAATTTTTTGTAAGCATCACATTCTACCCACCTGCAACATTCGTAGTCCTCCTGAAAAACACAGTCCGGCACAGAAGTCACAGTAAGGGCAATTTTAACAATGTTCTGCCCCCACATCTATGACATATGTACAGTCAGTGGTATTGCATACAGCCTACAAGCAGCTCTCTGCCTTGCTCCTTGTTCATGACTCTTTCCTTCCAGTCTCCTGGAGACCTCCCCGGCTCATACCTCAGCCCAAGGTACAACCGCTAACCATACAGGTCAGTGGCAGAGCTCCCTGGCCTTTGGGATATTCCTCTTCACCCCTTCTTCTTGGGCAGACATCTCTGACTTGGGCACAGCAAACAAAGTGTCACTGCCTCTCTCTGTCTTCTGCAGTCCATAATCTTTTCACCTGTTGAACATCTGCCCCTAGCGTCATTCAGCAAATTCCTGTCAGCAGTTGTTGAACTGAAGCAGTGACGCAGACAGACCCGGCGTGCATGTTGAACTAGAAACATTGTACCTCTTCGTTTCAGCTATCACAGTAAGTGACTTATATTGCTCATTGTAATAAACAGTTAGACATTAAGAGACTGGTCTTTCCCTTGTACGCTGAACTGGTTTAGCTGGTTGTTGAGGAAGGCACTGATGTACGCATTCTAGGGAAAACATAAACAAAGTCACACAGCCTTACACCAAATCCAGAAGATCCCTTGCCATAGCCTCAGCGATTTACTCACATTCCTCTCACCCCAACATTTTCAATTTCTCTTGGACAAGGGACTCAAAAATTTCCCTCCTACATCCCTGTCCCTGTGTTCACGAAACCTCTGCAGCTCCTATGCAGGGTTCAGGTTGAGGTCAGCTGCTTGGAAATGCCCCTTCTTCTGTGCAGGGTAGCTGCTGGGGTCAGCTGTCTGGTCAGGTCCTGTTATTCTTCTCCTGTGCGGGCTGATGTCTTTCATTTAGCATGGCTCACACTGAATTTGAACCCCTGATCTTCTTCTACTTAACTCAAGCCTTGGTGTCATGAGTATTAGAGCTGGGGAGCAGTATGTAGTTATCAGACACTAAGCTAAGTGGCTGCAAAAGGGACATGAGAGTGAGCAGGAGCAACTAATGAGTGTCGGAAAGGTTGGTTTTGGATACTTTATACAGGACAGGCAGGTACGAGTCTTGGGGGCTGGAAAGAGGGAGCAGTGATGCAGGGCCTGTGGGTGGGAGGTAGGAAGAAGTAGAGTCAGTGGCAGCAGCAGCAGGTTGCAGAGGTCAGGCAAGGCTCACCTCTTAAGTGACTGTTGTAGGGTTTTGTTATTACTTTACAGAATATGCCTAGTACTGGAGAGGGTTTCTGTTAGCGAGCATTGGTACAGCTAATAGAGATGACACATGTTTGATAACTGAGCAATAAAATAAAGGCTCCAAGATATAAGCCTATTGGCCATTTCATAACCTACCGAAAGAATCGACAGGCAAAGCATTTTATGGTTGCCCGTAAGCACCAGATTTCTGCTGAACACCACTCTTCCTATACCCAATTTGAAGACGGGGGACTAGAGCTAACTGGGGACTAAGTGTTAAGTATCTATATGCATTCTAGACTACTGCAAATACTGTTCTGTCTAATATGTAATGTTATTTGCATTATTTGATAGTTTTTTGGCACAGAATTCCCTGGAGTGTGTTCAGTGTGCATATTACTATCAGAAACAGAGGTACCCGAGGGGAGGCAGCTGGTGCAGTTACAGCTGTTACATGGGAAGGGGTCCTTCTTGATGGATTGCAAAGTGCCTTCACTGTCCCTTTACCTCTCACATAAGTGTTGCCCTTGCATCCACGGATCTAAAGTCGCCATGCCATATCCTACCCTTGCCTAGCCACAGCATCAGTCTCACTTTATCCTCCCAAAAGAGCTGTATCACCAGGCACCTATGCTCTAAGGCAGGGGTTCTCAACCCAGTCCTTGGGACACACCTAGCCTATTTGTTTTTCAGGATAACCACAATGAATATGCATGAGAGAGATGTGTGTGCACTGCCTTCAGTGTATGTAAATTTCTCTCATGCAGATTATGGTTATCCTGAAAACGTGACAGGCTAGGTGTGCCCCAGGGACTGAGTTAAGAACCCCTGCTCTAAGGTGTTTCTTTTGGATATTTCTTTAGAGTGCAGATTAAAGAGGGATAACCTCCTTAACCACCACCCCCCACTGTTTCTTTACCCCTCCCAGTTTGAATGAGATAAAAGTCGAGTCTACTTTTGGGTAAGGGTAGCTGCACATTCAAGTTTGCAAAATGGGAAAACTTTAGGGGTACGTGCCGACATCTACACGTGGATGCTGTGAAATTCCTGCACTTACACAGGGATGTTATTGATTTCTCCCATATGTACATTTCTAAAATGAACACTCCCACTGCACATGGATGTCCAGCATTCCTGCACCTCCTTCTACAATGTAAACTCATGGCCCTTTTGAATGGCTATGTTATGTTGATTTTGGAGCTGCGGGAAAAAGTCCCCCAGGACAGAATTATAGAAGATACTGGTTCTGCGTGGAACAGAACGCTGACATGTTATTGAGTACGATGCCTGCGGCTAATGTGGGGAGAGGTGAGGTCCGAGAAGACTCAATAGGTCACTTGAACTCCACTGGAGGGGCGTAGTGGGAGAAGGAAAGTCATGTGTCCCAGTCTGCACACTACTTAGAGAAAGGAGGAGGTTTTAGTCCAGAACAGGACATCAAGTAACTTTAATATTAGCCACAGGGTAGAGATAAACGGCTGCAAACAGGATATACCACCCTAGAAAAGCAGGGAGGGACCACAGCCCCATCAATTGATTCTTGTTATAGAATACTTAATTAAAATGTTATCCTAATATAGAGCAAATGCAGCAACATAGTAAATTAAAGCAAATAAAGGCAAACATGGTCCATCTAGTCTACCCCATATAGTAGCTAGGGTAGTAACAGCCACTCCCTGCAGGTTATTCACCCCCCACCCGACGACTTTTTATTCCCAAGGGTGGAAGTCATTTACTTAAATCTAGCTTGGGACAGAAATGCACTGTATTTTGATTGCATTAGCTCACTAGACAGAGATCCTCTGTGAATGAGCATAAAGTAGCCTTTGATAACCACAAGGATCGATGGAAGGTCCAAACTCTACAGTCAATTCTCATCTCCACCTTTTGTTTTCACAGGCAGAAACAAGGCCTGGAAGACACAGAGGAAATATGCTGCTTTTGTTAGCTGTTGGTGTTGCTACATATTTCATGGGAGCTATGAGGAAGATCATTTGATTTTCAGGTGCTTGATGTTGGATAAATGACAATTTTGCAGCATGATAGGAATAGCAGACTGTAGAACTTCCAGATCTTCTTCTGATCAAACAGTTGAATCAACTCCGATCCTCACTACATTTAGGACAGGGGTCTCTAGCATAGAAACAACCATCTAATGACCTCTACTGAAAGAGCAACAGGTTTCACCAGAATGCTCCCTTGTTATTCCAAACATCTGAAAAAAATATCTGAAAGCTGCTGCTGAGGGAATTTACAATCCTATAACACCAGTCAGGATTTCTGGATAGTGTCAACATCCATGTGAGACGTGCCCATTCATTGCTTCCATTATATATGCACACTTGTCTCATGCATGTTCAGTAGCTGTGTCTTAAAAAGCCAGACTGGGTTGTACTCGTAACAGCCTCAGTTTGAGATCTCTGTGCTTGACACTGCCTACTGCTACTGGGGCTTCAGTGTATGGACACCGCTGTCTCTTCTAGCCTGTATTAGCTTTATTATGCCACTGGTCTAGCGTACATGATGATCAGAGAGAATGTCCAGCCCGGACCTCCCTTCTGGGAGAATAGCACAGGGTTGTAGGCTGCTGATGTAGATGCAGCCCTAGGGTAATGTGTTACACACTGGCACCCCCAAGGGGTTGAATAAAGAAATATTCAACTAGCCCTGCTAATAGGGTAAGGTAGAGAAGCCTTAGGCCCTGCTGGTGGATATAAGAAAAAAGAAAAAAAACAGTTTAAGATAAAGTAAGCCACTCAAAGAAAGAAAGATAGGTATGCTAATACATGCTTATGAACAGAAAGATCCACCTTTATTGTAGCATAAGCCCCTACCTTTGAGTGCACCCCCACAAAAAGATTCAGAGAACCATGTAAAAGGAGAGCTTACGTTCATTTGAATATGATAGTTTTAGAAACTCCTTCAAAGTGGAGACAATTCATCTTTACGTAACCAATTCCATTAGGACTTCCTCAGAAGTAGGCCTCTGCTTGCTGAAATGGAAAGGCTGGATACTTCAGACCGCTCACTTTTCGCATGGTCAAGGTTGGCCCCAGGGACAATAAAAAGGGAAGTTCCTTAACAATCCAGAACCCTTAAAAAGGGTTTAATCCCTTTTTTTGTCACCACAGCATTGCTGTTTTAAGTGCTTTCACCACAGCTTAATACAGCTCGCCCTTTACATTCTCCCACTCCCCTAGTGCAAGCTCCCATCACGACTTACCCTCTATTTTCCAAACTATTGTGGTAGGCTATGGCCTAGGAATATGGTAGGCTATGGCCTAGTATGGTTTACTATTGTGAAAGGCCTATAAGTGAGGCCTGAGTCCCAACCCCCACTTGTGAATACTGTAGCTATAAGAATCGAAACTTAACTCAGTTTAACTGAACATAGCTAAGCAGAAACGAAACTTGGAAAATAGAAGAAAAACAAGTTTAATTGGTACTGATAAGGTGTGCTATGCTTCTATGGAATTAATTAACTCTGCAGAGAGCAAGGTCACAGTGCCTCTGCTTCCCATATGTTTTAACAAGCTCAGCGACCTTGGAGGAGAGAAGTAACAAGTTGGAGACACTGACCATTGTAATTGGGACTAGAAGGGGGGCAACCAGGTGCTGAGCCCAGACCAGAGTCCCGATTGGGTAGCCATATCAGTACCGGGACCAATAGATGGGTGAGAGGGGTACTGGGACCAATGAAAAGTTTGCCTATGCTTAGAATGGACAAGAAAGCTATAAAAGTTGTTGTTTTACTAGAAGCCATTGCTCAGCCATTTTGAAATTGCTTATTGCTTGAGCCATGTGCACATTAAACTGGCTTGGATCCTTGAAAAGACTCCTGGATTTATTTATTGCATGCTTATCTGCTGCTACATTCTTGGTGCGTTGGCCGGGAAGTGCGAGTGGTGGATAGTGTTCAAGTGAATAAATCCACGTAATTCGCCTTGAGGTTTGGTCCAGTTGGAACCATGCCAATCCGACGCAGGGGAATTTCCCTGGGCCCACCGATCCTCTTGTATCGGAGGGAGTTCTGCCTGGCCTCGGCAGGCACTGAGTCCAGCTGGCCAACACTTCCGACCCGGGGGAGTCCAGGATCCAACTCAGAAGCTTGGAAACCAGATCTGGTAAGTATAGTTTTGAAAACCTGTCTAGACAGATGAGTTAGAACTGCAGTTTGAAAACTTTGGTAAGACTTAAGTCTTTGTTTGAAAATCCTTGCATGAGTATTCGCTAGGTACAGCTGTTATAGAGAATCATGATTCAGCCTGGTCAGAGCAGACAGGACTGGGTTTTTGGTATGTCTAGACAGAAATAGAAAGAGCAGTACTGCCAGTGGAACTTGGAATTTGTAATCTCGAGATATTGGGAATTGGTAAGAGAGCTCTCAAGGAAGGGCCGAGTAACCCCGCATGGGAATTCGCCGGGTGAAACCCTCATCCTTTTTGTAATTGGGAAAAAGACTAGTCAGAATAGATAGAAAGGAATGCATTCTAAGATACGTTGCTAGCATGATTGTGAAGCGTTTGTGTATTGTCTGCCTGTATGTTTTTTGTTCTCTGTTGAAACCACGAGTTTCCCTTCTGTTATACATGTGAGAGTATTCTGTTGAGTAATTTGTGACAGTTCACTGATTAAGAAATTGTATTAGTAAAGCAGAAAGAAGATGCAAACATCTAGAGTTATTTTAAAAATCCAAAAGCTGGTCTGACCCAGTTTGCCTTCCTACTGCACAGTGTGAAAAACTGACAGGGGGCGTGTCTGAAGGAAAGAATGTGCAGTGTCTTTCTAACTCTGTTCAGGTTTAAATCTCAATGCTGTTAGTTTAATAATAATGTTCCTTCTGCTGTGGTTATGTAATATATATCATTTATATATCATTTAATAAGAATGTTTAGTCAGGATTGTGGGTCCCGATAGTTTTGGGGCTTAGCCTGGAATGCCGGCATGTCTCTGTCTCTGTGTGTGTGTGTGTGTGTGTGTGTGTGTGTGTGTGTGAACAGCTAAGCTGTTTCCAACGAGCCACACAGCAAGAGGACAGAAAAAAAAAAAAAATATATGAAACCGCAGTTCCCGATTGAAAAGTTTCTTGCTTGTTTAAAATAAAGGATTCATTCAAAATGTGATAGGAGATGAATTTATAATTAGTTTTCTAGTGATTGCTTTAAATTGTACTTAGCCGGGAAAGGGTTAAATTCCTGCTCGAATTCCTGTACAGATCAAGCGAGCAGAAATCATGTAGGTCTCCGGTTTCAATAGGAAAGGATGTTTGTATTTTCCCTTTGCCCTACAAAGCCGTGGTTAAGAACACTGACAGGACTTTGCAGATCGCAACTTAAAAGGTGCTTTGAATCCTGAGTGAATGAGGGGTTAATCGTGTATGAGTTTTTCGTTCCTGATACAGCAAGCGCCTCATAGAAGACATGTTTATTGTTAATAAAATGAACTAGGAAGGAAAATGTGTATTTGTGTTCTAGATGTCCACCCGCTTTATTGAAAAAAAGTATCCGGAATGTCTTTTGAATATCTCCTTCCTAAACTGTAATCTTTTGCAGAGACGTTATTCACCTTAAGTGCAGATTACGGCTGGCAGCTAGTTTCTTCCAGCCATACGTAATAGTTCTCTCTGTTGGGATTGTTGTTTATAACATGTTGCAAAAAAATAGTTTTATATTTGAAGGAATTTATCTAAATTGTACTTATTTAGAATGAGATTATTATGCCTAGTCACAGGAAAATGCAGCCTGACAGACCGCCTTCTGTCTGTTGTTAACTACGTCACCATGGGGGGAGGAAGGGGGGTCAGAGTCCATGCAGATTCCAGAGTTACTTCATGGCCCCGTAGTTTCCCGTGTTTATCAGATTGTACAGAGAATAGTTCCCCTACATAGGATTCTTGGTTAAATGTTAAAAAAAAAAATAAAAAAATCCTGCCTGTTTATTTCCCTCAGCTCTGCCATCATCCCGGGCAGAGCCTGGAACAAGGGGGGGGGGGGGGCGGGGGGATGACTTCTCCCTACAGATTCCCAAGTAGTTTGCTAGCTACCTCCGCAACAGGGGAATGTCCACCCCCTCCGGACTAGAAGTGAAAGTCAGCTGACCAGACTTGTTTAGAACTGAAAAAAAAAAACTGCACTGAGAAGTTTTAGGACTTGATTGAACTAATGAACGGAAATTGCAGAGAACTGGATGAATTTGCGGGCATAATGGTTAAATGAAAGTTTATCAGAAAGTATGTGGATTGTTGAAGAAGGACAGAGAATGTAAAAATTGTAAGATGGGAAAAAGAGAACAGATATTTTAGTTGGATGATGTGGAGGTTTTCCTAATCGAAGGAGCAGCGGATGTGAAAACTGGGTGTGAGTGCGCCCATTATAGAAAAAGAAGGACATTAGAGAAGTGAATGCCCGTATCTTGACTCCCGAGGGAGTACTTGATTGCAAAGTCATAAAACAATAAACCAAGCACAGTGTTTCAGCACGAGAGTGAAGCAGCTATAGCGTGAGTGGCAGCCGAAGAGGGCTACAGCATGGATGAAGACTAGGCCAGACCGGACTCTCCAGTTTCCCTGGGTCCCCAGGAGTCAGTCTGAAAAATAGGGGACCAATATATGGACTTTTATGGGGGATACAGGAGCAGAATACTAAAGCCAGTAGCCCCTGTGTTTTTTCCTCGCAAAGCCTTTTCTGCAGAACCACATGTGTGAACTAGAAAAAAATAATAATAATAATGTACCAGTTCCTGTATATGCCTGAATGCCCTATTCCATTTTTGGAGCCGAGATCTGCTTGCAAAGCTTCAAGCACAGATATCCTCTGTTGAAGGAAGAAAAAAATGAAACTCAAACTGTCCCCAAGAAGAAGAATGGCGGTTCTATTCACCTGCATCCAAAGCAACAAGCTGTACACTTACCAACCTCATAGCCCCACCTGGAGGATGGGCAGAAGATAATCCACCTGGCCTAGCGAAGAACATAGCCCCTGCCATTGTCACCCTCAAGCCAGTCAAGAAGCCTGTGACAGGTGATTACCGCCCAGTGCAGGATCTAAGAAGAATGAATGATGCAGCTGAAACTATACAACCAGTGGTACAAAAATCCTTATATTCTCTTGGAACTGATCTCTGCTGAAGCTATACATTTCATCATTCTGGACTTAAAAAGATGTTTTTTTTCTGCATACGCTTAGCCCAAGACCCCACTACAAGGAGGCGGGGCCAACTCATCTGGACAAGATTACCTCAAGAATTCAAGAACTCGCCTCACTCAGCAAAAGATTTGACAAGTTATCCAGAAACTCCAGAAAAAAAAAAAAAAAAAAAGAAAAAATTCTACTTCAATATGTGGACAACTTGCTCATAACCACCAACTCAGAAAGTGAATGTCCACCAGCCACCAGTGAACTCTTGCACCTTTTTAATGAGGCTGGATACAAAGTCTCAAGAGCCAAAGCATAATTATGTCAAACAAGTTAAATACCTAGGATTCCAGTTGTCCAGCGGAATTCGACGCCTGGAACCCTTACCAGAACGCAAAGCAGCTGTATGCAGTATTCCTACTCCAACCACCAGGAGTCAAGTGAGAGCCTTCTTGGGTGCCACAGGGTACTGTTGTATATGGATCCCCAATTTTGCGCTGCTAGCAAAACCATTGTATCACATTGTATCAAGCTACCAAAGGAATGAAAAAGTCTCCATTGGAATGGGGACTTGAATAGGAATGCAGTCTTTTGATCTTTGAAAACCGCTCTGATGTTATCACCAGTTCTGGGTCTACCCGATGTCCAGAAAACCTTGCAGTCTCTATGTTCATGAGTCGCAAGGAAATGTTCTGGGAGTGTTGACTCAATCTCTTGGACCTTATTTGAGAAGCTGTTACAGCTACAGCCTTCCTAGTAAGCAAAAACTAAAAGAAAAATCACTTTGAGATAGAATCTTCAAGTTACTGTACCACACTCTGTTCTAACCATTATGAAACACAAAGGAAATTACTAGCTAACAAATCTATGAATGTTGAAATATTAGAGTATGTTGTGTGAAAACCCCAGATACAACTGAAGGGTCAGTCAAGCTTTCAATCCTGCTATGTTATCAGTTAGTCTTGATCCCCTGATCATGACTGTTTTAGAAATTGTGGACACTGTATTCTCAAGCCACCTGGATTTGACTGATGTCCCTCTGGAGAACCCTGAACAGACTTTCTTTGTGGCTGAAGGCAGTTTCATCATCAATGGACATTGTTGTGCTAGATATGCAGTGGTGACCCCTGATTTGGTAGTTGAGTCCTCAGCCCTGGCCCCAGAAACTTCACCACAGAAAGCTGAACTGATAGTCCTCACTAGAGCACTAACAATAGGAAAAGAGCCCTGTCTAAATGTGTACCCAGATTTCAAGTATACCCTTACAACCTTGCATGCATATGGGGCCCTGTACAAAGAATGAGGGTGGATAACCTTAGGAAGCAAGTCCATTAAGTATAGCCCCAAGATATTGATATTAATAGATACATACTGCCTATAGATCTCAGAATTTAGGAAAAGTAGAATGTATGAATAGAACCCTGAAATCTCAGTTGTCTAAACTTTGCCAAGAGGTTTACCTGAAGTGGCCCCAGGTTCTTCCCATAGCCCTTCTTAGGATATACTTAGCCCCTGCTAAGTCTTTAGGAGTTTCCCTTTTTTTGAGATTCTGTATGGGCAACCCCTGCCTATTGTATAGGAAATAAAAGGAGATATGAGACAGATAGGATCTGAAATTATTAGATATGAACTATTGGTTTTAAGTTCTGTTTTGCAGGAGTCTTCATACCTGAGTACAAAATCGATTACTCATCAATTTGCCTGCACCCCTGCATCCTTTCAAGCCTGGAGTCTCGGTGTGGATCAAAGAGTGGAGAAAGATACTGTTAGCCCTGCATTGGAGGGGACCCTATGTCGTCATCCTGTCAACAACTCCAACTGCAGTAAAAGTCGCAGAATTTGAACCTTGGATCCATCATAATCAAGGGAAGCCAGCAGCTGCTCTTGAACCTGATCACTGGACTATTGTATAGCATCCTGAGACTCCATTGCACCTCACCCTACGACAACAACCACGGACCTAAGACTTATTGGTCCCTCAGAAACTGCACTGTTTCAAGACTGTTTGTTTATCTGAAGGTAAGCCTCGCATCTGAAAAAACCTGCAATCATCAGAAAGAGACTGTGTTGTGTTAAGAAATTGAATCTTCTAAGAGACTGTGTTTAAATACTCTGAAAAGACTGTTTTGATCTCCTAAAGAGTGAACTGCTCTAAGGAAGCAATAATAGCCTAAGAGACTATGCTATGATATTTTAAGAAATTGAGACATCCCAGAGGACAGTGATACCTTGGAATCTACAGCCCTACTCCTGCCAAAACGCTGGTAGGTCTACGTACGGCAGAAGCTTGAGGATCTACAATCAACCCTACATCTGTTATCTGTTGTGGAAGTCGACAGTTCCACCAATTTTCCTGAGACTATACCCATTATGAATTATTATTATTGCTTTATTTTGGCAGCAGCCTTGGAGTGCTTTGAAATGACTTTTGCCTTATCTCCCTGGGCAGCCTGTATAAGTACAACATGAACTGGACCGAAGGTCACTCAGACCTTGTTTTATCATTCTCCCTATACTTGCATTGGTATACTCTCCAATCCAAAAGTTGTTCTAGATCTTGACTTTCTACAAGGCTATGCAAGCCACCGTTGCAATTCCTCATACCACCACCAGAACTTGTTTCTTGAACTTGCTGGAGCAATAGCATCTAGTCTCCACACTTCTGACTGTTTCTATTGTGGAGGAACTAAGATGGGAGATCAGTGGCCCTGGGAGACGCAAGAACTGAACTATTCTATCCTATACAATCAGACTGATTTACATAATACTACTAGTGAGTGGGTATTGGCCCACCCCATTGTTGACAGTTTGTGTTTTGTTTGGACTGGACCACAATCAACTACGAAGGATGGACAGCTGGTCTGTCTAAATCAGAAGCTTTACGACAGCACAACAAAGATGCAACCGAACCTTCTAATCCTTTAGTTCTTTTTCCCACTCTTGCCAAACTATGGACTTTGACTATCTGCTTGTTGCTCCCTTGTTTCTTGCTACTTTGCTTGCGAATGATAACTTCAGTTATTAATAACACTGTAGAGCATAAGGCAGCTACAAAGATATTAGCTATGTGAACTTACTACCCTATACCACAGAGTGATACCTTTACCTAGTATTATGTGATTTGATTCTCATCCTTTCTCACTTGCGGGTGAGAATAATCAAAGGGGGGAATGTGGTAGGCTATGGCCTAGGAATATGGTAGGCTATGGCCTAGTATGGTTTACTATTGTGAAAGGCCTATAAGTGAGGCCTGAGTCCCAACCCCCACTTGTGAATACTGTAGCTATAAGAATCGAAACTTAACTCAGTTTAACTGAACATAGCTAAGCAGAAACGAAACTTGGAAAATAGAAGAAAAACAAGTTTAATTGGTACTGATAAGGTGTGCTATGCTTCTATGGAATTAATTAACTCTGCAGAGAGCAAGGTCACAGTGCCTCTGCTTCCCATATGTTTTAACAAGCTCAGCGACCTTGGAGGAGAGAAGTAACAAGTTGGAGACACTGACCATTGTAATTGGGACTAGAAGGGGGGCAACCAGGTGCTGAGCCCAGACCAGAGTCCCGATTGGGTAGCCATATCAGTACCGGGACCAATAGATGGGTGAGAGGGGTACTGGGACCAATGAAAAGTTTGCCTATGCTTAGAATGGACAAGAAAGCTATAAAAGTTGTTGTTTTACTAGAAGCCATTGCTCAGCCATTTTGAAATTGCTTTTTGCTTGAGCCATGTGCACATTAAACTGGCTTGGATCCTTGAAAAGACTCCTGGATTTATTTATTGCATGCTTATCTGACGTCAATCCCCCCCCCCCCTAACATAAACTGATCACTCTTACTCCATGTGCTGACTCCTGTCCCCCCCCCCCCCCTGCCTCAATGTTGCTATCTCCTATCCACCCCTTCTTTGAACTCACTGGTCTGTCCAATCACCCCAGGCAAGATGGATGTATGGGCCTCACATTTTCTGGAATCTCCAGTCCTTTTGCTTTAACTGGGCAGGATCATCTTATTGAACTGTACCATTTCATTCACTTTTTGCCTGACAGTCAGCTAGTCAGCATTGAAGGGCCTGTGCTTGTCTGCCAACTCCAGGCAATCACTATCTTTGCAGCAATCAGCAGTTTAGACCACATTATTGCTTTCCATTTTGAAATTAGTGATGTTTTTGAGGGGTGAGATAACACCCAAGAATTTGATAGAGTTGCTTCCCCCTGTATTAACTGAATCTGTTGCCCCACATCAATCCAAACCCCCCCTTTCAGTGGGCACTCCCACCATAAATGATAAAATGTGCCCCCCCCCCCCCCATTCTTGCCAGCACTCTGTAGAGGACTTTCCCTGTGCCTTGGGAGTTACATATGCTCTATGGACAATTTGTAATTGGGTTTGTTGCCAGGATCTGACCCAAATGTCTCTATAATATGGCCCGACAGATAGTATCACAGCCTCTTTCTGACATATCTTAATGCAGTTATATCTGCCATCGCACCTGCTGTGGCAGCTGTCCCATCTCCATTTCCTAGAGTTGAACACCATACAGCCTAGAGGTCAAAGCCCTCACTCCTTGCCACTTAGAGAGAACCTCCGCTAGTGGTTTAGCCTTCTTTGCTCTTTCACACCTCAGCACATTATTACCTTACTGTCAGTATGCCTTCTCCCAATTTCTCCTCTACACCTTGCATCATCATTGTGCCCCTTTGTTAAAAAAAGGAGAGAAAATACCCCCCCCCCCTTATCTCTCATTCTCTAAAATAGTTTCTGATACCCACTGTCTAAGAAAGCAGATTGTTGTTGTTGTTGTTGTTAAGTGCCGTCAAGTCGGAGTCGACTCATGGCGACCCTCTGGATCGCTATCCTAAATTGTGTTCGGTCTTCAGTCAGGCGGCTCATTGTTGACAGACTGGTACCCGTGGCTGCTGTTATTCTATCGATCCATCTCATTGCTGGCCTTCCTCTTTTGCGTTGACCTTCTATCTTGCCAAGCATAATGTCTTTCTCTAATGATCTCTCTCTTTGCATGATGTGTCCTAAGTATGAAAGTCGAAGTCTTGTCATCTGAGCTTCTAAAGAAAGCTTAGGTTTGATCTCCTCTAGTACCGACTGGTTTGTTCTTCGGGCAGTCCATGGTATACACAGTATTCGCCGCCAGCACCATAATTCAAAGGCATCAATTTTCTTCCTGTCTATCTTTCTATCTTTGACCATTTTGAGATGATCGAGAGAAGCTTGCCCCTTCTTTACAACATATTAACCACCCATCGTATTGGCCTTAGAAATGGGTGGCCAGCTGTAGCCTTTCCTCCACTTCTACTCTCTCCTTCCCTCTCTTCCAAGCACTCAAAAATAGATAGGGGAAGAGGAAGGCTCATTTCAAATCTAGCCATAGGGTAGAGTCCATCCACATATAGTGCCCCTATGTTGCCCACAAGACTGCAGCCCTATAATGCCATTTCAACAATGGGAAGCATATTCCTCTTCCTCCCCCACACTCCCCTCCTCTGTTCCTTTGACCTGCACAGCCTTTGCATACTGATGCCAGCTCTCTTCTTACCGCATATAAATCTTACCAGTTGAGCCTCCCACTTCGCTAAGAAGGATAGTGGAATGGTAAATCGGTAGCTGATTAAAGAGAACATAAAAATGAATGTAATTCCCAGATTTAAAGGCCACTGCCCTACCCCACCAACTCAGATTAAGCACCTTCCCCAGCCTCTGTGCCAGTACCTTGGCATCGCTATGCTAATCGGGCTGTAATTCCCACAGTGATCTGGTGGTCTCTCCACCTTTGGCAACACAATCAAGTTTGCCACAACCATTGACTATGGTCATGGTTGACCATCTAGCACCCCAGTAAAAAGGCATGCCATTATTGGGACCACCTCTTTGCGCAGGGTATGATAATATTTGGCTGGGAAGGTATCTTCCTCCTGTGAAGAGGGTGTATCACACTTTCCACCTCCCCCACTGTGACCGGGCGTCCCAAGGCCTGCACCTCTTCCTCCTCCAACCTGAGGATGTCTGTTCAATGCAGCTGAGGGATCGCCTCACTTGCACACAAGGAGAAATAATATTTCCAGAATTCCTCACAACTCCTGTCATTCGAGCATACCCTGTCCTCCCCTCTTTTGATCTTGGCCACTAGCCATGACTCACTCTGCTTCCTTAACTGCCCTGCGAGTAGTTTCCCCGCCTTGTTCACGCACCTCCTGCGGTTAACTAAGAGAGAGGGCATGAAAGGAGGGATCTTTCCAGTCTCCAGCAGCTTCAATTGCGCATAGGCTGCCAAGAGGCATTGATACACTCTAATTTCCCCATTCTCACATGCTCCACCAGGAACTCTGCAATAATGTGTCAGCTGTTGCTTTTTGGCTTCTTTTCCCATTTTTCTCTGGGCTGCTAGTTGAATGAATACCCCCTACATATATGATTTCTCTGCATCCCATAATGTCCCATCCCCTACATCTCCTGTATCATTGTACATGGAATAGTCTTTCCAAGCCTGCTGCAGCTTTTTTATTTTTTTTACCATGGCCTCTGATTGAAGCAGCCAAATATCCACTCTCCATATGCTATTCCTTTTCCTCCACCACCCCTCTTCCTCTTTGGGTTCCATTGTCCAGTTATCATTCCATGATTCTATGGTTATTGGGTGTATTTCTGTACTCCTCACTGTCCCTTGTTGGCTGCCCTTCCCAAGAACTTAATCTAGAATAGGTTTTAAAGTGAGCAGCAGAGGATGTAAATTCCTTATTGACCCTGTGCTCCTCCTGACAAATATCATTCAGATCCCACTGCTGCATGCACTTACGCAGCTCCTTACCCTCGTGATTGTGTACATTCCTTTGTAAGCAAATTTGGTATGCCGCCCCTACTTCACCATTCATATCCTCCCCCCCCCCCCATGCAATTGCCCTTTGCCTTATTTTCAAACTAGTGGAGGGCCCCTTGGGAAAAGGGCCCTTTTGGCCCATTAGGGGCATATAGGTTCAACAACAATAATTCATGTGTATCCACGCTCCCTACTGCCCATACAATTCTCCCCTGGCTATCCCCTCCTGAGGCAGAAGGACAAAGGGCAGACACTTGTGCAGCAATATGGCCATACCTCTCATTTTGGAGTTGTAAGCTAAGCAAAACATTAGGTCAAATCCCATACTCCTTAATATTTCATGTTCCCCTCTGAGTAGGTGTGTCTCCCGGAGACAAGCTATATCAATATGCATTTTGGCCAAATAAGAAACATGACAACAGAAAAAGATCACATGGCCTATCTAGTCTTCCCTTCCATATCAACCCCTACCGTAATCCACTTTTTTCTTTAAGAGATCCTCTGTGTTTGGCCCATGCTTCTTTGAATTCAGATATTGTCCTCATCTCTACCACTGGGAGATTATTCCACAAATCCACCACTCTTTCCATAAAGAAATATTTCCACATCTCGCTCCTGAATCTATACTCTTTCACCCTCATTCCCTGTCCCCAGCAGAGCTTGCTTTCAATTGAAAAACTCTCCTGTGCATTTATGCCACAGAGGTATTTAAACATCTCAATCATATCACCTCTATCTTGTCTTTCCTCTAAGGTGTACATATTAAAAAGGTCCTTAAGTCTGTCCTCATATACATTATAACATATGTTTATGTTTATTGAATTTGATATAACGCTCAGACCCAAAGACATTAGAGCGGTTTACAATACTACATCATTTAGGGGAATAAGAAAAGAACGCCATTTATAAGATAGGACAGAGTAGAGGACAGAGACAGTCAAACAGATAAGAGAAAGAGGACACGGAACAACAAGTTACCCTGATATATAAGCAGGACATCAATACATCAATATAGACTCCAGATACAGACGCCATGGACCAACGCCTAAGGGCCATGCCAAAGGGCCCTCTGGCGAGGCCCTCAGGCGCGGGCCCGCAAAGTGCAGGTGCGCCACGGCAATGGCGGTTCTTAAGCCATTGGGCCTGGTTACTGATTGGCGGGCTCGGGGAGGAATGGGGAGCTCCTGCTCTCACCCCCGTCAAAAGCGCTGCTCATCTTGCGCCCCGGCAATGGCGGTTCTGTACTGACTAGAGCCTGTTTATATCCTTTTGAAGGCATGGTCTGCAGAACTGCACACAATACTCTAAATAAGGTCGCACCAAAGATCTATACAGAGGCATGTCACCTCCTTTCTTCTGCTGGCCATTCCTTTCCCTATGCACCCAAGCACCCTTCTAGCTTTTGCTGTCACCTTTTCTA
Source organism: Ichthyophis bannanicus (assembly GCA_033557465.1). Taxonomy (NCBI): domain Eukaryota; kingdom Metazoa; phylum Chordata; class Amphibia; order Gymnophiona; family Ichthyophiidae; genus Ichthyophis; species Ichthyophis bannanicus. The sequence continues at coordinate 339,053,596 of CM066035.1, forward strand.
CCCATTTAGCTACTTTAAGATCAGACGCAATCATGCCTAGGTCCCACTCTTCTTTAGTGGACAAAAGTACTTCAACCCCTATACTATATTGCTCCCTTAGATTGCTGCAGCCCAAATGCATGACCTTACATTTTTTTTAACATAAAATCTCAGCTACCAGATTCTAGACCATTCTTCAAGCTTAGCTAGATCCCTCCTCATGTTATTTACACCTTCCTGGGTGTCTACTGTATTGCAGATTTTGGTATTATCCGCAAAGAGGCAAACCTTACCCGACAGCCTTTCCGCTATATCACTAACAAAGATGTTAAAAAGAATCGGACCAAGGACAGATCCCTGGGGAACACCACCGGTAACCTCATCCTCAGATTGAGCGCCATTTACCTGTACCGTTTGTTGCCTCCCACTCAACCAATTTCTAACCCAAGAAGTAACATAGGGGTCCATCCCTAGGGTGCTCAGTTTGTTTATAAGTCAGCTGTGAGGAAAGGTGTCAAAGCCTTTACTGAAATTGAAATACACCACGTCTAGGGCTCTCCCTTGGTCCAACTCCCTGGTCACCCAGTCAAAGAAAAATCAGATTTGTCTGACAAGACCTGCCTCTGGTGAATCCATGCTGCCTCAGATCCTGTAATCTGCTGGACTCCAGAAACTTTACTATTTCTCTTTCAGCAGTGCTTCCAATAATTATTTTTAAAAAAAATTTTAAACTGCCTCTAATGTTTCGATTGATTTTTACGTTTTTTGGTGCGCTGAATCCAAATATGGTAACCAATTTGCTCCATCACGTACAGATTTTTTGCTACATTGGGTTAGCAGTTTGAGGTGAACGTTTCAGATTGAGTGCGATCGAGATAAAAGTTTCTTGGATGAATTCTTTATACTAATTGTATAGTAGATATTCAAATAAGAATAAAGAAAATTGTAACAAGGCAGCACATAAGAATAGAGTAATGTCAACAAAACACACTGTGATGGTAGCAAAATTGTCTGCACTTAAAACAGCCACATACATGTGCACAAACATTGAGCATATAAGAGTGAGGTTAGACACAAAGCAAAGCAAAGAAATGTGCAAAAAATGTTGTACAGGTATGTATGTAAGAATAGAAAACGCAAACCGCACCATTGCAATACATGAAGACAAACACCCGATGGTGTGAAAATAAAATTCTAATAAATGAGATCCGACACTGTGGTAATAACTAGCAAATTTTTATTTCAAAGTTTAGTAAAAACACGATATTTGTCAACACAGTTTAGATTTTAAAGTCATTCTTGGGTCAATCAATCTCCTGGTGGGCCCGTTTCTTCTTCCCACGAATGCTTCTCTTGGTGCGCTGCTTGGCGTATTTTTCATCTGGGGTTTCCCGCAGCAGCAACCAGCAGAAATCAGCCATCATAGTGGTGTTCCATCTTCCTTGGTACCTTCTCTCTGCGTCCTTGATGTACTGGTGAAACCTTTCACCTTGTTCTTCACTGTACGCCCCCAAGTTTTCGGGAAAGTAGTTCACATGGGAGTGCAAGAAATGGACTTTCAGGCTCATGTTACAGCCTTGTTCTTTGAAGGCATTGAGCATCCTGGCAACAATATCCTTATAGTTCTCATCCCGCCTGTTCCCCAAGAATTTGAGAACAACATCCTTGAAGGAATCCCAGGCTTCTTTGTCCTTCTCAGACATCGTTTCAGCGAATGCTCCATCTGAAATGAGTTTCCTTATATCAGGGCCAACAAACACTCCTTCCTTTAGCTTTGCTTCAGAAAGTCGGGGGAACTTTGAGCAAAGATACCGAAAGCACTCACCATCTTTTGGAAGGGACTTGATGAATTGCTTAATGAGACCCAACTTAATGTGGAGAGGTGGTAATAGAATTTTATCACGAGGTACCAAGCTCTCATGAAGAACATTTTTCTCACCGGGTCTCAAATACTCCCGAATTGGCCAGTCTTTTTTCCCCCAGTGTAGGTCGCGGGCCCGGCTATCCCACAAGCAAAGGAAGCAGGGATATTTGGTGAAACCGGATTGCTGCCCTAATAGCATGGATAGAATTTTAAAGTCTCCACAAATCATCCACTTATGCTCATCATAACGAATCTTCTGAAGAATCAGGGCCAAATTCTCGTATTTTTCTTGGAGAATAACAGAGTGAGCAATAGGAACTGAAGCGAATGTGTTGCCATTATGAAGAAGAACACCTTTTATGCTGTCTTTTGACGAATCAATGAACAGCCGCCATTCAGCAGGATCATACTTGAGTTTAAACTTTTCCATCACTCCGTATATATCGTTGCAAAATACCAAATCTTCCTCTTTGCTGAAATACTTCAAAAATTGTGTCTCACGGTTGCGGTACCAATAAAAAGTTGTTCCTGGTGACAATAGATTTTTCTGTTTAAGCCGAGAACCTAGCAGTTGGGCAGCATCTTTTGGGAGTCCTAAATCCCGGACTAAATCATTCAATTCAGCTTGAGAGAAAAGTTCAGGTTTCGGATCAGGTTCAGTTTCAAACTCGGAAGTACTGGACTCATCGGGAAAAGCCATCTGATGAGTCTCATCATGATCAGAACCGTCCACACAAATATGATCCAAAGATTTTGGTGGTTCAGGCACAGGTACTTCGTTGCTATGAGGCATAGGCCTAATTGCTGAGGGAAGGTTGGGGTAACTTATTACGTTCTTATTTTTTAAGTTGTATCCATTCACAATGCAAGAGCAAAAATAGCAGTCACTGCTGTGGTCTCTTTGTTCACGCCACATCATAGGTATTCCGAAACGAAATGCTTGTTTTTTACCTTTCATCCATAAGCGTAGATCTTCCTCACATGTCTTGCACACTTTGTGAGGAGCCCACGGTTTGTCTTGATCGCCTAACTTCAAACCGAAATAGGCGAAATATACTTTTTTAATAAATGCAGAAATGTTCCTCTGCCGCTTTTTCACGGTATATTCCCCACAAATAAAACAAAAACTGTCCGGAGAGTTGACGCAACCTCTGGTTCTGTGAGCCATCACAAATACACAGCACTGCAAACTACAACTGTAGTGAACCACTTCGGAATAAAGCTGGATTACGACTGAGCAAACAAAAGGTAATAATGAACTTGCAAGAAACTGAAATTTGACAGGAACGTTCATGTCGCAACCACCGTGTTTGAGCGAGTGAACGAGGCGAGGCGAACAGGAAAGAACATGCGCCAGCGCGAGTACTGGATTTAGCCCCCCGCCTCCCAATTGTCCTGTTAATGTATAAAATGAATACAAAACACTCTAAAATATCACGAGGGAGTGTTTCTAGTTAGTTAACCATTACAACCTCTATTTTGGGCCAAGAAAATAAACTGCAGTCGGCTAAAAAGAAATTATTTGAACATTCCTTATATGGGTAAGAAATGTAATTTTGCAAGAAAACGTGACGTGATGGAACATTTTGGCTATTTTTCCTGGATTCAGCACCCCAAAATCTATAGGAATCAGTTGCAAAACTGGAGGCATTTTTTTGGTAGTGTACCTGTGTAATTTATTCACCACTGAACTTAAACTAACCACCCTGTAGTTTTTAACCACATCCTCTTCTGCTTGTGTAAAGAGACCACATGCACCTCTCTCCAGTCCTTTAGCACCACTCCCAACTCCAACAAAACATTGAAAAGGTCAGTCAGTGGAGCTGCTAGAATTTCCCCAAGTTCTGTCAGTATTTTAGGGTGTATCCCATCTGTTCCCATCGCTGAATCTACTTTAAGTTTAGCTAGTTTCTCACAAAGAGTCTTCTGAAAATTGTTCAAAATGCCCCTTGCTTCTGTTCCTATTTGTGGGCGTTTTCTGAGGTCCTGCTCCTGGTTCTTTATCTGTGAACACAACCGAAATATTTGTTAAGCAATTCAACTTTATCCTCATCAGCTTTTATATATTCCTCCCCTTCACCCTTGAGTCTGACAATACCACTTTTGCCCTTCCTCTTCTAACATATCTGAAAAATGTCTTATCCCCCCATTTTATTGCATTGGCTATTTCCTCCTCTTTTTGAACCTTTGCTTTCCTGACTACTTTGCTAGCTTCTAAGATTTTCAAAATATAGATGCCTATCTTCCTCTCTCTGTGATCTCTTGTATTGCATGAAGGCCTCCCTCTTTCTTTACCTTTCCAGCTACTTCTTTTGAAAACCAGAGCGGTCTTTTTTTCCTTTTACCTTTATTTACCATGTTAACAAAAAGGTTGGTTGCCCTTAAAATATTCCCTTTCAATTTTGCCGACTGTTTTTCTACATCCCCCAGCTGTCCTTATCCCACTAATGACTCGCTGAGGTATTGGCCCAGCTTGGCAAAGTTAAACTTTAGGAAAACTAAGACCCTTGCTTTTGAATGAATTTAACAGCACTAGTCCTAATACTGAACCACACTATCTGGTGGCTATGGCTCCCTTGGACATTGATTGAGGCGATCTTATAATCCTCCATGTCATCCTTATGGATCTTCTCTACCCACCAAACACTCTCCCAGTCCAGCCAGCATCCCTTCCAACCCCTTACCGCCTTCCTGTAACCGCACTGAGTGGCAACCTTATCTGCCATATCTCCCCCCTCCATCATCATGCATTTGCTTAACTATCCACAAAGGTATACATTTTAGGACTTCCTCAGCCCAAATCAACCTCCATAAGCTCCTGTTTCCCTTGGCTGCCTGCCATCCACCTTGTCATCTTCACCCCCCCACCCCCCCATACCCCACTCAGTATAACCTAAAAGCCTTTTACCTTAAATCCAGCACAGACATATGAGCTAAGGGAGAGACTATCGAGACTGTTTTCCTTTTATATAGGAACCTCCCCACCCTGTCCATTGTGTTCAGTCACCCAACCCTCTCACCAGCCGACCGCTACAGTTTGTTAGTCCTGGTAATGGAGCATTGCAGTCTATCAGCATTTTGAAAATAGGTTCCCTTTGTCAGTCCTTCAGCTCTGCTCTGGCTCCATCCCATTGGTTCCCGCTGTTTCTGTGTCTTGGCTCTGTCATCCCACTGAAGCTTCAGCATGCAGCTCGATGCAATCTGTTGTCTCTCTGCCATGCTTCCCATCTGGCAAGATCACCCTGCTTTTTTTGCAAAGTCTACACAGGGCTTTGGAGGCCTTGTGTTTGCAAGTCAGTTATCTGAGGACACACTTCTTTTAAATATTTTTCAAGTGCTTCTTTACTTTGGGAAAAAACGGTGGACTCCATTCTCTAGTAGGGCGAGTCATGCAGGGTAACCTAATGAAGAAACCAAAACTAGAGCACCTACTCGCAAAGTACCCTCAGGAAACAGAAAAAGGCGAGCGGAATTGGAGGTCACAAGCGCTTTATTGATACAGGAACCCCCCAACGCGTTTCAACGTCTTCATCAGGGGGTTGAGAACTGCAAACAGACAATTATAAATATGACAAACTCAATAAATGTAACATATAAATGCAAAACATTACAAATATATGAAACATGTTAAAAACAAACAAACATAATACAAAAATATGAAAAATATGAAAAATATTAAAATTTAGAAACACCCATACATAATATAAAAGAAATTAATGAATAAATAAACACAAGAATAAATAATGAGAAAGGGCAAACATTGGCTTGATTAACGAGGAAAAAGAAGTAAAAAACATTTCAAACATATCAAACCATTAGAATACTTACAGTTATGTGTATCAATACACAGAATGGAGCACACAGTGGAATGTAAATTCGTGGCAAAGAATCAATCTTATAGTTGATTATGCTAAAAAATATAGTACTATCATAAATAACTTTAAAAGATTAAAAAATATACATAAATGTAATCATAAATAATGGGAAACCCAGAACCCAAAGAAGAACTAGACCAGGGTATACATACTATACTATAAAATTGTATTTATTTATTTAATGCTTTTATATACCGCACTTTTTAAAATCAGTGCAGTTTACAGATAACTTTTTGTGCAGAGTAGGAAGAGCCTACCTTGCACTAACAATGAACAGGTAGTACATAGAAACATAGAAACATGATGACAGAAAAAGACCACATGACCTATCTAGTCTGTCCTTCCATATCAACAACTACAACAGTCCACTTTTTACCTTTAGAGATCCTCTGTGTCGGTCCCATGCTTTTTTGAATTCAGTTACTGTCCTCAACAGTAACAACTTGGATTGATAACAGGGGAAAGCATATACAGACTATATACAGACTAAATACAATGGGAGGGGGTCGCTATGTGACTATAGCGACATGGCTTGTCCTGAGGGCTATATACAAGGATGTGAATTATTTATTGGGTTGACTGTTCTTTATGGTTGGGACATAGGGGTGAGGCCAGGTGAGGATGTGTTGTTGGCCTGGGCACAGTGTAGGAGAAAAAGGTGGTGCTTTAGTGTCTTTCTAAACTGGGCAAGGTCAGTGATCGTGCGGATGGTCACTGGACGTTTGTTCCAGCAGGTAGGTGCGTAGAGCCTGAACGCTCTGTTTCTTGTGGTGTTGGTGCATTTTGTTACTTCACTGGGGGTTACTAGAGTGTTGGTGGCGAAGGACCTTTTTGTTCTAGATGCGGGTGTGGGGTGGATAAGTTTTGTCAAGGAGCTTGCAGTTCTTTTGTTAATGGCCTTGACAGTTAAGAGAGCAACTTTGTATATGATCCGACAGTAAATTGGTAACCAGTGCAGATCCTTTAGGATTGGAGTGATGTGCTCCCTTCTAGAAGCCCCGTGTAGGAATCGGGCGGCAGCACTCATTGCTAGCTGTAGTGGGTTAAGTGTGTTCTTGGGGAGTCCATGAAGGATTATATTGGCATAGTCAAAGTGGGGGGTTACTAGCACCTGGAAAACTGTTCGGAAGTCTTCTGGTTGCAGCAAGGGTCGGAGGTGTCGAATTGTCCTCATCTTATGGTAGACCTTCTTTACAGTGTTGCCTATGTGTGCTTTCATGTTGAGGTGCTGGTCCAACGTGACACCTAAGTAGCAGATGGTGGCATGGCTCTGGAGCTCGGCGTCTCTTGTCTACAGTGTTGCTGGTGGGGAGAAGGTTTGATTCCTCGTGATGAACAGCACTTCTGTCTTGCTGAAATTTATCTCGAGGCTCTGTGAGTGAAGCCAGTCCATGACGGCATCAAAGCATTTTACTAGTGAACAGAAGTCTGGTTGATCGATGGTGAATGGGGTGAAGAAATCCATTGAATAATGGAAAACTATTATAATAATCAATTTGAGCAAATGAATAAATTATGTTAATAAGCCCTACACTAAACGGCAGAGTACAGCCTAACAGCATATTGTAAGAGTAACTTGAATCCATTTAAAAATGGCACACAAGCATAAAAAGCAGAGCTTGAAAAAAGTACTTGCGTATACTAAAAATTGTTATTCAAAAAGAGGGATTCTTATTTAAAAAAAAGGATTATACCTGTTTTTTTGTAATCCAATCTCAACATAAAGAATAAAAAATAAAATATATGAAGCCTAAGATGTGAGAATGAATTACTGTAAATGAGCATAAAATTAGGATTGTCTAAGAAAAGACAACTAAACCTATAACTGAAAGAAACTGTTGCAAAGATCTTGAGAAACATGAACTATTGTATCAAAGGAAAGCCGTGTAACCACAAACTGCATTTATATAAATGAACAGACCAAAGAAGGAGGAATATATTACTCATATTGTAATGAGTGTATGAGTAAAAATATATACAGTACATAAACTTTAAATACACTCTGCTGTGAAACACAAAATCCTAAAGAACCCCTGAAAAACGCAACTTTAAAAAAGAGGAACATGATAGATGACATGCTGTGGACCCACAGCGCTCATTTTAATAAATGTCTTAAAAAGAATAAAATCAATAAAATCAAATATCCATTGCTAGGATAGATGATGCTGACTGTCTAGGAATATATAAAATTTAAAATGTTGGCATAAGACGGTCAGGGAGTTAAACACCAACTCTCTCTATCGGGCTGAACCCGTCTCCAGGACAGGATATAAGTGACCGGCCAGAACGTAAAATTAAATACCATAATCAGGCAGCGCACAGAAAAAAGACCTATCTTTCCATAAGAGCTGAATCATAACAGACCATAGTAAAAACCATATTATAAGCATAACAGGAATAAAGAGGGCAAATAACCTTTGTCGCGTCCACCCCTTCGTATAGGCGGTTGCCTAGTAGGAGTGGACGGACCACATATTTATTTTATCCTTTTAAGTGCTGCGGTCTCTGTTCCCTTGTAGTTGTGGCAAGGAATTGGGTTAACAATAAGTTTTATTGTTATTGTTGCACAAGTGTCTATCTACTATCCCAATAAACAGAAATAAAGGATTCTTCTCCAAACCAAAGTGTCTTTAACTGATACCGCATTATTCACCTGTTAGACATACAGGCATGTTTCTTTCACAGCACTTTCTTCAAGCTTCTTTCTGTTACTAAACATTCACTGCTTTCTCCTCCAGCAACAAATGCTTTCTTAAAATAAACCATAAAACAGTAATGTTCTTTTCTTCCACGGTTGCCTAATTGGCCTGGCTTTTGCACTTCGGCAGCTCTCTGCCTCTCCCCGTGTAAATCCCACCAGCACAATCTCAGGCTTCTTCCAGCACTTACTATTAGCACAACATTTACAGCTTTTACCCTCTCTGGCAAAATGCACAATCTGTTTCCATATCAGAACCCTCGCTTCCAATAACAGCTTCTTCAATCTGCATGGGCTCTCCCTCTGAGTCTGATATGCCTTGTTCAATTACAGGCTTCTCCTGAGCAGGCTCCCACTGCTCTAATAAAGCTTTAATCTGTTTCCAACGGGACTCTTCTTTACTCTGAGGTATGGGGGAGGAACTTAGGACACCAGTCTCCTTTAGCACTGACTTAATGGATTCAAAAGGGCTCACCTTTTTTCTGGCTTTCCTTACCCTTTATGGTAGGCTTACAGGCAACCTCTTGTCCCCAGACTACTTCCTCTGCTCTCTGCCGTTATGCTTCTCAACAGGTCTAACTCTGACTCCTGTCTCCAGAGCTTCCAATCAGCAGCTTGCTCTCTATCAGCTGTGCTTCTCTCTGAACTGGAGCTATACACACGCTGCCTGCAATCAGAGTGTCTGTGCAGCCTTTCAAAGGGAGCTTTGTTCCTGCTTAATTTCCCACCTTTTACAACAGCTTCAATGGAAGACTCCTGAGAAGAATTCCTCTGGCCTTTGTAACAAGTTTCCAGCCTTTTCTCCTGAGGACTATTCCTTCTTCTCTCTTCCTCAGACTTCCTTTCACAGCTCCTCTCAGAACTCCTTTCACCGTCCCTCTCAGAACGTGTTTCACCTTGTTCTACACAGTCACACCTCCCACCGTGTCCCTCAGAACGTCTCTCTCTAACTGTTTCTACTTGCCTAAATGTTTGTGGCTGTCCTATGGGCTTTGACTCCGCCTCCTGCCTCTCACATCAGCTCCCCTGGTTGCCATGGAGCTGAGGTGTGGCTCTCTCTCTTGCTTTCTGTGCACAGAGTTTTTTTCATAAGTTGAAGGTTTAACCCTTTCCCTTCCTGCACTGCTCTTGGCTACAGGGGAAAAAGAGTGGTTTCTCCTCCTTTCACTAGCGTTTAACCCAGCTGCGCCATCACACTTTGTTGCTACGATCTGTACAACACAGCATAGAATCCTTGAAAAACGCTGAGAAATGGCGCGCTTTTAAAGGTCAAGGGGCGCATAATGAATATATGCACATGTAAAACCTAGTGACGTCACTTGCAATATATAAACAAAGAAAAAATAAGAAGTATAAGAAAGCATCTATATAAAAGACATGAAAATAATTGATCCAACCATTTGAAAAGAATAAGATGAAACAAGATGCCATTCTTGTCGAAGAATATTAGAGATATCTTTAGACAGAGCTGAAAAAGTCAAGGCACAAACAACCTGACTATCTTTGGACTGTATTTTCTTCTCAAGAAGCGTCTTCCTATCTATTGCCTTGGCTTTATTGTATGCCCTACGAATGATTTGCTCAGGGTAGCCCCGCTTTTTAAACCTATAGCTCATTTCTGCTTCATATATCTCAAAATCATTTTGTCAAGTGCACAAACGCTTAACCCTCAAAAATTGACCATAAGATAAATTCTCTTTTAAGGATTTGTTATGAAAACTATCATAACGTAAAAATTCATTACGGTCTGTTGGTTTGCGGTACAAATCAGTAATAAAGCCACTAGCACCCTTTTTAATATTAATATCAAGATATGAAAAGTGGTTCAAACTGAAAGAGCCTTCAAATTGTAGATGTTCATCTTGGGAATTAAGCCAAAGGAAAAAAAGCCTGTAAATCTTCTTCTGTCCCATCCCAAATTAGAAAAACGTTGTCTATATAACATATCCACATTTTAATGAAATTCTGAAATGGATGACACCGAAGGAACTCATTCTCGAAATTAGCAACATATAGGTTGGCAACATCAGGCGCCACGGAGGACCCCATGGCTACCCCTTTGACTTGCTTATGGTTAATTTTTGAGGGTTAATCATTTGTGCACTTCACAAAATGATTTTGAGAAACATGCAGTAGAAATGAGCTATAGGTTTAAAAAGTGGGGCTACCCTGAGCAAATCATTCATAGGGCATACAATAAAGCCAAGGCGATAGATAGGAAGATGCTTCTTCAGAAGGAAATACAGTCCAAAGATAGTCAGGTTATTTGTTCTTTGACTTTTTCAGCTCTGTCTAAAGATATCTCTAATATTCTTCGACAAGAATGGCATCTTGTTTCATCTCTCCCTGCCATAGCACATAAATCCCTCACCATTGCACATAAAAGGAACCGTAACTTAAAGAATATTTTAGTTCCTTCAGTCCTTTTGAAGCCAATACCAGTCGTTAAAGCCAAAGGTCATATCCAATGCAGACATTGTTCAGTATGTCTCAATGCTCTTTCAATAAAGATGTTTTTATACATTTTATTTATTTATTTATTTATTTTATTTAACAATGATTTATATACCGCATCTTCCACAGTTCAGTTGCAGTTCACAATAAACAACAGTTAACAAATCGGAGTTTGTTTTACATATAACATCATGTGACCAAAAACAATAAGATAAACAACCAGTGTTAATACAGAACAGTATAAACTATATACATTATGTACAAATACACATTATGTGGGACTTAAGCGTTATTCAAAGTACAGTATCAGCTTTGAAGAATTGTATGTGTAGGTCATTTGGGATTTGTTAGATAAAAACTGGTTAGCCATTATCTAAGTCTATTGAGGGATGATCTGAGTTGTTGTAATGTTTAGAAAAGAGATAGGTTTTCACTTTTTACATCCGTCCACCCAGAAGACGTTTTTCCTTAATCACTATTCAGACTGTAATACTAGTAATGCTATATATGTCATTATGTGCCCCTGTAAGTTATATGTTGGCAAAACCACACGCCCCATTAAGACACCTATTATAGAACATAAAAGTTGTTTAGGTAGACGTGTCCCCAACAAACCAATGGTCTCCCATTGGGTAGATAAGGACCATCGTGTCTCAGATCTTAAGTTTTTTGTTCTTAAAGTTGTTCATCCCCATTGGCGAGGAAGTAATATAGATAGGATACTCCTTAGGCTAGAGCAGTGATTTATTTATGAGTTGCAGTCTGTTGAGCCCCTTGGTTTGAACCAGGAACTCAGTTTGTCCGTTTTTTTATAGGAAGTAGTCTAGATCTGTTTTTGATTTCTTCCTCTTATGTATGTTCCCCTCCCCCCTCCTTTTTTCTGAAAAATACATGGTGTCTCATTATGGATTCAAAGGTTCACTGTTTAAGCTGGCCACAACATTTGTTTTTTTAAAAGTTACTTTTAAATCATATATACTTTTATATAGTTGTTTTTATCTTTTTGTCTGCATATCAAAATGGTTGGGATATATAAATATATGGTTACATATATTGTGTGGTCCTCTGGTAATTTTAACTGTTTCTCTTTAATTTTAGGTAAGAATTACACAGGTACACTAAAAAAAATTTTTTTTAAACTGCCTCTAATGTTTCGATTGATTTTTACGTTTTTTGATGCGCTGAATCCAAATCTGGTAACCAATTTGCTCCATCACGTACAGATTTTTTGCTACATTGGGTTAGCAGTTTGAGGTGAACGTTTCAGATTGAGTGCGATCGAGATAAAAGTTTCTTGGATGAATTCTTTATACTAATTGTTTAGTAGTTATTCAAATAAGAATAAAGAAGATTGTAACAAGGCAGCACATAAGAATAGAGTAATGTCAACAAAACACACTGTGATGGTAGCAAAATTGTCTGCACTTAAAACAGCCACATACATGTGCACAAACATTGAGCATATAAGAGCGAGGTTAGACACAAAGCAAAGCAAAGAAATGTGCAAAAAATGTTGTACAGGTATGTATGTAAGAATAGAAAACGCAAACCGCACCATTGCAATACATGAAGACAAACACCCGATGGTGTGAAAATAAAATTCTAATAAATGAGATCCGACACTGTGGTAATAACTAGCAAATTTTTATTTCAAAGTTTAGTAAAAACACGATATTTGTCAACACAGTTTAGATTTTAAAGTCATTCTTGGGTCAATCAATCTCCTGGTGGGCCCGTTTCTTCTTCCCCCGAATACTTCTCTTGGTGCGCTGCTTGGCGTATTTTTCATCTGGGGTTTCCCTCAGCAGCAACCAGCAGAAATCAGCCATCTTCCTTGGTACCTTCTCTCTGCGTCCTTGATGTCCTGGTGAAACCTTTCACCTTGTTCTTCACTGTACGCCCCCAGGTTTTCGGGAAAGTAGTTCACATAGGAGTGCAAGAAATGGACTTTCAGGCTCATGTTACAGCCTTGTTCTTTGAAGGCATTGAGCATCCTGGCAACAATATACTTATAGTTCTCATCCCGCCTGTTCCCCAAGAATTTGAGAACAACATCCTTGAAGGAATCCCAGGCTTCTTTTTCCTTCTCAGACATCGTTTCAGCGAATGCTCCATCTGAAATGAGTTTCCTTATATCAGGGCCAACAAACACTCCTTCCTTTAGCTTTGCTTCAGAAAGTCGGGCGAACTTTGAGCAAAGGTACCGAAAGCACTCACCATCTTTTGGAAGGGACTTGATGAATTGCTTAATGAGACCCAACTTAATGTGGAGAGGTGGTAATGGAATTTTATCACGAGGTACCAAGCTCTCATGAAGAACATTTTTCTCACCGGATCTCAAATACTCCCGAATTGACCAGTCTTTTTTCCCCCAGTATAGGTCGCGGGCCCGGCTATCCCACAAGCAAAGGAAGCAGGGATATTTGGTGAAACCGGATTGCTGCCCTAATAGCATGGATAGAATTTTAAAGTCTCCACAAATCATCCACTTATGCTCATCATAACGAATCTTCTGAAGAATCAGGGCCAAATTCTCGTATTTTTCTTGGAGAATAACAGAGTGAGCAATAGGAACTGAAGCGAATGTGTTGCCATTATGAAGAAGAACACCTTTTATGCTGTCTTTTGACGAATCAATGAACAGCCGCCATTCAGCAGGATCATACTTGAGTTTAAACTTTTCCATCACTCCGTATATATCGTTGCAAAATACCAAATCTTCCTCTTTGCTGAAATACTTCAAAAATTGTGTCTCGCGTTTTGCGGTACCATTAAAAGTTGTTCCTGGTGACAATAGATTTTTCTGTTTAAGCCGAGAACCTAGCAGTTGGGCAGCATCTTTTGGGAGTCCTAAATCCCGGACTAAATCATTCAATTCAGCTTGAGAGAAAAGTTCAGGTTTCGGATCAGGTTCAGTTTCAAACTCGGAAGTACTGGACTCATCGGGAAAAGCCATCTGATGAGTCTCATCATGATCAGAACCGTCCACACAAATATGATCCAAAGATTTTGGTGGTTCAGGCACAGGTACTTTGTTGCTATGAGGCATAGGCCTAATTGCTGAGGGAAGGTTGGGGTAACTTATTACGTTCTTATTTTTTAAGTTGTATCCCTTCACAATGCAAGAGCAAAAATAGCAGTCACTGCTGTGGTCTCTTTGTTCACGCCACATCATAGGTATTCCGAAACGAAATGCTTGTTTTTTACCTTTCATCCATAAGCGTAGATCTTCCTCACATGTCTTGCACACTTTGTGAGGAGCCCACGGTTTGTCTTGATCGCCTAACCTCAAACCGAAATAGGCGAAATATACTTTTTTAATAAATGCAGAAATGTTCCTCTGCCGCTTTTTCACGGTATATTCCCCACAAATAAAACAAAAACTGTCCGGAGAGTTGACGCAACCTCTGGCTCTGTGAGTCATCACAAATACACAGCACTGCAAACTACAACTGTAGTGAACCACTTCGGAATAAAGCTGGATTACGACTGAGCAAACAAAAGGTAATAATGAACTTGCAAGAAACTGAAATTTGACAGGAACGTTCATGTCGCAACCACCGTGTTTGAGCGAGCGAGCGAGCGAGCGAGGCGGGGCGAACAGGAAAGAACATGCGCCAGCGCGAGTACTGGATTTAGCCCCCCGCCTCCCAATTGTCCTGTTAATGTATAAAATGAATACAAAACACTCTAAAATATCATGAGGGAGTGTTTCTAGTTAGTAAACCATTACAACCTCTATTTTGGGCCAAGAAAATAAACTGCAATCGGCTAAAAAGAAATTATGTGAACATTCCTTATATGGGTAAGAAATCTAATTTTGCAAGAAAACGTGATGTGATGGAACATTTTGGCTATTTTTCCTGGATTCAGCACCCCAAAATCTATAGGAATCAGTTGCAAAACTGGAGGCAGTTTTTTGGTAGTGTACCTGTGTTTATCTTTTCACCTGTTCAGCATCTGCCCCTAGCGTCATTCAGCAAATTCCTGTCAGCAGTTGTTGGAATGAAGCAGTGACGCAGACAGACCCGGCGTGCATGTTGAACTAGAAACAGTGTACCTCTTCATTTCAGCTATCACAGTAAGTGCCTTATATCGCTCATTGTAATAAACAGTTGGACATCAAGAGACTGGTCTTTCCCTTGGATGTTGAACTGGTTTAACTAGCTGTTGAGGAAGGCACTGATGTACGCATTCTAGGAAAGACATAAGCAAAGCCACTCAGCCTTATATCAACCCAGAAGATCCCTGTCCATAGCCTCAGTGATTTACTCACATTCCTCTCACCCCAAAATTGTCAATTTCTGCTGAAGAAAGAACTGAAAAATCTCCCTCCTGCATCCCAGTCCCTGTGTTCAGGAAACCTTTGCTGCAACTATGCAGGGGTCAGGTTGAGGTCAGCTGCTTGGAAATGCCCCTTCTGTGCAGGGTAGCTGCTGGGGTCAGCTGCTTGGAAATGCCCCTTCCGTGCAGGGTAGCTGCTGGGGTCAGCTGTCTGGTCAGGTCCTGTTATTCTTCTCCTGTGCGGGCTGATGTCTTTCATTTAGCATGGCTCACACTGAATTTGAATCCCTGATCTTCTTCTACTTAACTCAAGCCTTGATATCATGAGTATTAGAGCCGGGGAGCAGTATGCAGCTATCAGACACTAAGCTAAGTGGCTGCAAAAGGAACATGAGAGTGAGCAGGAACAACTGATTAGTGTCAGAAAGGTTAGTTTGGGTACTTTATACAGGACAGAGAGGTACGAGCCTTGGGGGCTGGAAAGAGGGAGCAGTGATTCACATCTGTGTGTGGGAGGTAGGAAGAAGTAGAGTCAGTGGCGGCAGCAGCAAGTTGCAGAGGTCAGGCAAGGGTCACCTCTTGTGTGCGTCTCCTGCATCTGTTACAGCTACTCTGATTGACTACATTGGAGCATCACAGGCGCTCTAGTCCTGAGATGAGAGTTTCCATTTACAATTGCAACTAGACACTATAGAGTCAACTCGAAAACAAGACTGTCCTGTTCCACACCACCCTATATGTGCAGCTCACGCTGGACCAAGTTTCCCTGTTTTTGGTGTTACCTACTAAGATGGAAGCACTGGAGAACATGCTGAGGGTCTGCAATTTAAGGTTTTTCAATTTCCCTTATACTCAGTTGTTGTCTCCAGCAATTCTTTTAAAAAAATATCTGAATGATGTTTTGGCCATTACTGAACCTATAGACTTTACGCAAATTGATTACTTTCCTCTCCTCGGGGAAGTGGATTCCACTAATGGGGGTTTTGATTTATTGGGTCCCTTAGATACTCAAAATTTGACAGCATTCCTTCCATTTCTAAAAAATTCTCAAGATGAGGCACCTTACTGGTCACCTTTGTATCTGAAATAGTTAAAATTTGTATCCTGAAAGCTTATTTTCAAAAAAAGAAAACCCACTTTTGTGGACAGTGTCTGACTGTTTTTTGGGATGTTATTTTTAGCATTCAGAAACAATTCCTGTAACTTAAACCTCAAGTAATAGCCCCTGGTACAACATTCTTCTTGTGGTTACCCTGTGAACGTATTATCACCTTGCAGGGGAACATGTTTGTTTTCCAGGATAGTTCTCATCTACAGAAATTTCTCTTAGATAAACAGAGCTCTTAGAGGTGGCTTGGTTAATGATTAAATTTGGTCTCCTGTTATTTTATCTTCTGGTATAGTTATTTTCAGTTTGGTGTATTTGCATGAATGGACGTAAGTTTCTTTGATGTGGGCTACGATATAGTAGATAATAAGTTTTTATTAGTAGTTATTATTCTTTGTATCGCTGCAGTTTCTTGGTTTTGTAATCTAAACGATTCCATAAATATATATAAAAAAAAAAAGAGAAGGGTTCTCAGATCATCATATGGAAGGAATGAGTTAGTCCTGACTTTTCTTCACTCTATGCAGGGACTCCTAGTGTTCCAATTTCATAAGAAATATACAATGGATGCAAAACTAGGAATGGCTTAGTCCAGTCTCACAAACATAAGATATGCCATACTAGATCAGACCAAGGGCCATCAAGACCTTTCCTCCAGGATCTTCTCCAAACCTTTTTTAAACCCAGCTACACTGACAGTCTTTACTACATCCTCCGGTAACAAATTCCAGAGTTTGATTACACATTGAGTGAAAAAAATATTTTCTTTTATTAGTCTTAAATAGTTTACCCTGTAGCTTCATTGCATGTCCCCTATTCTTTCTATATTCTGATAACGTAAACAATCAATGTATGTTTACCCATTCCTCTCTGTTCATTAATTTATGGACTTCTATCATACCTCCCCTCAGCCATCTCTGTTCCAGGTTAAAGAGCCCTAACCTTTTAAGCCTCTCTTTATAGGGGTATCCTTCCATCCCTTTTACCATTTTGGTGTCTCTTCTCTGAACCTTTTCTAATAACGCTATTTCCTTTTTAAGACACAGCGACCAGAATTGCACACAATATTCAAGGTGCGGTCTCACCATGGAATGATATACAGGCATTATAAATATCCTTTGTTTTATTTTTCATTCATTTCCTTATGATACTTAGCATTCTATTTGCTCTCTTGGCCGCCGCTGCACACTGGGCTGAGGGTTTTAACATGTTGTCCACAATGACGCCTAAATCCTTTTCCTGGCTGGTGGTTCCTAATGTGGAACCTTGCAGCATGTTACCATAATTTGGGTTGTTCTTCGCTAGGTGCATAACTTTGCATTTGTCCACATTAAATTTCATCTGCCATTTTGATGCCCAGTCTTCCAATTTATCAAGATCCTTTTGCAAGAGAGAACTGTCAGCTGTGGGAGCTGCCGCGGTTGTCTTGTACCGCGGAGCAAGTGGTCGGTGTGGAGCCCGGTGCCTGCTGAGACCAGCGCAGGCGTGGAGGACCCCCTACAAGCCCTACAAAGCTCAGCTGTGTTTTTAACGCGGCCTGTGGGACCGTGTTCTAAGGGGCGCGTTACAAGGGGTTTTTCCTGCTCCTTATGTGCTTCTTGGAAGCTAGAAGCATTTGCAGTTCGGTTTGTTAATGGGGAAACGCAAGGCTAAAGTAACAGCTCAGACATCGGCAGGAGTAGGAGGCAAGGTGTCTGGCCCCATGGACAAGCATGTAACTGCCCATCCGCTTGCTAACCAGTCTCCAGACGGGGCGTCTTTGAGCCCTGTTGTCCGGACACCATCTCCAATCCCTCTGCCTATTTCATCATCCACTCCTTTGAAGGTACCTTCATTAGATTCTGCTCCGGTGTTAGTTCCTGTTAGCCCTGCTGCATCAACTATAGATTCTTTACCTTCTAAAAGTGAGGTGACATTGTCTGATATTTGGTCAGTGCTTCTGAATATTGAGACACGTCTTTCTTCTACTTTTACCTCTTTGTGTCAGTTTACACATAATGTTGTTAAAAAAGTAAATGTGATTGATGATCAAATGACCAATATTGTGGGTTCTTTAACTTTGGTTGATTCCCAGCTCCAATCTTATAAGGATAGCCGGCTAGGCTATCTGAAAGATATTTCCTCACTTTCTTATCGCTTGGAGAATCACCAGCGTGCAAGGAACCTTCGTTTCTTAAACTTTCCGTCCACCCATATGCTCTCTCCTGAGATCTTGTTAAAGAAATATTTGACTGAAATTTTGCATATAGATGACTCTGTTGAAGTTGTGCAAATGTATTCCTTTTTTCCTAAGGTGGGGGCTTCTGATCAGGCCAAGGAAGTTTCTCTCTTGGCTGATTCAGTTGGCCCTAACCTCACAGAGTTTTTGCAAGATTCGCTTGATATCATCCCAAAGCGATGCACTTTGGTGGTGACTTTCGGGTCAGAATCACTTAAATTGAGAATTATTCATGCTTATTTCAAGTACAAACATGTGGTATTTTGTGGATATAAGCTTCAGGTTTTTCCTGATGTGGGCAAGGCCACTGAGGCTCGCCGGAAACAGTTCCTTGAGCTTAGAGCTCGAGTGATTGCATTGGGCGCTTCCTTTTTTTTGAAGTTCCCTTGCCGTTGCTTGATAACTTATGAAGGCCATGATTATGTTTATGTTGATGTGGTTTCACTCACCCAGTTTCTTGTTGATAAGGAGGGCGCTGATAGACAGGAAGATGTTTAGGCTCCCTGATTGGAGTTTTATATACTCCTTTTTGCTTCTAGTTATATTGTAACCCTTATGGGATTTAGTGCAGTCTTCTCTCATTGATGTGTATTGTATGGATATGAAGTTTGTTCTTGAATGTTTTATTTATTGTGAGTATGTATTTTTATATTCTTTCTGCATTTGAGAAAATTTAAACAAACAATTAAAAAAAAAAGATCCTTTTGCAATTTTCCCACAATCCTCTTGGGTTTTAAACAACTTTAAATCGTTTTGTATCATCTGCAAATCTGATAACCTCACTTATTCATAAATGACCTGGAAAAGGGAATATGTCAAAAAGCAGCAGATCTGGCACAGATCCCAGGATCTACCATTATTTACCTTTCTCCATTTGGAAAATTGGCCATTTAGCTCTACCCTCTGCTTTCTATCTTTTAACCAGTTCCTGATCCACAATAGTACACTGCCTCCTATCCCATGACTTTTTTGTTTTGCCAAAAGTCTCTGATAAGGGACCTTGTCAAAGGCTTTCTGAAAGTCCAAATACACTATATCAACCAACTCACCTTTGTCTACCTGTTTATTCACACCTTCTAAAGATATAACAGATTATTAAAACAAGATCTTCCTTGTCTAAAGCCATGTTGGCTGTCTCCCATTACGCCATGACTATCTACATGGTCAGCAATTTTATTCTTTATGATGGTTTCTACCATTATTCCTGGTACTGATGTCAGGCTCACCAGTCTGTAGTGTCCTGGAGCACCCCTGTAACCCTTTTTTAAAGATTGGTGTTACGTTCGCCATCCTCCTGTTCTACGCACAGAACCCAAAAGGCAGGCAAAGCTCCGGAGTCTCATTGCGTGGATGAGATGATGGTGGTGGTGGTGCAAGAATGAGGGTTTTGGATTTGTTTGGAACTCGGGAATGGAGGGGCTCTCCTGAAGGGATGGCCTTCACCTTAACCGGGATGGAACCAGGTTGCTAACATTAACCTTTAAAAAGGAGATAGAGCAGCTTTTAAACTAGATAATAGGGGAAAGCTGACAGTCGCACGAGAGCACATGGTTTGGAAGAATGTATCCTTGAAGGATACTACCAAAACCAGAGAGGTTCCGAAAAAGAGTAAAGTAGCCCAAATGTCCGAGTATGGAGCAGACAGAGCTTAAAGATCCCAAATTACCCAAATTAATATGAATTAAATACAGTCTCTAAAATGCTTGTATGCAAATGCTAGAAGTCTAAAAAATAAGATGCAGAATTAGAATATATAGCACTAAATGAGAGGTTAGATATGATTGGAATCTCAGAGACATGGTGGAAGGACAACCAGTGGGACGCTGATACCTGGGTACAAACTATATCTTAATTATAGAGCTGATCAAATTCGTGGAGGGGTTGTGCTCTGTTAGAGAGGGCATTGAGTCAGAAAGGATTAAAGTTTTGCAGGAAACAAAATTTGCTGTAGAATGTCTATGGCTTGAAATTCCATGTAAAAAAGGGGCAGGCGATGGCTGTGTGGGTGTACTATTGACTACCTGGACAAAATGAACAAGTGGATGAAATGCTCAAAGAATTTAAGGAAGCTAACAAAGGTTACAGCACAGTAATAATGGGTGATTTCATTTAGCCCAGTATCGACTGGATCAGTGTCATGGTGGGACATGCTAGGGAGAAAGTTCTTGAATGAAATAAATGACTGATTCTTGGAGCAGCTGGTTCATGAACCGACCAGAGGGGAAGCCATATTGGACCTAGTCCTTAGTGGAACACCAGATCTGGTGCAAGAGATAAGGGTGTTGGGGCCACTTGGCAACAGTGATCATAGCATGATTGCATTTCATTTAAATAGGGGAGAAGGGATAGTCAGGAAATCCACAGTACTACCTTTTAACTTTCAAAAGGGAGACTATGATAAAATGAGGAAAACAGTTCAGAAGAAACTAAAAGGAGCAGTTGCAAAGGTTAAAGACTTACATCAAGGTTGGGTGTTGAAAATTACTATCTTGGAAGCCCAGACCAGCTGTATTCCATGCTTTAAGTGGAAGGAAGTCCAAAAAACTGCCAGCATGGTTTAAAGGTGAGGTCAGAGGCTGTTGCCAAAAAAAGCATCTTTCAGGAAATGGAAAATAGAGCAAAATGACAAAACCTGGAAACAGCACAAGCACTGGCAAGTTAAATGCAAGGCATTTATAAAACAGGCAAAGGGAGATTTTGAGAAGCTTGCTACAGAAGCAAAACTAATACTTTTTCAAGTACATTCGTAGCAAAAACTTGAGTCAGTTGGTCCATTAGATGATAGAGGGGTTAAAGGGGCAATAAGGCAACAGCAGAGAGACTGAATGATTTCTTTGCTTTGCTGTTTACTGAGGAAGATGTTACCTATGACTGAATTGGTATTTAAAGGTGTGGAAGAATTGAAGGAAATACCGATACATCGGGAAGATGTATTACAACTATTAGATAAACTGAAGAGCAGCAAGTCACCTGGGCTGGATGATAAACATCCAAGGGTGTTGAAAGAACTGAAATATGAGATTGCAGACCTGCTATTAGTAACCTGTGAATTCTCATTAAAATCTGTAACACCTGAAGATTTGAGGATGGCAAATGTAACACCAATTTTTAAAAAGGGTTCCAGGGGTGATCCAGGAAACTACAGACCGGTGAGCCTGACGTCAGTACCGGGAAAAATGGTAGAAACCATCATAAAGAATAAAATTGCTGACCATGTAGATAGTCATGGTGTAATGGGAGACAGCCAACATGGCTTTAGACAAGGAAGATCTTGTTTTACTAATCTGTTATATTTTTTTTGAAGGTGTGAATAAACAGGTAGACAAAGGTGAGTCGGTTGATATAGTGTATTTGGACTTTCAGAAAGCCTTTGACAAGGTCCCTCAGACACTTTTGGCAAAACTAAAGAGTCATGGGATAGGAGGCAGTGTACTATTGTGGATCAGGAACTGGTTAAAAGATAGAAAGCAGAGGGTAGGGCTAAATGGCCAATTTTCCCAATGGAGAAAGGTAAATATAGTGTGTACCCCAGGGATCTCTGCTGGGTCTGCTGCTTTTTGACATTCATAAGTGACCTGGAAAAAGGGAACAACGAGTGAGTTTATCAAATTTGTTCTGTTAAGTTTCACCTAGAAACTAGAAAGGAAGAAACAGAATTCATAACACTAGCTATGAACCAGGAACAACATGTTGCCTTCATCCCTGAGGGACAGTAGAGCCTGCTGTAAATGGTAGGTTTACGGGGTGCATATGAGAAGATATGAAACTGTAAAGCCGACACTGCCAAGGAGGTGAGACATCCAGACACCATCTCCATGCTCAAATAAGAGGCCAGATGGTACATATGACAATCTAGCCTAGATAAATGACTTATAGCTGAAACATTACCATTAGCAAATATGAGAGAAACTCCCACCTTGAACATGATGGCTCAGGCATACTTTACACCCCATTTGATCTCATTAACTGCTGTAATGATCAGAACAGTAAAGGCACTGGAGGTAATAAAATAAAAATTGGCCAAGTCCTGCTACTTGTACACTGAGTAGGAGGTTAAAAGTTCTGTCTCCCTCCTCTATGGAGAAGTTAAGAGGGGGAGAGACAAAAATGCTAGAGGAGCAGGTGGTAAACTAGCCCCAGTAATAAACGAAGCCCTATTTTATTTGTTTAACTGGTTTTATATACCGCTTTTCCTTCAGTGGGTTACATGCTGCTAATTTGTGTACATTTGTGTTAGGTGGGGGGGATAGGTAACTGGGAGGGATGGGCACTTGGGAAGCAGTACGACATGGAAGGGTGCCATAACTTGCTTGGTTGTGATCATGCTTATATGTTGGTTTGGGGAGGGGCGGGGTCCATAGTATTGTACAAATAGTGTGGTTTTGAACATACTTTTAAAGACCTTTATGTCGCTCAAGGATCTCATACTGTCAGGCAGGGTGTTCCATAATTCTAGTGCATAGAGAGATGGTGCCCTTCTGATGTTGCCCGAGTAGTTCTTTGGTATTTAGGTAGGGTGGATATCTTATTATCCTTGCTACTTCTGTGCTCTTGCGCTGATGTGTCTGGTTATTAGGTTCTGGAAGACATTTGCTGACATGTTGATGTTTTTAAAAATGTTTATTACCTTCAATCTTGCACAAGCTTGTATGGGCAGCCAGTGGAGGTTCTGGAGTACTGGTATGATGTGTGTTTCTTGGTGTTTGATGATCCTAGCTGCTGTATTCTGCACCAGTTGAAGAGGGTGCATGGTTTGTTTAGGGAGACAGATACAGGGTGGCCCAAATAAAGTGAGAACATCTCATAACTTATGCTATTTAAAAAGAAATAAACAAAAAACTTATGCTATGAGATGTTCTCACTTTATTTGGGCCACCCTGTATAATGGGTTACCATAATATGGGCATGATGAGTGCCTGACAAATTAATGACATAACTTGTCATAATGACAATACTTACAAAAAGCCATAGATATATTCAGACAGTGGTGGTTAATAACTCACTGTCACATTAACAAACCACATTATTCACACATCATTGCCACCACATTTTATTGTTAACCATTTATAAATTACAGACACATGAATTTGCCATGCCTAATCTGTCTCAGAATCACCTCTAGTAAAACAGTAAGCCCCATTTATAAAATTGGTGCTGTGGTACTTACAGGTATAGAGAAGTGTCCTGACCATCTGATATGCTATTTAAACTTGAGATTTACTGTATTTTCCATACTAGCTTTAACTAAAGCCCATGGCACTGTTCTATGAGCTACATGAAAAGCTAAAGCAACATCTCAACTCATGGAAGATGCTGTATATTTATCAAACCTAATGCTATGTTTGCCTTCCAATTCAGGTTAAGCAGCAACACCATGATGAAGCTTCCACTATAAGCATGTGAATGCCTGGCAATGGCTTGCAGAGCCTGCTGCGATGCAACAGTAAAGGCAACAAGTGAAAGTGAATATTTGTATAAACAGGAGCCAGATGTTTCATTAATATCTATGCTTCAGTCCTGCTAAGTGATATCACCTTGTCTAGCAGGTGACAGGTAGGCACATACAGTTCAGCTGCTATGCTCACACTCCTGCTGGCAAGCTTGCTCTTCCTTATGCTGCAGTTCTGAGCAACTAGGATCCACCAACCAGCTGAGTGGTATGTTGTTGGCAAGGTAAACCATCACCTCATCCAAAGATTCTTTAATTTTGTTCAGCTGACACTTGCTGGTGGTGAGAAGTTGGTCAGATACATCTCTGAAGGAGGTAGAGTGGAAGTTCTGGTAGATGTTTCCAGCCATGAAGCTAACATGCTGGGCTTGGTTCAGGATGTTTTGGGGCAAGCCTTGGATGCTGTCTAGTAGAGTCAGGCAGCTGGTCTTGAGCTGGTGAGCTAGGTCTTGAGCAATAGCTAGGGCTTGTGATGCAATATGCTGGAGACAGAAAAACAAATTCTTCAGAATCCTCCAGACCATCTGTGTCTGCTACAATGTGTTAGTTTATACAACCAGACTAGCCACACATGTCTCAGCCCATTGAAACACCAAATTGCGGCAGCTACCTAACTAAATTGCTCTGGTCTGCTGTTTGCAGAGACTATTCCTATAATGAAATGACAACTACTGTAGCACCCATCCTGTAAATCCAGTGAATGGCAAGTTCCATTTCACCCTAATGAACAAGGCCGTCTTGTTGGCAAGCCTGCTACTCTGAACATGAGCATCTATGCTCCTCAAAAGCATTGGAGAACCAGTTAAGCTGTCCATATATAGGATCTATTCTATTTTAATCAGGTGTTCAGATTGTGAAGCAGTCTGTGGTATAGGACAGTTAGCTGTGATGGCTGGGTAGTTCGAGTGAAGTCTGTTCTAGGCTAGAATCTGAATAGCAGGATGTTGCCTAGTCAGAAAGCAGGTGTAGAAATCTACCAGTGGTCTATATGAAAGATGGAGTTTTCATTTTTAAGACAATTCTGACATGATCTTAAGTCTACAGGCTAACAGTCATTAAAACTGCAATCCTAGAGGGCTACTAATTAGTGCCTATTAAGGATATGAACCTTGACCATTTACAGTTCCGTTTGCATCATATTCAAATATGTCCTACATATTTAAGGAGATCCCAACTAATCCTGTCTAACTGGGGTCTCCTGGATTGCTGTTTTGACAGCCCTGCTTCTTAAGCATCCCAGCCTCACACCAACTTGAATGTTGATTGGAGCATTATACTTTGGGATTTGCATAAACAAAGCCTGGACTGGCCAAGATTGCATCCGACAGCCCTGCTCATTCAATCATTTCCCAAGCGTTCAGAATCTAGAATCTATTCACCTCTGTGCTGGGTGCTTCCTCCCCATCCTGATGGCCTATGCTTTTCTTCCATGAAACCCAAGCCTGGTACAGCTGCTCCTGGACACCATGCAGTTTCTGGTTGGTATTAGACAGGTTCTTCTGGGCATAGGCCATCTGAAGATGAGAGCATGCTATTAAATAGTTGAAAGCCAAGCATTCTGTATAATATGCATTTAGATATTTAGATGTTTTCAGTCTGGTGCTCAATAGGTGCTAAACAATTTGCATTTATACTAAATGCTCTTTAAGAGTTTTCTTCTAGTAGAGGAGTCTGAACATTGTAATGCCAGCTTTAAACACTGCTTGTGGTCTAGAAGCTGGGTGCCAAAAGCTAGGGCATGCTCCACCCCCCATAAGAGGATCAGTTGCTTTGGTTTTAAGGCCTGATTTACAAAGGCAGTTTTCCCCATTTCTACAGGGAAACATCAGGCTCTAAAAAGGGCCACTGAAGTGTCACAAGGCAGTGGTACCACTCCTGACCCTTCAATCTACACCAGTGTGGTTGGGGGACCTCAATATGCCTGGTGAGAGGGATGCCCCTGTGCCCATGCATTCATCTTTTTACCTTCCAGTCATACACTCTACCCACCCCACTCACCACTTCTGCTCCCCCCCCCCCTGTTTCCCTTTCCAGAATTCCCCCCCCCCCCCTTTTAGATGGTCTTACTAACTGTACAGAATCCCCCTGCATGTAATTATAAGAGACTGGCAGGAGGGCTGCAATCATGGCCAGGAGTGGTGCTGCTGTCCATGGGGGATCCCATCTCTAGTGAGCAAAAATGGTGCAGAGGGCTGTAACTGAAATTGTCCAGCAATTCTGTCCATGGGAGAAGACATCCCTGCTGGCAGGAAGTCTGACAGACTCAAGTGCTAGCAGGACTGGCCCAATGTTTTCTACTGTCCGAGGCACCAGTCTTGATGTGCCACTACCCTCCTATTGGTACTGGGGGGAGGGGTGGGGGGGGGGGGGCGGCGGCAGCTCAGTTCAGTAGCCCAAGGTAGGCCATGTGCTTCAGCACACATGGCCTGCTGCTTCTGACCCCACTCCAACACAACTTCCTGTTTTGTTTTTGGTGGCGGCAGCTTATAAGTGGCAGGCCATGTGTACTGAAGCACATGGCCTGCTCCTCTGCCCAGAGGTCTTCTGCAGTTGCTTAGCCTGCCTATTGTATGGGCCAGTCCTGGGTGCCAGGTTCAATTTTAGCCATGATTCTGACTTCATCTGGGGAATGATGAGTCTAGCCTCTATGCTAGTTATGCCACCTGCTCCAAACACTCCTACGTCAAGATAATTGCCATCATGAGGCACCTAAGCTAGCTGAGCAGAATCTTGACCTCTCCTGCCAAGTAAACCAGTCTCAACTATAAAGACAGTTGATCAATACACCCATAAAGCAAGATTAGTACCACTTTAGGGATACCTTGAAGCCCTAGCTATTCATTGGATGTTGACTTGTTATATCTGCTTACCAGATCAATGGTGTGATGCAGCTTGGCAATGGCTTCCTGGCTCTTATGTTTGGTCTCCTTGACCGTAGTTAAGGCCTGCTCATAAGCATGTCTGCGAATCTTGGAAGACAGTGAGCCCAGTCTGACATAGTAACTTGGTTTCTGGGTTTCAGCTTCAGATCCTTCAGTTCTAGAAGCCTCTTTGATTAAGTAAAAAAACAAAAAACAAAACAAAACACACAGCAAACAGCCTGGTTACATATTTTACGAAGGAGAAAAACATGTTTGAGGAAAACAGAAGCCTCTGCAAGTGAGCACAACTTTGCTGGAAGCTGACGATCAAGCTTAGAACAAAATTTGTCTTGCCCTAATTTGCAGTTAAGCCTTTTATAGAGTTATCTGACCTGAATTAAGGAATGTGATTGGGTGAACACCTTTTCTGGCTGACTAACTCTTGCTGAACTGTATAAGGCAGAATTGGAATCAAAAGTTTAGTTAATGCTGTAGTAGAACTACTTGATAAATGTAAACATCCCATCCAGGTGACTTGCTGCTCTGAGATGCTGAAAAGTCCAAGATGAAACTACAGTACCATTAGATAATTTGAGGATGGCCAAACTAATGCCTATAATTAGGGCTCCATTGATCATCTGGAAGATTACAGTGATGAGCTAATGGTGCTGGGCAAAATGGAGATGACATTGAGTGGCTAAAGGCTGAGAAAAAAAGCTGGTAGTAGCTAACTATGTGACTGGCAAAACTAGTTGAGGGTTGGTACATAAGTAGAAGAACAGTTTATGCTACCTGCCCCCATTCCCCCTCCACCACCATGTGCACTTGTGACAATAGATGCTCTGAAAAGTGAGCTTGAGAAGTCCACAGGTAGAGAGGTATTGATTTATGTATTACATGGCATGATGGTTGAAGTTTGCCAGTTCACCCAGGCTACCAGTTAGCTGCATAAGCTTTAGGGTGGGGGGGGGGGTGGAACCAAACAAAACCGTTTCCCCAAATACAGCCTCCACTTTGGTGTGTCTAAGAAAAATGTTTTACTTCTATTTGAGTCCGATTCATAAATTTTAGATTTATGACACATCACCTGTTTGATGTAGTTACCACTGGAATCTAGTTCATAGGAGGCAGTAACAGTGTAAAGACCTGACTGGCTTCCCTGGTTCTCACTAGAGCATTTCTTACAGTCCTCATACTCCTTTAATAGAAGGGAAATTAGTACAGTGAGGTTAAAAGGATCCTGGTGGGACAGAAGACAATAGCTCAAGGCTTTGGCTAAACGAATAGGCTGAAGTGTCATTGTGCACGAGAACCCTTTTATTGGGTGCCCACAAGTCTATTTAGTTTGTGTGGAAACATCTGAAAGCAAGTTCCTTAATGCAAACATGCTCTGAAGTCCTTTGATGCATAGTACTCAATATTTTGCTTACCATCCTGGTCATGTCACATCTTGGCATTTGTTTTTTCTTGCAACTTGCAGAAGTGCCAATAGCCTGGTATTTGGGAGCAGTAGCAATAGAACCACCATGAAATTTGTTGAATGCATTCCTCCAGAGAGCAGTTTCCAGGAACTTATGCACATGCTAACATACATTAGCTGTTCAGATGTGGGGCCAAATTTTAGAGAATTACTTGTGTACTTGCTAAGTTAGGACTAGCATGATGCCCCTTAACCTAGTCCTGCCTCCTTTAAAGCAGGTATAATGCCCAAGGTTAAAGTAGGCATGATATCCTATTGTAATACACAATTTGCTATCCTAAAGTATCAATCAGCCCCTGGAGCATACCTTTTTTTTATATTTATAAATTTTACACACCAGATACAAAACTGAAAAACCACCACATGTGCAACAATTCCTAACCTACTTATCGCACCCCCCCCCCTCACACCCCACAGCTCTGAGGAAAATCCATTTACTGACGGTTTCTAATATACCTTGTTGTTAAAATAATGAAATCAGAAAAACTTCCTCCTTGATAAGGGGAGAAGAGAATATAGCACAATTGTATTCTATCACTTTAGCTTTAGATACAATTATCCAAAGGCAACCATTTTTCTAAGTTAGCAAGAGCTTTGTCAGGATAATGCATCTTACTATACGACTTTTCATAGCTAGCACTTTGACATACAAGATTCCACCACATATCACTGCTTAATCTGTGTGTAGCTTTCCAGTTTGCAATTTGTGATGGGGCCCGTGGATAGAGCCCTCTAAACCCTATGTAGGCGGTTGCCTAGGGTCATTGAAATAAGTAACTCTGCTCTTGCTGTGAAATAACAGTCTTGCAGACCAAAAATAAGGAAAAACATGGGTTTTATTCCCCTTCCCGCTCGGACATTCTCCAGGATCAAAAACTCCAGAAACAAGCAATAAAGCAAATATGGTAACAGCAAACTTCTGTTCCTTTGTTAATCTCACAAAGCTCCTTTTAATTACTTAACTTAAGCAGCATGGTTGCGTTTATAACAAATGCTACAGTCCATGGGCATGGGGTCTGGAAGGCAGCTGTTATCTTCCCACAACATACCCTCTATGGCACTCCCCAAGCTCTCGGTATCACACTCTTCCTGTGTGGTATATTCTGGCACGTTCCTTTGTGATAAATCACTACAGCTTCCTGCAAAATGTTTCTCTTCCCAGGCTTATACCTGTCTGACGTGAGAGAGACTCTGGGATTTCCTCCCAAAGTAAAGGTTCTGAATACCTTTTCCTCCTGCCTTTATTCTCAGGGCCACGCCCTTTGCATGCATACGTTTCAAACCTCTCTTTATAAGAACAGGGTTCCCACCTTTTATCCTTAGGGATTGTCCTGGCTCTTGGCTTGCAATGTCCCTTTTCTCTAGCCTCCCAGCCGTACTGTGAAGTAGCAGAGTTTGTGTCAGCCTTCCAGCTGTTTCTCAGTGTGCAGCTATGTTTGGAGTTTCCATCCCCCGACACTCTTTCTGAGCTGACCTGTGCTTATTGCAGGCACATACCGGTCTCCTGGATGATAAGACTCTCCTGGCTTCTCTTGAGGTCTGTCTCTGGTGGCATAATTTCTCCCAGCACAGCCTGCCTCAAACCTTTTCCCTCGAGTGCTGTAGCTGCATTCACTTCCTGGTTCTCCGATAGCAGCTTTCTCTCCCAGCACTCCTCTGTGGTTTCTGCTCAGCTGACTGTAGCCACACCTCCTGCTGCTTTCTCTTGCTACGTCATCTGCTATGGCCCCACCTGCTATTCCACCTCCTGTGCTACTCTTAGCACTCCCTCGTATTGGTGAATGTGTGTGTGTGTCCATCTCTGTCCTCCCTGGCTCAGGCTCACTCCGGCTTTTGCCCTCTGCCTTTATCCACTAACTGGAACCTTCTCTTATCTGGTTCCCAGCCCTACATGTAACGTGAGGATTTGAAATCAGGTGTTCCTGATAAGCTTTCTGCTTGGCACTATGCCTCGTGTCTCTTTGCACAGCTGAGTCTAAGGTAAGCTCCTCTTTTACCTGCACTTCCATGGGCTGTGTATCCTCTGCTGCACCACAAACTATATGCTTCAAAGCAATTGCTAACATAAAATTAAGCAACAAATATTTAGACTGGCCAGTTAAGGGTTCAACAGAACTGAAGCAAATAATTTTCAAAGCCAGCCGAGTGAAAAATGCAATACACTGAATTTGAGCATACTGAATTCCAAAACCTCTGAATGACAGGACATTTGTAAATCATGTGCTCAAGAATTCCAGGGTAATATTGACAAGACCAGCATTTATTACCTGCCTTTTTATCCCATTTAAGTGGTGTTACATAGGCATGGTGACGAAAGAAGAACATTGATAGTGTAATGCTGCTGATCTGGAAACCCTTGTTATTGGACCCCATAAAAACTTTCACAATCTGTAGTAGTAAGGGAGTGTTCTAACTTCTCATCCCAAATCCTTGACAGTCCTAAAGGGTTAAAGACTGATCTCTAAAAAAAAAAAATGCATGTTGAGGTGGCACCAGGCTTTCCTGCAAGTTCTTTAATATCTTCAAATAGTAGCTCATCTGCCCTCAACTCATCTATATTAATTTTTGATGCAGCTATAGAGTATTTGAGTTGGAGCCATTGTAGATAAGCTGAGTTAGGAAGTGAAAATTCTGATTGCAGTGCAGCAAAAAAACCCAATTATATTAGCCATATGTTAGAAACAAATCACACAGAGTGCCTACATCTTTCCAAAGCATATGCAATCCTCTTTTCCTCAGAGAGCAACCCATTATCCCACCAATATAAAAGGCCCCATTCAATAGGTGAGGCAGCACTGAACCAGAGCAGTAGGAGCACAAACAAGAGAAGAAAACAGAAGAGGGAATTACCCTTAATACACCTCAGATCCATAAATATAAAACTCTGCAATGTCCTCGCAACCTATAGCACAATGATCAAACTGGCTGATCACCAGCCAGCATACAAGGCTTCTATCCCCTCTAATCTTAAGCCAAAAGGACTTGTGTAATCACAGCAACTGCCCTTTAGCCACCCCCTCTATAAAATGATTGCAGAAAACACATAAGCTAAAACAAAAAAAAAAAAAAACACAACCCAAGACAAAAAGGCAAGGACCGTGCATCTAAACAATAATGTCCAACAATGCTGTCATCACTGCAAATACATTCCATGCACAATGTGTTGTGGATTCTACTAATGTAATAGCCCACGGCTTCTTGCTGACCACCACAGTAATAAGAGGAACCAACTTTCTCTTCATTACATTGAGAGAGCTTCTTGATCTTCGATAAACCTCTCAAGTGCCATCAGATCGACAAAGGTTTTAGTAGAATTATTTAATGTTACTTTAAATCACACTGGGTAAAATAATCCAAACTCTGCTTGTAGATGTTGCAACCTGACTCTAAAAGGCCAAAAATTGCTTCCTCTTGTCCAGTTATTTTACTAAAATCTGGATAAAAAGCAATTTTATGACCATCTAGTTGGAGAAGAGGCGGCTCTAGCCAACATTTGAACAACTTGATGCCTCACACAGCAAGTCATAGTTCTCCGTTACTTCGCTTGTAGAGTTAAGGCCAAAGGGACACGATGTGCTCTTTCCAGTTCAAATGGACGACTAAAATCTATTTTCAGTAATCATAGAATTAAATCCTGGAGAAAAGCCACTGGATCTTTTCCTTCTGCTCCCTCTGGAATCCCTATTATACAAATATTTTGTCTGGCATAATTCTTCATATCCTCCACACTAATGTTCCAATAGTTTCACTTTCAGAGAAGTTTGTGTAAGTTGCCAAAGTTGATCTTCATGTACTGATAGTCCCCTCTATTATTTCAGCTCTGCTTGTAAGTGATATAATTTGCTCCTTCATTTCCGTCAAATCAGCTTGCAGCTCATTTAGAGATTCTCCAGTTGCCTCCACACTTACAAACCGCCTGTATTTCTTTTAATATTTCTAGCGTTCCTTCCATCGATTCTTGCTGTGACGTCATCTTGATGAGATAGTGGATCTGATTGTGCGTTTTGAGCTGGAACCCTGTGGGTTTGCAAAAATCAAGTCTAGTCCGTTTACTACTAGACATGATCGCAGAGCTAAAAGCTATTACTGCTTGCTTCACAATACCTTCGAAGGGCGCAAGGACAGGATTATTCACCTGAGTCTGAGGGAACTTTCTCCTATGCAGCTATCTTAGATCTAGGCTGGCTCCCCCTCCCCCCGGAGCATACCTTTAAGCAAAAGGAAGTTGGGGAATATTTCTCTAAGACTGCAAACATTACTTTTGAGAGAAAACAGGAATAGCACACCACTAGTCTAAGTTAAGGGATGAACTAGGGAGACAGATCTCCACCACAGCACCATCTTAGATATCCCTTTGTCTTATTGCTTCAAGGCTTCTTCCAGGAAGTGAAGTTCTGGCTTTACAAGTTTTTTTCCAATGCCTGGCTGGCTTATGAGCTGTGCCCAAGCTCTGTTTTGGGTTCCTTTGCCAGAGGTCTTGTTAGCAGAGCCCCCTGCTTAAGGCTGGTAGACTGGTCCTTTGTCCATGGCTTTGATAAGGTATATTTTGAGATGCAAGTCCAGAATCAGTGACATGAATTCCACCCAAGCTGCTCCTGCAGTGCAGTGCAGTGCCCCCCACCCCCACCCCCATTTATAGCTGCTAATCTATATTCTGAGATAGACTCCAACTCTGGCACCCAATCTGTTATTTTGCATGAGGGCTCAACTTGAATTTCTGCCACTCTCCTGGATGTTCCTTTGTGTACCTAAGAGGAAGGCATGGTGCTTCTGCTACATTTGCCTTAGCTCCGATAGAGGTAAATCTGGCTTTTAAAACAAACACTTTGCATCACAATGTCCTGAGTTACATGACTGCTTTTGGATAGAATTAAGCATATAAAAGATAGTCAGCAAATACCATGTGAGGCAGTCTTGTGGAGGCTGCTATAGGAAGAAAAATACACAATTGCAAGCTTGAGGGGAGGGAAAATAAGGCTGTAAGGGACCAACGGGTGAAAAGTCATAGAAAACTATAGAAAGCAGAGACATGTGTTGAGTAAGCTATGCAAAGCAAGGGGGAGAGAGGTTGAAGCAACTGAAAGCATGAAGGACCAAGTTCAAGAAAAAGGGAATGGGAGGGGCAACATTACAACCAAGAAATTGGAATGGAACAAATGGCTAGAACATCTTTGATGTCCTAGCTTCCTTCAGTGTCAGTAAATATTAATTAGTACCGTCTGCTCATTAAGTTTTAATCAGAAGTTAAGCTAAACCAATATAGTAGTCACCCCTCCCCCAAAAGAATGTTTATTGCTAAGGGAAGAGGTAGAATATGCTATGCTAGTGAATCCCCCAGGACCAACAGGGGCTACAAAGCCTGCCGAGACTCAATTAGGTGGGAGGAAAAGTGGCTGCTGTGTAAGATTCTGGGTATATTCTATTCTATTGAGGGTCTTTGGCTACCAGCCACTGTGCTACTGAGGTGTAGAACTTAAGGACACTGGAGAACTCATTACCTAGCAATGGGAGAAGACAATTACTCTGGCAGGGAGCAGATGTCAGAAGAATGAGGTGTGGCTGGCACACCCAGGTGCCAGGGGAAGGTACTAGTGAGGTTACTGGTGCCTCCATCTTCTGCAGCTATGAGAACACAGCATTGCTGCCCATTTTAATAGTTTCAGATTCAGAATCTCTGGGCTCAGACTGTTCTTAACAGAATGAAGTAGTGACCTAGTACAACAGACCCCCAGAAGACACTTTGGTCCTGTCCCAATGACCCAGCCACTAAACCCAATCGGATTGCTAGTCAGGTAAAGAGGGGGATCAGACTAGCTTTTGCAAAAAAGAGTGTGTAACAGTGTGGTAGTGGTCATCTATTGCTGTATTTTATGCAATGGCACCCGTCTGGGCTGGCTGCTATTTTCTTCCTTTTGCTGCAGTGGGCAAGATGGAGCATTGAAACATGCCTACTGTGCACTCCCCCCCCCCCCCCCGCCCCTGTCTTCCCAGGGTGTGGCCTGTGATGCTCCCCTCATGAAGCAGCTCCCTCAGGCTTTCAACTTACACAATTCTGCAAAGAAACACCCCTCCAAAGTTTGGGTTTTAGCAGCCCAGATAGGACAATAGTGCAAGTTCTCAATGTTACTTTACAAAAAACACAGCTCTTTACCTGCTTCCTCTTCAGTCAGTGGGAGATACTGGTCCACAAGAGCTTCAGACTTGGTCAGTGCTGCATCTATTCCAGTGCTCAACATCTGCACCATGTTGCTTTCCAGAACAGTGTCCATGCTGCCACTCACAGCTGTCTTGGTCATTTCCATGCTCCCTTGCACAGCTTTCTTGGTCTTGTCCACTACACCAGTGATTGTATTGGCAACTGTGTCCTTGACATAGGTCCCTGCCCCAGCTACAGCTTCTTTAGCACTAACCACCATGTCAGTGGCATCAGCAGCAACCTATATATTGAACAATTATATGGTGTCTTAATGCTACATCTAAGTGCCCCAAATTCAGTTACTTCAGTGCTCTGAAGGGCAAGAGCTGTCAGCTCAAGTCAGTTACCCCAGGCTTACTGAAGAGTATAGCTACTGGTAATAAGTTTTGCTGTTATTCTTGTTCCCAGAAGAATGCATCATTCTTACCTACTCCTAGGCCCAAATGCACCAATCCACAGTCTGCTGAAGCCATCTCTAAAGCTCCTGAGTCTACATCATAGGACCACCATGTTAGTGCACCCTCTGATCAGGAGCCAAAAGCAGGAACCATACTACTTGTAATTAGATCATGCATGCTAGGACTGCTTTGGACAGCAAAGCAACTGAGCTGACTTCTGGTTGTATGTGACAAGCATACAAGTCACGGTAGGTGAAACTAGTCACTAACCAGCTGCAATAACCTAGAGCAGCAACCTGCCAAGGCTATGGAACTTCCTTATTTGTGCATCTTCATATTCACTAGTCTGTGCACCAGTAAGGAGTAAATCAAAGGGAGAAGCTACTTTACCTTATTAGCTGGTTGATGGAGGATGGGCAGCTTCTCTTCAATTTTCTTCAGACCAATGCAGGCATAACTGTTGGTAAGAGCAACTACAAAAACCAAACAGCATTAATGCCTAGTGAACAGGTAAACAGCTACCAATATAGAAAGCTTGGCCACTAGGGTGCTGTACATGTACATGGTCATTTTGACACCGTTTCCTTTTCAAATTCTAGCTCTGTTAGAATAAGAGTTGATCAGCCCACCCTTCCCCAAAACTTTGGATCACAATCTCCCAACACCCTTTGTCTAATTAGAGTGAAAGCTGGGCTGGGGTCATGCACCAGGACTCCTGTAGGCTAGCAGTCAGGCTCTGAACCTGGCCACTAGGTGTCACTTAAGCTAAGCAGCTAAGTTTCCATATCTCACCATCCCAGTTGAGCTGGCAAGCAGAAGGCTGTGTGTTGGAAATGGGACCTTTTGTATGATTTGTGAGACTGAACCCACCAAGGGAGCTGGCAACCAATGTTCATACATCATGGTGACTACATACATTTTAACTAGATCACATGTTCTTCAAAATAGCATTATAGCATTTACAGTGGGCAAGACCAGCAGCTCAGTGTATAAAATTATGGCATAGGCATTAGGTGAACTAGTTTATCAACTAGAGTGCAATATCCCCAGTGGCACTCATTACCACCACTGTCACCCCTATTCATACAGGCAGCAAGGGCAGTAAGCAGCCACTCAGTGCTTACCTTTAAGGTTTAACTGAACTCATAACCCTTCCCCCCCCTCCCCCCCATGTAACCACAATATCATCCCTAAAAAAGAAGGCACACTCAAAGTGATCACCTAAAGTTACCAAAACATATTCTTGTAACTTAATGGACAAAACGAATCATTTACCCAAAGAAATTGTCGGATCGCCTGTAATGAGGATGTCAAACATTCTCCAGTAACAGACCCTCCAAAGTTTAAAAAGGCTATTTAGCCAACTTCACATGAGGCTATATGGCCCAATGGACCAGCCACTGCAAACAGTAATATTCATGAGCCATAGATTTTCTTTGTTCAGATCCCAAAATGAACAGGAGCTTATTTCAAAGTATCAAGTAATGGCACCAGTATTGCTCATGAGAAAACAAAACTCCTCATCTGTCAAAATGAAGCATCTTATGATGAGTTAGCTCAAAAGCAGAGATGTAAATCAATCTGTCCGCCTGCAAATTCTGCCCTCCTGGCTCAACAGTTGCTAAAGGCAAATATCCATGCTGTAAAGTTCTCCACTGGGCATTCAAACGTTCTGTTGGGGAACTGCAACATGAACTGTTGTGCTTCAAGCCAGTTGTTTTAATGGCCCTTTATCAAGCTACGTACACCCAACTTCCTGTTCCGATGAGACGTGATGACGTCAGCCGGGACTCAATGGTAACCAATGGATACAATGATGGCATCTTGACAACCCACTGTAATGAAGCCTAATTCAAAGTCCACCATTCAACTTCTGTGTTCAACCCAAACGGAGCTACAGATCGTAGCATGAAGATCCACCTCTGCTCCTTATAAACGTAGTAAACTTTGACGATCACCCCCACACTGCAATGGGGGACTACATCTAATACTATCCATTTTAGTTGAACAAATGTGTGCATATTGCATGCAATGTTGGACCAAGTGTGCTGTGAGTACCTTGGTGTTTATGCGGGACCTGTGTTCTTGTAAACGCTTCCTGATCATTCTAGTTGTCATACCCACATAAGCCATTATGCACGGGCACAAAAATCAGGTAAAGATCAGTAGAGGTACAAGTAGTAGCATAGCACAAGAAATATTTCTTCTGAGATCATGGATCTAGCCACTCAGTGCCCTCAATTGTGTTTAAACAGAAATCACAGGACCTACAAGCTCGATGACCCCGTCCCTCAGGTAAACTGTCCAACCTGACAGGTGTTAATGCAATTGGCAATGTTAGTGCTCTGTTGATAAGCTAGCCTCAATGGATGCTGAAAACATTGATGTATAGTTAAATATGCCAATGAGATTGAAGAATCTTCAAAACTTCCATAGTGTGAGGCATAAAAGGAAGCACACCTGTAAAAGACCTTCCTGGTTCCTCCTGTTGGGAATCAGAGACATCCCACCACTCAGGGTGGTTGTATAACGCTCATTTGTATACTGTATTGATTAATCTGCTAGGATACCCACGAGCCAGTTAATTGTGCTTTTAAATCAACAGCATGCTATTTATATTCAGCTAACGTGGAGCATAAACGCCGAATATTTTGGTAACTTTAGGGATCACTTTAAGGTTTGGCACCATGGAGCCATTTGCTTCTGTAGCCCTGATACCCAATGGCATCTTGAGGCAATCCCACTAGTGCTGCTGCCTCAAGGGCAATGGCCACATCTCTTTACATGAGTCCAGTCATTAAACCACTAATGTGAGAAACTCCAGGTGTCACATTTGCACTACCTTGTTCCCACCCATGCTAATCCCAGACTCCAAGACAGCCAGCCATGGCTATGCCTCTGGCCAGACGTATACTTCCTTTTCTGAGGGCCAGAGCTTATGGTAGCTCCATTCAGCTTGCTTATTTGGTGTTCCTGTACAGTACTACAACCATTTCAGAAGGTCCCCCAAGAAGGGCCTACCAAAAGGTGGAAGGCTGGCAGAGTTTGTGTATGAATGTACCTTAGGGTAGTCCAAAGATTTTGGTTCTCCACAAGGCTAACTTTGTTCTTTACAGGGCTGGCCCATGCATTATGTGAGAATGTTGTTCACAAAGGGCCCTGCACAGGGCCGGATTTACCTTGAGTGAGGCCCTACGCCAACAAAAATTGTGGGCCCCCAGCAGGGGCGGCCCAAGGGGGGTGCGGGGCCTCATTTGCATACATATTTGCATAATGTTACCATATACTAACTTTTAGTAAACGTGCCTCTTAATGAGTGTATGGATAAAGAAAGACAAAGATTTCTACATTACTATAATCCAGTGCCAACTGCCTGACACATTAGGAACTACTACAAACACTGCCCATTTAGAACCCATAGTAAACCCGCCGTATCCTAACAGCACTACCAGGACTCACAAAGCACCATACCCTACCAATCAAAAGGCAACACTGCAAATATTCAACCAATACATTTCAGAGAACAATACATGACCTACTGGGGAAAGAGAACAAGTGGCAATGTCAAATAGGAATTATATAAACAGAACACCTCAGCTCAGTTACACATGCAGAACAGACCATCAAACAAGTAATCACAATTTAGAAACAGGAAGACAATAATTAAACTGGGAATCCCAAAAGCCAAACTTGGAATGTACAACACTGTAGAAATAAAACTATACATTAATTTGCTCTTGTACTAAACAAAGCGCAGACGTTAATGATGCACATTTACCAGAGCTGACATATTCCAATTAATAAATTCAAAATAAAGAGATATTTTTCTACCTTTTGTGCATTTTTTTCAGCTGCAATTGCTCCAGCCACTTTCTTCTGGTTTCTTCGTGTCTTCTGCTAACTCTCCATCGTCTGCTGTCCATTTGTCCTTTCTCCTCTTCTAGATTTTTTTCCATTCTCTCTCTACATCTGCTTTAACATACTAATCTTTCTCCTTTTGATCTTTCCTCATTCCTATTTCATCCACTCAAATTTTACCCCTCCATCCTCAATCCCCACTTACTCTCCCAATACCCGGCCAATTGTAGATTTTTTATCCCTCCCACACAAAACATTTTTCCCTTCTCCATTTTACTCTTCCAGCCCCATCCCATTCTAATCCTCCCCCAACATCAGCTCCCTTCTAGTTCCAGCCTCACCCAGCATCCATTCCCTTCTAGTCCCTGCATCAGCCCATTTCCAGTTCTAGCCACCCATCAGCCCATTTCCAGTCCTAGCAACCCCCCAACCCAATACCAGTCCTAACTCCATCAACCCATTTCCAGTCAGCCCCCCATAGCCCATTACCAGTCCTAACCCCATCAGCCCACCTCCAGTCTTAACCCCCTCAGCCCCTTTCCAGTCCTAAGCCCCCCATAGCCCATTACCAGACAGCCCCCATCAGCCCACAGCCCATTACCAGTCAACCCCCCCCAAAGCCCATTGCCAGTTCTAAGCCCCCCCCCCCAACAGCCCACAGTCCATTACCAGTCCTAACCCCATCAACCCACCTCTAGCCTTAACCCCCCTAGCCCCCCCCCAATAGCCCATTACCAGTCCTACCCCCCACCCCCGTCGGCCTAAAGTAAAATTTAATTTAAAAAAAAAACCTGCTGGCTGCCACCGCGGGGCCCCCTCTGCTGCCGTGGCAGCACCGACTGACCCACGGGGGCCCCATCTACAAGCTGAATCCGTCGGTTTGTTCCTCCCTCCCTCCGTGCAGGCTGTGAGAGGCGCGAAGGGAGAGTGTCTCCCTCGCGTCTGTTAAGCCCGCAGGGGCTGATGGGAAATTTCCCATCAGGCCCTGCCGGCTTAACAGACGCGAGGAGACACTCTTTTCGCGCCTCTCACAGCCTGCACGGAGGGAGGGAGGAACAAACCGACGGATTCAGCTTGTAGAGGGGGCCCCCGTGGGTCAGTCGGTGCTGCCACGGCAGCAGAGGGGGCCCCGCGGCGGCAGCCAGCAGGATTTTTTTTTTAATTTTATTTAAAAAGAAAATTAACTTGTTCTTTTTTTGTGGGCCCCTGCCAGCTGTGGGCCCTACGCCATGGCATACATGGCGTATAGGTAAATCCGGCCCTGGCCCTGCACCAACATCCTGAACCAAGTACCGGCAGGCAGGGCAGCTTTAGAGGGAGCTGGAGAAGCCCTGGCTCACCTCTTAATAGCTGCCTAAGTGAAGAGTGTCTTTTCTTCATTTCAGTATCTGTACTGTAGTTTAGGACACTGCTGTGTTGAATGCTGGGAAACAAGATGTCCCCTAGGACCTCACAGCAGCAGCATGTAAACTACAGTACAGCTGCTGAAGTGAAGAAAAAAGGCACTCTTCACTTGGCAGCTGTTATATGTGAGCTGGGGTCTCTGGCTCCCTCTAAAGCTTTTTGGACAGCCGTGGGGCTCTAAGGATGGGGCTAAGTTAATCCTACAACCCAACCCACAATATAGAAAAGGGGGGGGGGGAAACACCAAAGAAAGGAAATTCAAACTAACAAAATTTAGCAAGAAATTAGAGGCATGACAAACAGCCAAACCTAATTCTCGGACTGGAGAGGTGGGGGTATATCCAACACCCGGTCATGACAGGCATAAATAAAGGCAAGCAATTGGGATGGCTCAAAAAAAATATAAGAATCAGACTGATACTTAGACACTTACAGGGAAACTTTAGGAAAAAGCGCCCACCCAATTGTGGGCTAGGGTGGGTTGGGTTGTAGGATTAACTTTGCCTATGTTTTTGAGATGGTGTTTAATTTATATTGCTTATACCCTCCTCAGTTTCTGTTTCAAGATGTATTCTTGAATGTAATTTTAAATTTATAAATAAAAAGTTAAGGATGGGGCTGAGTATGAAACAGAGGGGAAATATTGTGTGGGAGGGAAGAAGAGTCCACAAGTGGCAGGGTATTGGGAGAGTAAGTGGGTAAAATTTGAGTGGATGAAAGGAAGAAAGAAAGTTGGAGGAAAACAAAAGAAAAAAACAAAAAGTAGTTCATTAGTATCAGATGTAGAGAATGGAAAACTAGGAGAGAAGGACAAGTGGCTGACAATGGAAAGCCAGAAGGGACAGGAACAATTGCAACTGAAAAATAAGATGCACAAAAGATAGAAAAACACTATTTTGAATTAACGGGAATATGTCAGCTCTGGGAAGTGTACTAAACAAAATGCAGACATTAAAGATGCAGAAGAGGACGTTTGTTTTCTGCATTTCGGCTTTTGGGGATCCAAGTTTGTCTTCCTATTTCTAAATTGGGATCCTTGTTCTTTGTTTGATACCTCGATTACACATGCAGAACCTAGACTGAGGTATTCTGTTTATATAGTTCGTGTGACAGTGCCACTTGTTTGTTCCCCAGTAGGAGATGTATTGGTATTCTCTGAGATACTGGTTTAGTATTTGCCATGTTGCCTTTTGATAGGTAGGCTATGGTGCTTTGTGAGTCCTGGTAGTACTATTATGATATGATGTGTTTGCTATGGGTTCTAAACAAGCAGTGTTTGTAGTACTTCCTAATGTGCCTGGCGGTGGGCACTGGAGTATAATAAAGTAGAAATCTTGTAGTCTTCATCCATTCACTCATTAAGAGGCATGTTTAATAAACATTAGTTCATATTAACATTATGGAAATATTTATGCAAATGAGGCCCTGCACACCCACTGCCCCTTGGGTTGCCCCTGCTTCTTTACCATCTTTGTAACACAAAATTAATGAAAAACAAAAGTTCAGATGAGAACTGCCAAATGGGGTGACTTCTAAACTAAGACTGGTGTAGAACCTTCAGTGTCCACTGCTACCAATCTTCTGTTTCTGCTGGAGTCTCAAAAAAGGCTAAGCCTTTGAAACTGCCCCAAAGAGATGTTTTCTAGAACAGTAGTTGGGAGACAAACTGAGTTTGTTAGGGGGAGGGTGTGACCAGCTAATGTGTACACATGCACACCCATCCTAATCAGAAGTCTCCAAGCGGACTAGTGAATTTGCTAAAGAACACAAGGATCACATTCAGACCCTCCATGGCAAACCTCCATGAAGGCACTGATCTAGCTTCAAGGTCAAGCAATTGGCAAGTGATTTGCCCATTGTCACAAGGAGCATCAGTAGCAGTAGCAAGCTTCTAGTATTAGGTGGGAAGCAGTGACCTTAGTTCTGCAAGTGTAGTTCATTCCTGCTATTCAGCCCCCTCCCAACATAGCTCTGTCAGACTAGTTTCTGCTAGGCAGCCCCCCCCCCCCCCCCATACTCCACACTAGTGCCCATGAAGCACATTCATCATATGAAGACTTAAAATGCTAGCAAGGAATACCTAAGTCGGCTAACAGTTAGCTTGGGCTTCTGCACAATGGGAAAATTGTTACCAGCCAGACATTAACAGAAATCTTTGTTGGCATAAATTAGGCCTAATGACTGCATTTTCCATTCATGTCAGCTCAGGTTGTGGACTAGCTACAAATCCCTACACCTTTAGAAGTCACAACAGGATGTCAGATTGCCTGCTTTGCAGGGGTTGAGAAAGTACAGTAAGGCTGTCCCGCTCAGTCAGACTACAACAGAAAATCCCTATACTTGGGGAACTGATGATCAGTGGTAATTAACTAATGAGAGCGCAGAAGTGGCTACTTTTTGCCTGCATCAGTTTGCGAGAGAGGTGGTGCTCTTACTGGCCCAAAGCAGAACAGCAACTGAAGCACATGCCGATGGTCCAGATTGTGATGCCCCCTGTAACTGCTGCACAAAGTTTAAGCTGCCTTCTTAGCACATTATCTGGAACTAAGGGTTTTCTGCCAGTGTTGCTGTGGCTCATAACTCCTCTTCAAGTCACTTCACTAGCTCCCTTTCCACATAGTGTTCAAGCTTCTCCTGATGTACCAGTGCATTCCTTCTACAGCTCACTATCTCACTCTATACCACCTCCTTGGGAATGCCAGTCCTCTGGCAGATCCCTTTTATCTATGCCCTTCTCAGTCACTGCCAACTCCAGACATCATTCATGCCACCTTGCTCTTATATATGCCTGGAAACAAGCTACTTGAGTCAGAATGTCAGGCTCCTTCTCTAGACCTATTCAAATCCACACTAAAAAACCACTTTTGGATCCTGATGCGCCTCACTCTTGTTCATACGCTAGTCTCCAGTTTTGTCTTGATTAGATTGTAAACTGATGAGCAAGGACTGTATTACATCTATATGTATAGCGCTGTATATGCCTTGTAGTGCTATACAAGTTTGTATTAGTAGTCAGTGAACCTTATATAAGCAAGGCTTAAGGACCGTTTCGCTAGATAATGCTCTTAACCTATTGGGTAAGGAAAAGAAACCATGTGAGGTATGAACAACTTTACAGTTCAAAGTGTTGTCAGGTGTCTTTTAGGACAACGGTTAACATCCCCCAAACAGATGTAGGCACCATCACTTACTCTGTGGCTCCAGTTTCTGGATGAGGGGCTCTGTAATCGTGAGAGCCACAGCAGTGATGCTCTTTACTCCCATCTCTGCCACCTCACAGGCAGA
This sequence comes from Ichthyophis bannanicus, assembly GCA_033557465.1. Taxonomy (NCBI): domain Eukaryota; kingdom Metazoa; phylum Chordata; class Amphibia; order Gymnophiona; family Ichthyophiidae; genus Ichthyophis; species Ichthyophis bannanicus. The sequence goes on from CM066035.1 coordinate 339,097,007, forward strand.
CTTCAGGTACGGATGGTTCTCTTTTGTGCTGATGTAAGCAGATGTCACCATGTCACAGGTAGAGCTCACTAGTGGCAGGTTGGCCACCCTCAGTACAATGTTCTGCCAAAACAGTCAGAACATTAGAAACCCATAGAAGACAGACCACACCAGCTAATTCACAGTATTTTATACATACCTCTTCGTCAGGTGCTACTGAAGCCATTTTCTCTTTTCTGGAGTCTACAAAATATTAGAACAAAAACACACCACCACAAGTCTTACTACAATTCATTCATTTTTTTTTAAAGCTTACACTAAAGTAAAGCACAACACAAGAGAATGTCTTCATGTCCCCTTTCTACCTTCACAGGCTAGAAGATGTACTTATGTGGGCGACTCAGGGAAAGATATAGTCACATCTTGTTGGTTATCAGTAACTGCATGCAGGGCTAGTATGAGACATTAGCTTGTTAGGCAGCATTGCTAGTTAACTGTATCATTCATGATTTGTACACTACTCTTTCGTTTATGTGCATGCCTACAGGTAAAGTGAGCTAGTGGTGCTTTGAACTTCCAATAATCAGAATTGTTTTACTGTGAACACTACTGCTCTTTATCACCCTTCTCCCAAAGGCTACTGCACTAAGTGAGTGCCCAGTTTTACCTAAAGGCAAGCCTGCCTTGGCTGTGAGAAATCTGTAATAGTGGTGCACTGTATAGTTGTACACATGGAGAGGGAGCAGACACCCCTCCACCCAGAGACACCCTTATGTGTTATTTTTAGCCTTCCCAGTCATGCAGCTTCTTAACTACAAGAAGCTCAACATATCTTCCAATGGCCTGGCCTCTCCCACTCCTTACCATCTCTCCCCAGCTGTCTATTTTACGCCATTTACTCACAGATCTTAAGTAGAGAAACCCTCAAGGATAATGCACTCATGCCTTGCTCAATAGCAGCTTCAGAATTTAACAGGAGTCATTGACCCCTACCAGGTCACATTTTCAAACAGCTACAATGAAAACAAAATCTACAGACAGTTTTCCTAAAACCAGGTTATGAATAGTAGCAGCCCTCACCTTAACCCCAAGCTTAAATAAAATTCAAAAACAGGTGATCAACAAAAGGAAGTCCCAAATAAGGGACCAGACAAAACAATAAAAACTTCTGTTAGCTTGTATACCAAGATCTCATGCTGTTTCAATACAGGTTAGCACAAAACCCCAACCTGGTTCAGTGCTTCACACCTAACTTAGTACAGCTGGTTCCCCCACCCCACATGCAGCGAATATGCAGAATCTCAGCAGCTTAGGCATAAGGGAAGTAGTCAATAAAGAAAACAGACAAAATAAAACAGTTAAACCAGCTTCAAAAGAGAACTACTGAAAGGACTGAAAGCAAAACAGATTAAAAAAAAAAAACACCCTAAACCAAACTCATTGCTCTATTGCAAGGTGTTACTACCTTCCAGAAGCCCAGCAAAAAAAACAAACTGTTCAGCAGGAACATTTCACCTCCCTCCCTAAGGAAGCTTTTCTAGGAAAGGCAAGGGTGGGGCCCCTGAGATTCAGCACATCCCCCATCCCTAGCTCCTCCCTGGCATTTTTTACTACTTAGTTCTTCCTGCCCTCCTGCACCTCTTTCCCCCTGAGCTAGTTTATTTTTACGTTTGAGGTTCTTTCTCATCTCCCTCATTTGCCCTGCAGGGACCTTATGCTCCTTCATGTGGCCCTGGTCTCAGTTCCACTAGCAGGGATGGATTGACCTACTAGATAGTCAAGATTGTCCCTGTGGGCTGGTCAGGCTGGTGATGTGGTGGAGGATCAGGCTGTTGTGTGGCAAAGCAGTGCTCCAGTACAGTGCCACACTTTTCCTACCTTCCAGAACAGTCCTACAGAGGAGTGCTGGAGTAGCTCAATGGTTAGAGCACTGGCTTAAAACCAGCAGAACAGGGTTCAGTTCCTAGTAGCACCAGGGGCGGCCCAAGGGGGGTGCGGGGCCATGTGCGGAGACTCGGTGCGGGGCCTCATTTGCATAAGTGGCCTTATTTGCATAAATATTTGCATAATGTTACCATACACTAACTTTTAGTAAACATGTCTCTTAATGAGTGTATGGATAAAGAAAGACTAAAAGATTTCTACATTACTATAATCCAGTGCCAACCGCCAGGCACATTAGGAACTACTACAAACGCTGCCCATTTAGAACCCATAGCAAACCCGCTGTATCCTGACAGCATTACCAGGACTCACAAAGCTCCAGTCCTACCTATCAAAAGGAAACACTGCAAATATTAAACCAGTACATTTCAGAGAATACTGGGGAAAGAGAACAAGTGGCAATGTCAAATAGGAATTACATAAACAGAATACCTCAGCTCAGTTACACATGCAGAACATAGACCATCACCAAACAAGGAATCGCAATTTAGAAACAGGAAGGCAATAATTTAAACTGGGAACCCCAAAAGCCAAACTTGGAATGTACAACAACACTGTAGAAATAAAACTATAAATCAATTTCCTCTTGTACCAAACAAAGCGCAGACGTTAATGATGCACATTTCCCAGAACTTTCATATTCCAGTTAATAAATTCAAAATAAAGAGATATATTTCTACCTTTTGTGCATTTTTTTTCAGTTGCAATTGCTCCAACCACTTTCTTCTGGTTTCTTCTTCATGTTTTCTGCTAACTCTCCATCGTCTGCTGTCCATTTGTCCTTTCTTCTCTCTTCCAGTTTTCTTTCCATCCTCTCTCTCTACATCTGCTTTAACATACTAATCTTTATCCTTTTGCTCTTTCCTCATTCTTATTTCATCCACACAAATTTTACCCCTCCATCCTCAATCCCCACTTACTCTCCCAATACCCGGCCAATTGTAGATTTTTCATCCCTCCCACACAAAATATTTTTCCCCTCTCCATTTTACTCTCCCAGCCCCATCCCATTCTAATCCTCCCCCAACATCAGCTCCCTTCTAGTTCCAGTCTCACCCAGCATCCATTCCCTTCTAGTCCCTGCATCAGCCCATTTCCAGTCCTAGCCCCCCATCAACCCATTTCCAGTCCTAGCTCCCCCATCCATTTTCAGTCTGAGTCCCTTCATCAGCTCATTTCCAATCCTAGCCCCCCCATCAGCCCATTTCTAGTCATTTCCTAGCCCCACCATCAGCCCATGTCAAATCCTAGCTCCCCTCCACTCAGCCCAATTCCAGTCCAAGCCCCCCCATGAGCCTACTTCCAGTTCTAGCCCCTCCATGAGTCCATTTCAATTCAAGCCCCCACCACAGCCCATTTACAATCTTAGCTCCCCCCAACAGCCCATTTCCAGTCCTATCCTAGCTGCTCCATCAGCCCATTTTCAGTTCTAGCTCCCTTCCCTCACAGCCCATTTCCATTCCAAGCTCCCTCCCCATCAGCTATTTGCAGTTCAAGCCTCCCCGTCCACTCAGTCCATTTCCAGTCATAGCAATCCCCCAACCCATTACCAGTCCTAGCCCCCCATCAACCCATTTTCAGTTTAAGCCCCCCCTATAACCCATTACCAGTCCTAACCCCCCATCAGCCCACTTCCAGTCTTAACCCCATCAGCCCATTTCCAGTCAGCCCCCCATAGCCCATTGCCAGTCCTAACCCCCCCCCCATCAGCCCACAGCCCATTACTAGTCCTAACCACATCAGCCCACCTCAAGTCCTAACCCCTCCCCATCAGCCCTTTTCCTGTCCTAGCGCCCCCATAGCCCATTAGCAGTCCTAACCCCCCCCCATAGCCCATTAGCAATCCTAACCCCCATCACCCTATTTCCAGACAGCCCCCATCAGCCCACAGCCCATTACCAGTCTTAACCCCCCCAGCCCATTTCCAGTCCTAACCCCCCATCACCCCATTTCCAGTCAGCCTCCATCAACCCCCAGCCCATTACCAGTCTTAACCCCCCCAGCCCATTACCAGTCTTAACCCCCCCAGCCCATTTCCAGTCAGCCTCCATCAGCCCCAGCCCATTAGCAGTCTTAACCCCCCCCAGCCCATTTCCAGTCCTAACCCCTCCCCAGCCCATTTCCAGTCAGCCTCCATCAGCCCCAGCCCATTTCCAGTCCTAACCCCCCCCAGCCCATTTCCAGTCCTAACCCCCCCCAGCCCATTTCAAGTCAGCCTCCATCAGTCCCAGCCCATTTCCCGTCCTAACCCCCCCCCCTTGCACATTTCCAGTCCTAACCCCCCCCCCGTGCACATTTCCAGTCCTAACCCCCCCCCCCTTGCACATTTCCAGTCCTAACCCCCCATCACCCCATTTCCAGACAGCCTCCATCAGCCCCCCCCCCTTCCCTTCCCTTCCCTTCCCTTCCGGCAAATTTAAAAACAAAAACCTGGCTCTAGCTGCTGCCACGTCCGTCGCAGCAGCGGCAGAATGGCGTGTCCCGCGGGGCCCCCTCTCCACGTCGAGCCCTCTGCAAGGGCTTTCAGATTCGCGAAGGGAGAGTGCTCCCTCGCGTCTCTGTAAAGCCCGCAGGGACTAATGGGAAATTTCCCATCAGCCCCTCGCGTCTAAAGGGGCTGATGGGAAATTTCCCATTAGCCCCTGCGGGCTTTACAGAGACGCGAGGGAGCACAACTCTCCCTTCGCGAATCTGAAAGCCCTTGCAGAGGGCTCGAAGAGGAGAAGGGGCCCCGCGGGACACGCCATTCTGCCGCTGCTGCGACGGACGCGGCAGCGGCAGCAGCTAGAGCCAGGTTTTTGTTTTTAAATGTAATAAAAAAAAAAGCAGAATGTTCTTTGCGCGGGGCCCCCTGAAACGCGGGGCCCTGTGCAAAAAACATTCTTGCTCAATGGACGGGCCGGCCCTGAGTAGCACCCCATGTGGCCTTGAATAAGTCACCTAAACCTCCATTGTCTCAAAAAACAGTCAATGTTCCCTCTAATTTTGTGTGCGCATAAAAAATCAGCTGTGCAGCTTTTGCAGGAAGGTTACATTTTTGTGCACCACATAACAACACTCGGAGTTATATACTTTAAAATTTGACTACACGGCAGAATACAGTATGTACACCACATTGATTGCACTAGAAAATATTGCAGAACTTGTGAAAACTGGAAATACAGAACAACTTTTCAATTTTAAGACGTCTGTGTTGTTTTCTATCAGAATCAGAACCGTAATTTTTGTGTGCTCTGTTGTAAAGTATGTGCGCTCGCTCAGCGAGGTGTGTGCGCGCGCACACGCGCACAGCTTAGAGGGAACAGTGGCCCCAGTTTCATGTACATCATCAACTTTAAGTTACAACATAAACCACTTTGACTACTTGATAAAGCAGTTCAAAAAGCCTGAGAAATAAATACAGGACTTTTCCCTCAGAGACTCCAGAGCCAAAAATAGATAGACTGTACTTGCAGGCTTGCCCTTTGTGCTAGTCTCCATTCCAGGTACCACAGACCACAGTGATTCTATGATCCATCTCCCATAGAGCCACATTTTGCATGTCAACTTTCACAGATCATTAATGGACACCTCTCCTCAGGGAAGAAGGGCCCCTCTGAATCTGACAAGTTAGGGAAAGGATTCTGCTGAAAAGACACACCCTGGATTTTAGGAATTCTGAAGAGAGTCGTAATTCAGGGTCTACTGCATAGCCTGGAGCACGTGGCTTTCACCTGCAGAGTTACCCAGTTTGAAGAGTGACATTTGTAAACCAGCCCTGGATTTCTGGCAAGCTCATTCTGATGCACTATGTGGCCGGGGGGGGGGGGGGGGCCTATGGACATTGAAGATAACTGAAGGGAGGGCACAAGGCTGGAAATTCCCCTGGGCGTCTATTACCCTAACACTGACCCTGCCTCTGGCATCTTCAGGGGGGTGAGTAGCACGTCCCCCTGCTGCAAATCTGCTGCTCTCCTATTCCTATCCCCTCTCTCCTGTGAGCTGGTGGCACTGGTGGTGTGAGCGAACTCTTGGAAGAGGCAGCAGCAGTGGGGCCGAGCAGCACAAGCAGTAGAGAGAGAGAGTTAAGGCCGCCAGGGTGGATACGTTGCATTGACTGCAGGTATGTGCATCCATGTCCATTCTCCCACAGACAACTTTACACTTTCAACATACTCAAGAAACAATCACACCTGACACAGGTAACACCAACACCTATTAAATAAAAAACACCATTAATAATACTGTTTTTCTTTTCCATGTTTTAGAAATCACTTAACAATTTTTTGTAAGCATCACATTCTACCCACCTGCAACATTCGTAGTCCTCCTGAAAAACACAGTCCGGCACAGAAGTCACAGTAAGGGCAATTTTAACAATGTTCTGCCCCCACATCTATGACATATGTACAGTCAGTGGTATTGCATACAGCCTGCAAGCAGCGCTCTGCCTTGCTCCTTGTTCATGACTCTTTCCTTCCAGTCTCCTGGAGACCTCCCCGGCTCATACCTCAGCCCAAGGTACAACCGCTAACCATACAGGTCAGTGGCAGAGCTCCCTGGCCTTTGGGATATTCCTCTTCACCCCTTCTTCTTGGGCAGACATCTCTGACTTGGGCACAGCAAACAAAGTGTCACTGCCTCTCTCTGTCTTCTGCAGTCCATAATCTTTTCACCTGTTGAACATCTGCCCCTAGCGTCATTCAGCAAATTCCTGTCAGCAGTTGTTGAACTGAAGCAGTGACGCAGACAGACCCGGCGTGCATGATGAACTAGAAACATTGTACCTCTTCGTTTCAGCTATCACAGTAAGTGACTTATATTGCTCATTGTAATAAACAGTTAGACATTAAGAGACTGGTCTTTCCCTTGTACGCTGAACTGGTTTAGCTGGTTGTTGAGGAAGGCACTGATGTACGCATTCTATGAAACACATACACAAAGCCACACAGCCTTACACCAAATCCAGAAGATCCCTGTCCATAGCCTCAGCGATTTACTCACATTCCTCTCACCCCAACATTTTCAATTTCTCTTGGACAAGGGACTCAAAAATTTCCCTCCTACATCCCTGTCCCTGTGTTCACGAAACCTCTGCAGCTCCTATGCAGGGTTCAGGTTGAGGTCAGCTTCTTGGAAATGCCCCTTCTTCTGTGCAGGTTAGCTGCTGGTGTCAGCTGTCCGGCCAGGTCCTGTTATTCTTCTCCTGTGCGGGCTGATGTCTTTCATTTAGCATGGCTCACACTGAATTTGAACCCCTGATCTTCTTCTACTTAACTCAAGCCTTGGTGTCATGAGTATTAGAGCCGGGGAGCAGTATGTAGTTATCAGACACTAAGCTAAGTGGCTGCAAAAGGGACATGAGAGTGAGCAGGAGCAACTAATGAGTGTCGGAAAGGTTGGTTTTGGATACTTTATACAGGACAGGCAGGTACGAGCCTTGGGGGCTGGAAAGAGGGAGCAGTGATGCAGGGCCTGTGGGTGGGAGGTAGGAAGAAGTAGAGTCAGTGGCAGCAGCAGCAAGTTGCAGAGGTCAGGCAAGGCTCACCTCTTAAGTGACTGTTGTAGGGTTTTGTTATTACTTTATAGAATATGCCTAGTACTGGAGAGGTTTTCTGTTAGCAAGCATTGGTACAGCTAATAGAGATGACACATGTTTGATAACTGAGCAATAAAATAAAGGCTCCAAGATATAAGCCTATTGGCCATTTCATAACCTACCGAAAGAATCGACAGGCAAAGCATTTTATGGTTGCCCGTAAGCACCAGATTTCTGCTGAACACCACTCTTCCTATACCCAACTTGAAGACGGGGGACTAGAGCTAACTGGGGACTAAGTGTTAAGTATCTATATGCATTCTAGACTACTGCAAATACTGTTCTGTCTAATATGTAATGTTATTTGCATTATTTGATAGTTTTTTGGCACAGAATTCCCTGGAGTGTGTTCAGTGTGCATATTACTATCAGAAACAGAGGTACCCGAGGGGAGGCAGCTGGTGCAGTTACAGCTGTTACATGGGAAGGGGTCCTTCTTGATGGATTGCAAAGTGCCTTCACTGTCCCTTTACCACTCACATAAGTGTTGCCCTTGCATCCACGGATCTAAAGTCGCCATGCCATATCCTACCCTTGCCTAGCCACAGCATCAGTCTCACTTTATCCTCCCAAAAGAGCTGTATCACCAGGCACCTATGCTCTAAGGCAGGGGTTCTCAACCCAGTCCTTGGGACACACCTAGCCTATTTGTTTTTCAGGATAACCACAATGAATATGCATGAGAGAGATGTGTGTGCACTGCCTTCAGTGTATGTAAATTTCTCTCATGCAGATTATGGTTATCCTGAAAATGTGACAGGCTAGGTGTGCACCAAGGACTGAGTTAAGAACCCCTGCTCTAAGGTGTTTCTTTTGGATATTTCTTTAGAGTGCAGATTAAAGAGGGATAACCTCCTTAACCACCACCCCCCACTGTTTCTTTACCCCTCCCAGTTTTTATGAGATAAAAGTCGAGTCTACTTTTGGGTAAGGGTAGCTGCACATTCAAGTTTGCAAAATGGGAAAACTTTAGGGGTACGTGCCGACATGCTTCTCAACAGGGTCTAACTCTGACTCCTGTCTCCAGAGCTTCCAATCAGCAGCTTGCTCTCTATCAGCTGTGCTTCTCTCTGAACTGGAGCTATACACACGCTGCCTGCAATCAGAGTGTCTGTGCAGCCTTTCAAAGGGAGCTTTGTTCCTGCTTAATTTCCCACCTTTTACAACAGCTTCAATGGAAGATTCCTGAGAAGAATTCCTCTGGCCTTTGTAACAAGTTTCCAGCCTTTTCTCCTGAGGACTATTCCTTCTTCTCTCTTCCTCAGACTTCCTTTCACAGCTCCTCTCAGAACTCCTTTCACCGTCCCTCTCAGAACGTGTTTCACCTTGTTCTACACAGTCACACCTCCCACCGTGTCCCTCAGAACGTCTCTCTCTAACTGTTTCTACTTGCCTAAATGTTTGGGGCTGTCCTATGGGATTTGACTCCGCCCCCTGCCTCTCACATCAGCTCCCCTGGTTGCCATGGAGCTGAGGTGTGGCTCTCTCTCTTGCTTTCTGTGCACAGAGTTTTTTTCATAAGTTGAAGGTTTAACCCTTTCCCTTCCTGCACTGCTCTTGGCTACAGGGGAAAAAGAGTGGTTTCTCCTCCTTTCACTAGCGTTTAACCCAGCTGCGCCATCACACTTTGTTGCTACGATCTGTACAACACAGCATAGAATCCTTGAAAAATGCTGAGAAATGGCGCGCTTTTAAAGGTCAAGGGGCGCATAATGAATATATGCATATGTAAAACCTAGTTGACGTCACTTGCAATATATAAACAAAGAAAAAATAAGAAGTATAAGAAAGCATCTATATAAAAGACATGAAAATAATTGATCCAACCATTTGAAAAGAATAAGATGAAACAAGATGCCATTCTTGTCGAAGAATATTAGAGATATCTTTAGACAGAGCTGAAAAAGTCAAGGCACAAACAACCTGACTATCTTTGGACTGTATTTTCTTCAAGAAGCGTCTTCCTATCTATTGCCTTGGCTTTATTGTATGCCCTACGAATGATTTGCTCAGGGTAGCCCCGCTTTTTAAACCTATAGCTCATTTCTGCTTCATATTTCTCAAAATCATTTTGTCAAGTGCACAAACGCTTAACCCTCAAAAATTGACCATAAGATAAATTCTCTTTTAAGGATTTGTTATGAAAACTATCGTAACGTAAAAATGCATTACGGTCTGTTGGTTTGCGGTACAAATCAGTAATAAAGCCACTAGCATCCTAACAAGCAGCAGCGCCTGTAATTAGGAGAGAAAGGGCAAAAATGAGACTGTGCTTTTGCAGGAAACCGAACTATAGTATAGGGAGGCTTAGGCTTCAGAGGTACCTGGATCAGTTTCTCAACAGAATTGGGGGAAGAGGTGTCAATTCTGGTACTGATGTGAGGGGGTTTTCATATAGAAAATTCCTTCAAAGATAAGGAGGGATGGGTAGTAGGGTTATGGGGATGGATAGGGTGGTTTCAATTTATGTGTCCAATGTGGTGGGTGAACCATTGGAGGATAAGGTTAAAAATGGACCATGTTAGTTGGGGGGGGGGGGAGAAGACTTCAGTCTAGCACTTTATCCCCTATGGGACCGGTCTTCCTCAAAAAGAGAGGGGTGAGGAATCAGAAAGCATTGGAGTGCATTTATGCAGCACTTTGATTTGGTAGACATGGCGAGGGAGATACACCCCCCACCAACAGGGAATTCACTTTCTAATCAGCCCCACATGATAGCTTCAGTAGGATAGATTTTAATATTGGTGGATCAGTTGGGGATGGCAGGAGTGCAAGCAGCAGGTATTGATCCTATGACTTGGTCAGATCAGGGGATGGTATGAGTGACGATTTGGATAGGAAGCCAGGGGGCTAGGGTTGCCAACTTTTTCACCGAGAAAAACCCGACACCTTTGGCTCGCCATGCTCCACCCATTCTCCTCCCCTAGTCCCACCCTTGCCCCGCCCCCAGCCCCACCCACAAAAATTACCGAGGATACGTGTAGGCTAACTTCCTTGGTCAGATAATAATTAAACTGGGAACCCCAAAATCCAAACATGAAATGTACAACACTGGAGAAATAAAACTATAAAGTAATTTCCTCTTGCACTAAACAAAAACGCAAAGATGTTAGCAATACACACTTCCCAGACCAGACATATTCCAGTTAATAAATTCAAAATAAAAAGTATTTTTCTACCTTCTGTTTGGGCATTTTATTTTTCAGTTGCAATTTCTCCAGTCACTTTCTTCTGGTTTCTTCGTGTCTTCTGCGAGCTATCCATTTGTCCTTTCTTCTCTTTTAGATGTTTTCCATTCTCTCTATATATCTGCTTTAACATACTGATTGTTTCCCTTTTGCTCTTTCCCCCAATTCTTTCCTTATCCTTTATCATCCATTTAAATTTCACCCTTCCATTCTCAAGCCCCTCTTACTCTCCCAATACCCGACCCATCATAGACTTTTCTTCCACACAAAATATTTTTTCCCCTCTCCATTCTCATTCCCCATCCATTCTAGTCCTCCCCCAAAATCAGTTCCCTTATAGTTCTAGACCCACCCAGCATCCACTCCCTTCTAGTCCCATTCTCCCATGCACCACATCAGCCCATTTCCAGTCCTATTCCAGCTCTTCATAAGCCCATTTCCAGTGCTAGCCCTCACATCACAGGCCATTTCCAGTCCTAGCCCCCGCCCCCCAATCACAGCCCATTTACAGTCCAAGTCCCCCATCACAGCCTATTTCCAGTCCTAGGCCCCCCACCATCACAGCCCATTTGCAGTCCTAGCCCCCCCCCCCCACCATCACAGCCCATTTGCAGTCCTAGCCCCCCTAATCACAGCCTATTTCCAGTCCAAGTTCCCCCTCCCTCCACCATAGCCCATTTCCAGTCCAGGTCCCCCCCCCCCCATAGCCCTTTTCCAGTCAAGGTCATCCCCCCATCACAACCCATTTCCAGTCCATGTCACCCCCTAGACCTTTTTCAATACTGGTCCCCCCCCCCATCACAGCCCATTTCCAGTCCAAGTCCCCCCCCCCATAGTCCTTTTCTGGTCCAGGTCCCCCCCATCACAACCCATTTCCAGTCCAAGTCCCCCCCCCATAGCCCTTTTCCAGTACAGGTCCCCCCCCATCACAGCCCATTTGTAGTCCCCACCTCCCGTGCAGCTGCTGCTCCTGCTTCTTACTGAGCAGCATCTGCAATAAAGTTAATTTAAAAGTAAGGAAACCTGTGAGAAACCCTCAGCTCCTATGAAACTCCTGCAGGGTCCCTGGCTGAAAAGGAAGTGACATCAGAGGGGCGGGCACTGCAGAAGGAGTTTCATAGGGCCGGAAGGCCCCTCACAGGATTCCTTACTTTTAAATTAACTTTATTGCAGCCGCTGCTCTGTCAGAAGCAGCAGCAGCGGCTGCAAGGGGGGGCCAGGACTGTGATCGCAATCGCGATCGCAAGCACAAAGCCGGTTTTCTGCTCTGGCTGCTCCCAATCTCGCAGCCAGAGCAAAAAAACGGCTTTTCAATGGCCGGTTTCGGTTCTCTGCCGGCAGCCGGCCCGACCACAGGAAAACCGGCCAGGCCGGCTGAAAACCGGCTGGTTGGCAACCCTACAGGGGGCACAAGAGTTTGGCACCTCAATTAGAACTTAAGCTATCATCCACTACCTGCTTATTTTAAGACTTGTATTAAAGGAATACCTCAATTCAGTGACACTGGAGAGGTTAGTAGGGTCACTCTTGGGGGGGGGGGGTCTCAAAGCAGTCATTGATAGGTGGTTCATTATGTGGGTGTCTAGGCTTAAAAAGGCTTGGGAGCATAGGGAGAAACAACTACACTGGGGGTGGGGGGGGGGGAATTCTGGGAGCAAATCCTAACCTGGCAGCTAAGCAATCCTGGAAACATGTAGGGCAGGTGAGGGTCAAATTGCAGGCCTGACAGGCCAACAGGATAGCCTATGCATTAAAAAGGGGGGGGGGGGGGGGAGATAGGTTGGGTCCTGGCAAAGCTCTTGAAGAGACAAGTAAATCATAATTGAGATCCAAGGGCTGAATGGCAAAGTAATCAGGGAGGAGAGTTTTATCCGGTAACAGTTTACAAGATTTTATAGGGAATTATATGCCCAACAAGGGCATATTGATGACACAGGGATCCAGAAATATCTGGAGACCATTGAACTACCAAAACTGGAAGAGGCAGCAGGGGGAGATCCTTGATAGAGGCAGCAATTAGTGCACTGCTACCAGGAAAGGCCCCTGGCTTGGGACAGGCTGCCAGGGACCTTTTATAAGACCTTATGGGAGGAAGTCAGTGAACTTATGCAGAATATGTGTAATGGGTTGATTGCAGAAGGAAGGTGGGGGGAAGAGTTATCCAAGAAGATGTTAAATGGCAGGGATCACTGCACTGCCAAAGGGTCCCAGCCTGCCTTCAAGGTGAAGCTTGTACAGGTCAATATCCCTTATAAATGTGGATGTCAAAATTATGGGAAAGATCCTGGCTATGTGCTTGGCCCCCTGGATGCAGACACTTGTACAAATATGAAAAGAATAGTGGAGTTATTATAGGCAGCCTAAATCGGGAAGGAGTAGTTATGTTTTTATCCATAGACTCTGAAAAGGGATTTTATAGGCTTACTCTAGGCACTGGGTGGGCATAAATATGGGAGGGTTTATTACTGTACTCTTATACTGGAAAATTGTGAATGCCCTGACAAATAAGGGTTTGACAAAATGTTAACTACACAATGGAGAGGGAGACATGTTATTTGAAGCTGTTAATGATTAGTGAAATTAGCATATAATATGGTTAATGTGGTCCTTTCTGTTCTCCAGGAACAAACAGGAAGTCAGTCCTCCCTTACGGGTGACGTCGGCACCGACGGAGTGCACATGGAGAAATTCGCCAGCTTTCAAAGAAAGCCTTTGAGATTGCTGCCCTGCATGCATGGTCCTCTTCCCGCCCAAGGGTGCCATCTTGCTCTGTCTCCCTTTTTCCATGGAGCCCTTCAAACTCACGTCCTCATCCCTTGGAAAACGTTTCTCAGCCCTTTGGCACTTTTTTCCAGTTGCACTGGTCCTCTCCCATCCTCCGATGCCCCCTCTTTGGCTATGGGCCAGGGGATCTTTTTTTTCTCTTATCTTTTTCCCTTGTCTAGTTTTTCATATTCGGGCCCTTTTCATGCCCTTTTTCTGCCCACTGGCCTCAAGGGTCTTTGACCTCGCAGGGGATCTTTATGCCTCCATGGCCACCGGCTTCAAGAAATGTGACAGATGCTCCAAAAACATGCCACTCAAAGGCACCCACGACTGTTGCAAAGCGAGCAGAGCTCCGGGTAATGGTTAGCCCCCAGGCACCACAGACAAGAAAATGCCCACTAAGGACTTTCAAAGATGTAAGCAGAAATCAGACATTTTCCATAGGTCATCACCTGAGTCCCCGGTGGTGCCCCACTCCTTTGATGCACAACCTATGGGGTCCCCCGCAGTGACCCTGCGTCCCAAGCATCACTCTGACCAGGGTTTGTCAGAGGTGGAACGGCATAAGAAGAAGAATACATAGTAACATAGTAAATGACGGCAGATAAAGACCAGCATGGTCCATCCAGTCTGCCCAGCAAATATGCGGCAAGAGTAGGTGCACCCGTTGCTCCATGCAGGCCACCCCTAATACGACCTCAAAGATGCTGTAGGGGGCTCCGGACAAGTGTGAGCAGTCTCGCGCTCATTTTCTTAGCCCTCCCCAGCACACCCGAGAGTTGGACAAGGAGCGGTCCCAAAAAGGTACCTCATACAGATACAGAAGCTCTGGCGACAGTGCCCAGTCTCCTGAGGGTCGTCCTGGTGAGGATCTCCTCTCCTTCTCCACGCCAGACCCATTGACCCCGGCACTGGCATCCCAGGGACCCACTTCTGAGTGGGAATCCCATATGCTGTCATTAGAGCACAGCATTTCTGCCTTCCTTGAGCACCCACCTTGGTCCCTTTCATCAGTAAAAGACTCAATGTCTTGTACAGAGTCCAGCATGGGCCTGGTTTTCGAATGGCCCAGCTTCCTCATACCTCCATGGTAGTGGAGTCTGCAATGTGGAAGCAGAAGAGCCCGAAGTCACATTCTTCGGTTCCACCTGGCAGAGAATCCCATACCCTCCACACCCTCGGGCATAAGGCCTACCAGGGATCCATGCTGGCATGCCGCATCCAGGTATACCAATTGTATATGGGTAGGGCTGCCAACCGGCCGGTTTTCAGCCGGCCTGGCCGGTTTTTCCATGGCCAGGCCGGCTGCCGGCGCAGAGGTAAAACCGGCTTTTCTTCCGATCCGAAGAAGTCCGCGGAGTTAAAAAAAAAACAGCCCGCACACCGGAAGGCTTCAGAGGGAGCCGGGGAAGCCCGCGCGAGGCCCCGGCTCCCTCTGTACAACTGCCAGCGTGAAGATCCTTTTCCTTCACACTGGCGGCTGTTTCTGTGAAACCGCGATTGCTGGGAAAGGTTAAAGGCAATGCCCTTTAACCTTTCCCTGCATTCGCGGCTTCACAGAAACAACCGCCAGCAAGAAGGAAAAGGATCTTCACACTGGCAGTTGTACAGAGGGAGCCGGGGCCTCGCGCGGGCTTCTCTGGCTCCCTCTGAAGCCCCTCAGACAGCCGCGGTGCTAGTCGGGGGGGGGGGGGAGAGGCCAAGGACTGCAAGGGCTGTGATGGGGGGGACTAGGACTACAAATGGGCTGGGGGGGGGAGACCTGGACTGGAAAAGGGCTATGGGGGGAGGGACCCTGGACTGGAAAAGGGCTATGGGGGGGGGGGACTTGGACTGGAAATGTTGCTGTGATGGGTGGGGTGGGGGACCTCGACAGGAAAATGGCAATTAGGCGGGGGGAATGTGGACTGGAAAAGTCCTATGGGTGGGACTGGGAATGGAAATGTTGCGGTGATGGGGGGGGGGAACCTGGACTGGAAATGGGCTGTGAGGAGGGGAACTTGGACTGGAAAAGGGCTATGGGGGGGAACTTGGACTGGAAAAGGGTTATGGGGGGGACTTGGACTGGAAATGTTGCTGTGATGGGTGGGGGGGGGACCTGGACTGGAAATGGGCTGTGAGGAGGGGAACTTGGACTGAAAAAGGGCTATGGGGGGGGGGGGACTTGGACTGGAAATGTTGTTGTGATGGGGGGGGACCAGGACTGGAAATGGGCTATGGTGGAGGGAGGGGGAACTTGGACTGGAAATAGGCTGTGATTAGGGGGGCTAGGACTGCAAATGGGCTGTTATGGTGTGGGGGGGACTAGGACTGCAAATGGGCTGTGATGGTGGGGGGGGGCCTAGGACTGGAAATAGGCTGTAATGGGGGGGGGGCTAGGGCTAGAAAGAGGCTGTGATGGGGGACTTGGACTGGAAATGGGCTGTGATGGGGGGGCTAGCACTGGAAATGGGCTGATGAAGAGCTGGAATAGGACTGGAAATGGGCTGATGGGGGCTACAATAGGACTGGAAATGGGCTGATGTGGGGCATGGGAGAATGGGACTAGAAGGGAGTGGATGCTGGGTGGGTCTAGAACTATAAGGGAACTGATTTGGGGGAGGACTAGAATGGATGAGGAATGAGAATGGAAGGGGAAAAGATATTTTGTGTGGAAGAAAAGTCTATGATGGGCCGGGTATTGGGAGAGTAAGAGGGGCTTGAGAATGGAAGGGTGAAATTTAAATGGATGATAAAGGAATAAGGAAAGAATTGGGGGAAAGAGCAAAAGGGAAACAATCAGTATGTTAAAGCAGAAATAGAGAGAGAATGGAAAACATCTAAAAGAGAAGAAAGGACAAATGGATAACTCGCAGAAGACACGAAGAAACCAGAAGAAAGTGACTGGAGCAATTGCAACTGAAAAATAAAATGCCCAAACAGAAGGTAGAAAAATACTTTTTATTTTGAATTTATTAACTGGAATATGTCTGGTCTGGGAAGTGTGTATTGCTAACATCTTTGCGTTTTTGTTTAGTGCAAGAGGAAATTACTTTATAGCTTTATTTCTCCAGTGTTGTACATTTCATGTTTGGCTTTTGGGGTTCCCAGTTTAATTATTATCTGACCAAGGAAGTTAGCCTACACGTATCCTCGGTAATTTTTGTGGGTGGGGGCGGGGCGGGGCAAGGCAGGGGTGGGACTAGGGGCGGAGAATAGGTGGAGCATGGCGAACCACAGATGTCGGGTTTTTCTCTGTGAAAAAGTTGGCAACCCTATATATGGTTATTGTCATGGGGCTGGAGCCATGGAAACTGCAGCTTTAGGAAAAAACCCTGTTTTACATAGAGCTGAAAATGTGCAGAGAGTGCAGTTGCATCGCAGCACAGCCAGAGGGGGCAAGAGTAATCCCACAGAGGCTGAAGCAACGTGCTCAGACACTAATTGTATAAGTGGCAATCAGTTGCACCTGAGGTCAAGCTCGGGACGTTCAAACCAAAACTCCCTTTATAAGGAGAAACAGAGTGCAGCAAGTGGGAAGGAGACGGGGAGGATGGAAGAGAACCTGCAGGACAAGAAGAACGTGGAGCAGGAGAGATTCCACGCAGAGCCAGCCCAGAGGGATAGAATCCAGAGGAAGTTTACTCAGACGGATAGAGTCCAGAGGGGCAGAGCACAGAGGGATGGAGTCCAGAGAAAAGCTACCAGAAGAAACAGTTTGTCTGGTAGGAGTGACTCTCCCAGCCCAAGTAACCTTCTTGGATCTGGATTACAAGGAGCAAGGAAGAGAGGTTCCTATTATAAAGATACCTTTTCAGAAAACCACAGAGAGTGGAAATCCTTACCAGGTTTTCCTGAATTCCATGAAAGCAAAGCACTGCACAGAAAAACCTATCTCCCAAGAGAAGTACGTCAGAAGGAGAGCTCTAGGTGTGGCAATTCCAGGAAGCCAAGGTATGCTGAATCTTTAATTCTAAAGGAAAGCCTTGCTAATAGAAACCCTGTTAAAGCAGCTATTCCCTATAAGGGGAGGGGAAGCAAAGCAGAGCTTTTTAAGACAATACCTCACAGCTTAACAGGCAAGTTTTATTGGAAGCAAGATAGACCCTGTAAGTTTGTAACAGGGAGTGAAAACTACTACTCAAGGGAAGAAGCCAGTGATGCTGAGTCTATGGAAATTGAATGTGAGAATATTATTCCTATGCCTCAGGAGGAATCCATGGACTGTAATTTCTATACTGCAGCAAGTATTGAATCCTTGCTAGAATTGTAGATAGAAAAGAACTGTGCAACAGATGCTGAACCTTATAACCGTTTGTTTGCTGAATTGTTTAAATTGCTTTGAACTAAAAGAAGCCTCAGCTAGGACTTGCATACAACTGTGAAGCCTATAACAGTTATCTGCTTGAATATTGGTGGAACCCCTTTTTGATAAAGAAAGGACTGTCTTTATTTTCTACTTGTCTTAGTGAATCATTGCGTTACAGGGGAAATAAAGCCTTGTTACCCTACATTCTTGGCTTGGATCATTTGTGCTCTCAAGGAGTTTGAACTACAAGGACCAAAATGCACTAGGCCCTTAAAGTCACATCGCTCCTTAAAAATAATAAATGCGCCGGATGCCCTTATAGCCACTGGCCACTGGGGGCACCTGGTGACATAATGGCATAGTTGTTCAGATACTGGGATAACGCCCTAAAACATACAAGAAAGAAAGAAACCACCAGTACTAAGCCGAGGAAAACTTGGACTGAAAAAAAAAAACAGGACCGGAACTGAGTAAAACCCGGACCGGAAGAGGAAAACCCGGACCGGAGGATGAAAATTCGGACCGGAAGGAGGAAACCAGGAGATGAGGTCTTGAGTTTGCTGTCAGCAGTCATAGAGGCCTACGCCGTGGAGCTGCTGCATCTTTTTCTGGAAGCTGGAATCTACTCTGCTACCAGGTAAAAGGTAGAGGGGCAGATTTGTGTGGATGCTAGTTTGAAAAAAAAAAAAAAAAGAAAGGAGAGGAAAAGTGAGGGCTGAGTGTGTTATTGGACCACACTTGGTTTTGTTTCTCTTCTCTCTATTTCTCTAGGGAATCCCATTGACATGGAGCAGAAAGAAATACTTGCTTGGATGGCAATGCAGTTCGACAAGCAAAGGGAACTGGCTTGTCAAACACAGCAGCAGGCCATCCTGGCTCTGCAGGAGCAACAGAAGCCCGTCCTGCAGCTGATGGAGGCTTGGGCAGCCCAGCTACAGAAGGTGCAAGAGGAAGCCTCCAGTCATCTGGGACAGAGTTCTGGACTGGGCAGCTGTCCGGTAGGACCAGGGGCCTATGATTCTTTGATCTTAGGGAAGTTAGCAGTTACCGATGACATCGATGACTTTCTCGACTCCTTCGAGAGAATTTTTTTTGTTTTTGTTTTAGCTGCATTTATATCCCGCTTTTCACCGGGTCAAAGCGGTTGGGGGATACATTTAACACGAGGGGATATGAGACACATACACTAATACAGGGAACATGGGCAATGGAGGGTTAAGTGGCTTGCCCAAGACCACAAGGAGCACCTGTGGGACTAGAAACCCCAGTCCTTCCGGCCCAAGGTTGCTGTCCTCTAGTGGGATTTGAACCACCGACCTTTCCGACCTGTAGTACCTTGCCCCAACCACTAGGCCACTGCTCCCTCCAAGTTCGGTGAGATGGCCGAAAGAACAGTGGCCTATTAGGCTGGCAGCTTCTCTCACCGGGGAGGCGCTGTCGGCCTATAGGGAAATGCCCACTTCGCTAGCAGGTGATTATACCGAGGTGGTGAAGGCCATCCGGGAGCGCTTAGGCCTAACTCCCCTCGTATATAATCGCATGCTGCGGGCCGCACACCTTAAGAGAGGTGAGACCCCAAAGGCATTGGGACACAGGCTGAGAAGCTTAGCCGGAAAGTGGCTAAGGCCTGATGGTAAAACTGTTGAAACACTTATGGATGAAATAGTCCTAGAGCAATTCATGTCTGCAGTGCCCAACAATGTGCAGAGCTTCCTGCAGAACTGTCGCACCACTGCGGAGGCCATTGTTTTGACAGATAGATATTTGGAGGCGGAATTGGCCACCCAAAATACAGAGGAGGTCTCAAAGAAGGCAGTGGGTGTGTTCAAGCAGTCCTCAGGAAGTCTCTCACATTGTAAGACTCATGATGTAAAATATGATAATGCTGTATCAAAGAGTTATGATAAAAGATGTTTTACCTGTGGAAAAACAGGTCACGTAAGAAGTGAGTGCCAAGCATGTACTGCTCTCATAGGTGAGAACAGAAAAACACCATGTGAAGGTTTGGTGTTGGACGTGACTGTACAAGGGGTTCCGGCCAAAGCTCTTCTTGACTCTGGTGCGGATCAAACGATGATCTCTCGCCAGCTTTGGTCAGTGATTAAAGAGCGAGCAGAATCCGCACCAGATCAACCAGAGGGCAAAGTGAAAATAAAATGTGTTCATGGGGCTGCCACATTTTACCCTGTATACAACCTAATTGTAAGAGGTTTGGGAATAATGAAGAAAATGTTGGTTGCTGTTGTACCCAGGTTACCTCAGGAGTTAGTCTTAGGCCGAGACTGGCCCCAGTTTAAAAGAGGCTTAGAAGAAGGTTTAAACCCCCGTGAAGTTTTTGTCTCTACTGGTTCCCAGGCGGAAACTTCAGAAAAGCCTTCTTGTTCACAGGAGACAGTTTTGGAGGACCTTCCATCACACGATGATTTAATAAGTGATCCCTCTGAAAAAGAGAAGAAGTCAAAGGCAGAAAAGCGTAAAGAGAGGAAGTGCCGCTCTCAAGGCCGAGCAGACTTGGAAGCAGGGAGGGGACTGCCCTGGATTCCATCTGAGGTGGTGGAAAAATTCCCTTCTTTTATAAAGGAGCAAAGGAATGACCCCGCGCTAAAACGTGCATTTGAATACGCCCAGAAGGAAAGAAAAACCTTTCCAAGGTTTATAATGGAAGAGGAAGTACTATACAGGGAAAGTATAGACCTGCGGACCCAAAATGTGCGGAAGCAACTAGTAGTTCCAAATACCTTTAAGTCCGCAGTACTGAGGTTGGCTCATGACCACCCAATAGGCGGTCATAAGGGGGTACAGGGGACCCTTGACCAAATATTGACTAGGTTTTATTGGCCTGGGGTGTTCAAAGAGACCTCACGATTTTGTGAGTCCTGTGCCTCTTGCCAGCGAGTGACCTCCATACATCCACCAGAGGTGCCCTTACTGCCGATGCCAATAATTTCGGATCCCATACGAAGGTTGGCAATGGACATAGTAGGACCTCTAGTCAAAACCCCCAGAGGATTCCAGTATATACTGGTCGTCATGGATCAAGCCATGCGTTTCCCATGGGCGATGCCCTTAAGGAACATATCAGCAAAATCCATCGCCACCGAGCTCATAAAGCTATTTTGCGAAATAGGATTTCCTCAGGCAGTGCTGACAGACAGAGGAAGTAATTTTATGTCCAGATACCTAGCGCAGGTCTGGGACGCTTTCGGGATCCGCCATCTTAAGACATCTGCTTATCACCCCCAATGTAATGGGTTGGTTGAACGAATGAACCAGTTCATAAAACAGATGTTGCGACGGTCCTTAGATGGAGAAATGACCGAATGGGATATGATGCTCCCATTCATATTGTATGCGTGCAGAGAAAGGACGCAAGTTTCTTTGGGTACATCGCCGTATGAATTGTTGTACGGGAGATCACCCAGAGGAGTGCTGGACATTCTCCGGGAACAATGGGTGGAACCAGTGGAAGATGAATTGGGCATACCACAATTTTTGAAAAACTTAAGAAGCCGTCTAAAGCGGACTTCTCGGCTAGCCGAAGAGAAGCTGAAGGATAGTCAGCAGAAGCAGAAAAAGTATTATGACAAAGGTACTAAACCCAGACAACTTACTGCCGGTGAGAAGGTGGTAGTTTTGGTATCCAGGCCTATCCCGAAGTTTGAAGCCCAATGGAGGGGGCCTTATACGGTAGTCAAACCACTTGGTCCTACCTCTTATTTAGTAAGAGATACAAAGGGACGTGAACAGACATACCATATAAATCTCCTTAGACTTTGGCGTGAGAGACTGGCTTTGTTTACATCAATTAAGAAAGGATCCCAGTACATGGCATTGCACCCATATCGCTACAAAAGAGAAAACAGAACAAGAGCGGCATTGTAAGGCAGATGCAAAAGCTACGATTACGAGCTGTAGTGAAGATGAACACTCAGCCTGTAATATTTTAAGACAGGGGATATGTCATGGGGCTGGAGCCATGGAAACTGCAGCTTTAGGAAAAAACCCTGTTTTACATAGAGCTGAGAATGTGCAGAGAGTACAGTTGCATCGCAGCACAGCCAGAGGGGGCAAGAGTAATCCCACAGAGGCTGAAGCAACGTGCTCAGACACTAATTGTATAAGTGGCAATCAGTTGCACCTGAGGCCAAGCCCGGGACATTCAAACCAAAACGCCCTTTATAAGGAGAAACAGAGTGCAGCAAGTGGGAAGGAGACGGGGAGGACAGAAGAGAATCTGCAGGACAAGAAGAACGTAGAGCAGGAGAGATTCCACGCAGAACCAGCCCAGAGGGACAGAATCCAGAGGAAGTTTACTCAGACAGATAGATTCCAGAGGGGCAGAGCACAGAGGAATGGAGTCCAGAGAAAAGATGCCAGAAGAAACAGTTTGTCTGGTAGGAGTGACTCTCCCAGCCCAAGTAACTTTGTTGGATCTAGATTACAAGGAGCAAGGAAGAGAGGTTCCTATTATAAAGATACCTTTTCAGAAAACCACAGAGAGTGGAAATCCTTACCAGGTTTTCCTGAATTCCATGAAAGCAAAGCACTGCACAGAAAAGCCTATCTCCCAAGAGAAGTACGTCAGAAGGAGAGCTCTAGGTGTGGCAATTCCAGGAAGCCAAGGTATGCTGAATCTTTAATTCTAAAGGAAAGCCTTGCTAATAGAAACCCTGTTAAAGCAGCTATTCCCTATAAGGGGAGGGGAAGCAAAGCAGAGCTTTTTAAGACAATACCTCACAGCTTAACAGGCAAGTTTTATTGGAAGCAAGATAGACCCTGTAAGTTTGTAACAGGGAGTGAAAACTACTAAAGGGAAGAAGCCAGTGACGCTGAGTCTATGGAAATTGAATGTGAGAATATTATTCCCATGCCTCAGGAGGAATCCATGGACTGTAATTTCTGTACTGCAGCAAGTATTGAATCCTTGCTAGAATTGTAGATAGAAAAGAACTGTGCAACAGATGGTGAATCTTATAACCGTTTGTTTGCTGAATTGTTTAAATTGCTTTGAACTAAAAGAAGCCTCAGCTAGGACTTGCATACAACTGAAGCCTATAACAGTTATCTGCTTGAATATTGGTGGAACCCCTTTTTGATAAAGAAAGGACTGTCTTTATTTTCTACTTGTCTTAGTGAATCATTGCGTTACAGGGGAAATAAAGCCTTGTTACCCTACACTCTTGGCTTGGATCATTTGTGCTCTCAAGGAGTTTGAACTACAAGGACAAAAATGCACTAGGCCCTTAAAGTCACATCGCTCCTTAAAAATAATAAATGCACTGGATGCCCTTATAGCCACTGGCCACTGGGGGCACCTGGTGACAGTATGTTCCTTTGCGATCTCGCTATAGAGCTTGGTGGCTTCGCCACGGGCCTCAAAGGTGTCCACCTTTTCAGATTCCAAACTCTTCTGAGATCTGTTGCAGACTGCTTGAAATACTGTTCTCGTGCTGCATATGATGGGTTTGAGTCTTCCACTCGGGTGGCAGCAGCTGGCATTTGAGCCTGGTGTTAAGCATGGCTCCAGTCCTCAGACCTGGAACAGTGGGTCCAGGAGAAGCTCTTGGATGTTCCCTGCCTCGGTGAACAACTGTTTGGTAAGCCCATGGAGGACAAGGCAACCAAAATCAAGACTGAGTTCGTAACCCGTACCTGTCTCTCTTGGAAGACTTCATCACTTCCTTGGAAGAAACAGCATAGCAAGAAGCCCTTCTTTCAGAGGAAGGGGCTTCCTTACTGGGGATACCCACCCAATCCACCCACCCCAGTGCTGGAGCCCAGCGGCCAAGGCAAGGGCAGAGCTCAGGGCCACCATAAGCCTAAGTGGCCCAAGACCCAACCACCGGTGCCACCCCAACCAGCTCCAGGGTTTTGATGCCACATGCATAGCCTCTTGTCCCCCGGTGGCGCTCCCACTTGTAGGAGGACATCTGTCCCTTTTCACCTCTGAGTAGGAGGCCATCACATTGGCCATCTGGACAGACTTCCCCCTCCCTTCTCCCCAGTGGAGCCTACTCTGCTTCTCTCACCCCAGGCTTGCTTAAAGCTAGTGTTGGACAGCCTCCTTGGTCAATGGGCAGTCAAAAGGGTCCTGCCGCATATCTGGGGTTGGGGGTTCTACTCCTGTTATTTCCTTGTCCCGAAGAGGACAGGGGGCCTGTGCCCCATCCTCGACTTCAGAAACTTGAATGAATTTCTGGTGAGGGAGAAGTTCAGAATGCTGTTGCTTGGTGTCCTACTGCCCTTCCTCTGGCAGGGTGATTGGCTATGCTTCTTGAACCTCAGAGATGCATACGCCCACATTCCTGTTGACCCCAAGCACAGAAAGTTCCTGCATTTCAGGGTGCAGTGGGAGCACTATCATTACAGGGTGCTCCCCTTTGTGCTCACGTCTGCCTTGCGAGTCTTCACCAAATGCCTGTCGGCAGCTGCAGCTCACCTCCGGCTGCAGGGCATATCCGCCTGCCCCTACCTAGACGATTGGCTCATCGCAGGTGCACTGGCTGGGGAGGCATGCCTCTCAGCATTGCGCACAGTCCTCCTTGAGCACCTCAGTTTCCTGATCAACTACTCCAAGTCCCACCTTGAACCGCTGCAGGCACTGGACTTCATCAGCGCACAGCTCGATATGGAATGGGCGAACGCCTTCCTCCCTCGGGCACATTTTGCCTCCCTCTGTGCTCTGGCTGCCAAGACCCAAAGCCAAACCAGAGTCTCAGCGTGGGCCATGCTGCGCCTCCTGGGGCACATGTCCTCGACAGTGCATGTTATTCCCCACGCTCGCATGCATATGCAAGCGGCTCAATGATGCCTCACAGCGCAATGGTCCCAAGCATCGGGCCAGCTCCAGGACCCCATCTCGATCTCACGCAGCCTGTCCAGTTCCCTGGATTGGTGGCAGAATCTCCGATGCTTACTTCGGGGCATGCCCTTCCAGGCTCTGCAACATGAGCTCATCCTGACAGATGCCTCGCTGTCGGACTGGGGAGCCCACTGTGGCAAATTCCATACACAGGGTCAGTGGTCACCCAAGGGAATCATGGCAGCAGATCAACCTGCTCGAACTCTGAGCAGTCTGGTTAGCCTTTAAGGTCTTCAAGCACCACTTGTGGGGCAAGTCAGTGCTTGTGCAAACCGACAAAGGTCATGATGTTCTACATAAACAAGGAAGGGGGTACTATGGCTTTGTGAAACCTAATGCTATGATCATTTGCCTTCCAATCCAGGTTAAGCAGCAAATACATGAAGCTTCCACCATAAGCATGTGAATGCCTGACAATGGCTTGCAGAGCCTGCTGTGATGAAACAGTAAAGGCAACAAGTGAAAGTGAATATTTGTATAAACAGGAACCAGATGTTTCTTTAGCAGGATGAAAGCAGAGATATTGCTAAGTTATATAACCTCTAGCAGGTGACTGGTAGGCACACACAGTTCAGCTGCTATGCTCACACTCCTGCTGGCAAGCTTGCTCTTCCTTATGCTGCAGTTCTGAGCAAATAGGACCCACCAACCAGCTGAGTGGTATGTTGCTGGCAAGGTAAACCATCACCTCATCCAAAGATTCTTTAATTTCTTCAGCTGACTCTTGCTGGTTGTGAGAAGTTGGTCAGATACATCTCTGAAAGAGGCAGCAGAGTGGAAGTTCTGGTAGATGTTTCCAGCCATACAGCTAACACGCTGGGCTTGGTTCAGGATGTTTTGGGGCAAACTTTGGATGCTGGCTAGTAGAGTCAGGCAGCTGGTCTTGAGCTGGTGAGCTAGGTCTTGAGCAATAGCTAGGGCTTGTGATTCAATATGCTGGAGACAGAGAAACATTCTTCAGAATCCCCCAGACCATCTGTGTCTGCTACAATATGTTAGTTTATAGAGCCAGACTGGCCACACATGACTCAGGCAGCACCTCAGGCAGTTGCCACGACTTGGTGTTTCCAAGGACTAACTAAATTGCTCTGGTCTGCTGTTTGCAGAGACTATTCCTATAATGAAGTGACAAAACTACTGTAGCACCCATCCTGTAAAGCCAGTGATTGTTTAGGGTAAAATGGAACTTGACAATGAGGTTGTCTTTTTGGCAAGCCTGGTACTCTGAATGTGAGCATCTATGTTCCTCAAAAGCATTGGAAAAACCAGTTAAGCTGTCCATATATAGGATCTATTCTATTTCTAATCAGGTGTTATCTAAACTTGGTGAATGTTATCAGATTCTGGAGCAGTCTGTGGTATAGCTAAGGACAGTTAGCTTCAAAATCCTTGTACCTGTCCACCGTGTTCTCTGCACCCACTCCCCCCCCAGTATTTGGCTGATGTCGTTCACTTCCATACCCCTGCGTGCTCTTTACGATCTTTGCATCTCAATCGTCTACATCTCCCTTCCCCCTCATGTGCTCACCTCCAGTCCACACACTCCTCTGCTTTCTTTTTCATTGGTCCCGCCCTCTGGAACTCCCTACCCTCCTCTATCCAGCTTGAACAAGAACATACCACCTTCAAGAACAGTCTCAAAATCCACTCTTTGCCCTTGCCTTTGACCCCTCAGAGTAATCTTACTCTCCCTCTCCCCACTTTTCTCTCTCCTCCCCTCTGTCTCGTTGTATGATTCTGCTGGTTTGCTTTCCTATCCACTATTGTAACTTCCTTTCCTCTTTTCTGCCACTTGGTTTTCTATATATGTTATGTAAACCGCTTTTATGTTATTGTTTAGCGGTATATAAAGTTAATAAACATAAACATGACTAGGTAGTGCTGAGTGAAGTTTGTTCTAGGTTAGAATCTGAATAGCAGATGTTACCAAATCGAGAAGCCAGGTGTAGAAATATACCAGTGTTGTGTAAGAAAGATCTTGTCTTTTATTTTGAAGAAAATTCTGACATCAGTTTTAAGTCTAAAAGCTAACAGATATTAAAAACACAATCCTGGAGGCCTACCAATTAGTGCCTATAAAGCATATGAACCTTGACCATTTACAAGCTCCATTTGCATCATATTCAAGTATGTCCTACATATTTAAGGATATCCCAACTAATCCTGTCTAGTTGGGGTCTCCTGAATTGCTGTTTAATCTTGCTTCTAAAGCATCCAGCCTCAGACCATCTTAAATGTTGATTAGAGCATTATACTTTGGTTTTTGCACAAACAAAGCCTGGACTAGCCAAGATTGCCTAAAGCAGAAACTTCATTGTAACTGCATCTGACAGCCCCACTCATTCAATCATTTCCCCAAGTGTTCAGAATCTAGAATCTATTCACCTCTGTACTGGGAGCTTCCTCTCCACCCTGATAGCCCATGCTTTTCTTCCATGAAACCCAGGCCTGGTACAGCTGCTCCTGGACATCATGCAGTTTCTGGTTGGTATTAGGTTCTTTTGGACAAACGAGGTGTGACAAAAAAGAAATGGGAATATCCCATAAATGTTTTATCACAAAATCTACAGAAAAATTACGCATTGTTTCCTTTAAAGTAATCCCCCCCAGAGTTAATGCACTTCTGCATTTGCTTCTGCCATGTACGGAAGCACTCAGTAAAGTCTCCCTCCTTGAGTTTCCTCAGCTTCCTCATTACAGTGGCCTTGATCTCTTCTACGGAGGTGAAATGAGTTCCTTTGAGCAGTCTTCAGCCTGAGGAAGAGCCAGAAGTCACACGCTGCGAGATCTGGGGAATAAGGAGGGTGGTCAAGAGCTATGATCTGTTTGTTGGCCAAGAACTGCCTCACACTGAGCACAGTGTGTGCAAGCACATTGTCGTGGTGGATCAGCCACAACTTGCCTCTCCACAGAGCCCACCTGCTGCGCCAAACCCAGTCATGGAGGCGATTGAGGACCTGCTGGTAGAAGTGCTGGTTGACTGTCTGACCCTCAGGCACAAACTCATGATGGACCACTCCCTTCTGGTTGAAGAATGCGATCAGCATGATCTTGATCCTTGATTTGGATGTGCGTGCCTTCTTGGGCCTGGGTGATGGTCAGGTCTTCCACTGCAGGCTCTGTCTCTTGCTTTGAGGGTTGTACTGGAAGACCCAAGTCTCGTCTCCTGTGATGACTTGGCCAACAAACTCTGGATCTTCTCTGATCTTCTCTAGCAAGTCTCGACAAACATTGATCTGGTGCTCCTTCTGGTTGTCCGATATAAGCTTGGGCACCATCTTGGTGCACACCTACTGCATCCCCAGCTCCTGCACCAAGATGGTCCGCACTGACTCCCTGTTCAGGCTGAGCTCCTCAGCTATCATCCGCACCATTATTCCACACCAACTGATTCACTCTGTCAATGTTCTCAGTCGTCTTTGTTGTAGAAGGCCGTCCTGACTTGGGGTCTTCCTCCAACTCCTCGCGGCCAGTCTTGAAGTATTTGTGTCACTCAGACTCATGCCTTGATATTGCATTTTCTCCATAAGCCTTTTGGAAAAGTTGGAGACACTCAGTTGTGCCCTTCTCCAACTTAACCAGAAATTTCAAGTTGATTCTATGCTTCTTATTTCTGCCACCTCCAGTTGTGTGACAAAGCGATGAAGCAGTGTGCTACAAAAAAACCTGAAAAAGAAAAACAGCATAGCATATTCTACCTCTTCCCTTAACAATGAACATTTCTTTGGGGGAGGGGTGACTACTACATGGGTTTAGCTTAACTTCCAATTAAAACCTACTGAGCATACAGTACTAATTTGTTAATATTTACTAAAAGCACAGAAGCGCAACCTGCACCAACTTGAACGACAGTGGAGAAAGACTCAAGACATCAAATCAAAGCTCTTTATCTACAGGAACTAAAGTCATACCATGAAGCAACCATTAACACCAAAAGAGTACTACAACAACCTCCTCTCATGTTCTATCAACAAACCCAGAGAAGTCTTTGATATTGTCAGATCACTCACCAAAGACCCATTACAAACAAACCAGAACACTCTCAACCCACAGGACATGGCACCCTACCTGTTGACCAAGCACAACTCATCCACTCCCCACAGCCAGACCATACCAGTTTCAAATGAAGAGATCCCCCAAGACCACCACTGGACCGCCTTCAACTTATCGCAAGAGGAGCTCAACAGCATAAATTAGCAACATCAACACCACGACTTCCCCACTTGACCTGTGCCTGGATTCATGGCTCAAAACTACAAGAGACCAATTCCTACCATTCCTTTCTGCCATATCTCTCTCTCAAGGATTCATTCCTCCCTCCCTAAAGCAAGCTTCAATCAGTCTACTACTGAAGAATCGAAGCCTTGACCCACACTCATGAACCTCCTACAGACTCATAAATACCATATCATTCATCTCCAAGGTCATTGAAAAACTGGTACAAACCCAACTGCAGGACCACATTAACCTATATGCACCTCTAGATGTGCATCAACATGGCTTCTGACCCAACCACAATACCACTCATGACCTCCCTCTTAAACTCACTCATAACAGGCATTGAAGCAACCACCCAGGGATTCATCCTACTCTTTCTAGATATCCCAGCAGCTTTTAATATTGTATCCAACCAACTTCTCCTCAACAAACTCCACCACACCGGAGTCCGCAGCACCCCCCTCAGGTGGTTTCACTCCTATCTTACCAATTAAACCCAATGAATAAAAATTCAATCACAAACCTCATCAGATTTTATCTTGCACCAAGGAGTACCCCAAGGATCCTCCTTTTCTTCTCTGCTATTCAATATTTACATCCACCTGCTCTGCACCATTCTTTAACAATTCAGAGTTGAGTACCGAATATATGCAGACAACATCATGAGCTTTACACCACTGTCGCTCCTGACTACTTCGTACTCACAATGCTTCACTGAAATAACCAAATAGCTTCATCGCCACAATTTATCCATCAACCTCAATAAAACGGAGCTCCTACATATCACAAAATATTCCAACTTCAGCTCCCCTGCCTCTATCCAGATTGGCAACAGTGACATCAGAGTCAGTTCTCAGATAAAATACCTCAGAATCCTACTCATCCAGCAACTAGACTTTAAACCTCAAATCCAAAGCATCACTAAAGCAATATACTACAAGCTCAGAACTTTATGGAATCTATGCCCCCTACTATCCACCGACAATTTCCACTCAGTCTGCCAAGCCATCATCACACCTTTGACTATTGTAATTACTTATTTCAAGGTTTGCCTAATCACGCTCTCCTCCCTTTACAACTAGCCCAGAATATGGTGGCTCGTATCATCTTCCGAGTCTCAAGGCAAACTCACATCATTCCTATCATCGAACACCTCTACTGGCTTCCCATCAGCTTAAGAATACAATACAAAGTCCTAACCATCAACCACAAAACCTTAGAAAGCCGAACATCAGAACATCTCCAAACATTAATTCATACCTCGAACTCCAAGAGACCAAGAAGAAAAAGCATCCAAAACCTCCTCAGTCTTCCAGCACAAATACGCAACTGAAAGAAAGCCACAAGAATGAGAGCATTGTCCCTCTACGCCTCTGCCCTATGGAATTCACTACCCCCCTCAATTTGCAAGACCACCTCAGCCACAGATTTTCGCGAACAACTAAAGACTCACCTATTCCTGGGACACTACAGAGATGAGTAGGCCCCAATTCCTACACAATGCCCTTGTGTACAAACAGGCACCTCACCCTACCCCACACCCCTCACCCATAATGCCTACTACCCCACACCACCAACCCCTAATTACCAACCCCCTTCCCCCTCCCCTTCCTCTGTACATAGTCCCTACATATGCTCTGAGCAATGTAGCGAGCCCTAAACTGCACCCTGTTCCTTGTTTGCATTGCATTCACGTTGCACAGTATTACAAATGTTGATTGTTAAATGTTTTAATGTTTCTTTAAATTGTTCCCTGTATCAATCTCAGTTCCATGTAAACCATTTTGACGTGTAGAAAAACAGTATATTAAAACCTGTTAAATAAATAAATAACTTAGGAGCGTGTCACATTTGAAGGCGCACATTCTCACACTCAACTGAGTCCCTTGTCTCAAGCATTAAGGGCTCAGTGCCAATGCACTAATCTTGATCACAACTTTCATGAGAGACAAGCCCAAGAAAGGAAAGAAAACAAGGGGCCATCCCTTTTCCCTGTACCTACATGTCACCATGAACATGCTTTTAGCCACTGAATGAGAATTTACACATATCCCCTATATCCTTTCAGAGGCTCACAAAGAGTAAATATTTTATACTGCTTTTCTCATTAGCAAAACTACATTACAGTTAAATCATTCTAGGGTTTTACACTGGATGCACCCAATTCATATGACCACCCCAAAGATCAAACAAGCAAACCACTCACCCTTTGGGTAGATTCACTTTTGACATCTCTGGATAGCACTAAGGCACAGGATCACTAGACAGTGTGGCCAAAACCTCATTGCTTGTGCTCAGATGGGGAAGGGTGATTTAGCAACTGGAAATCAAAAGCCCCTGTGCTGCCAATTTAGGCCCATTCTTAAAATCATATTTTGCATGAGTCAAAAAAGGTGCATATATAAAAAGGATAAGTCCGAGTATGATTGGTTATTAGTGAGGCTCAATTAGGTTTGACTGTGGGGTTATTTAACGTCCTTTAGTACAAGTGATAAGCAGACCAGAAGATCAGCTTTGCTAGATATGAGAAAGGAAAATGAAAAGGAGCAGGGAGAGAACATGATGCATATCCCCCTCCTTTATTTTTAATAAGCCAATTATTTTATTGTCACAGGAAATGCTGGTAATGTTTACCCTCAGTGGCGCCACCGGGCTCAATTTTAACAGAGCTGCAGGAAAGAAAGGAAAGGCAGTTTTTCTCGCGACTCTGGAGAGCCGGGGCCGCCGACCATCAGGCAAGTGCAGGGCCTCCCGTGGGGGGAAGGGGGGTGGCGGCGGGGGTAGTGGGGGTTGAATCTGCTGCTGTCAAGCAGCAGCGGCAGCAGCTTTCCATCTCTTTTTTTTAATTTAAAGGCGGAGTGAGGCGGCTGTTTTGGGAGCATTTGTTGCCTCACTCTGCCTCATTATAGAGCTGTCCCTGGGGAGGAAGTGGAATACGAAAGAGATGACAGGAGAAGAACAGTTGAGAGAAGGGTGGGGAGAGAGATGAGTGAAAAAAGGGGCAAAGTGGAGAGATTGAAGAAAGGAGAGGGTTGTGTTGAGGGCAGGAGCAAGTAGGAAGGACAGAGGAAGAGATAAAAGGTGAAGGATGAGCAAATTATGCAAAGCTGGGGAAGAGTGAGAGTGGGAAGAAAAAATGTGCATGAGAATAGTAGGTGGAAAGAAGAATGGAAAAGTATAGGTGGGATAAAGGGAAATACAAGGAAAAAGTGAAAACGAAAGAAATGGAACCTAGAACATAAGCAAAAAGAAGATGACAACAGAATGGAAAAATCAAGAGGAAATGCTGAGAGAATAGGATAGGCAGGGCCTAACCAAGGGCTGTGCAAGAGGTGCGGCCGCACAGGGCGCAAATACAGAAAGGGCGCTGATATTATCACTGGACTTCCAGGAAGCTCTAAAAGAGTGCCAGATTCCAACTCTGTTGGAGTAATTTATGTCATAATGCGTCCTTGCTCCATGATTTATATTGGGCAAACCTCATGCCCTTTTAAGAAACGGATTATCGAACATTTGTCAGCCATTCGCAGAGGGGTGGAGTCAGCCCCCCTTGTTACACATTGGATTTTGAAACATCATCCCCTTGAGAATTTACGATGTTTTGTTTTAGAACAGGTTAGGGGTGGTGTGGGGGGTAATTTTCAATGGTGTTTGTGTCGTAGAGAGCAACAATATATATTTCGTTGGAAGAGTATGACACCACATGGGTTAAACTCTCAAGTGGAGTGGCATTGGTTTTTTTGAAATTATAACAACCGGAGTGGCCAATATAAAAGTGCATGCGTTGATTTCGTTCCTCTGCATTTTTTCGTTTAGACGGGAGCCATTTGCAGAAGGAGTATCCTGCGAGGTTTGAGGTCGGTATGGATACGAGTTAAATATGTCTTTTGTTATATATGATAGTAGCCATGATGGTTGTTGGTGTTTTATTATTCTTTGTATTTATTTGTAGAAATAATATATTTCCCTGAAGAAGCCGCTTTGTGGCGAAACTGTGGTTTGTGTTGGGAGAAGGTGATTCCCTTTATAGCAATCCCGGTGGCCTCTGCTTCATGGGAGAGGTTTTACTGTTGAACGTTTTTTTCATCTTGAATAACGGTACAGGTTAGTTTTGGTGAGCATAATATCATGAGGTGTGTTGTCCTGAATCTGATACTATATATGGTTGGTGTTTATTTGCCAATTTGTAATATCTTTTCTCCTTTTCTTAGGTTGTTCATCTAGATTCTGGTTTTTAGTTTGATCTGGTTATTGTGAGAGGTTTGACGATATGACAGTAAGGTGTGACGATTTGTTATAAATAGATGTTTGTTTGGTGTATCAATATCCTTCCTTTTAACATCTTGGGGTGATTTGTTCATCTACATAATTTTTGTTTTCCAGTGACATTTGATGGACCTTATTTGAGTTGGGTCCATAGTATTATGAACACTCGTGAAAGTGCTGCTATATAGGCGTGACACTCAGTGGAGAAGATTGGCTTTATCCCGACACGAGCCACGGTTGGAACAAGAATATTGACAAGACTATCTAAAGATTTTGGGAATAAGAATATTGATAAGACTGTCTAAAGATTTTTAAAGGTTTATTGAGAGTACGAAGGGTTGTGTGTTATTTCTGTTGTGAGTTTTTTTGTGGTTGGTCTTATTATTTGTGTTACATGTTAGTTTTTTGTTGTGTGGTATATTAGCTAAATGCAGTTTATAAAGTCTTATAACACAGTATACTTGTGCTGCTTATGAAAAGATCTGATGATGATGATGTACATTTATTTCTAAAATGTTTACTTATATGTTTAAATATTTTACATATTAAATGTATCTGTATCAATTTTTTTGCAATGAGTGAATGTTTTTTCACAGTAAGAATATGATGAATTTTGGATTTCTTTTATGGATTTGCGCTATTAATAATTGCAATGTGTTTTTGATATTAGGGCATATTTCTAGCTATGATCCTGAGGATAGATCATTGATTTCTAAGGGCCCGATTTTCAAAAGGCATTTACAAGTTTTACAGCCCAAACGGAAAGCTAAATGAAAGGCTTGCAAAATGAAAGGTTTAAGCTGACGAGTGTGTGTCTGTGTGGACAACAGCATGGTTTTGGGAGTGGGGGAGAGAAAGGAAATTAATGCCCATTTGAGGGGAGGAGGAGAAACTTCCTCTCCTATCACTTATCTGAGCTCCATACCCTTTGCCCTCCCTCCCCCAAACAAAGCAGGAAAGCTATGCTTGTGGTTATTCCCTTAAGGCCCTCCTCATGGCTTGTGCAAGGTAATTTGGCACCCTAAGTACCACCTATTCTTGCCGCCCCCTCTCCATACCTTTACTGCTGCGGCCCCTGCTGCGTATGTTCAGGACTAGCCATAACTGTGTATATGCACATTAGTGTTTTAAAGCCTGCCACAGTGTTGGGCATTTCAGCTGCCGCTTCATGGAGGGTGAGGTAGCCATGCCATCCACCAGAGTCTGCCACCATAGGCGACCTCCTAGTTCAATTAGTAGATGAACATAAGAACATAAGAACATAAGAAATGCCATACTGGGTCAGACCGAGGTCCATCAAGCCCAGTATCCTGTTTCCAACAGTGGCCAATCTAGGTCATACGTACCTAGCAGTTTCCCCAAAAGACACAGGTTCTGCAGTGCTTGTACTAGGCCAAGCATTGATATCCTGGGTCCCTTTTTAATAGTGGTTTATGGACCTTTCCTCCAGGAACTTGTCCAAACCTTTTTTAAACCCAGCTATACTAACAGCCCTTACTACATCCTCCGGTAACAGATTCCAGAGTTTGATTACACGTTGAGAGAAGAAATATTTTCTCCTATTTGTCTTAAATAGTTTACCCTGTAGCTTCATTACATGCCCCCTAGTCCTTCTATATTCTGATAGCGTAAACAATTTATCCACGTTTATCCGTTCCACTCCATTCATTAATTTATACACCTCTATCATATCTCCCCTCAGCCGCCTCTTTTCTAGGTTAAAGAGCCCTAACCTTTTTAGCCTCTCTTCATAGGAGTAGCCTTCCATCCCCTTCACCAATTTGGTGGCTCTTCTCTGTACTTTTTCTAATAACTCTATGTCCTTTTTAAGATACGGTGACCAGAATTGCACACAATATTCAAGGTGCGGTCGTACCATGGAGCGATACAGAGGCATTATAATATCCTTTGTTTTATTCTCCATCCCTTTCCTTATGATACCTAGCATTCTATTTGCTTTCTTGGCCGCCGCTGCACACTGGGCGGAGGGTTTTAACATGTTATCCACGATGACTCCTAAATCTTTTTCCTGGGTGGTGGTTTCTAATGTGGAGCCTTGCATCTTGTAACTATAGTGTGGGTTGTTCTTTCCTAGGTGCATAACTTTGCACTTGTCCACATTAAATTTCATCTGCCATTTGGATGCCCAGTCTTCCAATTTATCCAGATCCTCCTGCAGTTTTCCACAATCCTCTTGGGTTTTAACAACTTTAAACAGTTTTGTGTCATCTGCAAATTTGATTACCTCACTAGTTATTCCCTTTTCCAGGTCATTTATGAATATGTCAAAAAGTAGCGGACCCAGTACAGATCCCTGGGGTACTCCACTATTCACCTTTTTCCATTGGGAATATTGGCCATTTAGCCCTACCCTCTGCTTTCTATCTTTTAACCAGTTCCCGATCCACAATAGTACACTGCCTCCTATCCCATGACTTTTTAGCTTCGCCAAAAGTCTCTGATGGGGGACCTTGTCAAAAGCTTTCTGAAAGTCCAGATACACTATATCAACCGACTCACCTTTGTCTACCTGTTTATGCACACCTTCAAAAAAACAGATCAGATTAGTAAGACAAGATCTTCCTTGTCTAAAGCCATGTTGGCTGTCTCCCATTAGGCCATGACTATCTACATGCTGTGTAATTTTGTTCTTTATGATGGCTTCTACCATTTTCCCTGGTACTGACGTCAGGCTCACCGGTCTGTAATTTCCCGGGTCACCCCTGGAACCCTTTTTAAAAATTGGTGTTACGTTGGCGACCCTCCAATCTTCAGGTATTACAGATGATTTTAATGAAAGTTCACAGATTACCAATAACAGGTCTGCAATCTCATATTTCAGTTCTTTCAACACTCTGGGATGTATACCATCCGGTCCAGGTGATTTGCTACTATTCAGTTTATCAAATAGTTGTAATATATCTTCCCGGTGTAGCGATATTTCTCTCAATTCCTCTGCAGTATCACCTTTAAATACCACTTCAGTCTTGGGTAACACCCCTACATCTTCCTCAGTAAAGACCGAAGCAAAGAATTCATTCAGTCTCTCTGCTATAGCCTTGTCTCCTCTTACTGCCCCTTTAACTCCTCTGTCATCTAATGGTCCAATTGACTCTCTCACAGGCCTTTTGCTACGAATGTACTTGAAAAAGTCTTTATTTCGTGTTTTTGCTTCCGTAGCAAGTTTCTTCTCAAATTCCCGCTTTGCCTGCCTTATCAATGCTTTGCATTTAACTTGCCAGTGCTTGTGCTGTTTCCAGTTTTCATCATTTGGCTCTTTTTTCCATTTTCTGAAGGTTGCTCTTTTGGCAGCAACAGCCTCTCTGACCTCACCTTTAAACCATGCTGGCAGTTTTTTGGACTTTCTTCCACTTTTCTTAATGCGTGGAATACAGCTGGTCTGGGCTTCGAGGATAGTATTCTTAAATAACACCCAAGCTTGCTGTAAGTCTTTAACCTTTGGAACCGCTCCTTTTAGTTTTTTCCGAACTATATTCCTCATTCTATCATAGTCACCCTTTTGAAAGTTAAAAGGTAGTACTGTGGATTCCTTTACTATCTGTCCTCCACTGATTAAATCAAACATGATCATACTATGATCACTATTGCCAAGTGGTCCCAACACCCTTA
The DNA here is from genome assembly GCA_033557465.1 of Ichthyophis bannanicus. Lineage (NCBI taxonomy): Eukaryota > Metazoa > Chordata > Amphibia > Gymnophiona > Ichthyophiidae > Ichthyophis > Ichthyophis bannanicus. Next base: position 339,133,726 of record CM066035.1, read on the forward strand.
TTTCTTGCACCAGATCTGGCGTTCCACTAAGGACTAGGTCCAGTATGGCTTCCCCTCTGGTCGGTTCATGAACCAGCTGCTCCAAGAAGCAGTCATTTATTTCATCTAGAAACTTTATCTCTTTAGCTTGTCCTGCTGTGACACTGTCCCAGTCGATACCGGGGTAATTGAAATCACCCATTATTACTACTCTGTTGTGGCTTTTGTTAGCTTCCTTGATTTCTTTGAGCATTTCATCATCCATTTGTTCATTCTGGCCAGGTGGTCGATAGTATACTCCCACTGCCATCACCTTCCCCTTCATAAATGGAATTTCAATCCATAGAGATTCTACAGCATATTTTGTTCCCTGCAAAACTTTAATCCTTTCTGACTCAATGCCCTCTCTAACATAGAGCGCAACCCCTCCACCAATTTGTTCAGCTCTATCATTACGATATAGTTTGTATCCAGGTATCACAGTGTCCCACTGGTTATCCTCCTTCCACCATGTCTCTGAGAGTGCAATCATATCTAACCTCTCATTTAATGCTATATATTCTAATTCTCCCATCTTATTGTTTAGACTTCTAGCATTGGCATACAAGCATTTTAGAGACTGTATTTTATTAATATTAATCTGGCTATTGGTAGGCATGGGTAATTGGGAATCTTTATGCTCTGTCTGCTCCTTACTCAAGGGCATTTGGGCTACTATACTCCCTTTTGGAACCTCACTGCTTTTGGTAGTATCCTTCAAGGATACCTTTGTCCGAACCGTGCGCTCCTGGGTGACTGTCGGCTTTCCCCTATTTTCTAGTTTAAAAGCTTCTCTATCTCTTTTTTAAAGGTTAATGCCAGCAGTCTGGTCCCATCCTGATTAAGGTGAAGCCCATCCCTTCAGAAGAGCCCCCCCTTTCCCCAGAATGTTCCCCAGTTCCTAACAAATCCAAAACCCTCATCCTTGCACCATTGTCTCATCCACGCATTGAGACTCCGGAGCTCTGCCTGTCTTTTGGGTCCTGCACATGGAACAGGAAGCATTTCGGAGAACGCTATCCTGGAAGTTCTGGATTTCAACTTCCTACCTAAAAGCTTAAATTTAGCCTCCAGAACTTCCCTACCACATTTTCCTATGTCATTGGTACCAACATGTACCAAGACAGCAGACTCCCCCCCAGCACTATCTATGATCCTATCTAGGCGGTGCGTGAGATCTGCTACCTTCGCACCAGGCAGGCATGTTACCAGGCGATCCTCACGTCCACCAGCCACCCAGCTATCTACATTCCTAATGATTGAATCACCAACTATAACAGCTGTCCTGACCCTCCCCTCATGGGGACATGGCCCTGGAGAAACGTCCTCGGTGCGAGAGGGTTTTACATCACCTGGAGGACAGGTCCTAGTTACAGGATCACTTCCTGCCACACCAGGGTGATGCTCTCCTGTCACGTGACCTCTCTCCTCCATGGCAACAGGGATGCTGCCAGACTGGAGGTGGGACTTCAGGACTATATCCCTGTAGGTCTCGTCCATGTACTTCTCTGTCTTTCTTATGTCTTCCAGGTCTGCTACTCTAGCCTCTAGAGAACGGACTCGTTCCCTGAGAGCAAAGAGCTCCCTGCACTTAGTGCATATGTAGGACCTCTCACCAACTGGGAGATAATCATACATGTGACACTCGATGCAAAAGACTGGAGAACCCCCATCTCGTTGCTGGACCTCTGACTGCATCTTAGTTTAAAGCTTGTGTTTAGGTCTTTTAAATCGGTATATAATAAGGATTGGTGTAGATGCTTATACTAATAAAAGTGTATCTAATACCCCTAATACACCCTGTGTACCTGAAGCTAATTAATCACAGGTCCTCTGTGTATGACTGATTTGGATTAAGAGCTGCACCTGAGAGCAGCCCCTTTCCTCTAAGATGTCCAAGTACCTATAAAACTACAATTTCCCCAGGGGTGGGTGGGTGCTGGGGAGGGAGGGGGGGAGATAAGTCCTATTAAAGAGGGCAGTTACAAGGTACCCTGTCCTGAACCCTCAGCAGGGGGATGGGGGTACCACACAAAGCCCAGTTAGTTGAGAGAGGCAAGGTAAGTACAGCTGAGAAGGCTGAACTTGCACACCACTAAGACAAACACTAAATAATTAAACAAACAACAGTTAGACAAACAGTAAATAATTAAATAAACAGCTAGAACTCACAGTAAGATGTCCCAGGAGGCAAAAATCCACTCACTAGCAGAGCTCTGTAAAAGTTCAGCCTTTCTCTGATCAGAGAAAAGCAAACTAAAACAGCCTATGCACACGTGGAGAAAACAGGAACAAGGTTACAGGATACCTCAGGGGGAGGGGGTCAGGGGGAGGAGTCACTCAGGCAGGCAAGGACAGGAAAAAGCTTAACAAACAGCAGGCTCTGGGGAGAGAGATTAATTCAAAATGGCTACCACACACACAGGGGGAGGAGTCACTCAGGCAGGCAAGGACAGGAAAAGCTTAACAAACAGCAGGCTCTGGGGAGAGAGATTAATTCAAAATGGCTACCACACAAGGCCCAGTTAATTGAGAGAGGCAAGGTAAGTACAGCTGAGAAGGCTGAAACTTGCACACCACTAAGACAAACACTAAATAATTAAACAAACAACAGTTAGACAAACAGTAAATAATTAAATAAACAGCTAGAACTCACAGTAAGATGTCCCAGGAGGCAAAAATCCACTCACTAGCAGAGCTCTGTAAAAGTTCAGCCTTTCTCTGATCAGAGAAAAGCAAACTAAAACAGCCTCTTGAAGAGAATTACTTTGTAGATTGCAGTGCACCATTTATTGTACTCGAGGTGCCATGCACATGCATATTCCAGAACAGATGAACAGAGCTAAAGAGAGTCTGATTGCAACTCTCCACCACCCTGCTGAAGAAAAACAACCCTACCCTAGAAGAGTATCTCTCTACTGTCCTTGAAGCTTATGGGCCTCAAGCTCAAGTGAAGTTGGTCATCTGCAGACAAAACCTGTCAAGGTTGTCTTGGATCCCAGAAAACCTTTGCCATGGGTACCATGGTATTCTTTAACCTTGAATAGAAGAAGGCATTAAGACCTTTTCAATCAAGAGTCCATCTCCTCTAAAATAATAATAATAATAATAATACTGTTTTTGCTCTCTCTGCAGCTATGGAAAGTGCTCCCTTACCTGATATTATTAGTGCCCAGGTTAAGGAATTTAGTTCCCCCATTACATCCTATACCTCAAGAACACTAAGGGGTATGTTTACTAAACTCCGAAATTGTGCGGGGCCGCGGTAGTGTGCCTGTGCCATATAAGGAGTGGGCGGTTCAGGCAGAGAAAAGAAAAAAAACGGGAGAAAGCGACCGTACTTGTGCGCGTCGCGCTAATGTGCGGGGTCCACATTAGCGCGTGGGAAGGCTAAGTGGCGCGCTGCTAGGCACAGAAAAGAACAGAGCCGTAGTACAACGGTGAAGACAATGACCAATGGTGCAGGGGCCATGGGTTCAATCCCCCATTGTGCGCAACAAAGCTGTTGTCTGAGGCAATAACTGTAATGGGTTAAAGTGCTGTAGGAGGCATATTAATTTTGTGCGGCATAAGGCGGTGCACTGTTAATTTTGGGCGACATTAGGCGGTGCGCTGTTAGGTGTGGGCATCATAAGGCGTAGCACTGTAAATAGTGGGCATTAGGCGGCGCGCTGTTAAGTTTGTGCGGTTTGGGCGGCAGAAGGCGGTGCGCTGCTACGTCATGAAGGCCTAAGGCAGTGCGGCAATGTCCAAACACAGGAATAGAGCCACAGCACAATGGTTAAGACACTGACCAATGGTGCAGGGATCAGGGGTTCAATCCCTCACAGTGCCCAGTGAACAAGGCTGGCTGAGGCATAACGTATTATGGGGATGAGTGCTGTAGGAGGCATATTAGTTCTATTTTATTTATCAGTACAGTCAAACCTCGGTTTTCGTTGGCCCCGGTTTTCGTACGTTTCGGTTTTCGACGTCTTTTCTGACTGAGATGTTGTCTCGGTTATCGGATATCGCCTCGGTTTTCGTTGTGTTACTGAACAGCTGATGGTCCCAATAGTGGCTGGTGCTGCTCCTCCTATGGGCAAGGGCAGGAATGTGGACAAATTGCCAGCCTCCATGTGCCTCCCCAGTCCCGGCAGCACTACCCCCCGGACTCACCGATCGCGTGTTGAAGCGAAAGTCAGCTGAGCAAGAGTCAGAGTCAAGAGCCAAGGATTGCACAGAGAGGAAGGCCCCGATCTCTCCACCGCCTGCCTGTTCCCTGGAGCGCCCCCTCAGGCTCGGAGGTAGCAGGGTAGCTGTCAATGTAAGCAGGAGATGTTGCAGTGCCGTACAGTACAATATCTGTGTGTTTGCTGTCCTGTGGACAATCGGGCAGGTGAGAGAAGTGACAGGAGCTGGGTGTCTGGAACGGATTAATTGAATTTACATTATTTCCTATGGGAAATATTGCTTCGGTTTTCGTACGTTTCGGTTTTAGTCAGTCTTCTTAGAACGGATTAATAATGAAAACCGAGGTTTGACTGTACTAGCAAACTCACTCTCAAAGCGTGTTAACATAAGGCGGCCCATACGGCACATGTTAAAGTTCACTGTCCTTCCCAGGCTGTTCTTCAGGAAAACTTATCATTCAATTTTCAAACTGTATTCAGTATTCAGAACTTCAATTTGATGCAATGCAATTCTTCAAAACAGCTCCTAGGTAAACCATTGTGCATTAAATTACTTATGTTTAAAAACAAATGTTACTCTTCAGGGTCTCGACGCTCAGCTCCGGCGCCTCTATGGCGTTTCAAAAGATTATTTTCATCAGGAGACCTTTATCCTACAACAAATTACATAACATCAGCTTAAGATACTACCTAATTAAAAACATACTAAAATTTAACTAGAAACTAAATAATGTATATCAGGACTTCTCTTCATATTTCGGTGGACATCTTGTTTCTAAAATGTTCTGATGTTCAACTTTAAGTTGGTTAAGGAATGATAGGAGTTTAATACAAACTGGAGGGAGATATATAGGACCATTCAGAAAGTATCCATAGCTGGAAATAACCATCGAAATATGTAGAGAAGTCCTGATATACATTATTTAGGAAAGGTTTATAGATAGAAGTCATCATTTTCTAGTTTTTTAATAATTATTGGATGGCAGTAATCACTATGGCATCCAATTGAGGTGACTTAGGGGCATGATTTCCCGTAGGAACTTCACATAATGATCCACTTCCGGAAACATTCAGTGGGGTTTAAAAGTAGGGTAGGGATTACCATCTCGCATGCGCGGCGTTCCCCCGCAGTTAAGTGAAGGAGGGGAAGCGCAGGCAGCATAACGCAATGTAAGTAGCTGTAGTTTCTAGTTAAATTTTAGTATGTTTTTAATTAGGTAGTATCTTAAGCTGATGTTATGTAATTTGTTGTAGGATAAAGGTCTCCTGATGAAAATAATCTTTTGAAACGCCATAGAGGCGCCGGAGCTGAGCGTCGAGACCCTGAAGAGTAACATTTGTTTTTAAACATAAGTAATTTAATGCACAATGGTTTACCTAGGAGCTGTTTTGAAGAATTGCATTGCATCAAATTGAAGTTCTGAATACTGAATACAGTTTGAAATTTGAATGATAAGTTTTCCTGAAGAACAGCCTGGGAAGTACCTTGTGGTTTGCAACATACGTTGATGAATTTGGAATATTGATAAGATAAAAAATAAAGTTAAATTCTTACATAAGCAAGTTCTATGGACGTATCACTTAATAGTATTGATTAATCTGCGTTCAAAGAAAACGGACCATATTTCTAAGAAAGTTCACTGTCCGCCAAGGCACCCTAGAATGTCCCCTATAGGTCACCATATATGTTGCATCACAGAATAATGTATAGTGCACCTTATATGGACGGCAACCATAAGGTGCCCTATGCCCTATAAAGCACCCTCAGCGGCACCTTTTGGGTACAGTACGCTGCGGGTGTTTTTGCTGGCATCAACATATGTACATTAAATTAAAAAAACTTTGGACAACCCTAGCAAATTACCCCACTGTGGGTTTGAACCCATGACCTCTGGCTTCTCAGGCAGTGAAGTAACCATTGGGCTACAGCTCTATAGCTGCCAGCAAGCCCCTGGCTGGCTGCAGAGAGCCTGCACGTCACCACACAGACAGTCTGCTGTGGTAGCCAGGATAGGGTTAGGCCACCCGTACCCATGATGCACTGCACATGCAAATCAGCTGTCCACAAGATGGGGAATGCACCCCAACAGCTCCCCGGCGTGGTAGGGGGAAGTGGCCGTGTGCACCCACACAGCACCTCGGCCTGGTAGGGGGTACTGACCGGGTGTTTTACTGGCACAGAGTAGCTACACACCGTCACATTGTGCGGGTACTGTGCTCACCCTGAGGGTGTGAAGAGGCACCCAGGACCAGGTCCACAACACCCTCCATGGATGAAAGAGGCCATGCCAGAGCTCCACAGCAGTATTAATCTGTGAGATAGGTAGTTTCTGCAGAAACACCTTGGATATCACTTTCTGTCTTAGTCAGGGGAACCCCTTATGGACACCTAGGTGGGCTATGTACCACCACCCAAGGTTGAAAAACAGGGTCTCCTATCAACAGATCCACATTCTACCTCCCTGCAATGGTGGCAGTAAAGTGGACCATCAACCCGGTCCTGCTGGGGAACAGACACCCTACAGGGCAGTCAAAGCAGCTCTATACACCTCCATAACACAATATCAGACAGACATTAGGCCTGGATATGCTAAGCTGCACCCCACCACTATCTGATATTCTCCTGCAGCAAGCCTTCAGCTGCTGCACCCTGCAAGGCGCTCCATCACGACACAGACCAGCTGAAAACAGTCTGCTAGCTAGTCCTGGTGGAAATGCATGCACCCAGAACTGGGATGGCAGTGCACACCAGCAGATAAGTCAGTGACTGGGCCCCAAAAGGAAACCCATATATATCACATGAGAGAAATACTATATAGCACTATGGGGGTGCCTAGACATGCTGTGGTCACTGCACAGTCAGGGTGAGAGTGATCCCCCAGCAGGACAGAAAGAGGTCACCCTGTCTGTGTAGGTGGTGGCCGGCCACGACAATGTCCCAGGCAGTGCCCTATGCCCTGTGCAGATGCATCCTGGCCAGCCCACCCTGTCTGAGCTATACCCATGGTACCTTGCTGCTCATTATGCACATTGGCAGGCCAATAATGGCAACAGTGCTGGCAGTGTGGGCTGTGGAAGGTGTTTGCAGCCAACACACACTGTATAGACCAGGGGTGGGCAATCTCGGTTCTGGAGGGCCGCAGACCAGTCAGATTGGCAGGATATCTGTAATGCATATATATTGCATGCTTATTTATTAGGGATATCCCGAAAACCTGACTGGTCTGCGGCCCTCCAGGACCGAGATTGCCCACCCCTGGTATAGACAGACACACACTCCCACACGTATGCCAGCATTGTGCTACTATAGAGGAGTTTATCAGCCTTGCCCACCACACCAGTCCTGGGCACAGCACAGGCATGGATATGGTACGCAATACTGTTGGGAGTCACTCCCCAGGGTGGTGACCACTGTCAGAGGCCAGACCTGAAGCACACACCGCAGACATCAGAAAGATTATTATGATGGAGCTCAAAGAGCAAACTGTGCTTAACGTAGGAATGTCTATCTGCCAGTACTCATAGCAAACGTTTGAGAGCTGTGTACCGTATACCCAGGTGTAGGGTGGCATTGCTAAGGTATGCAGGTGCTAGTATTGGGAGATGCACGCAGGGCCCAATGTCCTGCCTCTCCAGGAGGCATTGGCCAATGGGGCCTGTGGGTGTGGGTGTGTCTGCCCCTGTTGGCTGCTGCTTTACGGCAGAGGTTCCCAACTCCAGTCCTGGTGTGCCTAACACTGTTCGGGTTTTCCTGCTGTCCCTCATGAATATGCATGAGCTACATATACATGCCATGGGGGTGGTGCATAGATATGCAGCACAGGCATTTGTATTAGAGGCAGCATGGAACCTGAATGGTGTGTGGTCCTCCAGGACTGCATTTCGGAGACTCTGCTCTAGGTAATGCCCCTGTTCATGGTGTCTGTGCTCGGTGTGGTAAAAGATAGGCGTATTACCAATGCGTATGCCCTCAGCAATAAAGGTTTGTCCTTACTATCACGGTTTAGTTGTGGGAAAAATATGTGGACAGGATTGGCAGTAGCCCCAGCTGGGCTTTGAACCTGTGACCTTCTGTTCTTGCACACACTGTCTGTGTGCACTGCACCACCATGTTGCCACAGATTGGCTGAATTCCCTGGGAGGTCCATGACTGTACATCCGACAGGGCCTGTCTGTTGCAGTGGACGGTGCCATCCTGCACATGGCTAGGCCACTGTCTTCTGTGGCTAGCAGCCACTGCCCCTCCACCACCTGTACCCTTCCGCCAACATGCTGGCATGTCCTTATCGTAGTAAAACCATATGACCTGATTGAGTTGTGGCACTCCAGGCCTGCATTTGGGGGACTCGGCTGTAGGTAATGCCCATTGTTATGGTGTGTGAGCGGTGTAGGGTAAAATATGGGTGTTTGCAACATGCTTATGTTCTCTGCAGTAAAGGAGTGTCTTTACTATCTCTGTTTAGTGGTGGGTAAAATATGGGGACAGGGCTGGCAGGTGCCCCAGCTGGGATTTGAACCTGTGACTCTCTGGTCCTAGAGATACTGGCTCTGTCCGCTGCACCACACTGTGGCCACAGAGACAGTGCAGTCCCTGGAGATAGGCAACCTGGCAAGAAGGAGTCGGAAGCCATGCTCTGCACATTTTTACTGTGGGCTCGTTCACCTTGTCTGGGGACAAAAGTGCAAATACACCACGAAAATGCCTGCAAAAAAAGGGGGAAAAAAGATAGCCAAGCTGGGCAACAGTGTTATTAATGGGCAACCATACAAAACACTCCAAGGAAAGCTCCAATAGCAAGAAATGATTTTTGGAAGGGTCTCCACTCCGTAGACCCTTCCAAAATTCATTTCTAATTTTATGGAGCTTTCCAGGGAGTGTTTTTTGTTGTTGCCCATTAATATCACTGTTGCCCAGCTGAATTACTATTTTTTTTTTATTATGTTTATTTAAATTTTCGACATCAACAACAATACAGCGACACACTAATAACAATACCCCAACTCTCTAACCCCCTCTCCCCCTTCCCCTAACCCTTCCAAACTCCACAACCTACCTCCCCCCTCCCCCCACTAGCCTCTTCCCCCCAAACCCCCCCCCCCTGTCTCCTCATGAGTAAGGGAAAGAGCTCGGAGCAGCTTCAACTTCTCTACCACTCAGGCAGCTCAGCCGAGCTTAAATCCGTTCCAACTCCCACATCCTTTGTCATACTCTCGCCAGGGCTGCGAACTCATCCAAGCATTTCCACTTACTTGGCCGCTCCCTCCATTTTCCGCAGCCTAAGACCGAGAGTCCACCCATCCTTAATTTAGCCTTCCGCCTATTTCTGACCTCCTGTCCTTTCTCGAACCCCGCATATAGGCAAACCATATTCCACCATTGGGTCTCCCCCAACTGAGACGAGTCCTTCCAGCATAACAAAATTAACTTAATAGCAACTGCCATCATAAAGTCAAACAGGAAGGACTGGTCCTTAGGAACCTGCAGGGATTTGTCCTGGGACCGCAAAAAAACAGTCCGCCAGGACAAGTGCCCCTGAACAGCTAACACTTTCAGCATCTTGTCCCACACCGACCGCCAGAAAACCTGAACGTGGGGACACGCGTATAACATATGTTGGAGGGTCCCCTGTGCATTGTTGCAAGACCAGCACTCGCCCGCCCGACTGGTGTCCCATTTACTAAGTCGAGATGGAGTTATAAAAGCTCTATGCGCTAGGAAAAAGAGAGACTGACGCATCGAGGCCCCCTGCACCACCCTACTTAATGGCCCCCATATCGCTTCCCAGTCACCCGGAGATACAGGAGCCCCCAGATCCCGTTCCCACGCCCTCTCTAACTTCAGCAAGGCCCCAGGAACACTCTCTCTCAATAATGCATATAATTTAGAAGCAGCTCCCCGCAACCCCGCATGCTGTTCTAATATCGATCGGAGCTGCCACTCGTCCCCAACTTCACCAACCACTACCCCAGCATGCGACAAGCAATGCCGCAGCTGCAGCCAGCGGAAGTATTGACAGCCCCCTAACCCAAACTCCCGCTGTAGGTCTACAAAGCTTTTCCAGCACTTGCCCTTCAGCAGGTGGCCTAATGTCCATACCCCTTTCACCTGCCATTCCCTCCAGCTAATCACCTTATTGGCAATCTTGAAGCGCGGGTTATACCAAAGGGGCATCTTTCCCAATGAGAAGCTCTCCTCTCCTGTCACCCGACCCAGTCTACTCACCGACTCCTGGGTGTCCCGCACTACCCTTCCCGCTGGGAAGGCGTCAGGAAGCGTCATGCCGACCAACCACTCAAGTCCTATAGGAGCCACAATCTGCTCCTCCACTTCCAACCAGGTCGGCTTTGCTCCTTTACTCTCTGGCGCCAGCCAAAGCGCACCCTGCCGAAGCCGGAACGCATGATGGTAGTTACAAAAATCGGGGAACTGCACCCCTCCCCTGCTCTTTACTGCCTTCAACTTCCTAAGAGCAATCCTAGGCGTTTTGTTCTGCCACAAAAACCGTGACAATTGGCGATCCACTGACCGATAGAACGGTGCCGGGAGCCGCAAAGGGAGCATCTCAAGGAAATAGTTAATCTTGGGAGCCAACACCATCTTGATAGACTCCAATCTACCCCACCAGGATAGATGCAGAGGGGACCACTGCTCAGTAAAAGCCTTGACCATTTCCTCTATATTCTTGGTATTAAGGGAGATAGTATCTTCTATATCCGGACAAAACCTGACCCCCAAGTACTTGACATCATTGGGCTCCCATTCAAAAGCACACGGTTCTATCAGTGCTTTACACATCCGTGCGTTCAAAGGGAAAGCCAACGATTTAGACCAATTGACCTTGTACCCCGATAGTCTCGAGTAGCTAGCAATCATGGCGAATAGTCCATCTACTGATTGTGGGCTCACAAAGAGAAGAAGGTCATCCGCAAAGGCGGAGAGCTTGACTTCCAAATCTCCAATTTGGATTCCCCGAATAGCTGGAGATTGCCTAATTTTCAAAAGCAGAGGTTCCAAGGCAATATTAAACAACAGAGGGGAAAGCAAACACCCCTGTCGCGACCCCCTGCACAAGAGCAGGGGGGCCGAGAGTACCCCATTTGCCAAAACTCACGCTGATGGACGAGAATACAATAGCTGGACTAGTCGAATAAACTGCTCCCCGATTCCAAACCATTGTAGCGCAAGAGTCAAAAAACTCCACTCTAGCCTATCAAATGCCTTCTCGGCATCGAGCGAAAGCCCCAACATTGGCTCTTCGCTCATTCCCGTTACAGAGAATATATTCAGCAGCAACCGCGAATTATCCGATGTTGCCCGCCCGGAAATGAAACCACATTGATCCACATGAACCAACTCCGGCACCACCTTGGCCAGTCTTTTAGTCAGAATAGCCGAAAACACCTTATAGTCGGCGTTCAGCAGCGAGATAGGCCTATAGTTCCCCAATTTCAAGGAGTCCCTCCCGGGTTTCTCAAGGACCACTATCACTGCGTCACTGAACGCCCCCGTATGAGCATCTGAGCCTCCAGACAACTGAAAAACTCCAACATAAGGGGGGCCAATTCCAGCGCAAACACTTGGTAAAACTCCATAGGTATCCCATCCGGGCCTGCTGCCTTCCCCTTGCTTGCCCCCTTCAAAGCTTCAAATAACTCTTTAGCCGAAATGTCCCTTTCTAAACTGCGGGCCTGCTGAACTGTGAGAGAGGGATGAACAATATCCCCAAACAGAGCCGCAAAGTCCTCCGTGGAGGCTCGACATTCTGAGGCATATAGAGTCTCGTAAAACCTCCGAAACTCCTCCACTATAGCCGCATTACTCGTGAGTGTCTCTTGATTATCACCGACTAGGGCCTGTATATTGAATCTCCTAGCGCGAGGCTTCAAGGTGCTAGCCAACAGCTTGCCTGCTTTGTTGCTCTCTAAGTAACAATTGGCCCTCTGGAGGGACAAAATTTGTACTGCCTCATCGCTTAAAATCTGATTGTATTGATACCGAAGGCGTTGGAGCCGCAGCAGGACGCCCGCCTCCGCCCTATTGACCAACAAGCGCTCCCCTGCTTTAATCTGCTCCTCCAGCCGGACCAACTGCGCCCTCTGCGCTTTCCGAAAAGCTATACTAAAACTAGTGATTTTGGCTCTGGAGAAGGCCTTAAAGCCTTCCCACCATGCCCAACCCGGGGTGTCTTTAGAGAGATTCGCCTCAAAATATTCCTGGATGCTCTGATGCATATAAACACAAAAAAGTCTTCGTTCTCTAAAAGGGTCCTATCAAAGAAAAAAGCCGATGCCGGCGGACAGTCCGCCTCTATCTTAAGAGTGAACCACACTGCCGCATGGTCTGAAATATGCATTGCCGCTATCTCTGACCCCACTACTGATGCTGCCAAAGACTGGGAAATGAGAAAGAAGTCCAAACGAGAATGAGAACCATGTGGCAGAGAATAAAAAGAATACTCTCTGTCTTTGGGGTGCAACAATCTCCATATATCCACCAGACCGGCAGTTTTCATAAACTCCAGCAAGACCTTAGCAGCCCTCTGACACCTACGTGACCGGTAAGGGGTGCAGTCTACTAGAGGATCAAGTACCAAATTGAAATCCCCCCCTATAATTACTTCATAACCTGACAGCTCCTGTATCTCAGAGGCCAACCCCGTAAAAAACCTAGCATCATCCACATTTGGGCCATAGACAACAACAAGGGCCTGCCTTTTCCCATAAACCTGTACCAACCCTGTTGCCCATCTGCCTTCCCCATCAGCACGCTGCCTCTCAATGGTCAGGGGCAAGCCTTTCCTGGCAAGAATTACCACCCCGTTCTTACCCTGGCACGCAGCCGAATACGCAATAATTGAAAAATGGCCCAAACCCAGCTTTTTCGTCTCCATCTCAGACAAGCGCGTCTCCTGCAACATCACAAGGTCAGCCCGCTCTCTCTTACAATATTGCAATATTTTTTTCCTTTTTATGGGATTATTAACGCCCTTCACGTTCAGCGTCAGCATTTTAAGCTGAGCCATGGGACAAGATGCTTCGCCTACCCTCAGCAAGGCTACTCAACTGATACAGCTGCCCAACAATAACAAGGCCCCACTCCCTGCTGCTCCCGACCCCTATAAGAAACTCTAGATCCCTTGCCCCCCTCCCATACCCATGAGGAGACACCACCCCCGTCTGAAAACGGGTAGAAAATGGGTGAACCATCTGGATCAGGCAACCACCCAAACCCCCGCCCCCCCCCTCGCAACCATGTAATAAACCCATATGATATAATCACTCCCCCGTACAAAAACACCCTCTATAACACCCAAGATATAACCTATATGCTTCCCCTAATACACATTAGCCTCCGGGCTTACATATAGCTGACTTGCTGATTAGCCCCCCAACCGTCCAGCCCCCCACAAAACAATACCAAGCCCCCCTTAACTGCGATAACTGACTACATACATAATAATAACAAGTGCCAACCAAAAGGACCAAAGATTAACAGTTCCAGCGCACTCGCTTGGCCATCCTCAAAAGCAGCCAGTAAAGTTCCAAGGGCTCTGTGGGAGACCAGGGTCGCGCCGCCCTCCTACGGGACATTGTGAACTCGAGAGGCATTGAACTCAGCGCATAACCTCAGCTTCCTTGGTCTCCAGGAACTCCCTCAAGGCCTCAGGATCCTCAAACATCCTTGTTTGATTATGCAGGGTCACTCGCATGCGGGCAGGGGCAAAAAGGCCATACCGGGCCTGCAAGGCTTGAAGACGCGGTCGAAAGGAAAGCATCTGCTTGCAACGTTCCACGGTCGCTTTGTGGTAGTCAGGGTAAAATGCGACATTTTGGCCCTCAAACTGAACCGAACGCAATACCCTTGCAGCCGAGAGGATTTGAGCCGCTTGGCCATAGCGCAGGACACACATCACTATCGGCCTGGGTCTCCGGACATTGGGGCCTGGATGGGTGGGGACACGATGGGCTCTCTCAATCTCCAATGGGTAGCCAAATTCTAACTGGAGCAGCCTAGGTATTAAAGTCTGCAAAAAGGCAATGGCATCAGTTCCCTCGGCCCCCTCAGGGACCCCGATGATACGCACATTGTTTTGCCGCGTGCGATTGTTTAAGTCCTCTAGGCTGCATTCCAGAATGGCGATTCTCCTAGTATTTGCCCCCACCTGCTTAAGGCGCTCCTCATGTACCTCCACGGTGCTTTCCAGCTTCTTCATCTTTTCTGTTAGCAGGTTAAATTGCTCCCGCATCTCCTTGAGCTCAGCGATGTCCGCCTGCACTCCACTCAAGGTCTCTCCATTGGTGGCTACCATCCCCTTCACGGCCCGGATTTCTGACAGCACTTCTCTTAGGCCAGCCGCCTCTTCTCCTGCTTGCGCCATTTTTTGCGGCGAGGGTGGCTCGGCCTTTGCTCTCTTCCCGCCGCCGCTCACCACCGTGGAGAACTCCAGCCGCATAGGTTTGCTGACCGACATCTCCGTCTCCGCGCTAAACACCAGAGGGGTCCAATGGCTCGGTTTCGGCTGCAACCGGGGGAGTTATCGTGCGAGGGGGTAAGGAGCTCAGGATTCAAGCGGCCATCTTAACCCGTGTTGGCTCCGCCTCTGAATTACTATTTTTAATATTTTTGTTGTGGTCATTTTCGCTTTTTATTTGCACTTTTGTTCTGTGCACATGTATCACACTGCTCACGTTTTGTAGGTGTCCCAGGTTTTCCTGTACATTGCTGACGTAAATGGATTCTCTTCCCTTTAAATGCCCTCTACCGCGAGTGTTTCACTCGCGGTATTTTTTACTTGTATATTCGGCCCCATAAATGTGCGAGGAGCCTCTCCCCTCCCCTTCCCTGTCCATTGCAGCCGTCTCTCCGTCCCTCGGGAGCCTTCCTCCGCCCTCCGGTAGCCTTTCCACGCCTCTATTGGACATTTGCGGGCCCGTACTTGTGCGGGGCCCATTAGTGTGCCACGCACGTGTGCGGGGCACTTAAGAGCACTTAAGTTCTGCTTTCCGTGCACTATTGCGCGGATGCGCAATTGTGTGGTGTTTAGTAAACATACCCCTAAGTTCAATAACCTAAGTACTAGAGACCATACTTTTTCCTACTAAGATTGCTGTTGTAAAATATTGTGATGAAAAAAAAATAATTTTCATGTCATCAGGACGTTAGTTATATTAAATACTTGATGCTAATTAAGACTCATATATAGGGAACGGCTATTTAGAAGGAGCACATCTCCAACTGTTGCATTGTTTACTCTCACAGTATTTTGCTAACTGTTAAAAATATAAATGTTTATCTTCTATCTTCAGTTCCCTTAAAAGCAACACTCAGTTTCAGCAGTTCTTAGATGGTTCCAGAAGTCTCACCAGTAGTGAAGAAAACCCCATGATCTGGCCACAATACCATGGCTCTTTCGATCTCTGGTCCCTCAAGCAGTGAGAAATAAGCAGAGAGTAACAGAGAACAAAATCACACACAAAGTGCTACTTTCTTTGAGCTCAGAGGGAAAACAACAGATGGTCTATGGACTCAGCACAGTTCCATGTCTATTGGATTCAAATTCTTCCTCCTGAAAAGCTCTTTTTATTAAAGAAAAAGGGGAAGTAACACAGTCATTAATCATAACACAAGGTATCGCTAGAGTTCTTTTTACAGAGTAAGAGCTGATTATATTGTATTAAATAAAATTTACTTGATTATGACAGAATTATTTATAATTGCAGAGTTGCAGAAATTATGCTGTGCCAGCAGGGACTTATAGTTGACTGTACAATGAACTATGGTTGCGTAGTTCATAGCCTATTTTTACTCTTTATGCTTGCGTTAACAATGTTCCCAAACTATTTTAAAAAACAGTTACACAGAACTCGTGATCATGATATCCTAATCTATTTAAGAGGAAGTAGGTGAAAGAACAAACTTCTAAGCACATTTTAAAGATCTGCATCAAGAAATTCATCTATCTTTAATTACATATTGGGGATTCTGGTATCTGCTTTATCTGTCCATTTCTACAGTCCTCCCTGTGATTCTATAAAGAATCATTACAAAAGATCGGCAGCTGAAACATGTCCAAATCCAGAATAAATCTTCTACAGTAAGCTTCATTTTGCAGATGTTCCTTCAGAGTCCTAGGCACATCTGGTCCATAGGTAAGCTCCATCTTGTTCATTGGAGGAAGTTGTTATACAAAATCATGTGACATTGTTTGCCTTTGCTTAGCCTCAATAGGAATATGTACTGAGAGCAAGACTTTACCAATTATTCTTGTAAGCACTACCTCTTCTAGCAGTGGCCAACTGCTTCTCATAGAACTATCAATAATTCAGAGATTAGTCCCTCATATCATTACACCAGTCATCACTCCAGATTATTCAGCAGCATCTTTTCGCATCATGGGCTGTGCCATGCACATCTTAGATAAAGCTTTTTCAGTGACCATCCACCCAGGCTTCACTGCTGCGCATACATGAGTAGTTCCGCTGGAATCGCTGATCTTTATCAGGAGTCTCCATATTCAGTAGCATTATCATTCACAGTAGTTTTCTTCTTCGGCCCATAGGATTCAGTGCATGCAATATATAATTTGTAAAACCCAACTCTCCACTACAGCATCTCTCTTGATTCCATACAATTGCAAACAAGCACAATTCTTCATCCCTAATGACAGTCTTAAATTGTTGAACAGAATTATCTTATCTACTGTTAATTACAATACATCTATTGCTAGCACTAAATTATTACATAGCTAGCCTGTAACATACTTCTATTTTTTTCATCTACATTCCTAAACGTATTCTGTCTACTTGCCAAATCAAATGTTAGCATGTGGCCTGATAGACATATTTCTTTTTCCTGTCAGGAACACCATTGTACATATTCATATCAGTAATTACACTGGTCAACATTGAAATCGTTACTGACTTTAAAAGACCCTAATCTGTAGTATCTTGGTGAGCTGAACACGAATATAACATTAAAAAAAAATTATTGGCTCTTGTTTTGAAGATATTGCATGTAGTTCATTTTTGACGTTTTACCATGTAAATTTATCCAGTAGGACATCAACAACATCCCAAATAAGCCTTGAATGATGTAATAATTGTGTCACATTTCATAATACCAGCATGCACACATCATCCAGAGTTGATTGCATCATTTTCTGATGCAATGCAATACTACTGCCAGACAGCTGCTGAAGCCATCTGACGTCAGCAGTGTACTATACGCAGTCGGAAAGGTTGAGCATTTAAAATATTTCAGACTGTGTGAGAGACAGTTTAAGCTACTGTTACATGTAACTTTTATTAATCATATAATTTTAGCCATTTAGGTACAATACAGAACAGTAATGCCGCGAAAGTGCGTTAATACCGTTGACAATTTCTGCTACATTTGTGGGGAAGTGACATTTGCCAACCAGAAGAAAAGTATCACTTCTCAACTGAAGAAGGCATATCATCTTTACTTTGGATGCAAGATTGGTGACCAAGACAAGCCTTGGGACCGGCATATATGCTGCGCTACATGTATAACACAGCTTTCACAGTGCTGGAATTGCAAAAGACCATCAATGCCATTTGCAGTCCCCATGGTGTGGAGAGAGCCAAGCAACCACATAAATGACTGTTACTTCTGCTTGGTTCCTCCTCTTTCCAGCGGAATAACAAAGCAAAAGAAGTCGAACATAGTCTACCCAAACATTCCGTCTGCATTGAGACAAGTTCCACATGGTGAGGGACTTCCTATTCCAGAACCTCCATCAGAATATTCTCTTGATTCATCTGATGAGGACAAGGGTGAGCCGACGTGTTCTTCTCCTGGTCCGTCAGCATGCAGTGACCCAGATTTTCACTGGGATGCATATCAACTCCACACAGAATAACACATGAAGAACTAAATGACCTGGTTCGTGATTTGGACTTATCCAAGAACAAGGCAGAATTGCTAGGATCAAGACTCCAACAATGGAATCTTCTAGAAGAAGATGTCAACATTACTTCATATCGAAAGCGCCACCAGCAGTTGGAGCCTTTCTTCAGAAAAGAAAGTAATCTGGTATTCTGTTCCGATGTTGAAAGCCTCATGAATGCCTTAAAAATCACTCATGACCCACAAGACTGGAGACTATTTATAGACTCTTTGAAACTGAGTCTGAAGACTGTGCTTTTGAACAATGGAAACCATCTTCCATCTATTCCAGTAGTGCATGCCGTCCACATGAAAGAGACATACGAGGTACGATAACTTAAAGCATCTACTGACTTCCATTAACTATAACAAGTACAGCTGGCACCTCTGTGGTGACTTGAAGGTAGTTGCCCTTTTAATGGGACTGCAGCAGGGATATATAAAATACATGTGTTTCTTATGTGAGTGGGATAGCCGAGCAAGGGATTGGCACTACTTGCGGAAGGAATGGAATCGCAGACAAAATGTAACAGTTGGAGAGAAGAATATCCAGCATCCAGCTCTGGTTGAGGCTCACAAAATCCTGCTACCACCCCTTCGCATCAAACTAGGTTTGATGAAAAACTTTGTGAAAGCCATGGACCGCACTTTGCCAGCTTTCCAATATCTGCATGAAAAATTCCCTCGACTCAGCGAAGCAAAAATTAAAGAGGGAGTTTTGGTGGGTCCTCAGATTCGAGAGCTCTTCAAAGATGACCGGTTCAACAACTTGCTGCAGGGTGATGCAAAACAAGCATGGAATGCTTTTCGCCTAATGTCAACAAACTTTCTCGGGAATGTTAGGGCAGAAAACTACAAGGAACTAGTAGAAGACATGCTGATGCAGTATCAGAAATTTGGCTGCAATATGTCTCTAAAGATCAATTTCCTTGATTCCAATCTTGATTTCTTTCCTGACAACTGTGGTATGGTTAGTGATGAACAGGGCGAACGTTTTCACCAGGATATCGCAACGATGGAGCAAAGATACCAGGGAAAATGGTCCACTACAATGCTGACTGACTACTGCTGGACACTCCCCAGAGAAGCTCCCGAATAGCTGTACAAGAGACAGGTGAAAAAATCTAAGAAGTAGTCTATGACTTGGCTTTTTACAGTTATTAACCGACGGCCTATTATATTTACTATTGACATGCATTTCATGATGTAAACATTAATTCTTGTAGATTCCAAAAAACCTAGAGCCAACTTTGAAATTTCACTGTCATATACGTGTTCAGCATATAAATATTGATAAGAAATGACTATTTTTATTTCAGTAACATGACATTTGTAAAAATTTGTTGACTAGTGTTATATTTGTGATGTACTCTTCACCTATAACAATATACAAGATATAGTCAATCTGGTTATTCAAGGGGTAACAAACATTAAAACATAAATAGCAGTTTATGACAAATAAATTAAACTCATTTCAATTGTTTGTCAACAATTATTAGGAAGGCTGTCTTATCTTAGGTGATGGTTCAACTCACATTACTTTAAACATTATCAGTGATATACCCTTTTCCTTTTTATGTTATTATTATTTTAATATCACTTTCCCCACTAGTCACAGCAGTTCACATTGCAACTAAAACTTGGTACAGCACATTAAAACAGGAACATTGATAACTTGGAATTTTTCTTTGTAAGGCAATGAGGGGTTAAGTGACTTGTCCAAGGTCACAAGGAGTGCTAGTACTCTAGTCATTAGACTACTTCTCTATTTCATTCTAATTCGCATAGACATCTAAGCTCGCAAAGGAAGGAACATTTACATAAGGGTTATACATTCATAAACTATAAAACTTTTTTAACACCAAATATGAACCAATTAAAGTCAATTACCACTTCTTAATGGCTTAACAGTTCTATCTTTGTTACACTGTTTTCAGAACAAAACAGCATAGTAGTAAAGGATCAGCACATAGAGCTCCCCATGCAAGAAGCGTGAGACAAAGTCAGTATTGATGATCAAGTGAGTAGATAACTCAAGAGCTCTAGAAGGAGCGAACACTCCAGCTAGTTGAGCACTAGCAAATAGCAAACCAGTCGTTTCTGTCACAGAATCAACTCTTACAATTGCATCAATTTTCCTTATTCATTGCACAAAGCAAAACAGTAGAACATAGTGAGGTCAAACAGTAACAATCTGGAAGAAAACTGGAGGTTTTTTTATTTTTTTTATTCCAAGTGTAGAAGACGCGAAAACTGAATGAGAGGCATGTTGTAGTACTAGAAAATCAGTAATTTGGATTGCAAAGACTACTGCTGCCAGAGACTGAAAGCAAGGAGGCATTCCTGCTACAACAGAGTAACAAAAAGTCAGAAAAAAAATAACCCAGTGGCTTAAGTCCAGTGGGAAATTTCTGAGCGAGAACACAAACAGCAGAAATAGAGGTAGGCATATTGAATCTACCTCAGTGATACTAATTTAAAACTATTTCACTAGCAACAAGGCATTCGCTTCACGCTTGCAATTAACATCAGTTCTGCAGAGGTCTTTCCATAATAACTAAAACATACATGACATGAGAATTTAAGATCACTCCTCCAATCGACTCTTGCAGATTAGTTTAAAAGAGATTAGGAGAAATATCAGCATTTTTTTTTCTGCAGACATTGTTACTCATACACTATCATAGTTGTAATTTTCAACTAGTCTACTATCACAAAGGAAAAATAAAACATTATACATTTATTTACCATATTGTTTTAATTACTTAATTCAGTTGTTTGAATGTAGTTGTATCATTCACGTTTTCCCTTTAATTAAACAAACTTGCTTGACTTAACTTGACAAGCAATTCAATTTTGTTTTGTTTTTTTCCAGTTAAGTTACTAACTTCTCTTTCCTTTAAACACTTAATTTTTTTTAAACTTTGTCACATCACACAAATCCACACAATGTATCAAAGATCTAAATACATCAAAGCATGGAAGATCTTCCCATTCATTCACATTAATTATAACTAAAAATACAATTTGGAGAATATCAATCATTTTTCTTCCCAGAGTATCCGAAGCTATAAAAAGCACCAAGAAGTACTCTTTCTAATAATACTTTTCAGCATTTGCATTATTACACATAGAATGGAATCAGAAGATAAATTCTCATAACCAAAACAAGTTCAGATCCATGACCTAGAAAACAAAACTTATTTACTATACATACACAAGTAAAAGAATGGTTAATCACATTTGAAGGTTTTTTTTTTTAACTTCCCCAATAAGGTTTATGGTTAGTCTAACACCCAAAAAAATCTTACCACGGTTGCTCAAGACTTTCTTCCTGCTAAAAATATACAGTCATGCCAAGTTGTTATCTATGCTGGAAACCTCCAAATTGTTACTGCAGTGTACTGTACAGCACATTTCTCTTCCCTAACCACTAAATTAGAGAAAACAAAACTTCATACTACAGTTATGACATGAAAATTAGTCCTTCAAAACTTTGCTTGATTAATTCTATTTTGTCATAGAGCAATGATTTAAGTTTTTCCCTAGAAGTTTTAGTTTCTTTTATGTTTACACTATCCTTCCAACCACTCAAACTAATTACTGATCAAAATCTTAAATCTCCGCCTTCAGCCTTAGCTGATATTGTGCACAGGTTTCCATTTGCTTCACCTCAGTCTTCAGTCTTTCACCTAAAAATATATCTGATAAATTTGGACATGACGGTGACCATTCCCCCTCAGAGGCACTCCTCTTCAGTGAAGTGACTCTAAGCTTTATTTGGAATCATCTGTCTTTAATCTTTCTGCCTGGGAGTGCTTCCCTTCCTGGGGAACAGCTCCTTTTCCTAAATTTGTACAGTGGAAGTACAAAGCTCTTGATGTAATGCTAAGCCAGCAGCACTACTAGCAGCAGGGCTCGCTAAGGATACCACTAAAGCATTGAAATCCTCCTCCTAGGCTGGAGGAGCAAAAAGGACATCACAGGATTCACAGTTCTTTAGAGGAGGATTACTAGCATTAAATTTCAGTTTCTGTCTGTTTAGTTAAAACACATATCCATCCTAAACACTTGATTTTAAAATTTTTCAAACACAGAGTCAGTGGCTTGCTGTGCTTTTTCAGCAGCCTTAAACTGCCACCAACCATACACGACCCATTCGTGACTGGTATGAGTTCGCCCCAAGTCATCAAGGGCCACCTCATACTGTAACCAGCACAGTTTGTCCTCCTGAAAAGTTCCACCAAGTGGGAACTGCAAATTGGGGTTAGAGGCAGTCATCGAATGCCAACGGCCAACATAATCAAGGGCGCTATCACCAAACCTGCGCCTCATTTCATAATTCGGGCTTCCCTTTTTCTGTCCTCTATTACGAGCTTTCTCTGCCCTATATTATGAGTTTTTTCACCCCATTCATCTAACAGAGTACTCTGTTTAGTTTTACCGGCATTATTGCCCATTTTAAATACACATGACAGAAACCTGCTTCTTAATACTCACGACAGAAAACTGCCACACGTATCCTGGAGACTTGTCTGCTGTTTCCAACTGCTGAAGAACACAGTGATCCGAGAACGGCACCAACTGAAGAAAACCCCGTGATCTGGCCACAATACCACGGCTCTTTCGATCTCTGGTCCCTCAAGCAGTGAGAAATAAGCAGAGTAACAGAGAACACAATCACACACAAAGTGCTACTTTCTTTGAGCTCAGAGGGAAAACAACAGACTCAGCACAGTTCCACGTCTGTTGGATTCAAATTCTTCCTCCTGAAAAGTTCTTTTTATTAAAGAAAAAGGGGAAGTAACAAAGTCATTAATCATAACACAAGGTGTCGCTAGAGTTCTTTTTACAGAGTAAGAGCTGATTACATTGTATTAAATAAAATTTACTTGATTATGACAGAATTATTTATAATTGCAGAGTTGCAGAAATTATGCTGTGCCAGCAGGGACCTATAGTTGACTGTACAATGAACTATGGTCGCGCAGTTCATAGCCTATGTTTACTCTTTATGCTTGCGTTAGCAATGTTCCCAAACTATTTTAAAAACAGTTACACAGAACTCATGATCATGATATCCTATTCTATTTAAGAGGAAGTAGGTGAAAGGACAAACTTCTGAGCACATTTTAGAGATCTGCATCAATAAATGCATCTATCTTTAATTACATATTGGGGATTCTGGTATCCCCTTTATCTCTCCATTTCTACAAGTAGTATGGTATAAAGAAAGGTCTACGTACATAATTGATAGGTCGATGCAAGTGAAGTGAGATGGGATATCATAATGCAGATTAGTAAAAAGAAAGGAAAAAAAAGACTTTGGTGGATAGTAAACTGGTTCTGGATAGTTCCAAAGTGGAGAGGAAAAGTTAGAAGTGATTGAAGGTAACTTAATGTTGTGATGGGTTAATCTAATGAATATATAAATTGAACATTCTGCTCTGCAACCCCAATATTTGGTCATGCCATCTCCATTACTTCCAATTCAAGAAGTCATCCAATGCCAGAAACATGCTCAACAATTGAAAATAGATATTTGGAGACAGGCTGGATGTACTTTGTATTCTTCTGGGCTCTAGAAAACTCACATTGGCCATGTGATACTTCCAGATGTTGTTTTACCTCATGTTGCCTCCGTGTATCAAGCCCAGACACATGAAGGTAAAGGGGGATGATTTACAAATTCTCACAAGATTGGTACAATTCTAAATTCACCAAAATTGCAGAGGACGTGTGTGCAACTTGCCTGATCTGTAAGCAGCACAATAGTGCTAAACATGTGAAGACCAGTCAAGGGCACAAGCCACAGTCATTAGGATCCTTTCTGAATTTACAAATGGAATTTATTCAGTCACTTTTGGTGTTTGTTTGTTTGTTTTCTGGATGGGTAGAAGCTTATTGTTGTAGAAGGCAGATACTACTACTGTTGCAAAGAAATTAATCCAGTATTTCATACCATCATGGGGAGTCCTCATATGGCTCTCCAATGACAGAGAAATTCATTTCATAGAGAACATTGTAAGACAAGGTTGACACCACATGAGATTGTTACTGGTAGACCAATGAAAGCCTTTTCAGCAATATTTGTGCTGCCCAATTTGACTTTTGTGAAAAATTAAATGAAGTTTTCTTATTGCAAATGACTAATCCAGATCTTTTTACATGCAGGTAGATGCTGTACTTCCTGATAAGGCCACTGAATCATGCCTTTAGCTGCAGCCTGATGATTGGGTCTGTGTAAAGATATCCCAGCAAACAAATTACCTAGAACCCAGGTGGAAGAAACCATATCAAGTGCTCCTAACTATGCACACTGCAGTGAAGTGTGAAAGATTTCCTACCTGGATCCATGCATCACACTGCCAAAAGTCCAAGATACCAGCTGTGGGAGGTCCATCCTTTGGGAAAATCAACCTTAAACTTCAGAATAAGCTGAAGTATGCTATGAAGTCCTGAAGAACTGCTAAGAAGCAGGACCAAATTATCTGAAGATGGAAGGAGAACTGTTAGACTGATTCTGTGGAAGGGATCCAAGTAGAAATCAGAAGAGAAGATAAAGTGGTATCTTTTGGGGACATTTATAACTATTTTCTTACTTATTATTTTGTTTTTGTTAATGTTACCTTACCAAGTAGCTTCAGTTCCAGAGCATAACTCTACTATGTATATTTCTGACATTAAAATATGATGAAGTCTTGGTAATGGACTAGAAGGTGAAGTGCAGAGACTAATTGGGAATAACTGTATGAGTTGTTTATAAGATCCCTAGATGGATCTATGACAAAAGGGGGAAATTGTGGAAAGAAAGGGCTAACCAAAGACTGAGAAAGCTATAAAAACCTAAGAAATACCTCTTTCTGTAGAGCTTGTACTAATTGTAGAAAACTCCTTGGAAGATTACTACTACTGCTACTACTATTGATCATTTATATAGCACTACAAGGCATACAACTTTTACATTGATCAAGAAGCAACAGTTCGAATGGAACAAGGAGAAACAGAATGGTTCAAAATCAGCAAAGGTATACCACAAAGTTGCATACCTTCCCCCTATCTCTTTAATTTATATGCAGAACAAATCATCAGAGAAGCAGGTCTGTATGAAGACAACTGAGGTGTGAAGATTGGTGGAAGACTCATCAACAACCTTTGCTATGCTGATGATACCACATTACTGGCTGAAAGTGAAGACAATCTGAAAACATTTGTTTCTCAAGATCAAGGAACATAATCTTAAAATGGGCCTGCACCTTAACTTTAAGAAGACAAAGATCCTGACAACTGTCAAAATCAATAAGTTCATCATCGATGAAGAAGAAATTGAAATAGTTGACAACTTTAACTTACTTGGATCAACAATCAATACAGAAAGGACTAGCAGTAAAGAAATCTGATGACGTATTGCTCTTGGTAGAATGGCTATGAAGGACCTAGACTAGATTCTCAAGAGCAGAAATGTCTCTCACCATAGAAAGATTCGACTTGTCCAGGCCATGGTATTTTCAATAATGTCATATGGATGTGAAAGTTGGTCAGTGAAAAAGATAGGAAGAAAATTGATGCCCTTGAATTATGTTGCTGGCAACATACTGTGTATATCATGGACTGTCTGAAGAACAAACCAGTCAGTACTACAGGA
This sequence comes from Ichthyophis bannanicus, assembly GCA_033557465.1. Taxonomy (NCBI): domain Eukaryota; kingdom Metazoa; phylum Chordata; class Amphibia; order Gymnophiona; family Ichthyophiidae; genus Ichthyophis; species Ichthyophis bannanicus. Next base: position 339,159,470 of record CM066035.1, read on the forward strand.
GATCAAATCTAAGCTTTCCTTAGAAGCTCAGATGACAAGACTTGACTTTCATACTTTGGACACATCATGTGAAGAGAGAGATCACTGGAGAAAGATCTAATGCTTGGCAAGGTAGAAAGTCACCGTAAAAGAGGAAGGCTGACAATGAAATGGATCAATACAATAACAGCAGCTATGATTACCACTCTATCAACAATGAGCCGCTTGGCTGAAGACTGAACAAAGTTTAGATCAACTATCCTGAGAGTTGCCAGGAGTCGACACCGACTCAATGGCACTTAACAACACAATGCATATGCAGCGCAGCACAAATACATAAAGAAGACAGTCCCTACTCAAAGAGTTTACAATGTAGTCAAGACAGACAGTGCAAGACAGAAGAATCAAGTGGTAAAAGGGAAGGAGATCCAAGGATAATAAAGGATTAGGAATCAAAAGCAGATTTGAAGAGGTAAGCCTTTAGCTTGCTAGTTTATCTCAAGTTTTCCATTATCCCTAGCTGATAAAAGATAGATTGCTTTCTCAAACTAATCATGGAGCCCAGCCAAGTATGCATGGTGAATGTTTCTCCAGGAACCTCCTTTTGTAATAAGATATGATGTTATAATTGAAGACTAGCAGATGTCTAGGTGTAAATCATCTGTAAGCTTTGATGTATCTTGCATAAATGTCAGAGTAGTTTTAGTGTATGGTAGAGAAAGCGTTCAGTCTATATACTGCCTGTCTGTCTTTCTCTTGCTTGGCAATAATAATAAAATTATGCTCAAAGCGTGCATTGTGTAGCATAATCTTTTATTTCAGGATCCACAACCACCTCCAAAAAATACCCCCTACAACTGCTTCACCATCCTGAAAACTGTCCCATTCCAAAAGCTATTCCCCTGCAATTGTCCCGCTACACCCACAAACTGCTGCCACTCCAATAACTACCCTCACAACCACCCAATCACCCCACAAAATGTCCCTACCCCAAAAAATACCTCCGGCAAATGCCTCCATCCCAACTGCACCACCAGCCTCCAAATTGCCCCACCCCCTCAAATTGACCCAAGAAGACTAACTTCCAACTTGTCCCACACAATACATGCAACTTCCTTCACACAGCACACACTACAGATACATACATGCGCACACCAAGAGCCTTCAAATAATTCCCTATCTGTGATGTACTGATTTTTAGTTATTTAGATGAATACCTCATTTTCTTTTATTTTTATTTATTTATTTATTTAACAGTTCTTCTATACCGCTCTATTTTAGATCAGAGCGGTTTACATTTAACATCAACTATACAACACAAGGAACTTTGAGTTGTATTTACAATAAACAGGGAGATCAACTTGGAAGTAACTGGGGGAAACTATGTACAATTCTTAACTCTATACATTGTATCACACTGGTACCTGATTTCAGGCAGAACATATCTACATCTTATTTACACTGGAGTACATTCTGAGCGATCAGTTGATTATCCTTTTTCATGCTGAGTCTGATTGTTTACTTGTAATGAGAGATTGTCTGGGGGGCCATATGTATGGTTACTAAGGCTAGATTCAGGGTAGTATGTAGTGAACAGGTGCTGCTTTATTGCCTTCCTGAAGTGGGTTAGGTAAGTGATATTTCGAATATAGGTAGGGAGAGCATTCCATGCTCTGGGAGCGTAAATCGTAAAGGCCCTATTTGTTGTTGTTCTTGTGCATTTTGTCATTACTTTTGGGACCTCTAGGGTGTTTTGCATCATGGTTCTTCTGTTTCTGTTCTGTGGTACTTTATGTATCATCTTGCTGAGGGCTGTGGGGGTCAGAGTGTTTGAGGCTTTGAAAGTTAAGGTTAGAACTTTGTGGAGGGTTCTTGCTTGAACCGGTAACCAATGGAGGTTCATCAGTACTGGCGTTATGTGCTCTCTCCGTGAAGCCCCTGTTAGTACTCTTGCAGCAGTGTTCATTGCAAGCTGGAGAGGAGCTAACGTTGCTTGAGGGAGACCGTGTAGAATTACGTTGGCATAGTCGAAATGAGGTAATATTAATGCCTGATAGATCGATCGGTAGTCGCTGAAGTCGAGTAGCGGTCGGAGATGTTTTAAGGTCTTTATTTTCATGTATACTGTTTTTACTGTGTTTTTTATGTGAGTTTTCAGATCCAGGTGTTGATCCAGTGTAACGCCAAGGTAGCGGATTGTGGGTTTGGTTTTCAGTTCTGTGTTGCCGATTTTTAAAGAGAGTGGAGGGGTGAAGTCCTGGTTCCTTGAGATGAAAAGGACATCTGTTTTACTGTAGTTGATTCTCATGTTTTGTGTGCTGAACCATTCTGCTACTGCCTCAAAACATCTTGTTAGAGGGGAGAGGTCCGGTTGGTTAGTCCTGAATGGGATGTATAGGAGGATGTCATCTGCGTAGGCTAAACAGTTGACCTTGAATGAACGTGCTAGGGCACATATGGGCTGCATGTAGATGTTAAACATCAATGCAGATAGTGACGAGCCCTGTGGCACACCTTGGTTTTGTAAAAATGGTTCGGAGGTTGTGGAGCCTGACCTTACGTGTTGCCATCTATTAGTCAGGTATGACTTGCACCACTTTAGGGCTGTTCCCTGAATTCCTTTCTCGCTGAGGCGTTGTATGAGTATCTTGTGACTCACCGAGTCGAAAGCCGCCGCAATGTCGAGGAATATGAGGGCGAATCCTTGATGAATTTTGTCGGTTCCAGAGACTAGATGGTCAAATAGGTTGGTGAGGAGGGTTTCAACCCCATGTGCTTCTCTGAACCCATGCTGGGAGGGATCCAGTGGGGCTTCAGTATCAATATGCTGTTGGATTTGGCGCTGTACTAACTTTTCGATTATTTTGGCAAGCATGGGGATACTTGAAATTGGTCTGTATGATTCCACTTTCGATGGGTCCAGCTTGTTATTTTTTAGTAGTGGTCTGATGGATGTTTGTTTCAGACTTGGTATTCGCCACCAGCACCATAATTCAAAGGCATTGATTTTCTTCCTGTCTATCTTTTTCACTGTCCAGCTTTCGCATCCATATGATGTTATTGAAAATATTGATTTTAATCTATAATCTAATGGCTGAATAATAATAGTTTTCTTATTGGTTGCCATGTGAACTGGCAACAAACATCTGTTGTGATAGATGGGGCCAGATTAAGGGGTCAGCAAACTAGCCACATACATAGGGTCCAGTGCCATACCAAGGGCGAGGCGGTGGATATGTCCTGCCCTGGGTGCTGGCCAGAGGGGTTAACCCACACTGGGCCCACAAGTGGAGGTCACAGGTGTCCTGCAGTTTTGCCTCTGCTCTGGGCCTGGCAGCTCTTCTTTCCTGGCCAAAGTCTTGTGAATCGCAAGACTTCAGCCTCGTAGAGAAGAACCACCGGGCTTGGAGTGGATGCAGAGTGGCAAGCCACCCATGGCTTTAAGGTAAGTTTCCTGTGCTGCGTCCGCATGTAGTCCTGGTGGGGGTGGGGGGTGTACACCATGCCATGCCACATGGGGAGGCTCTGGCCGCAAAGGGGGGGGGCACCCGCCCTGGGTGCCACTGAGGCTGGGAACACCACTGCTAGGGTCATATGTGCTCAGAACTCAGGAAGTTAGGATTGACAACTGACTAAGACCCTTACTAGCTCAATAAGTTTCTGGCAGCGAGATCATATCACCTTAGTTAATAATGAGATGCATAACAGGGTCGGCCGGGCCACTATGTGAACTTGGCAGTCACCTAGGGCGGCAGGCCCCGGTGGGCAGTATTGGCCCCTCCTCCTCCTCCCAACGGCAGTTCATCGCTGCCTGGCCTGCCATGACAGCCCCCCTTTCCAGCATCCATCTTCTCAACTGGGTGTGGAGGGGGCAGCAAGGCAATGCCTCAACTGTGTCAGGCTTTAAAGTGCCCAAGCTAGCATGCTTACGGCCATCCCGCCCCTCCTTCCCCCAGGTGAAAAGATGGATGCTGGGAGGGGGTGGCATGGTGGGCTGGGTGGTGCTGCAATCATGGGTGGTGGCATGGAGGGTCTGCCTTGGGCAGCAGAAACTGTCAGGCCAGCACTGTGCATAACCATTTTGCTACAGCATTCTCTTTTAGGATGGCTGCATTGGTCCTCCTTAAACCTATATAAGCCAGAGACCCACTAAGTCTTTGCTTTGGATTTACTAGATCATATATTGTAGCTAAGACCAAACCCATATATAGCCTACTCAATATGAATGCACTGTTGTTGTTAAGTACCGTCGAGTCGGTGTTGACTCATGGCGACCCTCTGCATAGTTGTCCTAAATTGTGTTCGGTCTTCAGTCAGGTGGCTTATTGCTGACAGACTGGCACCCGTAGCTGCTCTTACTGCATCAATCCATCTCATCGCTGGCCTTCCTCTTTTGTGTTGACCTTCTATCTTGCCAAGCATGATGTCTTTCTCTAATGATTTCTGTCTTCGCATGATGTGTCCAAAGTATGAAAGTTGAAGTCTTGTCATCTGAGTTTCTAAAGAAAGCTTAGGTTTGATTTCCTCTAGTACTGACTGGTTTGTTCTTCAGGCAGTCCATGGTATACGCAGTATTCGCCACCAGCACCATAATTCAAAGGCATTGATTTTCTTCCTGTCTATCTTTTTCACTGTCCAGCTTTCGCATCCATATGATGTTATTGAAAATACCATGGCTTGAACGAGTCAAATCTTTGTATGGAGAGAGACATCTCTGCTCTTGAGAATCTTGTCTAGGTCCTTCATAGCCATTCTGCTAAGAGCAATGTGTCGTCAGATTTCTTGACTGCTTGTTGCTTCTTTATTGATAGTTGATCCAAGTAGGTTAAGGTTTCCATGATTTCAATTTCTTATTGATTTTTCCAGTTGTCATGATCTTTGTCTTCTTAACGTTAAGGTGCAGACCCATTTTAAGATTATGTTTCTTGATCTTGAGAAACAAATCTTTCAGATCATCTTCACTTTCAGCCAATAATGTGGTATCATCAGCATAGCGAAAGTTGTTGAGTCTTCCACCAATCTTCACACTTCGGTTGTCTTCATACAATTCTGCTTCTCTGATGATTTATTCTGTATATAAATTAAACAGGTAGGGGGAAAGTATGTAATCTTGTCATACACCTTTGCTGATTTTAAACCATTCTGTTTCTCCTTGTTCTGTTCAAACTGTTGCTTCTTGATCAATGTACAGATTGTGCAAGCGAACAATCATATGTTCTGGTATACCCATGCTTCTTAATGTAGCCCAGAGCTTCTCATGGTTTACACAGTCAAAAGCCTTACTGTAAAGCACAAATAGATATCCTTTTGGTATTCTTTAGTCTTTTCAAGGATCCATCTCACATCCGCGATGATGTCTCTCGTTCTTCGCCCTTTCCTGAACCCTGCTTGCACTTCAGGTAGTTCTTGTTCCAGGTAGGGTTGCAGTCTCTGTTGAATAATCTTCAGTAGAATCTTGCTGGCATGTGGGATCAGAGAGATTGTGTGATAATTTCACAGTCAGTTGGATCACCTTTCTTTAGTATTGGTATAAACACAGATCTTTTCCAGTCAGTTGGCCATGATGTTGTCTTCCAAATTTCCTGGCAGAGCCTTGTAAGTATGGTAACAGCTGCAACAGATTGCTGTAATACTTCTATGGGAATGTCATCAATGCCTGGTGCTTTGTTCTTTGATAAGGCTTTCAATGCTGCTTCAACTTCTTCTTTCATCACCAATGGTCCTGGATCATAAGGTACAGGTTGAAACAGCTGTTGATCCACTTGATCTTTATCATATAAAAACTCTATATTCCTTCCACCTTTTCTTGATCTTCTCAGCATCATTCAACATAGAACCTTGAGCAACTTGTAATATTCCAATTCGAGGTTGGAATTTTTTCTTTAACTCTCGTAGCTTTAGGAAAGCCGATCTTGTTCTTCCTCTAATAGTTACTGCTTCTATTTCCTTGCATGCGTCATTGTAGTACTTTTCCTTGTCTTGTCTTGTTGCATGTTGGAAATCGCTGTTGAGTTCTGTGATTGCCTCTCTTTCTCTTCTGGCTTTATCTTCTCTCTGTTTCTGGGCAATTTTCGGAGTTTCTTCTGTCATCCATTTTGGCCGTTTTTGCTTTTTCATCATTTGTAGAGACTTCTCGCTTTCTTCCAACACAACCTTCTTGATGTCATCCCATAACTCTTCTGGAGCTCTGTCATTTGTTTCTAAAGCAGCAAATCAATTTTGCAGGCAGTCTTTAAATTCCAGTGGTACATTCTCAAGATCATATTTTGCTATGTTCATGAATGGCTTGCTTTTTTTCAACTTTAGCTTGAGTTTTCATACTAGTAGTTGGTGATCTGTACCACAGTGAGCTCCAGGTTTTGTCTTTGTTGATGTTATCGAGCTTTTCCATTATTATCTTCCACAGATGTAGTCAATTTGATTTCTATACAATCCATTGGATGAAGTCCACGTGTACAGTCAGCGCTTGTGTTGCTGGAAGAAGGTGCCTGAGATGAATAGATCGTTGGTCTTGCAAAATTCTATCAGTCTTTCTCCAGCTATATTTCTGTTGCCAAGTCCATATTTTCCAACCATTTTGCCTTCTTTGTTGCCAGCCTTTGCGTTCCAGTCACCCATGACTATCAGGATATCCTGTTTGCATGTTCTGTCAATTTCAGCTTGTACTTGTTCATAGAACTCAATCAATTTCATCCTCTTCTGCAGCTCTTGTTGGGGCATATACTTGAATTATAGTTGTGTTGATAGGCATTCCTCATAGATGAATAGAGATTAAGCGTTCACTGACTGTATTGCATTTTGTTACAGTTCTTGCAAGTTTCTTCTTTATTATAAATGCAACACCATTTCTTCTTTGTCTTTCATTTCTAGCATAGTAGACCATGTGATCATCTGATGCAAAGTGCCCCATGCCAGTCCATTTCAGTTCGCTGACACCTAACAGATCAAGTTGTACGTGTTCCATTTTATTCTTGACCACATCCAACTTCCCTTGGTTCATGCTTCATATGTTCTATGTCCCAATATGTAAGACATCTTTGCAGCTTCTGACTCTCATTTCATGCGCAACTACATCAGCAGTCAGACGTCCCGAGGGCTTTGATCCAACCACATCATAAATGCTGGTTTTACTCTGAAAAGTCTTCAGCTCCTCCCCAATAGCTAGCTGAGTACCTTACGACCTGGGGGTCTCATCTTCCAGCACTATAGTGCAATTTGTTTTATTGTGACTATCCATTGGGTTTTCATGGCAAGAAACAGAAGTAGATTGCCAGGCCTTTCCTCCATGCAGTTTAAATTTAGTGTTGTTGCCGTTGTCACAGAAATGTGATCCTCAGCCGCCAACAGTGTCCAATTCTGTTGCTGCCCACATGCGTGATTTGTCTTGGTCTGGCACCTCAGCTGAGATCTGTCCATCTTGGGAGTCCCTGCCAGTAGTTAAACTCTTAATTTGATTTCTTCTTGAAATTAAAACTGTCATACAATATAAATCTCTCTTGTCATAATTCAAACAATAAAAAGTGCACTTAGCTGAAAATATTATCAATATGAGTTTGAAACTTTGAGCCCATTGTTTCTATAAACCAGAGGGTACTACATTTAGCATACCCTTGCCTGACATGGCTGTGAAAGATTTTCAAAAGTATTTTGCCTGATGCGGAGTTCATTGGAACTTGAAACACACAAGGTGTGGGAGCTGGGTGTGGTGATTAGCGGTGTATGTGTGGTGAGAGAGTAGGATGATATCTATATTCACATATATAGGGAAAAGTCTAGGTAGGTAATGGGGGGGGGGGCACAGGGACATGTAGGCTTTCCCTAGCCCTTACACTCTCCCTATGCCCATGCTCACTTCCTCTCCCTCATATTTCATGTGCATAGTCCTCATCCCTTAAGCCCTTACCTCTCTTGTAGTCCCCCTCCCTTCTAGCACTTAGCTGCCTTGCCTCCCCCCTCCCCTTGCACTCTCCTTTCCCTCTCGCCCTTGGGTGACTTCCTTTACCAGTGCCACTTTGGTTTGCTGTCTCTGCTGGAAGGAGGTGGTTCCTGCAAGCTGGCTCCTTCCTCTTTGTCTGCAGGTCCTCACTGTTCGGCACCAATTTCTATTTGTTTTAGATGTGGCACTCATTTCTCTGCTTCCAGGGGTTTAGGTCCAGAGATGGCCATCAAGGACAATGGTTTTCAACCCAGTCCTCTGGGACCCCCAGGCCAGTCAGGTTTTAAGGATATCCACAATGAATATGAATAAGAGATCTGCATGCACTGCTTCCATTGTATGCAGATCTATCTCATGCATATTTATTGTGGATATCCTGAAAACCTGACTGGCCTGGGATCCCAGAGGAATGGGTTGAGAACCACTGATCTAGGACAATTTTGCTGTGGATGCGGATGGGGGGGGGGGGGGACTCTTGTTTCTCCTCCATCAGGGGTTGGACTCCCCATGGCAACAATTTGCAAAGTTCCTCCCAGGGATGCAGTTCTCTTGGTTCACCACTGATGGGGGAGGGGGGCAGGGCGGTGATGGGCCTCACAGTGTTTGCATTTTTTGGGTGTCAGCAGATTGAGGTCCCATCCATACTGACTTTTCATTTCTTCGCTGCTCTTTCTGTAATGGGAGGCAACTTTAGAGCTATCCCACTCAAGTTTACTTTTGGCCCCTTTTTCTCCCCATATCCTTATGCACAGACAGACAGGAGCTCCCCAATAGCTGCTCTTGTATAAGCAAAACACACCTAAAACTGGGGGAAATACTCTCCTCACCAAGAGAATAGAATGTGAGGAATTCCTTAAAAGCTTTGTTCAAAACATTCCTGCCTCTTTGACCAGGATGCACCAGGGAGACTGGTCTTTCACACCAAAAACATGGATCTTTCAAGGGGCTAGAGCTGGGATTCAGCTGACTCGTCCTACTGATCTCCGAGTTAAATAGGAAGAAGTCTTCTGTGGCAGCTGATCTCTAGCAAGACCCTTGGGTGATGCTACAGGCCTTCCCTTGGTCTGTCAGCCTCCTCTCTTCATCTCCTTCTCTTTAGGTTAGTCTTAGCTCTCCCTTATTGGTATGACCTAGCTGGCCAGCGGAGAGGCAGCTCCCCTTTCAGGCTGCTGAGCCCCTTTGCTCTCCTGCAGAACCTCTGTCATCTGGCACATTCTCATCTTCAACTCCCCCAGGCCCAGCCTAAGCCAGTGCCAGTACTAAAGTTAGTGTGGTCATTGTGAGCGCTAAAAACATAGCCTTTGAATGTCTATTTACTCTTGCTCTTCTTGTTCCACCACCTCGTACCCAAGGTGCTTGGGAGATGCCTAAGGCATCTATACGTCTGTCGTTTCCCTTCTTTTCCTCCCCATACTCTCCTGTTGTTTAGATAACATTCGCTTGTTAATCTTGTCCTTATGTTCTTTCCTCACTTCTCTACCCTGGTGTCATTAGCTTACACATCCCCTGCCTTTATGGTTATTGTATGTATGCCGCCTTGATGTCTGTCGATAGAAAGCAGTTTATCAAATGAAATAAACCATAAACTTTAATTATGTGGACTTAGAGGGCTATTCTGAAAGGAGAGATGTTACAGGAATCACATTAATTCATATAATAAAATAGATGACAGATAATGACTGAAAACGGCCTATCAAGCCTGACCAGTGAGGTGACTGGTGTAACTGTGCAGGTTATTCCCCTCAACCCCACCTCACCCTACTCCTCACACTGCATTTTTAGGATGCACAAAAATAATCTTACTGCTGTTTTGAGCTCTAGCTCTCGGTGCTTGGTTTCTGTATTCTCGCTGTTTAGAGGCTGATCTTCAGCCATGGTGGAAAGTCCCTTTAAAGCATCTGGCCACCATCACCTTAATTTAAACTAGATATTCAGCACCAGAACCTAACCAGTGTCTGATGCTGAATATGCAGTTTCACCGGACAAGGCAATGGTAATCCAGTTAGTGGCAATATTCAGCTGCTAACTACTGCTATTAATCATTTGTATAACACTGCAAGGCATATGTAGTGCTGTACATACAGATGTAAGACACAGTTCCTGCTCATCAAAGTTTACAATCTAATCAAGACAAAACACATGGAGGCCAATTCTGATTGGGCATATCCGGACGTCCAAAATCTGGACAGCCCAGATATGCATCCGATTCTATGTTTCTATGATTAGTGGTCTTCATTATAAAGCATATGAGGACAGACTTAGGGATCTTAATAAAAGGCAGGATAGAGGTGATATGATTGAGATGTTTAAATACCTCCATGGCATAAATGTTCAGGGAGAGAGCCTCTTTCAATTGAAAGCAAGTTCTGCTACGAGGGGACATGGGATGAGGGTGAAGGGAGATAGATTCAGGAGTGATATGCGGAAATATTTCTTTACCGAAAGAGTAGTGGATCCGTGGAATAGGCTCCCAGTGGAGGTGGTAGAGATGAGGACAGTAACTGAATTCAAAAAAGCATGGGACAAACACAGAGGATCTCTAAAGGTAAAAAGGGGACTGTTGTAGTTGTTGATATGGAAGGACAGACTAGATAGGCCATGTGGTCTTTTTCTGTCCTCATATTTCTATGTTTCTATGATTTGTTTACCGTGGGAGCCAGACAGCACCCAGGAGCAGAATTGGAGCACAGAGATGGAACGTCCTGGACGTGCCCTGATTCAAGCCCAGTGGACATGCACAAATCCACCCGGCTAGCCTAGCAGGCCTCCTGCATGAAGCCGTGGTGCTGTGGCATCCCGTCGCCATGGCACTGCAGTTCTGTGCAGGAGCCCCAATTGCCCGCACTGCTTTCACAGGACAGTTTCCCCACTGCCCGACCCCTGATCAGGCCTTCCAGGGCCGGAATTGGGCTGCAGGGAACCCCCTCCCCTGCTCGCCTGCATCCTGAGGTTCCAGCATGGCTCTGAGGTGGAATAAGTCCCCCAGCCCAGACGTACAGGGCCATCACTGGAATAGACCTGTACTTCTGACTTCAGGGTCACACCTCTGGCCCGCCCTCTCTCCTCCTTCAGCCCGCCCTCATACAGAGCTCCCCACACATTTCTGATGTACTTGCGGGGAGCTTTTTGGCAGGAATAAAACATGGGCATTTAGCAGGGAATATACGTCCATTCGGGATGTGTATCCCCACTTAAGGCAGGTTAGAATAGACCCCATAGCAAAACTGGGGACTAGAGTATGGCAAGATACACATAAGTAGTAGACAAGAGAATGAGGAGCATCAGGATTCAAAAGCAGCCTCAAAGCCGTGGGTCTTCAGCCTGGACTTGAATAGGACCAGAGAAGGAGCCTAAAGTACTGACTCGGGTAATTTGTTCCAGGCATATGGAGCAGCAAGGTGGAATGAATGAAGTCTGGATTTGGCAGTGGCAGAGAAGGGCACAGATAAAAGGGATCTGCCAGAGGAGTGGAGTTCCCAAGGAGGAGTGTAGAGAGAGATAAGAGAGGAAAGGTAGTGAGGAGGCACAGAATGAGGGCACTTGTAGGTCGGTAGAAGTTTAAACTGGATACAGCTGTGGATAGGGAGCCAGTGATGTGACTTCAGATAAAGTCTGACATGAGCATAGCAAAAATGGCAGAAGGTAAGCCGTGCAGCATAACTGACCTGTCCTAACCTTATGCAGTTTAGGGATCCGGTTAGCAGCTGAATATTACTGCTAGCCAGATAGCTGCCAGGACAGCCCCCACTCCACCCACAGGCTGCCTCAGTTTTAATTGGGCATCATTTTGACAGTCTGGGGGATATTCAGTAGCTCTATCTGGATAATGCCATTGAATATCAGGAGTGCCGTAGTTTAACCAAGTCCTGCAAACTGGCTAAACTCTCTTGAATTTACTTACCTTTGTTTATTATCAAGCCTTTTTGAATTCAGTTGCCATTTCTGTCTCCACCACCACTTCCAGGAGGGTGTTCCAGGCATTCACTACTTTTCATAAACAATGTTTGCTGCTGTTGCTCCCAAGTCTACTTCATTGCAGACTTATATTGCCCAAAGTTCTACAGCTTTCTGTACTAAGGAAAAGGTTTGTTTCACATGCATTAATACCTTTTTAATATTTAAATATCCACTCTTTATCATATCTGCTCTGTCCCTCATCTCTTCCAGGGTATACATATTTAGGTCTTGAGGTCTCTTCTTTTGTGTCTTTTGGTGCAGACTACACACCATTTGGTTGCTGTTCTCTGGACCACCTCTATCCTCTTTATTTAGTTTTGGAGGCTGGTTTTCTATAAGGATACACAGTATTCCAGATGAGTCCTCACCTATGGCTGGTGCAGAAGAATTATAACTTCCTTTTACTGCTGGTTATGCATCTCATTGCAGTCCAGTATCTTTCTGAATTTGGCCATCACCTTATTGCATCATTTTGCTATCTTGAGTTTATTCAGGGAGGATAGGACTAAAGGCCTGAAAGATTAATTGAGAAAGCTGCATAGCTGAAGGTTCGTCTGATAACTGGACACAGATGTGGTGGCAGGCACTTCTGTACTGTACTATAGACCCCAGGGACTCTTTGGATCCGTTACTGGTGTTATCCTCTCTGTCTTCCTCTTTACTTTCAGGCTCAGTAAAAACCTTCTACTCTCCTCTGCAAGAGGCTTCCTCTTGCTCCACCTCCTTTTGTAATTAAGCGGTAGACTGTTATTGATTTAGCTAACCAAAGATTCCCAACTTCTGTATGGTACAGTGGCTGTACCAGTCAAAGACACTTATGGTCTGTGGCACGGTGTCTTAGATAGCCAAACATAGGAAACTGGTGTCTTCCTACGCAGAGCCAACCCAAAGCTTTCTGCCATCTAAAGGTAGAAATCCCAACCTTGCTGCCCGCCCCCCCCCCCCCCTCAGCTGCCACTGATTCCATCTTGGGAGAGGGAAGTGGGCAATGGCAGTATTTCCAAAAGCAGTGGCAAGTTTTACTGCCGTTGCCCACATCCCCTCCATCCAAACAGAATTGGCAGCAGTTGGGGACATGGTATGGCCGCCTATGTGTGCCACCACCACCCACCTGAGCCGGCTGCCTAGTCATCTAGTGAATGGGCCAGCCTTTCTCCTATCATTACCTTCCCTCCCAATTCTGGAAAGCACCAAGTAGCATCAAAACATTATATATCCTGTAATTAATAGAATCACTAGAATAGTTAAAAAGTATTTGAATGATATCTTAGATATGGACTCTGACTCCCTTCCTCCTCTTGTAAGAGCCCAATACCTGGCCCTGGGTGGCGCAAGTGCACTGGGTGGGCAGGGGGACTGTGGAGGGTTAAACCTTATGGAGTTCTTCGAGTCCTCTCTGGCCGTGGTTACACAGAAAGTGACTTTGGTGCTGACCTTTGCTTTAGAGTTTGACCATGGTCTAAACAAAATGTGATATGTTATTTTGACACTGTAATATAATTCTTGTATTCCACTCATCTACCACTCTGTAATACAATTTTGTATGTAATGACTTTCTGACTCCCTTTGCTGTATGTCTGCATCCTGGAAGGAGATACTACGTGGCTAGTAATACATAGCCTGCCATAGGTGCAGAAGTGCAAAGATGTACAGTGAGACAGTATTAACCAATGAGTTATAGACATGTTGGAAGAGGACATAGTGTACTATAAAAGAACTGTGAAACAGAGGATAAATGTGTCTGCATCAGTCAGGCACCCTTCTTGCAAGAATGTAATTAAAGTAACCCTTTGCTTCACTGAGGAGTCTGTTATTGTGTAAAAAGTTATGTTTTATTGCAGATTGGGGGCTCATCCGGGCTGGTGTCATCACTGAAGGAGACCACCACCACCACCAAGGACAGGGAGACACATCCCGTTGAGTTCAACAACCTCATGTATCGATGACAGGGGGCTCCAACAGCATACTGACAGCAAAATCCCAAGACCATAAAGGAAAAAAACAATACAGACTGGGTGAAACAGACTAGGTCTTAAGCAGGCACAAACGCATCAACCAGGTAACTACGTGCACGGACCAAGGTAAGAAACAAGACTGTAAAGTATTACCTTGGTGGTTGGGTATCGAGACAGATTGTTGTGTGTATGGGACGTGTCCTAGACACGAAGTGAGTGTGGAGTCTCAATCCGGGGTTCAGACACATCCGCGAGGAGTGCGGCCAGAGAGAGATGAAGTGAAAAGTACATTGGTGACAGGAAACTCACTGGGATTAGCAATTCTAAAGGAAACTCAAGTAAGAACAGGGCTGGCAGTACAAGTCCCCGGGCTATTCCTCCAGACAGTCCATTAGGGAGGATGTTGAAGTAAATAGTAGATTAACAAACACACTAAGAATAAGGATAAAGCAAAGAACTGTTTTAAGAATTGCTGTTTTACATGGACAAAAGAAAATAAAGCCAGCTGCAGTCATCTGGCTGAAATTTGGCACAGACGAAGGGTGGTTATGTCAAATCCTTAACTTATAGGTAAACAGTGAAAAAATTAATTCAGCAAGTGTTTGCTGCTGCCAAAAAGAAATAGCAGAGGTGCATGCAAACGGTCATTAAGCAGGGAATTATTTTGAAGCCAGAGGAAATAGATTAGCAGGTGAAACTGCTAAGAAAGCTGCCTTAGAGGAAGACTTAACCTCTATATATAATTTAACCCCAGAAATAGGGAGTCAGACAGCAAATCCCCATATCTTAAAAAAGATATAGCATTATTAGAAAAAGTACAGAGAAGAGCCACCAAAATGGTAAAGGGGATGGAAGGATACTCCTATGAAGAGAGGCTAAAAAGGTTAGGGCTCTTCAACCTGGAAAAGAGATGGCTGAGGGGAGATATGAAAGAGGTCTATAAATTAATGAATGGAGTGGAACGGGTAAATGTAGATTGATTATTTACATCATCAGAATATAAAAAGACTAGGAGACATGCAATGAAGCTACAGGGTAACCTATTTAAGACCAATAAGAGAAAATATTTTTTTTACTCAACATGTAATCAAACTCTGGAATTTGTTGTTACCAGATAATGTAGTAGAAGCTGTTAGTGTAGCTGGGCTTACAAAAGGTTTGGACAAGTTCCTGGAGGAAAGGTCCATAAACTATTATCAAAAGGGTCCCAGGATATCACTACTTGACCCAATACAAGCATTGTGGAACCTGTCTCTCTTGGGGAGACTGCTAGGTGGCCACTGTTGGAACAGGATACTGAGCTTGATGGACCTTAGTCTGACCCAGTGTGGCATAAAACTTATGCTCTTATTTACTGAAAGGGAAAAATGAAAACTCGAAGATACAGGGGCAGTAGAAACTGAAAGAGGGAAAATGGGCTTTACCTGATGGCAAGCAAATGGTAAACAAACAATGAGAGAAATTATAGTCATTGCCGGAAGGTTAGGGGTTCAAATCCCACTAGAGGACAGCCACCTTGGGCCAGAAGCACTGGAGTTTCTAGTCCCACAGGTGCTCCTTGTGGTCTTGGGCAAGCTACTTAACCCTCCATTGCCCATGTTCCCTGTAAGTATTAGTGTCTCTCATATCCCCTTGTCTTAAATGTATCCCCCAATTGTGTTGTGACCACTTTGATTGAAGGATAAGGTGGTATACAAAACTGTCTAAATAAATAAATTGGGGTGTACAGGCAATGGTGCTAAGGCACTATGAGTGTATGGGAATATGCACAGTAACCAAGCAAGTGTAAGAAAATAAACAAAAAGGTCCTTAGGAAACAACCACAGGGAGGCAGAGACCCTGGTCTTTGTCCATTTTAAAGTATACAGGTTGATTTCACCAAGTTGCCCCTAGTTGGGCAGATGAAGTACCTTTTGGTAATAGTGGACCATTTGACGGGATAGGTGGAGGCATATCCCATGGTAGCTGCCACGGCAATAAGAGTAGCAAAAATAGTCTTGGAACAAATCATTCCAAAATATAGGATGATAGGTCACATTAACTCAGACAAGGGAAGTCACTTCACAGACAAGGTATTGCAAAACATAATAGAAACTCTGGAAGTATTCTGGGATTTCCATACTCCATGGCATCCACCCTCCCCAGGGAGAGTGGAACGCATGAATCAGACTATAAAGAAGCAGCTAGACAAATTGATGTTTGAAACAAAATTACCTGTGAGAAAGAAAGGACTAGCCAAGGCCCCCGAACAAGGTTAGAGACTATAGCAGAGACTGATGAGCTTTTGTGTGATAAGGTAACTTACACTAAAATAAATCATCCTGTCTATGGCAATCTTGATATGGACAGTGATGATCCTATTTATGGTACTCTTGATATAGATACAGATAGTAATGAAGGCACAGATAATGACGGAGAAACAGGGCTGTGAAGACAGCTATAGCCATATACCTTTAATCAGGTAAAAATATATGCTTATTGTAATGCAAGGCTGAACAGCGAAACATACATTTTACATAGAAGTTTCTGTCTCTGTGAAAACTGGACAGTTATTGCAAAACAGATTAACTAAAAAATTGTGTACACAGCTACTATAGCCAAAGGTTAGCTTCTGCAAATTTTGAGGACCTTCTTGTGGTAAATGATGGGTCAAATTTTAGATAACAACTAATGTCAGCACTATTGCATGAACTTTCCGAGAGTCAGAGACCTTAGGTCAACATGTAACTGGAAATCAAATAAAAAAAGCTAGAGAAATCAGCAGAATTTAGAAAGAAATTATAAGTTTAACTAATCAGCTCTTGTTTGATGAAAGAATTGTAGCGACCCCTACTGTCGCTTTGAGATTATGGTCACAGCCTTGTAATTTCCACTTTTTTATGATTTTTGCAAAGCATCAGCAGAAAAATGATCCTGTAAGCAGATTTTATTCCAGACCTGTAATTTTGCAACATAATTATCATCCAATGTTAATAAAAAATTAACTATGTCAGCTGATACTTCTTAATAAAAGGCAGATCTCTGGCAGAAGATTTTCAAAGATGGTTAGAGGAGGAGCCCCTGATGATCATCTTCAATCTAGAGCTCTGGAATTAATATAACTGATTTTCTATGTGTGTGTCTTGTTTTTTCCTTCATGTTAGGACCAGGTAATTCTAAGAATCCAGGTAGGAGGGCCTGCCCCAAAAAGGGCACAACATTACCCTAGACGAAGTGTTTGGATTCTTGACAATGCTAAGGACAAACAGGCCCTCAGAAAGATTTAAGATTGTCCCCCTATGAAATGTTATTCATATTACCCTATATGGGACAATTAAAGGAACCACCTCAGTTTGAAACTAAAGATAAGTTTCTTAAGGAATATATACTTGGGCTGTCCTCTTCTTTATCTGGTCTCAGGAATAAAGGACTGCTGGCACAAACACCCCCATTGGAAGTTGCAGCTCAGTCTCAAACCAGGACAGTGGGTCTTGATAAACTCCTGGAAGGAGTCCAAATTGCAACCCGACTCGGAAGGACTGTTCCAGGTCTTACTGAGACTGCTGTAAGAACTGCAGAACAAGGTTAGACTCATTCTACATGCATTAAAGGTCTGGTCAAAGCTCCTTCAGACAAACATTGGAAGGTCCAGAGAACTAATGACCCTCTGCGCCTGAAAATAACAAGGAAAAATGGAAGAACAGGAGAGGAGTTGGTTAAAAAGGACTAATAACAATTATAATATAGACAAAGAAAAGTGGATAGTGCTGCTATGGTGGGAAAATCACTTTCTCTGTTAAAGGGAATGACATGGGATCTAGGACAGGAAAAGGGATGGACGGATGAACAAATAAACACAGACATGATGGGGAAGGGTGTACCCTAACATATTTACTGTAACCGTACCAGAGGGAGAGGGACCTGTGTGCCTAGAATTTGATGCCTGCCAAGTGATTGGTTGGGATGGGGGATACTATGAAACATTGTGGGGAAATAGTCATTTGTATATATGTCCAGAGACTGCTCCAACACTTGTATATGGGATGCCCTGTTATGGGTGGTCACAAGTTTGGTGGACCACCGAGGATGGAGGCAGGGTCTCCCCAGAGGGGAAGAGGCACCCAGTTCAAAAGAAAGCAACAATGATAAAGAAGCACAGCATTCAGCAATGTTACCCAGGAAGTTTCAACCCCATCGTGGTCCCCCTCTCTGGAAGGGACGACTCACGAGATAGGACCTATAGACTAGGAATAGACGTTAGTGGGCAAGATTCCCTGGGAAGATTGAGGATAAAAATACTCCTCAAGAATCAGACTCAGGTCTCCACACCATTCCCCAGCATATCCTTTGAACCTAATAAGGACCCTAAGGCAGTCAAGATAGTGGAGATTAAAGATTTGAGGGACACTCTAGAGGTGGAAACAGGTTATGGGGAGGGGAACGCCTGGGTGGAATGGGTTAAATATACCATAGGAAGTCTCAACCATAGCAATTGCTACATATGTACCTCTGGGAGGCCCATTGCACAGGTTATGCCCTTACCCTTGAAGTGGGATACAGATCTCAATGGAGTAAGATGCCTCAAAGCTCTGTATCAGGAAAAACCAGCTTAGGGAAATGAAATTTGCAAGTCATTGAGTTTGCTATTTCCCCCTACAGACTTGAAGGTTGTAAAAGTTCCCCCCACATTTTCAGCAGTGTTTGGAAATCACTCTGCCTGTCTCATCAAGCGGGGTAAGAACTACACGAGGAAAGTGGAGGAACTGAACACCTGCATTCTAAGCTTAAACCTGACAGGGATGAAAAGAGAAGAGAAGAACTACTCCAACCTGGTAATCCCTAGGGCAGACCTGTGGTGGTACTGTGGAGGGCAGACATTATGACCAACATTGTCTACCCTATGGTCAGGAACATGTGCAATAGTTCAATTGGCAGTTCCTTTCATCTTGGCATTCACAGAACAGGGCAAGGGGCAAATACAAAGGAGAAGGAGGAGGAGGAGTACTTCGGGAGCCTCATTTGATGACAGGATATACATAGATGCAATAGGAGTCCCTCAGGAAGTTCCAGATGAGTATAAAGCACAAAACCAAACCAGACTGCAGCTGGATTTGAATCCCTGTTAGGGGTAATCACGATAAACAAAAATGTAGATTGGATAAATTATATATATATTATAACCAACAGCGGTTTATCAATTATACCCAGGATGCAATAAAGGGGATCACAGAGCAATCGGACACCACTAGCAGAATGGCCTGGGAGAACTGAATGATTTTAGATATGATGGCAGCTGAAAAAGGGGGGCATGTATGATGTGGGGGAGGGGGGGGGAAATGTTATACATTCATCCCCAATAACAGGGCCCCTGATGGCACTATCACTAAAGCCCTGTGAGGACTAACTTCCTTGGCAGAGGAATTGGCAGAAAATTCAGGTACAGATACCTCTCTCACTGGATGGTTGGAGTCATGGTTTGGGAAGTGGAAAGGGGTGGTAGTATCTTTATTTACCTCTGTATTTGTTGTAATTGTAGTATTAATTACAGGGTATTATGCAACATCCCACTGTATAGGAGCGCTAACTCAAAGATTGATAGAAACAGTAAGCACTAAACAAAATGATTGTATCATCTCCAGTGCGCAAGGGTGCAATGTTATTAATGGACAATAAAGGGGAAGAGAGAGTCAGGAAGAAATGTTATCTAAATTAGAAGCTCCCTATGGAACTATAGGAGTAAATGTAGAAAGTAACAAGAAAACTCTAAAAAGAGGGAGGGGTTTGATATAAACAAAATGTGATGTTATTTTTACAATGTAATATAATTCTTGTATTCCATTCATCTTCCACTCTGTAATATAATTTATAATGTAATGATGTAATGACCGACTCCCTTTGTTGTATGTCTGCATCCTGGAAGGAGAGACTATGTGGCTAGTAATACGTAGCCTACCAGAGGTATGGAAGTGCAAAGAAGTGGAGCGAGACAGTATTAACCAATAAGTTAGACATGCTGGAAGAGGGAGAGGACAGTGTACTATAAAAGAACTGTGAAACAGAAGATAAGTGTCTGCATCAATCAGGCACCCTACTTGCAAGAATGTAATTAAAGTGACCCTTTACTTTCCTGAAAAAGGGTCTGTTATTGTGTAAACAGTTATGTTTTATTACAACCGCAATGCTGTTTTCAGACTGTATTTCTACTCTATGAATAAGATGTTTCTAGGTTCTAAAGTTCATTTATTTCATGATTTATCTAGATTTACCCACAAGTTACGCCAAGAGTTCTTGGCCTTAAGACCCAGAGCATTGACTTTGGGTCTTATCTTAATATTATGATTTGTTTGTGAAGCAAAGAATCTTATGTTTTATGAACCTAGGCACTTAACGCCTCTAGCCATAATAAGCTCATTTAAGGGTCATAAAGCTGGACCTTTAAGTACCACTGTAAGGCCCAGTAGGAAAGGTTCTTGAAGAAGGGTGCACACTCAGGGGTTGTTTTTGTATTAAGTGTTTTTGAATTACTTTTTCCTTTTCTTAAATCCCATTTTATCCTATTATGGGCCAATATGTTCAGTAATTTATAACTGCTTGTTGTGTACAATTTCCTTTGAATATTTTCTTTGTTTTCTTTCACTTTCTGGTTTAGAGTATATTATTTGAAAATATAATATAAAATGTAAAAACCCAAAACAAACTACATTCACCCCTACGTGGATCCAGCCGCAGCTTCTGCACTTAACAGAATCATTGCTGCAATAGAAATGTAAAGCCACACAACCAAAACAGGTGCACAGCTGTTGCAGAGCCTTCTGGCCTCTACTATTGAACCCCTGTTGCTGCATCCCACCAAAAAAGGAAGTTATGCTAGAGGGAATGGGATGCATCAGCAGGGGTTCAATAGCAGAGACCAGAAGGCTTCGCAAAAGATGTGCACCTGTTTTTGCAATAATAGATAATTTTTTAAAAATATCACAGCTGCAGTGGGATAAGGGGAGAGAGAAAAAAAGCCATGAAAAGCTGGTTTGTTTTTTGCTCTAGCCACCCCCAGTCCCACAGCCAGAGCAAAACAGTTTTTCAACTGCTGGTTTTAGCTCATTGCAGGTCTGGGCATATAAATCTGATCAGTTGGCAACCTTAGTTACATCCCTCCTAATGCCAATTCTGACATCTGCTGTCTTAGAAACATAGAACAAGGACAGAAAGAGACCACATGGCCTATCTAGTCTGTCTTTCCATATCAACAACTACAACAGTCCCCCTTTAGGGATCCTGTGTTTGTCCCATGCTTTTTTGGATTCAGATACTGTCCTCATCTCTACCACCTCCACTGGGAGACTATTCAATGGATCCACCACTCTTTCCATAAAGAAATATTTCCACATATCTCCTTTCACCTTCATCCCATGTCACCACATAGCAGAACTCTTAGGAAAAGCAAGAGTAGGAAATACCCATCCAACTGACTCTTAACAAAATCATTAGGATCCTACAGTTGAAGATCAGATTTGCAAGCAGAGTCCTGGGTCCTTATCAATGCCAATTGTATCAAATCAATCTTTAATACCTAATACACTTCCTTGGATCTCAGAAGAATAGCCATTTATAGTGCCAAAGCTCTAAGCTTCAGCAAAAAACAAAATTCTTAATCTTTGAGACTTCCCCTTCCACAAAGTGGAGTGGGAAAGGTTGAGAAAGAACGTATTTACCTTTTGAGGAGATTTTCCTTAAGGCTTCCCAAAAAAGTAGCTACCACTGTAGCATGGTAGGTGGATTCTTCATTAACAGCCCAATCCCATCCTGGACATCCAGGCCCTCTGTGCGCCCAGTTGAAACCAGATGCACAGAGGGAGTCATGCTTCTGATCCCATGGGGCATGTCTAGTCCAATGGGATCAGTATTGAACAATCCTGTATGTGCAGGCCAGGACCCCAATTCTCTGACCTACACATACAGGCCTTGCCCAACTATTTGTGTGGGCAGTTCCATGAAGCTGTGGTGCCATAGCACCATTAAAGAGTTGCAATCCCCAGTCCTTGGCTCTGGATATGATTTCCCTGTTGCCCAACCCCTGATCTAGCCTCCTGCCTCATTGATGCTCATCTATCCCTAGCAACTAGGGGAAGTTACTCTACCTTGGAGGTGGAATAAACATCCCTGTTTTAGTTGCTGGCCCCAGCTGTCCAGGGCCAATGACCACCCCCTGCCTGCCCTCATGCCATCCCTGCAATGCCCCTTTCCCCACCCCCATCTAAATCTTCCCCATACAAGACACAGGGTAGACAGACAGGGTCAGGAGGGGTATTGACTAGTGGGGATGGGCATCCCAACAGGACATCCATCCTTGCTAATAATGCCATAGGATGACCAAGTATCTCCAGAATCTCAGTAAAAGAAAATGTTTTCCCAAGTCTGCCTGATCAGAAGAGGGTAAAAGATTTTCTTTAATAGATCCAATAAGCAGTTTCTAGCATAAGTAGCTCATTAGGATCCATATGCAATATATCCAGAAAATATTGCTTTACATCTCTTGATCAGAAGATAACAGTAAGAGAAAACAGATCTAACCTAACCTTTCATTTAAAAGAAATGAAAAATAAATCCAGAGGGCATCTACGGCTTAGATACTAAGGCATTACTCTCTCAAGGACTTCAATCTTCTTAAGGCAAGACTTGTCTTACCTAGCCCAAGCCCTGCTCCAGGCCAGACAGTTTGAGGACTCACAGAAAGCTAAGGAGCTAGGCTGAACAGTTAGTTCAAATTGGATTACATCTTACACACCAAGACGTCCATTACTAGAAATTCCGCCAGAAATGTGGAGGAGGGAGGATCCACTGGTTTTTAACTAAAGCTAGAGATGAACCCAACCATAACTCATTCCGCTGTTGAAGTCAAAAACTCTTCCCTGTCAGTTGCTTGAATCCCACCATCCTCTGCTCCAGGAAACTGGAGACTCAGGCCAGCAGCAGGTTGTAACAGTTGCAAGTTCTGAGTGGGTCCCAGAGAAACCTCTTCCATGGACTGCCCCTCCCAAGTTCCCATCTGCCATAGTTAAACCCCATACACAACACAAACCACACCCCTAGTAGTCCATAAGGACGGACCAATCTCATCCCCTTTAGGTTTTATGAAGCAGAGCAAAACAAAAAAAAAAAGCCAAACTCTTAACAGTACCTGACTTGTAGACTGTCAGTTCTCTACAATTGGAAACCCTTCAGAGTTGCCAGAAGTTTGGCTAAGAGATATTCCATTAATCAAGCCTCTGTGTGCACAGCTGCCAGTACATGTCCAGGCACAGCTGCTGCTAGAACATCTGCCAAATAGGAAGCAGGTGATCCTGGCCATGTCAGGCAGAGTGCCACTATAGTCCAATCTTGCACCATGCTCTTAATGGACTCCTCATTCCAGATGATTTTGTAATATCAGTTTCAAACATCTAGGTTGCTTATTGTTACCACATGATATCTAGTACGATGAAGTGTCCATAGCCCTGTAATCTAACCACTACTAAATGTTATGGACATCTGGCCTAAGGTTCTTTTCTACAAGTCCCTGTGAAGGTATGATCCCTGTTCCATTAGCTACACATCTAAGGACAAAAGGCATGGTTGGCTGCTCAAAATATTTTATTGCTGGATATACAAAAGCATGGTAAAACAAAGTGCTCTTTGGTTTAAAAGTAAGGTTTACTACAGGAAAGTTTAACAGTATCGAGTACAAAAGTTACGCTACAAAACTGCCCCCCCCCCCTTGAAATTAGCTCACTATTGAAACTTTAGGTCACATTTAAAAATGCTACTAGTGACTAGGTAGCAGGAAGGATATGCCAAATTGACAGCCTTCCTTAGCTTAGGCTTTAAGCCTCTTGTGTTCAACAGCATGAGCAACATTGCAATAAGGAGACCAGTCCAACAAGGCAAAAATACAAGCTGAACATCCATCTTTCAGAGACTTAAGGTCACCAATCTACTGTATGTGATAATATAAGCCTATTGTGTTTCACAGCTGCAAGATAATCACAGATCACTTATGGAAAAGTAGGCAGCACCATTTCAAATGTTATCCATTTCTGCTAAGCCCAATATTGCTTAATCGCAAAAGATCATAGTAAATGCTATAACCTCCTCTTCTAGGGGGCATGTGTGCTCTCTAGCTAGTTTATTCAAAGTCTCCCTCTTCCCACAAGGGTTAGTTGATAATTTCGGTCTTTGGACATGCCCACTTATGGAATCCAACATTGCAGTTCATGCTGTGCTGAACTTCATGTTAGCCTGCTAGACATGACGACATCAGCTAAGACTAGACATGAACAGATTTGCTGTTACTATGTTCAGCCTTTGTCTTGCTGGCCATTTCCTTTTCACTTTCCTGCTCTGTATGCTGTGCTGTTCATAAAAAAGGACCCACAAACCAGCACAAATGTGTTAAGATAAGCCATCACCTCCAAAGAGCCCTTCATTTTTCTTCATCTGTCCTTTGCTGGTGGTCAGGAACTGGTCAAGCATTTCTGAAGGTGGTGGCAGAGGGGAAGTTCTGGTAGATGATCCCAGACAAAGAGTGAACCTGGTCCTGGATGCTGGATACTAGAGTGAGGCAGGTAGTCTGAAGTTGGCAAGTCAGGTCCTGGGCAACAGGTAGGATATGCAACACTATGTGCTAAAAAACAAAAAGCCACATCTTTAGAGCCCCTGAGTCCTGCTATATAGAAATTGTATTTTTCAAAGAGATAGATGAGTGTGTGGCAATAGCAGGGAAAATACATCTTCTCTGCCTACAAGAACACAACTGTATAGGAGGGCACTTTTAGAACTAAAGCTGTGTTTTGGTATGGTACTGAGTACCACATTTTTTGCTTTATGTTTGTAAGTGCTTGATGACATCAGGGGAAAAAGTTATGTTTTGATTCACTTCAATTGAAGACGTTTCCTCAAGACAAGTCAATGTTATTATAGTGGGATGGATAAGTTTAGAGTGGATCATTGGTATTTATTTTCTTCTCTGGGTATGCTGTAATTGTAAAATAGTTACTGGCCATTTGATTTGGTCTCATGCTCTGCATGAGAGCTTGATGTATCCTTAGATCTGATTTTCACTTTCTGGGGTTTAGATATTTGCTTGCTTTCTTTTAACTGGCAAGTTTACTGACATTCTAAAAGCCACATCAAGATATCAGATTCAGAAAGCCCATCTAAATGCTCACTTAGGGGGTTATACACTGTTGTAGACTGCAGCTACAGGGCATCACCTCTTGGAATGCATCTGTTCCAAGAATTGAAGTAGCCAAGATCTTACTAAGGGCAGATGAGTGAAACATTCAAGGCTGAAATCATGCAACTGCTGTAAGTTAAAACAAAAAAAAGGTAAGATTCTATTTGCTGGAAAACTGCTCATAAATTTGAACACACCATTGTGACTACTTCATTCATAATGGACTATGCCAACAAGCATTTTTTGCTTCAGCTGTCAGATGATATTTGCCTGTTGTGGTACACTGGTTCTAATTTAAAACAGTTGCAAGTTTAGTTTGTGCCTAGCTTCTACTGGCACCACCGACCTCCACACCTGTTGATTCCGGCACAAGATTCTTCAATCTGAACTAAAACCTCATCCCCTCCCCCAGCCACTTCCATCTTCATGCAAACAGGAAGTCTGACTAGCCACTTCCACCCCTGCTGCCACAAAACACAGCAGACAGATTTGGGTAAGTGCTGTGTTTCAAGTGTTATTGCTACTGCAAGTCTGAGGGGGCAGCAGGAAAGTAGGTTTAATCAAGGGCACCTTATATCCTTCCACCAACCCCGTTCATTCTGTTCTGCTACATCCTAGTTTAATATTTACTCTTTAGTTCCCAGAAAGTCCCTTCCCCATGGTATCTATATCTTGTCCCCACTCACCCCATACTTTGAATTCCATAAGACCTTCCACTTTCTTCTCCACAGATCCTACTGCATCCACTGTTGCTCCTTCCCCCAAAAAGGAGGACAAACCCACATCCCCAAATCACCACTGGGCAGGAGCCAGTAGATCTAGATACCCTCCATTCTTGAAGCCTGCACTGCTGAATCAAGCAAAAAAAAATCTAGCACCAGTGTTGAGCCCAACTTTAAAGGCAGCCCCAATTTCCTTTTCTCCTGGTCAGCAGCTGCTCTGTCAGTTATAGCATTCACTTCTAGTGCATAGGACCGTGACCTGAATTGTGCATGCTATAAGCAGTGCTGGCTGCTGTTGCTGCCCTGGAAGAGCATGCTGGGCCTGTATTGCTAGGACAAAGTCCTGAGATGAAGTCAGGCTCCGCACTGCTGATCACAAATCCCTTGGAGCCACCTTCTGCAAGTGTACTGCCTGCATAGTTGCTTGTGCTGGTCCAAGTAACTTGGTTGACTATGTCATCTGGTCTCTATGAACCTAGTTTGTAGAATGTAACACGTCTCAAAGTTCATCCAAATAGATTCTTACCAGATCAATGGTATGGTAGAATGGGCCTATGGCATTCTGGCTCTTCCACTTGGCTTTGTTGATCTGGGTCCAGGCCTGTTCATAAGCTCGCTTGCAAATCTTTGAAGACAGGGATTCTAGTCGTGTGTAGTAGTTTGGCTTCTGGGTTCCAGCTCCAAATCCTTCAACTCTGGAAGCTTCTTTGGTTATGAAAGCAACACACCAAGTTTATAGAGTTTAGCTACTGATGGCTGAAGTTTGAAAGCGCTACTCAAATCACACCTATGCTATAAGTCTAAAACAAGATTCCTTTGCTGTCTGTAACTCAAGCATACAGATCAGGAATGCACAGAGAAGTGTCATGAGCTAGAAACAGCTGCCAACAGGGAATATGGCCATTAACAAGTTTGCCATTTTGTCCAGGCTTTCCACTACAAAGTAGACTACTTACCTGCTTCCTCTTCAGTCAATGGGAGATACTGATCCACAAGAGCCTCAGACGTGGTCAGTGCTGCATCTACCCCAGTGCTCACCATCTGCACTATGCGGCTTCCCAGAGCTGTGTTCATGCTGCCACTCACAGCTGCCTTGGCCATTTCCATGCTCCCCTGCACAACTCCCTTGGTCTTGTTCAACACTCCAATGACCGTATGGGTAACAGTGTCCTTTGTAGTTCTCACATAACCTGCTACAACTCCTTTTGCACCAGCCACCACATCAGTGGCATTACCAATGATCTAGAAAAAGTAGGTGGACATCAAAATGAAGCTACAAAAAGCTATGGTATACAGAGAAAGTTGGTTAGAAATCTTAACAGTAGGATGGGTATATCCAGGGGTTGCTCTCTCCCCCTCCCCTCCAATTTCTAACATTTGTTCCCATAAAGAAGCTGTTGGGCAGTAGCTGATACCTAGAGACATCTGCTAGTTGAAGAGCAGAGATCCCCCCCTCAAAGAAGTCTACCACCAGTGTAGTTATACAAGATAATGCACCCCCCCCCCAAACCAAAGTAAGATTAGGTAAGATCTTTGAGGAATCCTGACCTAAATTCAGAATTCCAGTTTTTGTAAGTTGCAAGGCATTAATCTGATGCCGAGTTGGACAGCTGGGAGGCAAAAAGGATTAGCACAACTAAGATAAAATTAAATTTTGTTTGGGGCTAGATCTATAAGCTCCCTGAGAAAAGGCCTTTTCAAACTCCATCCCACCTGTCCTGGAAGGTTGATTTCCTGACTGTTTCTATCCACAGCAAACAAACCTTTTTGGCCTCTCCCCCAAACCTGTCGGGTTTAGATTAGTTTCAAGATGTGTTTAGTGTGTAATTTGTAGGTTAATGCAAAGTTGCACGCAAATGTTCATCCACAGCACCTTAAGTGTCCACTTCATACTGGACATTTATATATCAAGCACCAACTAGATTCCCAACCCATCCTCCTAAACCAAACGAAACAAGAAGGTTAGTAACTTAAAGATACAAGCCCCATTTATAATTCAGACAGTTACCTGAATTAAGACCTAGTTACATGGTCCTGGAGCAATTCATTTTAGAGAGACTTCTGCAAGTTAGGTTTTCCTAAAGCATTTTGTCATGCATGGAGTTCAGGCAATACTATTTCCTTCAAACTTTAATGCATAATGTTTTACTTCTACAGATCTTTTGTCTGTGTACTTTAGTCACATCCGACCTTGAACCATCTTTTCCATTGCAGTGCAATCATACTGAAATCCATTCTCCTCCTGGATCTCTTAAAATTGTAACAAACAGTGGTAGAGCTAGTAGTCATCTAGCCAACTATGAAAAATGTGCTACAAACTTTACCTTGTCAGCCTGTTGGTAGAGGGTGGGCAGCTTTGCTCCATGCCTGTCCAGGCTAATTGAGATGTACTTATTGGCCAGGGCAACTGCAAAAAAGAAGAGTCATGAAAAACTCCAGCACTCAATGAATTTGCATTAAAAAGTGACTAATGAATGTGTCCTACTTCCATAGCGGATACTGGGATAATAGCTAAACCCCATCACTCCTACTTTACTGTGGCAGAAGTTTAAAAAAAAAAAAAATCTGCTAGTTAGGCAGCACATTCAGAAGTTTGTAGTTAGGACTTCTGGCATTTGTGCCCAGGAATTTGGGTTTGGCTGAGTGGGGATAGGAGGTGATCTTAGATCTTAAGAATTGGTACCAAGGACTTCAGGAAGACAATGAAGAAAGTCACCTGAGAAATGGGGGGAGGGGGGGTGAGAATAATCTTTTAACCTCTCCTACACTGATCCTCATGCCCCCTAGGCATATTCCACAGCTCCTATCCCCAGATTTAGCCCTACCCCCACCCTGAAGGTTCAAGAGAAAAACAAATAAGGTTTTTGCTTGTTACTGTAGTTTAAAAAAAGACCCGAGCAGGTCAGCAAGTAGACCAGATCCATTTGAACTGAATGTTATCTACATGGAGCTCTATGGTAGATGAGGTACCCCACCCCCATCCCAAACAGGCATCAAGTGACCTACCAAGAGATAAAGTTTTAATAAGTTCAAAAGAGCAGTTTTAAACATTGAAAATAGTCAAACACTATCCTACCAATGGGTATGATTATAGCTGAGCAAGAGCCCAGCCATTCAAATTCTGTTGTCACCATCAGACTTTGCTGCTTGTGAATACCAAGTATAAGCATTTACACAGCTAAGCAGCCCAGGGGTTAGGTAAAGGATTCTCAGTCTAGTCCTTGGGAAACACCTAGCCAGTCAGGCTTTTGAGATTACCTCCACTTTATGCAAGTCTCATGCACGTTCATGGTGACCATCCCGAAAACATAACTGGATAGATGTGTCCTAAGGACTCGGCTGAGAATCCCTTGCCTAACCTCTAGGCTGCTTCTCTATGTAAAGGGAAGGTTGAGAACCCCTAGGTTAGGGAAATCAACTGGGAAGGAAAGCATCTCATCTGGCTTTTCCACCCAGCCTTTGTACAGGTCACTTTCTCATGTTGCTTAAGGAACCCTCCAAGTAAGGTACTTATGGCAGCACACTTGAATAGGACTTTTCTGTAATACATAAAGCACATGTTCTAAGGATACTGTCTCAAAAGTCTGAACCATGCCATTTAGAAGACAATGTCACAGTAACAACCCAGAGAAAAAGTGTTCTTTATTAAAAGTACTTAAAAGGTTGGGATATGTTTGGAGAGTCATTTTAAGCTATTGGCATCTTTACAATTATTAAATAAGCTGCTGATTTGCAGGAATTTAGTACCAAGAATTAGCCAATACCACCCTCTATTTTCTGGAAAAAAAAAAAAAAAAAAGGGCACAGCATTATCAAATTCTACCTCACAGATGAGCTTATAGCAAGTTAAGTTGATATTTTCATTATTAAAATAAGTGACAGCCTTGGATAGTTCTGGTGCGCAGGAATGCAAACTACCAGCAGTCACCAGTTCTAGCCAGATACCATTTGACAGGAAGCTTTTAACTAGTTTGCTTTCTGGTGCCAAAAGCAAACAAATTCCTTATCTTATCAAATAGCACTTACTCTGGTGCTCCAGTTTCTGGATGAGGGGCTTTGTACACTTAAAGTGTGCTGCTGGCTCCAGCTTAGCAGGCTTGTGGGTGAACTGTTGTCCTTGCTGAAGTGACTGAGTTGCTCACATCAGACACAGCACCCAGGTTGTGTTTTGCCCCAGCAGTGGACTCAAACAACCTCCCTTACTTGCCCAGACTCCTTGTAGAAGGAAGACCCTGGGTTCTTGTATAGTTTCCTCAAATTTGGAGAGGGAAGTCCTCTGGCCCAGTGACTGAGAGGAAAGTCCAGCCTCCATTATATCACATTAAAGCTGAGTTCGACTTAGGAGCAGTGATTCCAGAATGTTCCTCTTTGTGGACATACACATTACAGTTCTGAGGCCTCTGTTACAGGGACATCAGGTCACAGGAGACCCAAACCTGGAACTCCCCTCCCTGACCCAGAGAACCTCTGAGTCAGACCCCTGAGCCATAGAAACTTTGGCTCAGGTAGGGCCTTTGAGCTGGAAAACCTCTGATTCAGACACAGGCTTTTTTCATTCTCATGCTGATTGTGATTGTATGAGCTAGACTTCTTCAGCATTAAGAGATTTTACTGTGTGCAGCTAGTACCTAACTTGCACAGATGCCACAGGGGAAGGAGAGAGGGTACTGGTCATGGGAACATTCACTGAGGTAGCTACTTCTATGCTCTTGCTGCTCCCATAACTACCTGCCTTGGTTGTCTTAGACTTTTCTGCTCTCTCCACGTGTTGCTGGGCAGTCTTTTCTTATTTCCAAAACTACTTATTTACAGAGCAACCAAATGAACAAAGAACGTACGATTTATTTATTTTATTTATTTATTTAACATTTTCTTCTATACCGCGCTATTAAAATCAGCGCGGTGTACATCGAACAAGAATACTGCAATGTATACAAATAACATTGAGTTTACAAATAACAGGGAATTGAACATGGGGGAGAAAACGGGGAAACTAAATACATATTAACTCAAACTATGTACAATGCTCTAATGTAACTGGGTGTTGCATTAGTTTTGTGAAGGTTGGTAGGGTTTGGGGGACTACCTATTATTTGTGGTGTTGACGTGCAGGGGCGACTGGTGTGTGGGGGAAGTTTGCAGGTTGTTAGTTGTGCTTCTATCGCTGGAGGTTTCTGAGTAGCATTTTGTGAACAGGTGGAGCTTTATGGCTTTTCTAAATAGGATGAGGCTTTTTATTCCACGGATTTCGTGGGGGAGTGCATTCCAGTTTGACGGGGCAAATAATGAGAAGGCTCTGTTGGAGGTAGCTTTTGTGCACTTAGTCATTAACTTAGGGACTGCTAATGTGTTCCGTGCAGTAGATCTTCTGTTTCTGTTTTCTGGGGTGCCATGAATTAGTTTGCTGATTGGTGTAGGGGGGTAGTTATTTAGGGCTTTGAAAGTGAGGACCAATGATTTGTATTGGAGCCTGGCATGTAGAGGTAGCCAATGCAATTCTTTCATGATGGGTGTTATGTGGTCGGATCTTGACGATCCGGAGAGGACTCTTGCGGCTGCATTCAAGGCTAAGCGGAGGGGGTTTAAAGTTGATTGTGGGAGGCCGTGCAGGATGATGTTTGCAAAATCGACATGTGGAAGGACTAGTGCCTGGAAGGTTGTCCGATAGTCTGTGAAGTCCAGTAGGTGTCGAAGGTGGCGTAGAGTTCTGATTTTATGGTATATTGCCTTTGTGATGTTTTTGATATGCGTTGTCATGCTCAGGTGCTGGTCCAGGGTGATGCCGAGGTAACGGATTGTGGATTTGGACTTCAACTCTACATTGTTGACACGTAGTGATGAAGGAGGTATGAATTTGAGGTTCTTTGTGACAAATAGGACATCTGTTTTACTGTGATTGATCCGTAAGTTTTGTGATAATAGCCAATTGGCTACTGCTTCGAAGCAGTTGATGATTGGGGAGAGCACTGGTTGGTCTATCAAGAACGGCATGTAAAGGAGGATGTCATCAGCGTATGCCAGGCACTTTATGTTGAAGGATCGAATCAATGGAATGGAATTGTTGTTAAGTGCCATTGAGTTGGTGTCAACTCATGGTGACCCTCTGGATAATTGTCCTAAACTGTGTTTGGTCTTCAGTCAGGCAGCTCATTATTGATAGATGGCTGCTGTTGTTGTATCAATTCATCTCATTGCTGGTCTTCCTCCTTTGCATTAACCTTCTACCTTGCCAAACATGTTTTTCACTAATGATCTCTCTCTTTGCATGATGTGTTTAAAGTATGAAAGTCAAAGTCATGTCATCTGAGCTTCTAAAGAAAGCTTAGGTTTGATCTCCTCTAGTACTGACTGATTTGTTCTTCAGGCAGTCCATGGTATATACAGTATTCTTTGCAGCACCATAATTCAAAGGCATTGATTTTCTTCCTATCTTTTTCACTGTCCAACTTTCACATCCATATGATGCTATTGAAAATACCATATCTAAACCAAAAATAACTAACTCTAAGAAAATCTAAACCAACCCACAATTAGAGTTACAAAATTAATCCCTGAGCAAAAATAATTTTTGTTGGAAGATTAGCCTTGAGAGGAACTGTAGCACCCCCTTTGTCGTCTCTACGAACAACCAAATCCTGGTTATTACGTAGTTCTTTCACCAGACAAATTATGAAATCAAGATTTTAGGCAAGTTGATTCCAAACCCTCCACATCTTTAAGAACCAGCTTTTGATATACTGTGTGCCTGAAGGAGTCCATTTTGATGGTACTCGAACCACTGAGGTATCTATTGCGATGTCATGTACTGCACAAAATTGAATGACATGTAGGTTTCTAAAAAAACGATATAAAGCTACATACATTTGAAAAGATTTATAATGGACCACTGGAACAAAAGATAATCACAAATTGAGCACAGATTCTTGAGATTGTGAAAGTGGATATGGGGAGATGTTTATGACAATAGTTTGGACTGAGTCTGAGTCGTCGGGCCATGGGACTGATCTATTTGATAATTGTCTCGCGGCCACCAACCCCAACTTCGGTCATGGGTGCGGCCCCTGTAAAAACCTGTTCCTGCGGATAGGCACGATCTTGTGGGACATTTTGAGCAAAAGTACTGTCGGAAGAACCGCCTTGTTCAGAATCATCAGATGAAGTGTCAAAGGTAACTTTCTTTTATTGTGGGAAATTTTTCTTATTACAAGTATAAACTTGGTCCAACTCATAGGGGTATGTTTACTAAACCGCGCACACGTGCGCGGTGCACAAGAGCGGACGCTAATGATGCATTTAAGAGCTCTTAAGCACCATGCACGCGTGCGCGTCACATTAACGG
Source organism: Ichthyophis bannanicus (assembly GCA_033557465.1). Classification (NCBI taxonomy): domain Eukaryota; kingdom Metazoa; phylum Chordata; class Amphibia; order Gymnophiona; family Ichthyophiidae; genus Ichthyophis; species Ichthyophis bannanicus. The sequence continues at coordinate 339,192,546 of CM066035.1, forward strand.
GCCGGTGCACGTGTATGGGGCGCTCATGTGCGATAGAGGCGGGGAAACGCTTACGGAGGGCGGAGGAAGGCTCCCGAGGGGCGGGGGGACGGGGTCAATGGGTGGAGAGTGGGAGAGGAGAGGCTCCCCGCACAGGAGCGGGGCTGAATTTTGGCATGAAAAACACCGCGAGTGAAACCCTCGCGTTAGAGCCGATTTAAAGGGAAGAGAAACAATTTCCGTCAGCAATGTACAGCAAAATCGGGGAAACCTGTAAAACGTGAGCAGTGTGATACATGTGCACAGAACAAAATATCAAATATAAATTAAAAATGACCACAACAAATGTCAAATAAATTATAATCCAGCTGGGCAACAGTGATATTAATGGGCAACCATAAAAAACACTCCCAGGAAAGCTCCAAAAAAAAGAAATGATTTTTGGAAGGGTCTACGCTCCGTAGACCCTTTCAAAAATCACTGCATGTCAATGGAGCTTTCCTGGGAGTGTTTTTCATGTTGCCCATTGATATCACTGTTGCCAAGCTTGGCTTTGGTTTTTTTCCTCTTCTTTTGGAGGCCATTTATGAGGTTTAATTGCACCCCTGTCCCCATACAAGGTAAACGAGCCCACAGTAAAATTGTGCAGAGCAGGGTGTCTGACTCATGCGGCCAGGTTTCCTATCTCCAGAGACTGCACTGTCTCTGTGGCCACAGTGTGGTGCAGCGGACACAGCCAGTGCCTGTAGGACCAGAGGGTCACAGGTTCAAACCCCAGCTGGGGCTCCTGCCAACCACAGTCCCCATAGTTTTACCCCCCACTAAACAGTGATAATACAGACACTCCTGTATGGCAGAGAACATAAGCATGGTTCCAACACCTATATTTTACCCTACACCGCACACAAACCATAACAATGGGCATTACCGACAGCCGAGTCCCCCAAATTCAGTCCTGGAGTGCCACAACTCAATCAGGTCATATGCTTTTTTCCAGATAGGGACATGTCTGCATGTTGGCGGAAGGGTACAGGTGGTGGAGGGGCAGTGGCTGCAAACCACAGCAGACAGTGGCCTAGGCCTGTGCAGGCTGGCACCGTCCACTGTAACAGACAGGCTCTGTCAGATGTACAGTCATGGACTCCCCAGGGAGCACAGCACATCTGTGGCAACACGGTGGTGCAGTGCCCACAGACAGTGTATGCAGGAACAGAAGGTCACAGGTTCAAAGCCCAGCTGGGGCTACTGCCAATCCAGTCCACATATTTTTCCTACAACTAAACCGTGATAGTAAGGAGAAACCTTTATTGCTGAGAACATACGCATGGTTCACACGCCTATATTTTACCACACCACGCACAGACACCATAAACAGCCACATTACCCAGAGGAGAGTCTCCCAAATGCAGTCCTGGAGGGCCCCACACCATTCAGGATCCATGCTGCCTCTACTAAAGATGCCTGTGCTGCATATCTATGCACCACCCCCATGGTATGCTGATGTAGCTCATGCATATTCATGAGGGACATCATGAAAACCCGAACAGTGGTTGGAACACCAGGACTGGAGTTGGGACACTCTGCCGTAAAGCAGCAGCCAACAGGGCCAGACACCCCCCCCCCAGGCCCCATTGGCCAATGCCTCCTAGAGAGGCAGGACATTGGGCCCTGCCTGTATCCCCCAATACTAGCAGTTGCATACCTTAGCACTGCCAACCTACACCTGGGTATATGGTACACAGCTATCAAACGTTGCCCATGATAACTGGCAGATATCAATTCCTACGTTAAGCACATGTTGCTCATTGATCTCCACCATAACAATCATTGTGATGTCTGCAGTGTGCGCTGCAGGTCTGATCTCTGACAGTGTTTACCACCCTGGGGAGTGACCCCCAACAGTAGTGCGTACCATATCCATGCCTGTACTGTGCCCAGGACTGGTGTGGTGGGTATGGCTGCTGGACCCCTCTATAGTAGCACAATGCTGGCATAGGTGTGGGGGTGGCTGTCTGCCTATCCAGTGTGTGGTGGCTGCAGACACCTTCCACAGCCCACACTGCCAGCAATGTTGCCAGTATTGGGCTGCCAATGTGCATAATGAGGAGCAAGGTACCATGGGTATAGGCCGGACAGGGTGGCCTGGCCAGGGTGCATTTGCACAGGGCATAGGGCACTGACTGGGACATATTAGTGCCCGGCCACCACCTACACAGACAGGGTGACCTCAGTATGTCCTGCTGAGAGATCACTCTCACCCTGACTGTACAGTGACCACAGCATGGCTAGGCACCCCCATAGTGCTATATAGTATTTCTCTCATGTGTTAGATATGGGTTTCCTTTTGAGGCCCAGTCACTGATTTAACTGCTTGCTGTGTATGCTGACATCCCAGTTCTGGGTGCATGCATCTCCACTGGGAACATGCACTGTGGACTAACTAGCACACTGTTTGCAGCTGGTATGTGTCTTGATGGAGCAGCTTGTGGGGTGCAGTGGCTGATGACCTGCTGCAGGAGAATATCAGATAGTGGTGGGGCGCAGCTTAGCATATCCAGGCCTAATGTCTGTCTGCTATTGTGTTATGGATGTGTACAAAGCTGCATTGACTGCCCTGTAGGGTGTCTGTTCCCCAGCAGGACTGGGGTTGGTGGTCCCCTCTACTGCCACCTTTGCAGGGAGGTGGAATGTGGATCTATTGATAGGAGACCCTGTTTGCCACCCTCAGCCCTGGAGGAGGGGGGGGGTGGTGGTACATAGCCCACCTAGGGGTCCATAGGGGCTACACCTGACTGAAACAGACAGAGATATCCAAGGTGTTTGTGCAGAAACTAACTATCTCACACATTAACACTGCTTTGGACCTCCGGCATGGCCTTTTTCAGCCATGGAAGGTGTTGTGGACCTGGTCCTGGGCGCCTCATTGCACCCTCAGGGTGAGCACAGTACCCGCACAATGTGACGGTGTGTAGCTACTCTGTGCCAGTAAAACACACGGTCAGTACCCCCTACCAGGCTGAGGTGGTGTGTGGGTGCACATGGTCACTTCCCTCTACCGGGCAGAGGTGCTGTGGGGGTGCATTGCACATCTTGTGTTAATCTGTGGACAGCTGATTTGCATGTGCAGTGCATCATGGGTATGGGTACGCTAACCCTATCCTGGTGACCACAGCAGACTGTCTGTGTGGTGACGTGCATGCCCTCTGCAGCCAGCCAGGGGCTTGCTAGCAGCTATAGAGCTGTAGCCCAATGGTTACTGCACTGCCTCTGAAGCCAGAGTTCATGGGTTCAAACCCACAGTGGGGTTATTTGATAGGGTTGTCCAACACATTATCTTTTTTTAATGTACATATTTTGATGCCAGCAAAAACACCCTCAGCGTACTGTACCCATAAGGTGCCTCTGAGGGTGCTTTCTAGGGCGCCCTATAGGGCACCTTATCGTTCCCGTCCATATAAGGTGCACTATACATTCTCCTGTGATGCAACCTATAGGGTGCCCTATAGGGGACATTTTAGGGTGCTGTGGCGGACAGTGCAATTTATAATGTGCCCTATGGAGTGCCTTATAGGGTGCCTTTTACAGCACCTTCAATTACGGCACGTGAGGGCGTGTTTGCTGGCAGCAATTAATAACATAAATATAAAGTGCCGCAGGCCAAAATATGTACAATGCAAAGCTGATGCCACAGCCAGCCTTACATATTAGGCACACTGGGGAGCAAACCCATGACCCCTGTATCAGCAGTCAGTGCCTTAACCATTGTGCTCCACTGCTGCTCCTCCTTGCCTGTCAGCGCACCTACGTATGCTTTTCATTCCTTAAACTGCACAGTGCTGCCATAAAAAACAGTACACTGACCTTGCGGTACCTCATACGGCACCCTCTAAAGCGCCCTATAAGCAACATTCTAGGGTGCCTTGGCTGACAGTGCACTTTAAAATGTGCCTTATAGGGCACCTGATGTTAACACGCTTTGGGAGTGCGTTTGCTAGTAGTGGCAATTAAAATATGACTAAAATGCCTCCTAAAGCAATCTGCCCCATAATGTGTTATGCCTCAGCCAGCCTTGTTCATTGGGCACTTTGGGGATTGAACCCCTAATCCCTGCACCATTGGTCAGTGTCTTAACCATTGTGCTGTGGTTCTGTTCCTGTGATTACACATCAGCTTGCCGCCTTATGCCGCCCAATATTAACATGCCTCCTAAAACACTGGCGCGCCGCCTTGTGCCCATCAGCGCACCGCCTTATGCCACCCATCATTTATATGCCTCCTAAAATAATGCCTCAGCCAGCTGCCTCCATTGGGCACTGTGGGGGATTGAATCCCTGATCCCTGCACTGTTGGTTAGTGTCTTAACCATTGTGCTGTGGCTCTGCTCTTCTTCCTACACATCAGCGCGCCACTTATACCGCCCAGTATTATACTGCCTCCATAGACATCAGCGTGCCGCCTTAGGCCGCCCAGTATTAATATGCCGCCAAAACCATCAGCGCGCTGCCTTAGGCCGCCCAGTATTAATATACCGCCAAAAACATCAGCGTGCCGCACAGTATTTCTGTGACTCATAAATTACCGCCTCAGCCAGCTGTCTTCATTGGGCACTGTGGGGAATCGAACCCCTGATCCCTGCACCATTGGTCAGTGTCTTAACCATTGTGCTGTGGCTCTGCTCTTCTGCTTGCCCATCAGCGTACCACATATGCCTCCCGCGCAGCCATCTGATGCACTAAGGTGCGGGGCGTACAAGGGCGCCGCGCACCTTAGCGCATATTTAAATTCCAGCTTTTCTTTTTCAGGACGGAACGCCCACTCCTTATATGGCACCCGCACACTACCGGGGCCCGCACCTTACCGGGGTTTTAGTAAACATACCCCATAGTCTTTTTTGTCCCAATTCAATTTCTTGATTTTAATACATTTCAAATAATCCCAAAATTGATAAATTTGACAATTCATATCATCTTTTTGTGACTGAAAACGATCCGCTGAGAATAAAGAGCTGATGTTATCCCCCAAAGAAACCACTTCTTGTTGCAATCTATCTGCTTCTGTATTCAGTCGTTCTCCCAATAACGCAATACGATCTAAACTGCATTTGTTGAGAATACTGTTCCATTTCGCATAAAAATCGTTGTCATCTGTGAACATTTTTGGAGGTTTCAACATCCGCAAACCTCGAGGGCTCATTTTTGTTTTTAAATACTGAATCATAGTGGTTTAATGTAATTGTATCCTGACCAATTTTTTATTAAGATTTAGAAGATCCAAAAAGGAAGAGGACCATGACATGGCTTCAGAATCATCAAATAAAGCTGGCCTTTGAACCAAGGCCAAAATCTGTTCCTCCGAAAAAGCATAAGTGGCTTGATTAGCTTTTAAACTTGGTTCCTTGGCAGAAGACAGTGAATCAGTGGCCATATTGAACGTTATTAATATACAAAATCAAAACCAAAAATAACTAACTCAAAGAAAATCTAAACCAACCCATAACACAGGTACACTAAAAAATTTTTTTTTTAAATTGCCTCTAATGTTTTGATTGATTTTTACGTTTTTTGGTGCGCTGAATCCAAATCTGGTAACCAATTTGCTCCATCACGTACAGATTTTTTGCTACATTGGGTTAGCAGTTTGAGGTGAACGTTTCAGATTGAGTGCGATCGAGATAAAAGTTTCTTGGATGAATTCTTTATACTAATTGTTTAGTAGTTATTCAAATAAGAATAAAGAAAATTGTAACAAGGCAGCACATAAGAATAGAGTAATGTACATAGTTGTGTAGTAATGTACATAGTTGTGATAGTAATGTACATAGTTCGATTATGTTATCTAGTTAACAGACTACATATTCCATGTATATAGTTCTCCCAGTTTGAACCAAGTTGTCACCCCTGTTATATGTAATACCGAACAGCCTGTTGTTCTGGTTTTGTTATTGTTCCCTGTGAACCGCGCTGATCTCAAAAAGTGCGGTATATAAGAAACTAAAATAAATAAATAAATAAATAAATAAATAATGTCAACAAAACACACTGTGATGGTAGCAAAATTGTCTGCACTTAAAACAGCCACATACATGTGCACAAACATTGAGCATATAAGAGCGAGGTTAGACACAAAGCAAAGCAAAGAAATGTGCAAAAAATGTTGTACAGGTATGTATGTAAGAATAGAAAACGCAAACCGCACCATTGCAATACATGAAGACAAACACCCGATGGTGTGAAAATAAAATTCTAATAAATGAGATCCGACACTGTGGTAATAACTAGCAAATTTTTATTTCAAAATTTAGTAAAAACACGATATTTGTCAACACAGTTTAGATTTTAAAGTCATTCTTGGGTCAATCAATCTCCTGGTGGGCCTGTTTCTTCTTCCCCCGAATGCTTCTCTTGGTGCGCTGCTTGGCGTATTTTTCATCTGGGGTTTCCCGCAGCAGCAACCAGCAGAAATCAGCCATCATAGTGGTGTTCCATCTTCCTTGGTACCTTCTCTCTGCGTCCTTGATGTCCTGGTGAAACCTTTCACCTTGTTCTTCACTGTACGCCCCCAAGTTTTCGGGAAAGTAGTTCACATGGGAGTGCAAGAAATGGACTTTCAGGCTCATGTTACAGCCTTGTTCTTTGAAGGCATTGAGCATCCTGGCAACAATATCCTTATAGTTCTCATCCCGCCTGTTCCCCAAGAATTTGAGAACAACATCCTTGAAGGAATCCCAGGCTTCTTTTTCCTTCTCAGACATCGTTTCAGCGAATGCTCCATCTGAAATGAGTTTCCTTATATCAGGGCCAACAAACACTCCTTCCTTTAGCTTTGCTTCAGAAAGTCGGGGGAACTTTGAGCAAAGGTACCGAAAGCACTCACCATCTTTTGGAAGGGACTTGATGAATTGCTTAATGAGACCCAACTTAATGTGGAGAGGTGGTAATAGAATTTTATCACGAGGTACCAAGCTCTCATGAAGAACATTTTTCTCACCGGATCTCAAATACTCCCAAATTGGCCAGTCTTTTTTCCCCCAGTGTAGGTCACGGGCCCGGCTATCCCACAAGCAAAGGAAGCAGGGATATTTGGTGAAACCGGATTGCTGCCCTAATAGCATGGATAGAATTTTAAAGTCTCCACAAATCATCCACTTATGCTCATCATAACGAATCTTCTGAAGAATCAGGGCCAAATTCTCGTATTTTTCTTGGAGAATAACAGAGTGAGCAATAGGAACTGAAGCAAATGTGTTGCCATTATGAAGAAGAACACCTTTTATGCTGTCTTTTGACGAATCAATGAACAGCCGCCATTCAGCAGGATCATACTTGAGTTTAAACTTTTCCATCACTCCGTATATATCGTTGCAAAATACCAAATCTTCCTCTTTGCTGAAATACTTCAAAAATTGTGTCTCGCGGTTGCGGTACCAATAAAATGTTGTTCCTGGTGACAATAGATTTTTCTGTTTAAGCCGAGAACCTAGCAGTTGGGCAGCATCTTTTGGGAGTCCTAAATCCCGGACTAAATCATTCAATTCAGCTTGAGAGAAAAGTTCAGGTTTCGGATCTGGTTCAGTTTCAAACTCGGAAGTACTGGACTCATCGGGAAAAGCCATCTGATGAGTCTCATCATGATCAGAACCGTCCACACAAATATGATCCAAAGATTTTGGTGGTTCAGGCACAGGTACTTCGTTACTATGAGGCATAGGCCTAATTGCTGAGGGAAGGTTGGGGTAACTTATTACGTTCTTATTTTTTAAGTTGTATCCCTTCACAGAGCAAGAGGAAAAATAGCAGTCACTGCTGTGGTCTCTTTGTTCATGCCACATCATAGGTATTCCGAAACGAAATGCTTGTTTTTTACCTTTCATCCATAAGCATAGATCTTCCTCACATGTCTTGCACACTTTGTGAGGAGCCCACGGTTTGTCTTGATCGCCTAACTTCAAACCGAAATAGGCGAAATATACTTTTTTAATAAATGCAGAAATGTTCCTCTGCCGCTTTTTCATGGTATATTCCCCACAAATAAAACAAAAACTGTCCGGAGAGTTGACGCAACCTCTGGCTCTGTGAGCCATCACAAATACACAGCACTGCAAACTACAACTGTAGTGAACCACTTCGGAATAAAGCTGGATTACGACTGAGCAAACAAAAGGTAATAATGAACTTGCAAGAAACTGAAATTTGACAGGAACGTTCATGTCGCAACCACCGTGTTTGAGTGAGCGAACGAGGCGAGGCAAACAGGAAAGAACATGCGCCAGCGCGAGTACTGGATTTAGCCCCCGGCCTCCCAATTGTCCTGTTAATGTATAAAATGAATACAAAACACTCTAAAATATCATGAGGGAGTGCTTCTAGTTAGTTAACCATTACAACCTCTATTTTGGGCCAAGAAAATAAACTGCAGTCGGCTAAAAAGAAATTATGTGAACATTCCTTATATGGGTAAGAAATCTAATTTTGCAAGAAAACGTGACGTGATGAAACATTTCGGCTATTTTTCCTGGATTCAGCACCCCAAAATCTATAGGAATCAGTTGCAAAACTGGAGGCAGTTTTTTGGTAGTGTACCTGTGTAATTAGAGTTACAAAATTAATATCTGAGCAAAAATATTTTTTTGTTGGAAGATTAGCCTTGAGGGGAACCCCTCTCGTAGCTATGCTTCTGTTTTAATGAAACACAGGGTCATAATTTAAAAAGCCTCAGATTGTGAGAAAAAGCACACCTCTAGTACCTCTACACACCGCCAAATATTGAAATGTAAGCCCAGCTGAACCCAACAGAAAATTTTTTTTAAAATGCATCTGTACCGGCAAAACTGAAATATCACAAGCACAAATTGTACTTATCTGAACTGCCGATGCCCAATGTTCAATCTGGGCTGAAAGCCTCATAAGAAAGACTTTTTCTGAAACTCCGTAGAGTTGATGGAATTTCCCCATAGATTCGCAGTATTGAAAAAGAATGAACACAGCACTGCGTTTAGGGCAGAACCAGTTTTTGCCCTTTTTCAATGCTCAAGCCACTGCGATAGAGATGGCCTCCAAACAAACCTCTCGGATGCCAAGAAAACTCAGTTAGATGTTATGCCACATGACAAGAGGAACCAATAGATAAACCCCATAGAAGCCAATCATATGCTAAAACGTCATAGGAGGCTTGCCCAATCCAATTCCTGATTGAGACCATTTGGTGAAACAGATGATAAACGAAAGATCCAGGATTGCTCTAAAAACTGCAAGCGTTGTTCCCTATTTCCACCCCATGGGCTGTGCAGAACAAAATCAAGAATTCTACAGGTAAAGTCTGTAAATAGATGTTGATTATCCAGGCAATCTTGAACCACTGGGGCAGTAAGAATTTTATTCTTAATCTGAGAGGCATGTTCATGCAACCGCATCCGTACAGGGCGTATAGTGCGTCCTATATACAGAAGATCACATGGGCACACTAACACATATACCACAAATGTCATGGAGCATGTGATATGCCATTTTGCAATATGAATAACATCCAAATTAATGTGCCATTGTTTCCCATTGATAGAGCGCATGCAGCAATCACAATTGTTGCAAGCAAAATGGCCCCGTTCTTCAAAGTCCTGAACAGACGGTATATCCAAAGGAGATGCAGTATTGCCAACAAGATTTTGAAGGTTTAAACCCCTAGTATTTGCTATTTGTATCGTTTTATGGAAGCACGGATGCAAAGCTAACATATGCCAGTGCTTTTGTAAAATGCTTCTAATTTTGTTTGTGTGAGACGTATTGGGGTATGTTTACTAAACTGCGGTAATGTCATTTGCGTTAGGTTCCGTGGTAAAGGTACAGATGCCCATATAAAGGTATGGGCGGTGCATCGTTACAGCAAGCCGTATCAGCCAATGCATGTTACAAACTAACACGCGTTACAAGATGCCTCATAAGGCACCTTACAAGGCATGTAAGGCACCTTGTAAGGTGCCTTGTAGGGCGCCTTGTAAGGTGCCTAGTAAGGTGCCTTATAAGTAAGGTGCCTTGTGAGGTGCCTTATAAGGTGCCCTGTTAGGTGCCTTGTTAGGTGCCCTATAAGGTGCTCTATAAGGCGCCTTGTAAGGTGCCCTATAGGGTTCCTTAGGCTAAGTGCTGTATTAGGCACCCCTGGACAAGGCACCTTAGAGGGCACCCTGGGTTACGGAACCATAGGTTAAGGTGGCCTAACAAGGTTATGGTGCCCTAGGTTAGTGTGGCCTAAGGGCTGCAAGGTGCTTCAGGATGACATGCATGACCTGTGAGGAACAGAGACAGATGTAGCCCTAACACTAGATTGAGCACTCAGGAAAGGCAGCGAACAGGTGTGTGAAGGAGGTAGAGATGGGAGCCGCTGGACCTACCATATCTGAGGGCATCCCATGTGGCTGACAGTACTGATGACAAACATGGTGGGGGCAACTGTAACACAGCACAGGGTGTTGGCAATGTAAAGTACTGGAAAGACAGTTGGTGGCAGACGATGGGAATACCTGTCCCCCAGTGGAGGCAGAGGTGGCAGGATAGTTACAATGATGGGTAGACAGAGGAGTGGTGGTGCCATGCAGATAAGGCACAGGCGAGGCAAGCATGAAGAGGCGTAATGCAGGAAAGGGTAGCAGTGCAGGACATGGGGTGACAGCCTGCACAGGCAGACAGGACTCTACACAGCTGACAGATGCAGATAGACGGACCGAGGGAATGTTGGCAATTGTGGCAAGGGTATTATGGGCTGGCAGCACAAATATGCAAAAATATGACTGTTACAGGCATGCACACTATTTGAGTAGGACAGGCATGAGAGGAGGGAACAATGAGGAATTGAACCCATGAACACTACCGAGAATGGCATTGTATTAACCGGTAGGCTATAACTCTGTGGTGTATGTCACAGCAATGGCTGGGTACAGAAGGACTGCAGGTCACTGCACAAACTGTCTGCTCTGAGTGCCAGGATAGGGTAACCCCACTAGTACCCATGATGCAATGCACATGCTGAATAGCTGTCTACAGCTGATCAGCAAATGGGGTCTGCACCTCTCCAGTACCTCAGCTTGGAAAGACAAACTGACAGTGCATGATACTGGCACAGAGTAGCTACAGACCATGCCATTGTGCAGGTTCTGTATTCTCCCTGAGGGATAGGAGGAGTGCCCAGCACTAGGTCCACAGTACATATGGTGCTAGAGATAGGCCCTGCTGTACATCCCCATCACTAACAGTGTGTGACAGGTGTTCCTTGCAGTGCAGCTGAAGGTAATTCGGTGTCCATCTTTATCCTGCAGTCACATGTGGCCCTCTGGGACCAGACACCACCCAGATTAGTGTGTACCCCGTGTTTGGATCTGGCTGTCATAGGCACCTGTTATCAGGGCAGAGGGGTTTCCAGACTTGCATGAGGTTTGTGTAGCAGTGCCTTTATAGGTCAATACCCCAAAGGGCACACATCACCCTTTTGTAGGTAAGGGACAGGTGCCCCAGCCCCTGTGAGGCAACCTCCATCCTGCTGGTATAGGACAGCCCTCCAGGGTTGGTGGGCCAGAGCCATACCTGTGGCTGGGGGAGTGGCAGACCAGCAGCAATGATGGGGTTCACTCTGGAAAACCCCAACTGCCTCACACCACTGTCTACCAGTCACCAGCAGAAAGCACAGTCAGACTGCACCTTATAGGTGTTCCAACCATGCACAGTCTAACTGCAGACAGTCCCCTAGCCAGTCCATAATGCATGCTCACAGACGAACTATGTGCACCAAGCAAGCATCTCAGTGATTGGGGCCCCAGCAATGGGAATACAACAGGATCACTGGAGGCAGATAATGTAGAGCGCTATGTGGGAACCTAGACATGCCATGGTCAGAGTGAGTGCCCTCCCAGCATGCCATGCTGTGGCCACCCTGTCCATGCAGGCGGTGGTCAGGCACTACAGTGTCCCAGCCATTACCCCACACCCTGTGAAGATGCATCCTGGCCAATCCACCCTGTCCGGGCCATACCCATGACACCTTGCTCCTCATTATGCACATATTCAGGCTAACGCTGGTAACAGTGGGACATTGTGGGCCCGATGAGGTGTGGGCAGCCACAAAACAATGGATAGACATACACACACACATTCCTATTGCAGCATTGTGCAAAGATAGGGGTGGTTGGCAATCCTGCCCGCCACACTGGTCCTGATCACAATGCCGACATTGCTAAACTGTGCAGGAGGTAGTAGTAGTGCCCTGGTGATAACTGTAGCTCAATGCTGGGGCCAACAGCCTGACTCTCCATGCATTTTTGGATTGTGGAGCCTGTGTGAGTGGGTGTTTGTACCCCTGTTCGCCGCTGCTTTGGGCTTTGCACATGTTGTTGGTGTATCTGCATTGTAGGGTAAAACATAGGGACATGCTCTGCAGGAACCACAGCTGGGGCTTGAACCTGTGACTCTCTGCTTCTGGACACACTGTCTGGGTGTACTGCACCACACTGTTGCCACAGATGCATGGTGGTCCCTGGGGCTACCTGTACGTTTCCTCAGCCAGACTTTGTATGTTGCACTGCACACCACGTACTGGTACAGAGCATGGCGTAGGTCCACTGCAGGTAGGTGCCACTGCCCCCTCCAGCACGGGCACACACACCCCCTGCCATGCTGACATGGCCATATGCTGTTGGTGCTGGTAGTGCGCAGTCCCAGGCCATCCACTGTGTGGGTAGGTGGTCGCCTAGGTAGTGGGGTCTGGGGCATGGGGCATACATGAGCATCCTCACATCCCCCCCCCCATCACTGCCTACCAATAGTCTGTCCATTCCACTTGGGGGAGGGTTGGCTGGGGGGATGTCAGGTCAGTGCCCTGGCAACTGTTAGCTTGGGTGGACCAGGTAGATGTAGGTGGATTGTGTTTGGCCTTTGCCAGCTGCTGTCATGCTGATTTCCAGTTTCTATTGTGATGGGGCCCGTATGGTAGAGCCCTTTTAAACCCTGTTCTAGGCGGTTGCCTAGGGTTGTTGAAGTTTACTCTGCTCTTGATATAAAAACAGAGTCTTGTGGTCAAGTGGTAAGGAAAAATCAAGTATGGGTTTTAGTCCCCTTCCCGAACAGACATTCTTCAAGGAACAAAAATACAAACACAGCAATGAAAAATGGTAACAGAAAACTTCTTTCCTTTGTTATCTTCACAAAGCTCTTCTTTTCAAAAGGTCAACACACAGAAGTGTGGTCACTTTTACAACATATAGTACAATCCATTGGCATGGGGTCTGAAGGGTGGCTGTTATCCTCCCATAACATCCCTTCAGTTTCACTCCCAAAACCGTCTGAATCAGCCTCTTCAGATGTGCTAAAATCTGGCACAGCCTCCTGTGATAGTTCACTATTGCTTCCTGCAAAAGTTCCTTTAATCCCAGGATTATATCTGCCTGGCCTGAGGAATGCTTTCTGCTTGTTCCCCTCACAGAGTGAGAGCTCTGGATACCTTTCACTTACACCATTATATTCAGGGCCACGCCCTTTGCAACAGTCATAGCTTTTAAACCTTTCTTCAAAAGTATAAGGCTCCCACCTTTTTATCTTGGTGCTAGCATTAGCTCTTGGGTTGTAGTGGACTCTCTCCCCAGCTTTCCGGTCAAGCTGTGAGTTAACAAACTCTGTATCAGCTTCCCAGCTGTTTCTTAGTTTACAGCCACGTTTGAAGTTCCCTTCACCCGTTAAACTCCCTCTGGGCTGACCTGTGCTTACTGGCTGCACATACCGTCCTCCTGAGCTGCTGGCCCCTCCTGGCTTCTCTCCAGGTCTGCTTTCTGTAGCATAGCTTTTCCCAGCACTGCTCCTTCCAACCCTTCTCTCACGAGCACTGTTTCTGCTTTCACTTCCTGGTTCCTGGATTGCAGCTTCCTTTCCCAGCACTCCTCTGCTGTTCCTGCTCCTGTTTCCGTCTCTCCTCCCCTCTCTCTGACTAAAACTCTCCCTTATATGGTTCCTTGCCCTGCACGTTACGTGAGAGTTAGAACACAGGTGCTCCTGATGAGCTTTTGGCTTTGCTTGCACTAACAGCCTTTTCTGCTCAGCTGTTTCTCTGTGCCTTGTGTCTTTTCCTACAGCTGAATCTGAGGTAAGCTCTTCACTTTCCTGAATTTCCATAGGCTCTATATTACCCACTGCATCACACTATGTTCCTATGTGCCACCTAGGCGCCCGCCTAGTCCACCCTGTGCCCCAGCTGCCCCCGCTACATGTCCCGCCTGCAGCCCCCTATGCCCCACTTGCACCATCGCCATAGTGGCCTTTCATACTTGGGCACTATGCTGGTGCTGGAAAAGGAGCACTACTATCACGTTTCTTGGGCTCCCTGTCTATGTACATTGCTGACACTGAAATGGTTTCTCTCTCCTGCAAATGTGCATCTAACGGCAGGTTTTCATTCGCGGTAGGATTCAGCCCTTCAGTTCAGCACGTTAGTGTGCAGGGAGCCTCTCCTCGCCCACTCCCCGCCCATTGACCCCTTCCCCCCGCCCTTTCTCCACCCTCTGTGGTGTTTACCGCAGCCGGGGATGTTAACGATCGTTAAGTAATGTTAATGTTACATAACGTGCGTTAACGTTACCTAACGATCATTAATGTTAAATAACGTGCGGTCTGTAACGTTACCGCAGTTTAGTAAACATACCCCATAAAGTAAAACTCCAACTACTTTTTCAGTCTGCTCATCAGATTTAGAAAATGTAGACAAATCAAAAGATGGAATCAACCATTCTCGCTGAGTAAAACGTGCTCTGGTATATGCTTGTTTAATAACCTCCAAATGGTAACCTCTTTGCAGTAATCGATGTGACAAGTCCTTAGCATGATGTAAACAATCATGTATATTTGTACATATGCATCTCAAATGAAGGAACTGTCCAAATGGTAAACCCTTCTTAAGGGAGACAGGATGGAAACTAGAAAAATTGAAGAAAGTATTCCTTTGGATGTTATGAAATAAAGTAGTATGTAACCTGGTTTAAACACTGTAACATCCAAAAATTCTAATCTCTGGAAATGGTGATGCATAGTGAACTTCAAATGTGGTCTGAGAGAATTCAACCAATCCACAAAAACAAAGAATGTTAGTTCAGCCCCTTTCCACAGAAAGAAGATGTCATCCAAAAACCGAACCATAACACAATGTCAGAAAACCATGGAGATGAATAAACTAAGGATAATTCAAAATCTGCTAGATACAACGTGGCTATCGAGGGGGTCACTGTTGCTCCCATGGCTATCCCATGGATTTGGTGGAAAAAAGTCGCTCAAATTGAAAATTATTTCTGGTCAGGACTAATTGAAGAAGCTGATGGAAAAATGGACGTGGCAGTCTAGAGGACAAGTTAATCTCCAGTTTAGAAATCACCCATAAAGCTTCTTGCTGCTCAATATTAGTATATAAGGCTATAACATCTAAAGAAATTAACTAAAAATTATCCACTGGAACATCAATAGAATCAAGCTTAGACATAAAGTGTGTAGTGTCCCTTATAAAAGAGCCAACTTTCTGAGCACATGGTTGAAGAAAAACATCACAAAATTTGGATAATGGCTCCAAAATTGATCCACGGCAGGATACTATAGGTCTTCCAGGTAGTGCTAACAAAGATTTGTGAGTCTTTGGAACAGTATATATAATAGGCGTTGTCGGATATGATGGTGTCAAAAATTTAAATTCATGTTTAGTGATCCAGCCTTGAGATAAAGCATCCTACATAATTCAACATTGTCTGGATAATCAACATCTATTTACAGACTTTACCTGGAGGATTCTTGATTTTGTTCTGCACAACCCACGGGGTGGAAATAGGGAACAACGCTTGCAGTTTTTAGAGCAATCCTGGATCTTTCGTTTATCATCTGTTTCACCAAATGGTCTCAATCAGGAACTGGATTGGGCAAGCCTCCTATGACATTTTAGCATATGATTGGCTTCTATGGGGCTTATCTATTGGTTCCTCTTGTCATGTGGCATAACATCTGACTGAGTTTTCTTGGCGCCCGAGAGGTTTGTTTGGAGGCCATCTCTATCGCAGCGGCTTGAGCGTTGAAACGGGGCAAAAATTGGTTCTGCCCTAAACGCAGTGCTGTGTTCGTTCTTTTTCAATGCTGCGAATCTATGGGGAAATTCCATCATCTCTACGGAGTTTCACAAAAAGTCTCTCTTATGAGACTTTCAGCCCAGATTGAACATTGGGCATCGGCAGTTCAGATAAGTACAATTTGTGCTTGTGATATTTAATTTTTGCCTGCACAGACGCATTGTTTTCAGATTTTCTGTTGGTTTAGCTGGGCTTACATTTCAATAGTTTGGCGGTGTGTAGAGGCACTAGAGGTGTGCTTTTTCTCACAATCTGAGGCTTTTTAAATTATGAGCCTATATGTTTGATTAAAACGAAAGCACAGCTACGAGAGGGGATCCCCTCAAGGCTAATCTTCCAATAAAAATTATTTTTGCTCAGGGATTAATTTTGTAACTCTAATTGTGGGTTGATTGAAAATACCAAGGCTGGAACAAGTCTACTCTTTGTATGGAGAAAGACATCTCTGCTCTTGAGAATCTTATCTAGGTCCTTCATAGCCATTCTGCCAAGAGCAATGTGTCATCTGATTTCTTGACTGCTTGTGCTTCTTTATTGAACTAAATAGGTTAAAGTTGTCAACTATTTCAATTTCTTCTCCATCAACACTGAACTTATTGATTTTGCCAGTTGTCAGCATCTTTGTCTTCTTTACATTAAGGTGCAGGCCCATTTTAAGATTGTTTTTTGATCTTGAGAAGCAAATGTTTCAGATCATCATCACTTTCAGCCAGTAATGTAGTATCATCAGCATAGCGAAGATTGTTGATGAGTCTTCCACCAAACATCACACCTCGCTTGTCTTCATACAGTCCTCCTTCTCTGATGATTTGTTCTGCATATAGATTAAAGAGATAGGGGGAAAGTATGCAGGCTTTTGTACACCTTTGCTGATTTTAGACCCTGCTGTTTCTCCTTGTTCCGTTCAAACTGTTGCTTTTTGATCAATGTAAAGGTTGTGCAAGAGAACGATCAGGTGTTCTGGTATACCCATGCATCTTAATGTGGCCCAGAGTTTCTCATGGTTTACACAGTCAAAAGCCTCGTATTCAATAAAACACATATAGAAATCTTTTTGGTATTTCTTTGTCTTTTCAAGGATCCATCTCACATCCGTGATGATGTCTCTTGTTCCTCGCCCTTTTCTGAACCCTGCTTGCACTTTAGGCAGTTCTCATTCCAGGTATGGTTGTAGTCTCTGCTGAATGATCTTGAGTAGAATCTTGCTGGCATGGGGGATCAGAGCGATTGTGCAATAATTTCCACAGTCAGTATGGATCACCTTTCTTTATTATTGGTATAAACACAAATCTTTTCCAGTCAGTTGGCCAGGATGTTGTCTTCCAAATTTTCTGGCAGAGCATTGTAAGTGTGGTATCAGCAGCATCTGATTGCTGCAAAACATCAGTGGGAATGCCATCTCATCACCAGTGGTTTCTGATCATTGGCTGTTGGTCCACTTCATCTTTATGGTATAATGACTCTGTATATTTTTTCCACTTTTTGTTGATCTTCTCAGCATAATTCAACATAGATCCTTGAGCATCTTGTAACATTCCAATTTGAGGCTGGAATTTTTTCTTTAACACTCATAGCTTTAGGAAAGCCAATTTTGTTCTTCCTCTAATAGTTTCTGATAGAATTTCCTTGCATGTATCATTGTAGTACTTCTTTTTGTCCTGTTTTGCTCCATATTGGAAATCTGAGTTCTGCAAGCGCCTCTTTTTCTCCTCTGGCTTTAGCTTCTCTGCATTTCTGGGCAATTTTCAGAGTTCCTTCAGTAATCCATTTTGGCCATGATTCCTTTTTCATCTTTTGCAGAGTCTTCTCACTTTCTTCCAACACAACCTTCTTGATGTCATCCCATAACTCTTCTGGAGCTGTCATTTGTATCTAAAGCAGCAAATTGATTTTGCAGGCAGTCTTTAAATTCCGGTGGTATATTCTCAAGGTCATATTTTCATGAATGGCCTGCTCTTTTTCAACTTTAGCTTGAGTTTGCATACTAATAGTTGGTGATCTGTACCACAGTCAGCTCCAGGTTTTGTCTTTACTGATGTTATAGTGCTTTTCCATTGTTGACTTCCACAGATGTAGTCAGTTTGATTTTTGTACAATCCATTGAGTGAAGTCCATATTGTACAGTTGTTGCTTGTGTTGCTGAAAGAAGGTGTTTGAGATGAAGAGATCATTGGTCTTGCAGAATTCTGTCAGTCTTTCTCCAGCTTCATTTCTGTTGCCAAGTCCATATTTTCCAACCACTTTGCCTTCTTCTTTGTTAACAACTTTTGTGTTCCAGTCAGGGCCGGATTTACCTTGAGTGAGGCCCTACGCCAACAAAAATTGTGGGCCCCCAGCAGGGGCGGCCCAAGGGGGGTGTGGGGCCTCATTTGCATAAGGGGCCTCATTTGCATAAATATTTGCATAATGTTACCATATACTAACTTTTAGTAAACGTGCCTCTTAGAGTGTATGGATAAAGAAAGACTAAAAGATTTCTACATTACTATAATCCAGTGCCAAACCATAGCAAACCCACCGTATCCTAACAGCACTACCAGGACTCACAAAGCACCATACTCTACCAATCAAAAGGCAACACTGCAAATATTAAACCAATACATTTCAGAGAACAACAATACATGACCTACTGGGGAAAGAGAACAAGTGGCAATGTCAAATAGGAATTATACAAACAGAACACCTCAGCTCAGTTACACATGCAGAACATAGACCATCACCAAACAAGGAATCACAATTTAGAAACAGGAAGACAATAATTAAACTGGGAATCCCAAAAGCCAAACTTGGAATGTACAACACTGTAGAAATAAAACTATACATTAATTTGCTCTTGTACTAAACAAAGCGCAGACGTTAATGATGCACATTTACCAGAGCTGACATATTCCAATTAATAAATTCAAAATAAAGAGATATTTTTCTACCTTTTGTGCATTTTTTTTCAGCTGCAATTGCTCCAGCCACTTTCTTCTGGTTTCTTCGTGTCTTCTGCTAACTCTCCATCGTCTGCTGTCCATTTGTCCTTTCTTCTCTCTTCGTTTTTTTCCATTCTCTCTCTAAATCTGCTTTAACATACTAATCTTTCTCCTTTTGCTCTTTCCTCATTCCTATTTCATCCACTCAAATTTTACCCCTCCATCCTCAATCCCCACTTACTCTCCCAATACCCGGCCAATTGTAGATTTTTTATCCCTCCCACACAAAATATTTTTCCCTTCTCCATTTTACTCTTCCAGCCCCACCCCATTCTAATCCTCCCCCAACATCAGCTCCCTTCTAGTTCCAGCCTCACCCAGCATCCATTCCCTTCTAGTCCCTGCATCAGCCCATTTCCAGTCCTAGCCACCCATCAGCCCATTTCCAGTCCTAGCAACCCGCCAACCCAATACCAGTCCTAGCCCCCCATCAACCCACTTCCAGTCCGAACCCCCAGCACCCCATTATCAGTTTAAGGCCCCCCCCCTATAACCCATTACCAGTCCTAACCCCCATCAGCCCACTTCCAGTCCTAACCCCATTAGCCCACCTCCAGTCTTAACACCCCCCAGCCCATTTCCAGTCCTAGCCCCCCCCATAGCCCATTACCAGACAGCCCCCATCAGCCCACAGCCCATTATCAGTCTTAACCCCCCATAGCCCATTACCAGTCCTAACCCCCCCAGCCCATTTCCAGTCCTACCCCCCCCCCCCCCAAGTAAAATGAAATTTTAAAAAAGCAAAACCGCTGGCTGCTACCAAGGCCGCGGCAGCATAGACGGTCCCGCGGGGCCCCCTCTGCCCTGCCGAATCCCTCCCTCCGCAACGGCTTTGAGAGGCGCGAAGGGAGAGTGTCTCCCTCCCGTCTCTGTTAAGCCCACAGGGGCTGATGGGAAATTTCCCATCAGCCCCTGCGGGCTTAACAGAGACGCGAGGGAGACACTCTCCCTTCGCGCCTCTCAAAGCCGGCACGGAGGGGCTCAGCTGGGGATTCGGCAGGGCAGAGGGGGCCCCACGGGACCGTCCATGCTGCCGCGGCAGCTTTTTGTGGGCTCTTGCCAGCTGTGGGCCCTACGCCATGGCGTACATGGCGTATAGGTAAATCCGGCCCTGGTTCCAGTCACACATGACTATCAGGATATCCTGTTTGCATGTTCTGTCAATTTCAGTTTGTACTTGTTGATAGAACTCATCAACCTCATCCTCTTCTGCAGCTATTGTCAGGGCATTTATTTATTTATGTATGTGCACTTATATAACGCTTTTCCAGGATCAAAGCAATTTATATAGAACTTAATACAATATAAACTTACATGGAACAAAGTTAACAGAGTGTGACAGCTAACAGTTTGTACATAAAACCTTAATCACATTGTTAACATTTAGATTTTCTGAACTTATTTACATGTAGCAAGCAGTAACATCTGATTGTTCTAGTAAGCAGTAATGCACTGGGAACTAGGATTAACCTTAGCTATTTAGTATCAAGTTACCAAGTCCCCAGAGTGAACTTTAAATACGAAGTTTTAGTAGCTTGCATTTGGGTCCGTGGGAGCTCTTATATTGTCTGGTAGAGAGTTCCAAAGCGGTGGTGCGTAGAGGAAGAATGCTCTTTTGGATATTGATACGTTGCTTTTCTTGTATTCTGGTGGAACTACCAATTTGGGTTTTTTGCCGCTTCTCCGTGTTCTGCTTTCCAGGTTTGTTTGAATGATCGATCTCAAATATGTAGGAGATTCATTTTGTAAGGCTTTGACTGTTGCGTGTACTACTTTAAACTTTATCCTGCTTTCTATTGGTAACCAATGAAGATCTTTTAATATGTGACATGATCCTGAATTGGAGCTTGGGTAATGACTTTCGCTGCTCTATTCTGTGCCATTTACACATGGTGAATGGCTTGCTTTGGGAGACCCATGAGGATACTGTTGCGGAAATCTATATGTGGCATATACCTGAATTATAGTTGTGTTGATGGGCATTCCTTGTAGACAAATAGAAATTAAGTATTCACTGATTACATTGTAATTCATTACAGTTCTTGCAAGTTTCTTCTTGATTATAAATGCAACACCATTTCTTCTTTGTCTTTCATTTCCAGCATAGTAGATCAATGTGATCATCAAATGCAAAGTGCCCAATGCCAGTCCATTTCAATTCACTAATATCCAATAGATCGAGTTGTACACATTCCTTTTCATTCTTGACCACCTCCAACTTCCCTTGGTTCATGCTTCATGTATGTCCCAATGTGTAAGACATCTTTACAGCTTCTGACTCTCATTTCATGCACAGATACATCAGCAGTCAGATGTCTCAAGGGCATTGATCCAACCACATCATAAATGCTGACTTTACTCTGAAAGGTCTTCAGCTCCTCCCCAGTAGCAAGTTGAGTGCCTTCCGACCTGGGAGTCTCATCTCCCAGCACTATAGTGCAATTTGTTTTGTTGTGACTATCCATTGGGTTTTCATGGCAGGATATGGAAGTAGATTGCTAGGCCTTTCCCTGTGCAGGTAATTCTAGTGTTGTTGCCGTTGTCACAGAAATGTGATCCTCCGCCGCCAACACCATCCCATTCTGCTGTTGCCCAGATGGATGGTTTGTCTTGGTCTGGCACTTCAGCTGAGACCTGTCTATCTTGGGAGACCCTGCCAGTAGTTAAGCTACCGATAGCTTAGCTCTCAGCATCACTGATGCACATAAGCCCTCACAGCACGACAAGTTGTAACCCAAGTGAGGGGAAATGGAATTAACGGTAGTTATATGAGCCTGGGTCCATACAACTGTGATAACTTTTGGTTACTGTGGTTGCTCATTGTGAAAACACAATGTCTTCTTGGGGTCTCAAGGAGTCAATATTTCCACATCAGCTCAGAGCCCTTTGTTTGCAATGGAGACTCTGACTCCGAGAACCCCAAAATGCCCTTCTTCTAAGAGTGACCAACTGGGATACAGAATATCCTATGTTAGAAAATAGACTAAGGGAGAATCCACTGGGAAGAGCGGGAATAAACTAAATATGTTACACCTGACCTAGTTGATCAAAGGTTATGGACTCTAAATGCTGATGCAACTAATGGAATCACATGTCACAAAGTAGCATTGTAACACAAATATACAGAATATAAGTTGTATGGACAGAACAAGACATTTTGCATTACAAACTCTCATGAGCTGATTAATATATGTTAAAAGCACTGTTAACATGCATAAACTACATTGCAAATGCTAGCAGTGTTTTTTAGCATGCAATACACTTGTGAAAGTATTAGCGTATAGTAGTAGTACATTAATTGGTAGAAGATGGGCAACTTGTTTTCAGTTTTGTCCAGCGAAAACATACATAAGACAGTTAAGCATCTCTCTAAGACTCCAAGAAACACATATATTTGTCAATATAAAATGATTTGAGACTGGTATGCTGTACATCCCGTGCTTAGTTTGTGGCTTGTTGTGCTATGAGGGCTTGTGTGCAACAGTGATACTGAAAGCTATGCCATCAGTAAAATAATTACTGGCAGGATTTCCCAAGATGGAAAGGCCTTAGCGGAGGTGCAAGACAAAGAAAAAACATCTACATAGCAGCAGTATGGGATAGTGTTGGTAGCAGAGGATCACATTTCTATGTTGACAGCAACGATGGCACTGGTGTTAACTGCATGGACGAAAGAAAAGGAGGTTACCAGTCCTATCTTGTCACAAAAACCCAATGGATATTAGCAGCAAAACAAATTGCGATATAGCGCTGTAAGATGAGCCCCTCAGGTTGGAAAGTACTGAATGAGCTATTGGGGAAGAGCTGGAGACTCTTTAGAGTAAAGCCAGCATTTGTGATGCAGCTAAAACAAATCCCTCTAGACATCTGATTACTGATGTAGTTACGCTTGAAATTAGAGACAGAAGCTGGGTGCAAAGGGGGAAAGCATGTGTAGCTCTGGCACCACCTATCACAGGGCAATTCGTGCCCAGAAATATTTCTTCCCAGGATCTCTCCCACTCCCTTACTCAGCCAGCACACACTTATCATCTGGAAGCAGATTCTTGGGGGGAGGAAATCCCTTCAAGACCCTAGGCACATAAGTCAAAGAAACTCTTGACATTGAATTGGGTGGTCCAATTCTCTTTCCTGAGCAAAAGGTCCATCACAAACAATATCTGGATTGCAGTCCTTGGTAACAGGGATTATATCACCTTAGGTATCTGTACCTATGATCCCAGACTGACTACTTGGCGGTTCTTCAGGAGGCAGAGGACTCAGTGGCGTAGCGTGAGTTGTCAGCACCCGGGGCAAGGCAAGTAATTTGCGCCCCCTAACCCGTGGAGTTTAGTTGCCGGGGAGCTTCTTTGCGCGGGGGAGCCGACCGTGATCCTACCCCGGGAGGGAGCGATCGTCAGCACTGACCTTGCTGAGCCGGAGTCCAGGGAAACGAACAGCACAGCAGCAAGAGCCCGACAAGCATGGTTAAACGCCCAACAGCAGGGAAGAGGAGGAGATCCGGAACCAGAAACTCGCGATGCCGCCCTGCAGCTCCGCCTTCTCGAGCGCACAGGGCGATCCGACCCCAACCCCAGCTTTACATTGAGATCGAGGGGCGACGACGCGATAAACAGTCCCCCTCCCACCCCGCCCCGGCAGCTTGTGTGAAATAGCTACCTAGAGGGGGTCAATCGCATCGCCTGCGCTTTGTTGCCGAGGGTTTGCCAAGAACAATGCAACTCCCAGGACTGCGGGCTCGAGGGCTATAGCGCAAACCTCTTTGCAGTGCCACCACTAGATGGCGTATGCACCAACATGTATCATAGGGACCTGCCTTTCCCCCTCATCGGCAACAGAGAGCTGCGAGTGCGAGCGCCCCCCCCCCATGTTGCGCCCGGTGCGGCCGGCCCCCCCTGCACCCCCACGCTACGCCTCTGAGAGGGCTCCCTTATTACAGTTTATGGTTTATTTAAAAAAACTTTATAAACCGCCTTTCTAAAACAGGCAAAGCAGTTCACAATTAAAATAAGAGATACAACAAAGGAACTCCATTATGTTCTTAGAAAAAGAAAAGAGAAGGTGGGGGAGGGCTAGAGATCTGCCAAGTAAAACAGCATGAATCCCATGGTCGCAATCTGTCAAGGGCAATTGAAGGCCTGTTTAGAAAGATGAGTCTTAAGGCCAGCCTTGAACTAAGCACTTAGGGGGGCTTTTTACTGCAGCACTATTTTAGTGTTTATGTTTATGTTTATGTTTAACAGTAACCGTTAATGTGCGCCCACACCAACAGTTGCCACATGCTAAAACCTGCACCAAGAGCTTACCAGACTGTAGTGTTTTATTTTATTCTTGATGTTTTATTGTTTTGTGTTGGTGTATTGGCTAGCCCTGGAAGGGTTACACAAAATCTTGGTAAAAGACACAAAAATAGCAAATTAAAGACATGACATTGGCGTGACACCAGTAGTATTCCCAGCCCCCTCAGCACCCGGGGATGACCCCTCCCCATGTAGCGATACGTCACTGCATGACACAGAACATTAAAAAAACTCTAATGACTTGGAAAAAAGTACAGCTTCAAACCTGGGATATCTTTAAATAAAAACACCTTTTCCTGGTGATTCCTCAAAAATAAAATAGAAAAAGAAATCAAGGGATAAAGTCCCAAACAGATCTTTCTGTCAACTCCTTGGATCTCGATCAGGTCCCTATTTTTAAATGCCTCCTTTAATCTCTCCCTCTTCTCTCTTTAGAGTCCCATGTTGGATATCCTGGTCTCCTTGGAATCTCATGTACTCCATCCAGGTACAGACCTTCGAAATGCCAAACCTCTTTAGAATGTAGATAAAGTTCATTCACTGTTAGTAGAAACTCCCAAATCATGTCATGTAAAATTTATATTTATTTATTAGGATTTATTTGCCATGTCTTTGAAGAGATTCGCCCAAGGCAGTGCACAGCAAGTACAAAATGGACATACGCAATATACAACCATAAAATATTCATATAACTGTACACCTTATGGCATCATATGACATCAGTTTCTAATTGGAGGCATGCTATTTATTGGGTCAGCACAATACACATTAGTTATTGATTTACTTCAGGCACTTGCTATAGTGGTTGTAAGACCAAAGCTGTCAAAGTGGTTTACAATGAAACAAATATCAAAATAGAAAAGGTAAAGTGGGACAGTATGAAAAAAGTAGAGAAGGGGGTTACATAAAAATTAATAAAATTAATGAAAGACTGAAAGGGAGGATAGAGACAGGCACTGCCCAGTTTGCAAGGGGGGTGGGGGAATGAAGGAGATATTAATCCTGAGAGGAATGGGAAAGGAAAGCTGAAAAAAAACGTAATTACTCACCTGTAACAGGTGTTCTCTGGGGACAGCAGGAATCAAGCCCTCACAAATGGGTGACGTCGGCGCTGATGGAGTCCTCACAGAAGCATCTCCCCAGCTTTCAAAGAAAGCCTTTGGGAGATGCTACCACACATGTGTGGTCCCCTTCCCACACAAGGGTGCCATTCTGCTCAGTCAGATGACACAGCTAAAAGACAGCAAAAAATAAAAGATGGTAAAGAAGCAACTTCAAGGGGAGGAGGAAGGGAGGGATGTGAAAACTGATTCCTGCTGTCCCCAGAGAACACCCGTTACAAGTGACTAACTATGCTTTCTCTGGGAACAAGCAGGAACTCAAGTCCTCACATATGAGACTCCCTAGCTAAAGGCTACCAAAAGCCTATAGAGAAAAATCACGGTCACCTTCAGGGGAATCTGTGAACAGCAGCAATTGAGTCCGCAGATGCAGACTGAAGTAGGACCCGTGTATCCGATGGGAACCAGCACTCTGGTAGCCTGAACACAGAAGGGACAGAGGGTAGGACCCCGAAAAGCTTACAGAGCATGGCCTGGCTGAAGGCACTGTCCCATCGGGACTCCCTCTCCAAGCAGTAATGAGCTGCGAAGGTATGGACGGAAGATCAGGTGGCAGCCCGGCAGATGTCCACCATCGGGGCAGAGCACAGGTTTACCAGAGGCTGCCATGGCCCTGACATGGTGCACCGTGACTGGGCCATCCAGTGAAAGCCCCGCCTGCTCATAGGTGAGGGTGATACAGTCCGCCACCCAGGTAGATAGCGTATGCTTGGTCACCGCTTCCTCCAGTCTACTGGGGTCATATGAGACAAAAAGCTGAGAAGCTTTATGGTGGCCCTGGGTACGTTGAATGTAGAAGGACAGGGCCCTCTTACAGTCCGAGGTGTGGAGGACAGTCTCCTCCCTGCTGGCATGAGCCTCAGGAAGAAGGTGGGGAGCAACACCTCCTGGTTGAGGCGAAAGGGCAATACCACCTTCAGAAGGAATTTGGGGTGTTTGCAGAGCTCAACTCTGTTCTTGTAGAACCTGGTATAAGGCGCCTCTGCCACCAAGACCTGGAGCTCGCTGACCCTGCAACCGGAGGTGAGCGCAATCAGGATCACCACCTTCCATGAAAGGTATCGTAGGTGGCAGGTAGCCAGGGGCTCAAAAGGCAGGTAAGCTGTTCCAGTACGACACTGAGGTCCCACTCGATTGCCAGAGGGCATACTGAGTGTTTTGATAAAAGGAGTCCCCTCATTAAGTGGGTCACCAGCGACTGGGCCAAGAGAGGTGATGTGCTGCCAGGGGCACTGAGGTGCACTCTGATGGAGTTCGATTTGAGTCTGGAGTGTGAGAGATGGAGAAGGTACTATAGCACCAGCTGCATCAGACAGAAGAACGGGCTAATCCCATGCTCTGCGCAACAGAATGAAAATCTGCGCCTCTTGAAGGCGCATGCTTTCTGGTGGAGGACTTATGGGAAGCCAGCAGGATTTCCTCCACTTCTTCTGAGGTTGAAAGGGGCTAGGGTCACCCTTTCAGCAGTCATGCTGTCAGTGACAGGGACCCCAGGTTGAGGTGCAAGAGAGAGCCCCCCCTCCTATGACAGGAGCTCACCAATGGGATGGGAGTCTCCGCCGACAGCTAAAGTAGTGGGAACCATGGCTGTCTGGGCACCGAGGGGCTATCAGGATCAGCAGGGCTTGTCGCGGAGGGTCCTGAATAATGTTTTGGCAATTAGTGGTGTGGGTGGGAATGCGTACATGAGACCTTCCGACCACAAGATGAGAAACACATTTGCCGCCAACTGGGAAGGGTGGGCTTGCCGAGAGCAGAAGTGGAGCAACCGGTAGTTGTCCAGGCTGGCAAATAGGTCTATCCATGGTTCCCCCTAGAAGTGGAAAAGCTGGCTGGCCACTCTAGGGTCCAGCTGCCACCCGTGCAGCTGGAGGACCCTGCTTAGTCTGCTGGTCAGTGTGTTGTCCTGGCCTGGCAGGTATACTGCCTGTAAGAGTATGCCCTGCTGGACTGTGTAGGAGCAGAGGGCCATTCCCTCATGGCAGAGGGCGTGGGACCCCATGCCCCCCCTGCTTGTTCACATAGAACATAGTCACCTGGTTGTCTGTTTGGACCAACACTGATTAGCGCCATAAGCAGAGGCAAAAAGGCTCGGAGGGCTAGGTTTATCGCCCATAATTCAAGGAGGTTGATCTGCTGGTTGCTCTTGCCCTGCGACCAGCTGCCATGGGCATGGAGTTCCTCGCAGTGGGCTCCCGTCCCAGCAGGGAGGCATTTGTCGTGAGAAGACTTAAGGAGCACAGAGTCTGAAAGAGCATACCTGCCTCAAGGTACTGGGGATTTTTCCACCAGGTCAGTGATTCCACCAACTGGCGGGTCACTACAACTCTGTCACAGAGAAGGCCTGTGCGGCCCTCATATGGAGGCAGGCATCTGGGGTGACATGGACCGTGGAGGCCATGTGTCTGAGTAGGCACAGCAGGAGCCAAGCGGACACCGAGGGATGATATTGTATGTCCAGGGCCAAAGCCCTGAGCCAGGTGGCTTGCTCCCCTGGAATGAAGACCCTTGCCCGGTGTCTATTCTTGCCCCTATGAACTCCAGACATTGTGTCGGGAAGAAATGGGACTTGGGGTAGTTTATTACAACCCCCAGATTTTACAGGACCTGGATGCTGCACTTCTGAGGCTATGCCTCCCTTTATGAGCAAATCGTCCAGGTAGGGGAAGACAAACACCCCTGAAGGCGGAGGAAGGTGGCCACGACTGCCAGGCACTTGGTGAAAACCCTTGAGGCGGAAGCCAAACCAAAGGACAGCATTCTGTACTGGTAATGGCTGCCCCCCACCATGAACCTCAGGTACTGCCTGTGGTTGGGGGTAAATGATGATGTGTGTGTAGGCATCCTTCAGATCCAAGGACCATAGCCAATCTCCCTGCTGGAGGTAAAGCAGCAGTGTCCCAAGGGAGAGCATCTTGAACTTCTGCCTCACTAGGAATCTGTTCAAGTTATGCAGGTCGAGGATGGGCCTTAGGTCCCCTCTTCTTTTTGGTACGAGGAAGTATCTGGAGTAGAACCCCTTGCCCCTGAGATGGTGGGGAACTGGTTCTACCATTCTGTCCTTGAGAAGACCTGCCAGTTCCTTCAGTAGAAGGTCCCAGTGAAAGGGAGACCTGGGGGGGGGGGGGGCTCTCCTGGAAAGAAAGGGGAAGGTGTCTGGGCCAGGTGGAGGAAGTAGTCCTCCTGACTACTTGAGTGCCCAAGAATCGGTGGTGATGACTGGCCACCTTTAAGCATAGTGAATGAGACGTTCCCCTGTGGGCTGCTGACCTCCTTGGGGTAGAGAGGTTATGCCAAAGGAGTTAAAAGCTCCACCCTGGCTGGGTCAAGGCTGATACCTGGGGCTTGGGAACCTTTTGCTTACGAGGACCATGCCCATGTCCCTTGGCCAGCTGACTGTGCTGGGGAGCCAGGGAGGCCTGAAAAGGTGGGTAGTTTCTGTAAGCAGTCCCTATCCTTGGGTAGAAGGGATTTTTACCCGAGCCCTTCCATCAGGGAGGGGCAGCGGTCTTTTTAGAGAGCCTGGTCCTCGTCATGAACTCGGTCTCCAACTCGGCAGCCTTATTGGTCATGGGTTTGCCAAAGAGGTTTTCTCCTTAGCATGGGACATTGACCAATTTGTCCTGAACCCATTGCTCGAGGTCGGACGACTCTAGCCAAGCCTGGCGTCATGCACAGATGCCCAAGCTGCCAATTCAAAGCCGTCATAGGCTGCCCAAGACATAAACTTGGAGCACTCATGGACAGCTTTGGCTAGGTTCTTGAACTGCTGCAGGGGTTCCTCGGAAAGACCAGCCGAGAACCTGGCGAGTTCCTTTGCCAGGACTCTCAGGTACACACCCATGTACAGCTGGATCTGGCCAATGAGCATCGAGCCCTGGTAGCACTTTATGCCGAGGGTGTCCAGGGTGCATGCCTCCCTGACGGCGGGCACCAAGAAGTGCATCTTCTAACTCTTTAGATGATGCATGGCTGACTCCACCACCATGGAGTTGTGCGGCAGCTGTGACTTCTGGAAGCCTGGGCTCCGGTGGACTCGATACATCAAGTCGAGCTGCATGTTCACCACTGGCACCAATGTTGGCACCACATATGGAGCATTAGCCGTTCCAGAATGGGAGGGATGGCCACCATATGCAATTCTAATTGAGGGGCCTCATATTGGAGAATTTCTAGCTTCACCGTCTGAGGGTCCTCCTCTGATTCCATTGGGAATGCTAGGGCTTCGACATGTCTCTGATGAAGTTGAGGAATGCCATGTTCTTGGGTGGGGACTGATGCCAGGGCTCCGAGGGAGGGGAATCCAAAGGGATGTCGTGGTGGTGACAGGTGTCCGGCAACTCCTTGTCCTCCGTTTCCCATTCAGAATAGTCCTTCGAGGACTCACAGGCTCTGGGGATGATCCTTGCCCGCAGCCCTCAGAGGCCACGTGGCTGGCTCTGAGCGCACTGGCTGGGGAAGATCACGGCCCCGTGGAACGGGAGCCAGATCGAGACCTTGACCAAGGATCGACTTGAGGCCGAAAGACCTCGAGGATCGGCTTGGCCTCTGGGGATGTCCTTGACATCTAGGGACCGATGGTCTGGGTGGAGGAACCAGTGGTATCGGACAACAGTGCCCGCTGTTGGTCCATGAAGACAGACAAGCTGCACTCCAGCGCTGCCATTCTGGACTCCAGGCCAGAAGGCTCCGCAGCCCTCCGTGCAGGCACCAAGGGAATTGGGCCCACCACTGGTTTCCCTGAGGGGGAGTCCTCGATGAGGATGGTGTCAGGCAACCAAAGCCAGCCTGAGGTAGAGTCCTTTTGGAGGACCTTCGCAGGTCACTCTGATCCCTCGGATGAGCATCTAGGACTGTGGGACCTGGCTCAGGACTTACCCAGCCCATCTGAGCCATCCAGGAATGACACCCTCAAGGCCTTCTTCTTCTTCTTCTTGAGTTCCCTCGAAAGAAACCACCTTTCCGAGGAACCACAGTGTCAGTCGGGGTCCGTAAGACTATCCTGGGATTTCGTAGTTTCGGAGGAGACCTTGGCCTTCGGAGGTACCTGGACTCCGGGAAAACCTTATGCTGCTGCTGGAGGCTCTTGAGGGCCTTGGTGGACATCTTCTTACAGAGGCTGCATGCTGAGGGGTCGTGGTCCGGTACCAAGCAACAAAGGCAGCAGTCTTGTGTGTTGGTCAGGAACATTATTTTGATACACTGATCACACTTTTTAAAACCATTGGTAGTCATGCAAGAAAAAGTATGCCAGCGAAGTCGAAGACCCGTGGTGCCGACAGTTGGAAAAAAAAAGCACGAAGGTGCCAAGAAGGAAAAAAAGACTATGAACCCGAGACTCGATGCCGAGGCAGTGGGCTTGGGTGGGGGGAGGGGGGGAGAGAACCGGTGCACTACTGGAGGAGAGTATGAAACTCAGGTCGAGAAAATCAACTTTTTCCGGAGGAAGAGCAGACAGATGTCTGAAGGGCTCCATGAAAAAAGGAGACTGAGCAAAATGGCACCCTTGGGCAGGAAGGGAACCACGCATGCGTGGCAGCATCTCCCAAAGGTTTTCTTTAAAAGCTGGGGGGATATTTCCACAAGGGCTCCGTCGGCGCCAATATCATCCATATGTGAGGGCTGACTTCCTGCTTGTTCCCGGAGAAAGCCAGGTGTCAAGATCCTTGGTGAGGGAAGGTTTCCACCTGAGGGAAACAGGAAGGGAATTTCATCAATGAGGGTCCAGGGATGTGAATGAGGAATGTCTGTAGCCTATCTGGAGTAGGGGGTGGGGGGAACCAAGGAGGCTTAAGAGAGTACAAGCAGAGAAGTAGGGGGAGATAAGGGTGGCAAGGTGAGGGGAGGATGCAGCATAGTAAATGGGGTGGATGAGCATAAAAAATTATAACATCTTAACAGCAAAGGAAACAAACGGAAGCGGAACATATGAAAGAGTAACAGGTATTATAGATGAGGAAGAGCTGTGCATGCAGTCCAAAAGGTGCATGAAAACGACCTCAGCTTGAGTACATGAGCCAAGCAAGTCCTATTGCAGTTATGTGTAGCTGGTATTAGTCCGGTGTGTATGACTGCCTATTAAGTTGTCTCTTCTACTGAAGGCATAGAACAGCAATCAGGCTTTCATCTGCTCCCTGAAGTAGAAACATAGAAACATAGAAACATGATGACAGAAAAAGACCACAAGGCCCATCTAGTCTGTCCTTCAATAACAACAACTACAACAGTCCACTTTTTACCTTTAGAGATCCTCTGTGTTGGTCCCATGCTTTTTTGAATTCAGTTACTGTCCTCATCTCTACCACCTCCACTGGGAGACTATTCCACGGATCCACTACTCTTTCCGTAAAGAAATATTTCCGCATATCACTCTTGAATCTATCTCCCTTCACCCTCATCCCATGTCCCCTCGTCGCAGAACTTGCTTTCAATTGAAAGAGGCTCTCTCCCTGAACATTTATGCCACGGAGGTATTTAAACATCTCAATCATATCACCTCTATCCCACCTTTCCTCTAAGGTGTACATATTAAGATCCTTAAGTCTGTCCTCATATGCTTTATAATGAAGACCACTAATCATCTTAGTAGCAACCCTCTGCACCGACTCCATCCTGTTCACATCCTTTTGAAGGTGCGGTCTCCAGAATTGCACACCATACTCCAAATGAGGTCGCACCGAAGACTTATACAGAGGCATTATCACCTCCTTTTTTCTGCTAGCTATTCCTCTCCGTATGCACCCAAGCATCCTTCTAGCTTTTGCTGTCGCCTTTTCTACCTGTTTAGCTACTTTAAGATCCTCGGACACAACTACGCCTAGGTCCCGCTCTTCTTTAGTGGACAAAAGTACTTCATCTCCTATACTGTATTGCTCCCTTGGATTGCTGCAGCCCAAATGCATGACCTTACATTTTTTAACATTAAATCCCAGTTGCCAAATTCTAGACCATTCTTCAAGCTTAGCTAGATCCCTCCTCATGTTATCTACACCTTCCTGGGTGTCTACTCTATTGCAGATTTTGGTATCATCCGCAAAGAGGCAAACCTTACCCGACAGCCCTTCCGCTATATCACTAACAAAGATGTTAAAAAGAATCAGACCAAGGACAGATCCCTGGGGCACACCACTGGTAACATCCTTCTCCTCAGAGTGAGCTCCATTTACTTGTACTCTTTGTCGCCTCCCACCCAACCAATTTCTAACCCAAGCAGTAACTTTAGGGTCCATCCCTAGGGTGCTCAGTTTGTTTATAAGTCGCCTGTGAGGAACAGTGTCAAAGGCTTTACTGAAATCTAAATACACCACATCTAGAGCTCTTCCGCGGTCCAACTCCTTGGTCACCCAGTCAAAGAAATCAATCAGATTTGTCTGACAAGACCTGCCTCTGGTGAATCCATGCTGCCTCGGATCCTGTAATCCGCTGGACTCCAGAAACCTCACTATTTTCTCTTTCAACAGCGTTTCCATTAATTTACTTACCACTGAAGTTAAACTAACCGGCCTGTAGTTTTCAACCACATCCTTACTACCGCTTTTGTGTAAAGGCACCACATGAGCCTCTCTCCAGTCCTTTGGCACCACTCCCGACTCCAATGAGGCATTGAAAAGGTCAGTCAGTGGAGTTGCTAGAACGTCCCCAAGTTCCCTCAGTATTCTAGGGTGTATCCCATCCGGTCCCATCACTTTGTCTACTTTAAGTTGAGCTAGTTTCTCACGAACACAGTCTACTGAAAATTGTTCAAGATGTCCCTCGCTTCTGTTCTTATTTGTGGGTGTTTTCTGAGGTCCTGCTCCTGGTTCTTCATCTGTGAACACAGAACAAAAGTATTTGTTAAGCAATTCCGCTTTATCCTTATCAGCTTCTACATATTCCCCCCCTGCACCCTTGAGTCTGACAATACCACTTTTGCCCTTCCTCTTCTCACTAATATATCTGAAAAATGTCTTATCCCCCATTTTATTGCATTGGCTATTTCCTCCTCCTTTTGAATCTTTGCCTTCTTGACTACTTTGCTAGCTTCTCTAAGTTTTTCCAAATACAGATGCCTGTCTTCCTCTCTCTGTGATCTCTTGTATTTCATGAAGGCCTCCCTCTTTTTCTTCACTTTTTCAGCTACTTCCTTTGAAAACCATAGCGGTCTCCTGTTCCTTTTGCCTTTATTTACCTTTTTAACAAAAAGGTTGGTTGCCTTTAAAATACCCCCTTTCAGTTTTGCCCACTGTTTTTCTACATCCCCCAGTTGTTCCCATCCCACTAACAACTCCCTGAGGTATTGGCCCATCTTCGCAAAGTTAGTCTTCCTAAAGTCTAAGATCTTCACCTTGGAATGGATTCTAACAGCCCTAGTCCTAATACTGAACCACACCATCTGGTGATCACTGGATGCAAAATGATCTCCCACTACAACATCAGAAACACTTTCACCATTGGTAAGCACCAAGTCCAGTATGGCCCCTTCACGTGTGGGGTCTGTTACAAATTGCCTGAATAGTTCTCCCTGTAGAGAATCCAGGATCTCCTTACTCCTAGATGATACTGCAGCAGGAATGTGCCAATCAACATCTGGCATATTGAAATCTCCTAGCAGTAGCACTTCCCCTTTCCTAGCAATGCTGCGTATGTCTTCAATTAACTCTCTGTCCACCTCTTCCTCTTGTGAGGGAGGTCTGTATAGCACACCAATGCAAATAGATTTCTCTTTCCCTCTTTCTAGTTTAACCCACAATGCCTCCTCTCTCCCTTTTAAGCTCTGTAATTCCAAAGCTTTAATAGTAGTTTTTGCATATAGTGCCACTCCTCCTCCCCTTCTTCCTACCCTGTCCTTTCTGAATAAAGTATAGCCAGGTATAGTTACATCCCAGTCATGGTTTTCTGTGAACCATGTTTCTGTAACTGCCACTAAATCCAAGTCAGCCACTCCCACCAAAGCTTCAACTTCAGAGATCTTATTTCCCATGCTACGGGCATTAATACACACTGCTTTCCATATGTTACCCCTGTTACCCATTTCCATAAAGGTATTTAATGTATCACTTACCTGGGGGCTTTCACTTACCTGGGGGCTTTCTTCACCCATCCCCAACGAATCTAGTTTAAAGCCCTCTTCAGTAGATTAGCCAGTCTACTACCAAAGATGCGTTGACCTTTCTTGGACAGATGGATGCCATCTCTGCTCTGCAACCCTTGGAACAAGTAGAGGTAGAGGCATAAGCGTAGTCCTGTCCTGGAGGCGTAAGTGTAGTTTGGGGGGGACATGGTGGGGGTAGTGCCCTCCCAAATCTTGCAGACATTAATAGTGAACTGGTCCCCCTGCCCCCACTACCAGTATGACATCCTTATCCTTTGCCTCCCCCCATAAAAGTAAGAAAGCAAACTACACCAGTGTCCTGGGAGGCTCCCCAGCTACTCAGGTTTTGAGGATATCCACAATGAATATTCATGAGATATATCTGCATATCAAGGAGGCAGTGGATGCAAATCTCTCTCACAAATATTCATAGTGGATATCCTGAAAATCTGACTAGTTGGGGAGTCGCAGGGCAGGTTTGGGAACTAAAGGCTTAGGCAAAGTCTTTCTGAAAGTGAGTTCCAGAATGTGGGCTGCTTCTGAGAAGGCTCGCTGGTAGGTGTTACATCGCAAGATATGTTTAGGGATGCTCCTTGGGAGGACCACAGAAGTGAAAAGAAGGAGATCTTCATCAAGAGCTCTAGCCCATTTCCTTTAAAAGCCTTAAAGATCAGAAATAAATGCAGCTCCAGCAGAGGACTGATGTGATGTGATCACATCACTTGGAACATTCTATCAGTTGTGCAGCAGCCTTCTATATCAGCTGGAGATGATGCAAACTCTTTGTAGTCACATCAATATAGAGTGCATTACAATAGTCTAGCTTTGATGTTATCACAACGTGAATCACTGGGTCAAGATTTACTTTCTCAGTGTATGGACCGAGAGTGTATAGCTGTTTCTCTGCTTCAGAGCCCTTCCGGGGTTCCAGCTGCTCCTCTGCTGCACTGATATAGATTCCTCTTCCAGGAACTCCCCTAAACCACTAGAGAGAGAGAGAGGCCTTAACTAGTTTTATTTATTTAATTTATCAGGTTTTCTTATACCACATTATCATTTAGTCAAAGCAGTTTACATTATAACTTAAACTTGGTAAAGTACATTAAACAGGGACATTGATAACTTGGATTTTTCTGAGGCAATGGAGGATTAAGTGACTTGCCCAAGGCCACAAGGAATGCTAGTGGGAATCAAACCCTGGTCTCTTTGCTTCAAAGCCAGTGCTCTAACCATTAGGCTAAACTTCCATTCTGTTTTCTCCAAAACAGACATGAGGACACTCCCTGAACCCTGATAAACAGGCAGGTCCAACCATTAATTACATCACACTCAAGGAATAGGCAGACCTTCATCCTTATGTCCCCCCCCCCCACAAGATTTTCATAATTAAACTCAGTAATCACGATCATCCTAAACCCACCCCTCCCAAAACAATCTTATAAAAATCTATAATTGGACATCATACTTTTAAATATTGAACTTTAGTTTTGTAAGTGTGCTCGCTCTTTCTGTAGATAAAAGAATGTGCTGATGGCTCTTCCAATTTATTGTTTATTGTTTATCAAACATTTGATATACCGCCCCCCATTACACCGGGGCGGTTTACAATTAAAAAAAGAAAGAAAGAGAGAAAGGAAATACAATCAATATAGACAGGAAAGATAAAAGAGCGAAAAGGAGGTGGTGGGACTCAAAATAAAGGGAAAGGAGAGTCAAGGGTTAGGAGGGAGGTTGAAAGCGGAGGAGAAAAGGTGGGTCTTCAGGAGGGAATGAAATTTGGGATAGGACTCTTCCAATCTTAAGGCAGTAGGCAGGGAGTTCCACAGGGAGGGGCTGACATAGAAGAAGGCTGACTGTCTAGTGACCTGCAGATGTGCTTGTGAGGGGGAAGGGAGGTGTAAGCGGTTGATATGAATAGAGCGGAGACTCCGGGTGGGTGTGTGGAATGTTAACAGGTTGGCTAAATACTGAGGTCTATGGGAATAAATGGCACGATGAACAAGTGTAAGGATCTTGAATTTTGTCCGAAATAATACTGGGAGCCAATGAAGCTGTTGCAGAATAGGAGTGATATGATCGCGGGGGGAAGCATGGGTAATCATCCGGGCCGCTGTGTTCTGTAGAAGTTGTAGTCATTGACGCTGATACTGGGGGATACCAACAAATATGGAGTTGCAAAAATCTAGCCTGGTAATAACAAGTGAGAGAAGGAGAGTGATCAAAGCTTGAGGGGATAAGAACGGACGGATGGCACGAATGGTTCGGAGACAAATGAAAGAACGTCGAGAAACCTGGGAGATGTGATCAGCAAATGAGAGAGCGCTATCAAGCAGAACACCTAAATAATGAAGCTTAGGCACTAAGGAAATGGGAGAGCCAGAGAAGGAAGGAGTAAGTGAAGGACAAGCAGAAGTGTGAGGAAACCAGATAGCAGCAGTCTTGGAGACGTTAAGAACAAAACAGTTTGAGGATAACCAGGTGGAGACCAGGGATAGGCACTTATTTAATGGGGTGATGTCAGGATGGGAAGAGGAGGTATGGTGCAAAAGGAAAATGTCGTCGGCATAGTAGTACCCTGAAATACCCGATTGCTGGATTAGTAGTGCTAATGGGGCCAGGAATACATTGAACAGTAGTGGTGCAAGGACCGAACCCTGAGGGACACCACAAGTGAGAGGAAAATGGTCTGTGGTGAATGAAGCAGAGTACACAGCAAATGTGCGAGCATAAAGGAAAGAGTGGAACCAACGATAGACAGTACCTCGAACACCTGCATCACATAGTCTAGAGAGGAGAAGAGAATGATCAACTAGGTCAAAAGCCGCTGAAAGGTCCAAAGACACCGCCACCGAGATATCACCACGATCGTGTGCAGAGTGTATTTCGTTCATGACAGCAGTAATGACGGATTCGACACTATGGCCCGGTCGAAAACCGGACTGACGGGGGTGAAGAAAGTGTGTTGTGTCAAGGTGATGAGCAAGTTGTGAAAAAACTGCTTTCTCCAGGAGTTTTGAAGCAAATGGCAGGTTTGATACAGGACGATAATTGGCCGGAACAGATGAATCTAGAGTAGAGTTCTTCAAGAGCATGTTTCCATGGATGGGGAAAAGCTCCGGAAGCAAGACTGGAATTAATGATAGTAAGTAGCGGAGGAAGCAAGCCAAGAGAGGGTTCGGAAAGCCAAGCAGATGGTATTGGATCTGACGGGCAGGTAGACTTGCGAGTTGTGGAAAGGGACTGGAGAAGCTCTGGGGAAGTAAGGGGATGAAATTTAGCCCAGAAGTGAGACAGCGGAGAGGATGGAGGGGGTGAGGTAGGGAGGGGGGAAGAAAGCGCCTGAGGACAGGAAGGAAGGGAGATGCGTAGGTCATGGACTTTGGAAGAGAAGAAGGAGGCCAACTGGAGAGCACTGGGAGTGGACTCGGAAGGTCTAACGTTCCGTGCGGACCGGGTTTGCAGTTGTGAAAGAGTACGGAGGGTTGAGAACAAATGCCGAGACCTATTGGGAGCAGACACAATAGATTCAGAATAGAAAATACGCTTGGCTTGGAAGAAACTAGTGCGATATTGCGCATGGCAAAGTTTAAAATGATGGTATGCTGCCGCAGAATGGGCTTTCTTCCAGAGGTGTTCTGCCCTGCGTAAATGGGATCGCTGTAAACGAAGTCCAGGATGAAACCAGGGATGGCGGACTGTAGAACGAGAAGGGTGAGATTGCAAAGGTGCAACACGATCTAATGCAAGGCCAAGTTCTGAGTTCCGAGTTCCATAGTGCAACCTGGGAAGATGGGGAAAGGGAAGAGAAATCAGAAGGGAGAAGCTGGGTTGCAGGGGGAAAGTTCTGGAGAGCAGTTGGAGTAAGACGACGGAAAGATTGTGCTGGCAGAGAAGACGAGTCGGGGGAAACGGGACCAGACACTGCCAGCTGAAGGGAAAATGTAAGGCAGAGATGATCCGACCATGGTACTGGGGAATAAGAAAATGACAAGAACTGACACGGAGAGTTGACAGGGGAGATAACCAAGTCTAAAGTGTGACCAGCCACATGAGTTGGGGAAGCAACATGCTGTATTAAGGAAAGATCCTCAAGGAGCGAGATGAAGGAGAGGTCTCTTGGGGAGGTGGGAGAGTCGAAGTGGACATTGAAGTCACCAAGCAGGATCAATTGAGGAAATTGCAAAACCAAATCAGAGATAGAAGAGAGGAGAGATTCCCAGAGAAGGGGGGAAGCCGAAGGGGGAGAGTAGACTACTAAGAAGGAGAGGGAAGGGTGAGAGTTGAGGCGAAGGAGAAGAGATTCCGGGTACTGCAACGAAGGGGAGGAGATTTGAGTGAAGGAGGCCGCAGAGCGGTAGATAATTGCAACACCGCCGCCGGTCTGCCCAATACGCGGAACGGAGAAGGCGCTGTAATTTGCCTGGTTGACAGGATATTGTTTGACTGCAGTGGACTGTTGCTGTCCCCAACATGATGCCATTTTAGGTGACCATCCAGGCTGGCCTAATGGTTGGGTCACCCCTGATCACACTCCAAATAAGTCACTTTAGGAGCAAGACCTCCAGAATCTTCAAATTGCAAATGTACCACACTTTCAGCATTTTTATGTAAATAGTATGTAACAAATAAAAATATGTTTGTCAGTATTCCAAAGCAGTTATGCAGTCTGCAGCGGGGCTGCAACCTCAGTGCTTTGAAGAAAAAAAAATCCAGGCTACCTGAAGGAATAATTCTGGATGTATATAGTGTTATACAACCAAAATTATCTATCCAAAAAGGTAGGATTTGGTGCCACAAACAAATTAATCATTTAAGCCGTTTCAGTTTACATTGCCATTGAACATTTAGGATTTTTATCTTGCCACTTGCAGCTGAGCTTCAGCACATGGACAAACAGCCTGACATTCT
The DNA here is from genome assembly GCA_033557465.1 of Ichthyophis bannanicus. Lineage (NCBI taxonomy): Eukaryota > Metazoa > Chordata > Amphibia > Gymnophiona > Ichthyophiidae > Ichthyophis > Ichthyophis bannanicus. The sequence continues at coordinate 339,232,028 of CM066035.1, forward strand.
CCTTTAGTATTTTTTGATATAAAGCAAAATTTGTGGTCCCTTCAATGACGAACCATTCATGTTCCGATGCAGCAAAATGGCCCCCTGTAGCTGCAGTAGATGTGAGGATTCATGTGTCTAGCGTAAGGGAAAAAATGAATAAGAACAGAAGCGAGGGGCATCTTGAACAATTTTCAGCAGACTGTGTTAGTGAAAAACTAGCTAAACTTAAAATAGACAAAGTGATGGGACCGGATGGGATACACCCTAGATACTGAGGGAACTTGGGGGACATTCTAGCAGCTCCACTGACTGACCTTTTCAATGCCTCGTTGGAGTTGGGAGTGGTGCCAAAGGACTGGAGAGAGGCACATTGTGCTCCCTTTACACAAAAGCAGAAGTAAGGATGTGATTGAAAACTACAGGCCAGTTAGTTTAACTTCGGTGGTGAGTAAATTATTGGAAGCGCTGCTGAAAGAGAAAATAGTGAGGTTTCTGGAGTCCAGCAGATTACAGGATCTGAGGCAGCATGGATTCACCAGAGGCAGGTCTTGTCAGACAAATCTGATTGATTTCTTTGACTGGGTGACCAGGGAGTTGGACCGAGGGAGAGTCCTAGATGTGGTGTATTTAGATTTCAGTCTTTGACACCGTTCCTCACAGGTGACTTATAAAGAAACTGAGCACCCTAGGGAAGGAGCCTAAAGTTACTGCTTTGGTTAGAAATTGGTTGAGTGGGAGGCGACAAAGGGTACAGATAAATGGAGCTCACTCTGAGGAGAAGGTGGTTACCAGTGGTGTGCCCCAGGGATCTGTCCTTGGTCCGATTCTTTTTATTTAATTTATTTATTTATTACAATTTCTTATATACCGCGCTATTCGGTATCAGCGCGGTTTACATCATAACATAACGACCATAACAACAAGCTGTCTGGTTTTACATCGAACAGGAGTGCAAACTTGGATAACAGGGGTTAACTATATACATGAGATATTTACACGGAACAAGGTTAGGTAAAAATCACATAACGATTGTAAGGGTCTTTCTAGAGTGGGTCATTTCTTCAGAGGGGTATCTAGGTTTGATTGCTGGTTGGGTAGTATTGGAGGAAAAGGTGGGATTTGAGTGCCTTCCTGAACTGATATAGGTCGGCAATGGCCCTAATGTCAGGGGGTAGAGCATTCCAGCATTTGGGGACATAGAAAATGAACGCCCTATTTGTGATTGTCATGTTGCACTTTGTCGATGCCTTTGGGGTTGTTAAAAGGTTTATGGATGTTGCTCTTCTGGATCTGTTGGGGGAACCATGTGAATAAGATCTGTGAGTGAGGAGGATGAAATACCTTTGATTGCCTTGAATGATAGGAGTAGGGTTTTAAAGATGATCCTCCCATGGATAGGTAGCCAGTGAAGCAGTTTGAGAATGGGAGTCACGTGGTCGCTTCTGGAGGCTCCGTAGAGGACCCTTGCTGCGGAATTCATGGCCAACTGCAAGGGGGTTAGAGTGGATTGGGGGAGACCTTGAAAGATGGCGTTTGCAAAGTCAAAGTGTGGCAGGATTAGCGCTTGGTATATGGTCCGGAAATCATCTGAGTCCAACAGGGAGCGTAGGTGTTTGAGTGAGCAGATTTTGATTTTAACATCTTTGATAGTGATATAGCGGAAGGGCTGTCGGATAAAGTTTGTCTCTTTGTGGATGATACCAAAATCTGCAATAGACACCCAGGAAGGTGTAGATAACATGAGGAGGGATCTAGCTAAGCTTGAAGAATGGTCTAGAATTTGGCAGCTGAGATTTAATGTTAAAAAAAATGCAAGGTCATGCATTTGGGCTGCAGCAATCCAAGGGAGCAATATAGTATAGGGGGTGAAGTACTTTTGTCCACTAAAGAAGAGCGGGACCTAGGCGTGATTGTGTCTGATCTTAAAGTAGCTAAACAGGTAGAAAAGGCAACAGCAAAAGCTAGAAGGATGCTTGGGTGCATAGGGAGAGGAATGGCCAGCAGAAGAAAGGAGGTGATAGTGCCTCTGTATAAGTCTTTGGTGCGACTTCATTTGGAGTATTGTGTGCAATTCTGGAGACTGCACCTTCAAAAAGATATAAACAGGCTGGAGTCAGTACAGAGGGCAGCTACTAAAATGGTTAGTGGTCTTCATTATAAAGCATATGAGGACAGACTTAAGGATCTTAGTATGTACACCTTAGAGGAAAGGCGGGATAGAGGTGATATGATAGAGACATTTAAATACCTCTGTGGCATAAATGCACAGGAGGACATCCTCTTTTGATTGAAAGCAAGCTCTGCTATGAGAGGACATGGGATGAGGGTGAAAGCGGATAGATTCAGGAGTGATTTCCGGAAATATTTCTTTACAGAAAAAGTGGTGGATCCATGGAATAGTCTCCCAGTGGAGGTGGTAGAGATGAGGACAGTATCTGAATTCAAAAAAGCATGGGACAAACACAGAGGATCTCTAAAGGAAAAAAGGGGACTGTTGTAGTTGTTGATATGGAAAAACAGACTAGATAGGCCATGTGGTCTTTTTCTGTCGTCATGTTTCTATAAGGAAACCCATGCTAAGTCAAGCCAAGGTCCATTGAACCCAGCATCCTCTCTCTGACCAAGGCCTGTCCAGGTCGCAGGTACCCAGTGGAAACAAAAAACTTTAGGAATTGTTTTCATGGGACAATGGCTAATAAGAAACCACTGCTCTCCAACAAGAACATTACTGTCTGCCTCAGGTTTGCCATAGAACTTCTGAAATAATATTTTCTAGAGGGGAGTCAAGAATTAAACTTGATCACATTAAGAAAGAATGTTTTGTTTTACATAAAGAATATATTGCTTTCCGTAGTAAGAACCTCTTTGCAGCTGTCAAACATGGTGCTGGAGGTAGCATGGCATGGCGCTGCTTTGCTGCGTCAGGATCTTGACAGCTTACCATTAGTGATAGAACCATGTAGAAAGGTTTCTAGAGGAGAATGTCAGTCCTTTGCCAATGAGATGAAACAGAGTTGAAAGTGAGTTATGAAGCATGTTAACTTCCCCAAATAATGAAGTACATCTACTACATTTACAGCAAAGGGTGTAGAAAGAGCAATATTAAGGCAGCTGACCAAGTTCATTGATAAACAGAACCTTCATGACTCTTCCATTTGGGTTTCAATGAGCCCAGAGAACCAAGTCATTCTTACTGTATAATCTGGACATTATCCATCAAGATTTTGTCTGTTATCAATTAATATCTTAGTTTTTGATTGACATTTCTTTTGCATTTGATACTTTGAAGCACAAGGAGCACCTTGCAAGACTGGAGGATATGGGATGAATGGAAAAAGTACTCCTCTTCTTTTTTTCACAGATGAAGAAAAATCGGCAAGTTTGAATGGGGAAACATTTTCATCACTGCACCATTGCCAGCGGAAGTGCCTCAGGGGTCCACCTTATTGACAGTCCTAGTTGTAGATTAACTTGGGGTTTACTTTTGCATTGATGCCGCTAACATTCAATTTTTCTTCTTCCCGATTGTGTGGTATGTGTCCTCCAGTGAGGAATGTCATCTTTCAGATAAACTAGATGTAAAAAGGAAAGCTGAAGTGATAGTGCTGAGCAGAAAGGCAGGCCCTGGGCCCAGAGACAGTTGCAGCGGGAGATCACGCAATACAGTATCTTCGCTATGCAACCTAGGCAATATTAGATTCCTCTTTATTCATAAAGGCAAAGGTGAAGTGTTACATGCCATCTTCTTTAGATTATGGTTGCTGCATAGATTAAAATCTCATTACCCTCAATTATTTTAGTATAATACTGCAAGCCTGGTTGTCTCATAGCTGAACTACTGTAATTCATTATTGCAACAGTAGATCTGGCGCTTCCAGGCAATTCATTAAAGACCTTACAAATGGTACAGAAAACATTAACCAGTTGATTGGGGCATCTCACCATTTACAAATTAGCGTTTGCCTGCTAGGCATTGGGCTCCCATGCATTTGAAAATAAACTAAGGTCCTAACTTTGATCCATTCAGCGGTAAGTGAGGATGCTCCTCAGCATAGTAATTCTGTACTAAAAAAATTATAAATGGTCCTGTTCTTTGAGAATGCTCAGCTGCTTCATAGTGCCTTGCTTAGCCTATATTTGGCAGAATATAAAAACCATGGGCTTGAAATGCAAAGGATTTATGCTCCTAACAGAGTTATGCACCTAAATTAGCCTCTTTGAAAATTAGGAGCATGAAAAGTGGGTAGAAGCAGGGGCTGATTTAGGGCACAGAAAAGAAATGAAGAGGGACAGCCATCCCCGCTATTCATGCTGGCTCCTGCCCCTGTATAACTTCCCAGCTGATTACGCAGGGTAGTTACAGGGAGTGGGGAAGGGGCGGCACAGGGGTAAAGAATGGGCGGGCAGTGGGCAGTCACCGGCCCTGCATATACAGTACAGAGCCAATTCTAAATGTCGGCCCTGTACATCCAGGGCCGGGAAGTTATTCCATCCCCAGGGCGAAATAACTTCCCTGCACGTTTCAATTTTGCTGCTCCAGGGCACGGAAGGGGCGGGGGGGGGGCAGGGGGCAGTGTTAATTCCGTGCAGCCTGACCCTTAGGAGGCCGGTTCAAGGTTTGGGCTGCAGTGAATTAACATTTTGGGCAGGCAGCCGGCATCGCGGCTTTTAAATGGAGCCGCGGTGCCATGGCAACATGATGCCTTGGCACCCCAGCTCCATTTAAAAGCCCTGGCTGAGTTAGCCGGGCAATGACTATACGTGCAGGCCAGGACTGATTCGCCATCCCAGCCTGCACATACAGGCTAGTTCGCGATTCTGATTCCACGGGGTTAGACGTGCCCCAAAGGATCAGAATCACGATCTCCTTTGTAAGTTTGGGTCAGCCCGGATGTACAAAGGAGATGTACTTTTGGATTGGAATCGGGCCCTAAGCATTTAGTAGCAATTTTCAGCCCCATGCTCATAATGTAGGAGCTTACATTATGTTTATATATTTAGGCCTGCCATTTATTTGCCTAGATTTGAAACTAATTCAGTAGAATTTTCAGCTGAGGACAGGTACGGGTGAAAATAGTGCACAAACTTTGGAATTCAGCAGCCAGTGCACCTGAGATTGATAACATGCACTATCCTTATTGAGGAAGCAACTGAAGGCAATATTATTCAGAAAGGCATTTACTCAGTAGAAGTGCTTGCAATAGGTAATAGATTGTACGACTGCAGCCCCCGATTTGGATTAATGGTAGGGTGGCTGCTGAAGTGCAATGGCATTAGTAACAACGGATTGTTAATTGGTTTAATGTGGCTTTTATCCAACCCAGAATAATGGATGGGTGGACTATAAATATTTAGTCAAGAATGAGACAAACGTTTTCAAGAAAAACATGAAGGACTTCCTGCACTCATGCCCTAGCTCAGGATGCAACTTGAGCAAACTGGTTTACTAGAGACCCCTTAGTCATTGTGGATAATCCCACTGTTCCCCTATTCCTGGATCACATCTCCATGTTGAAGATGAAGTGCAAGCTGGCTCAGTGCTAGTCCTTCTTTGCTACTTTAAGCAGCATTGCCTTTTTATCTACCTACCAGCACTTTCTCAGAGATTTTCTTTGAAACTGGCAAGCCCATGGAGAAAGCTGGAGTTGAAGTCGCGCTCTGTCAGCTTTTTACACTTACTGTCAAACTTCCCTCAACTGATTCAGGCATTGGGAAAACCCCCCATGCCATCAAATTATTATTGGGCACCAGTGCCCCCCAACAGAAAGCAAATCCCTGGTGGCCCAGTAGCCCCAAACCCTCACCCAGTACTTTTAAAAACAAGCGGGAACGCTGCCCATGTGCTCCCACTCTTACCCCGCCATCTTGAAAAATGGTAGTGCCTGGCCCCACACAGTGTATCCTGGAATGCAACGCATGGGTCAGACTGCCACATAAGGCATATTCTACCTTATATGGCAGTCTGACTTCACCTGCTGCATCCCAGAATGCACCATGTGGGACCAAGTGCTGCCATTTTTCAAGATGGCGGGGTAAGAGTGGGAGTGCATGGGCAGTGCTCCCACTCACATCTGAAGGTAGCAGGTGTGCAGAGGTGGGGGTGGGGGCCCCTGATAGTATTTTGATTGCATTGGGGGCTTTCCCCAATGCCTAGATCATTTTTGACATTTCTGCTCCAATGATCCAGGCATCAGGGAAAGCACCCAATGTCATCAAAATACTGTTAGGGGCACACGTTAGATGTTTAAGACACTTCAAGACCAAACATTGAGATATTGGCACTAAGGCTGGTTGCAAAATCCTCTATGCATTTCTCTGCATCAGGCACAGCCCATATTTGCATACTATTTCATTATGTGTTGCTCATTTGCCAGTAATTTAAAGACTTTTGGCGTTAATTGTGCACTAGTTTTTCCTTTGCTATTTACACACACATCTATTTTTGTTCTGCATTTGTCATTAGAATTAAGTGGCTTAAAAGTGGAGTTATCTGTGCTTAAAGACCATGCTAGTTTTCTGCATCAGCCTGTAGGTTGGCTCTTGATAAACTAATTTATTCTAAGAATCTCAGCTTTTCTATAGACTAAGATTTTGTTTTACCTTAGCTTATTAGCTCCGATAAATGATAACCTTGAGCAAGGCTATGTTCCACCAAGTTGGATCTATCTCTAAGTTAGCAAAAGCTGCTTGGGCTAGGAGTGGCAAGTTGTAGAAGGCAATTTTTCATTCTAGACAAATAGGTTCTAAAACCCATCACAGTGCTGAAACACCTGACATGCAAGAAGTCATCTTCACCCATTTGGTTAATGGCAGAGGATGTTTTAATTCTGCAACGGGATATGACAGCAGCATTTGCTCTCATTTATCATCAATTACCCCCTGCTGAGACTTAAGGAAGCTGATCTAACAGGTCTAGCATTAGTCTGGTTCACCTCATATGGACCTCTTTTTTATTCTTGGCTCCGTTATCCATGCTAATTCAGAGTCTAGATCTAACCATTCACATATATGTGTAGACAACATTCAAATGCTTATTTCTCATGATGGGATCAGAGCTTTATGACAGCACTGTCAAAAGCCTGGATACAAAATCTTAAATACCAATAAGTCTGCCCACACTCTGGATGCACGACCTGGCCTAACCTCCTAAAAAAAAGTGGTGATACAGCAAAGCAGTTAGACTCCTCTTTAACCCCAGCTCTATAATGTGAGGAAAAGGTAGTTACTCACCTGTAGCATGCGTTCTCCATGGACAGCAGGAATAAGTGCTCCCCGTATGGGTGATATCACCAACGGAGACCCATGCAGGAACACGCCTCAACTTCTAGTGAAAACTTTTGGGAGGCTTCGCCACACCTGCCACAGCACCATCTTCTCTCAGTATGATAACAAAGCTTGTCAGACGGCTGCCTAGGGTGAGAACTTACACAATCTTGACGATGCATATATTCATATGATTCTTGCAAGGTATTGTGGGTATTGTAGTTCATTCACTCCCAAACACAGCTGATGACAATAATTTGAGTTGTGAAACCAAGTGGTAAGATCAATAAAATACTTCTTTTATTGATGGGGTTTAATTCACCCAGCACATGTATGCTTGATAGCACTATAAATGAGGTTACTTGCTTGCAGTGTTTAAAATGGATAACAAAAAGTCACAAAGTAAACCAGAAAACAACCTTCAGCTTGTCAGGCAATTAGCTAATGTTTTCTTAGCAAATAATTACCAAATACAAAGGCACAAAGTAAAGAATAAACTTTGCTGGTTAGGTTAACTTCTGCTTATTTTCCACGCCGATCTCAGCAGTGATTCTCCCTTGCTCACACACACAATCAGGGGCAGCCCTAATTACTATCAATGGACCAGCTGAAAGCCTTTAGCTGGCTGGCTGCTACTGTGTGAGCCCAAATCCTGCTTTAAGAGCTGTTTGCAGTGGAAATAAAGAACAAAGTTAGGTTTCTTTGTGATGGCTGATGTGTTTGCTCATAGAAAACTAGCAATAGCATTTAGATAAAGAACAGTCCATGTAAATAGTTTCATCTGCTGTATTTCCCCCTGCATCAACAATCATAGGGTCAATATCATACATTGGCACAGATGAGTCTTTCATTAAGGCACTATCATGAGAATGCTTATTCCCTTGCTGCCATTCTCTATTATAGATAGGGTCTGGATCAGTGTTCATACCTGAGCCTCTCCTGCTATCATTATTCCTCTCTGTATAGCCTGGCCAATATGTAATCCAATTCTGATGTCCAGCCTTCCAATCTTGATCCCTGGACGCTGGATCTTCTCTCACATACCTTCTGGTCTTGGTCTGAAAGTCCCTTCCACATGCAGTCTTCTCTCTTCCAGGTAGCCACTGGTGATTCCTATCTCTGCCACTCCATTCCTCTGGCTGAATCCAGTCCAATGGACTCTGCTGGCTTTTGGAATACCTCCCAGTATGAGTACTGCCTTGGAATCTCCCAGACCTTCCAATGGCCTTTCTTCTCTTCCTTCCAGAGAGTTTCCTTCTCTCTCTATCTGCTTGGCTTGGCTTCTGTTTCTCCAGGTGATACTGGTGCTTGTAGCCGTTGCTGAAGCTCTCCCCTCTGTATCTCTTCCTGAAGCTGTTCTTGAAACTGTTGTTGTCTCCTTTCCTGAAGCCAGGCTGGAGCTTGTAGTAACCGTTATCTGAAGAATAAGCTCTATTCTTATTCTGTCCTAATGTGTGCTGCTCCCTAACACAGCGCAGCTGTGTTGAATCAGGCCCTGCCCTTTGAGATGAGTGCTTAGGGATTACCTCATAGCTCTCTTGATTGCACACACATTCTCTCACTTCAGCCCCTCTCATGGCTGCTGGAAACCTGGTGCATTCTGGGACTGGTAGTCTTTTATGTGAAAACTCTGTTTTCTTGCTTCTACCAGAACTGACAGGTTGCTTGTTCAGAGTCACATCATCTTTTCTATAGCTCCTACCTGAGCTATGATAAGCTTCCTTATCACAAGCTGTACCATAAGACAACTCATGGATGTGGGAGAGTTGTGAAGACTTATTCCTACTGTCCATGGAGAACACCTGCTACAGATGAGTAAACTACCTTTTCAACATGGACCGGCAGGAATGATGTCCTCACATATAAGACACCCAAGCTACAGGCTACCAGAAACCAAGGAGGATGAGAAGCCCAAAACAGGGGCAAATTGAATGAAGAACTAGAGAAACAACTACGTACAGCACTGGTAGTTCCTAAAGAGGAACTCATCTAGTTCAGCATCTTCCTCATACAGTTTCATTCACTATTAATCATGCTCTTTGGTGGGTTTTGTTTTGGGGGGGGGGGTTTGTAAGCCTGGATGGACAGTAGGGCCTTAGGAGGATGGAGTAGGATTCTAATTCCCAAACAGATACCAGAGTACAGATTTGCACAAGTTGCTGTTGTGACGGGTGTAAGGGTAAAACCGCTATCCTGGTCCCTCCAGGCTGGGGCTGTCCCATCTGGCTGCGCTCCCCTTGGTGCTTTCTCTGCTGCCTGGATCCAGGGGAATGAACTTACAACCACACCAAGTTCAGTATGCAAGTTTATTCCACAGGTTAGAGGGGCTGCCTGTCTTTTATACATTAACAGAAACATATACATACGTCATCAACTCATCCCCTGAGGCCCACCACAGCTTATCAGTAACTTCACAGATGTTAGTCGTCTCTGTGTAAAACAATCATTTTGTCTTAGCACAGCACATTCCTTTCCATATATAGATATGTACAGGATGCCCATTTCCCCTTGAGGGCCTCTTAGTCCTCCTGTACACACACTTTAAGCTTAAAACCTTATTTTTCCCTATCAATCCCCCCTTTGGGTCTGCATAGGCCCACTATAAGAACAGCCAAACAGTCTTCTGAAGGACAGTTAAGCAGACATTATTAACTGGAGGTCGGTGGTGGTGTGCTAGGGTACATCAGCCACCGTGGAAACAGGTGTATAAGAGTACATAAAAGTGGTGGAGCTCTGCAGGGCCTTCCGACAATAGTCAAGGACAAATGAGAATATACAACAAAAAAGAACAAGGATTATAAAACCGCTCAATAGGGCAATAATCAGCCCTTTGAGACCACCCCCCAACCTGCCAAACCATTTTACAACATCATCCCATATGTTGCCAAAATCAATACCACCCTTGAAATCAGCCATATTCAAATCAGATAAGGTCTTAATCTTTTTCATGGCATTTAAGACAAAAATCGTGTGGTTCGCTATGACAGTACAACAATTAGTTTCATTTAAAAAGGTACAAGTACAAGCCCTGCCCTCAGCTGCTAGTAAGAGATCTAAAGCTCTACGATTTTGTAAAGTCATTTGCGTATTCTGTTCCAGGGATTCTGCAAGCTTAGAAATAGATTCTGTTACTGACCTCATTTGTATATGTAACAAGCATTGTAATCTTCGAATTGCCATACTTAATTCAGCGGTGATAGCGGGGGTCTGGAAAACTGGGGTCCAGGAAGTCCAGCTAAGGGCATCCAAGCGAACTTTGGTCAAAGGATAAGTAACATTAATATATTGATATGAAGCTTGAATAGCCTCATCTTCAGGATTATCAGGTGACCAAGGATTTGCATTCCTTTTCTTTCTTTTACCATGGGTTACAATCAAAGATATTAGAGCCGAATAAGGAGTTATTTTAACTAGGGCACAAGGAAGTACAGAGAGATTAACTTTCTGATACAATACTTCTCCGCAAAACCAATAATGACCAACCACAGCCTCTATGGAAGTAGTACCAGTCTACCTCTCCTGCATATGATGACCAGGGTACAGGGCATCATTAGGTTTTTTATTGGGGTGGAACCCATGAACATATAACAAGACGTATATGGGGAAAGCCCACTGGCCAGCCCAACCATAACCCTACCATTGGCATACATGGGTCCCACCTGGAAGCTTTTCTTCCAATGATCAGCATTAACAAAGTAGTAGTAGAAATATTCTGCCACTGGCGGCTAAAGTTACTACGGGTATGATCCAACCATAGTCCTAAAATGGTGCTATTATCCCCGTACCACGGAGGCAATGTAGTGTTAGCACGTATGTGCCATGAAGCATACTGTACGTTATAAGACATATTACATTAAGCAGAAAAGGAAACGGTGGCATTGGAAATTAGACAGTAAATATAAGTTTGGGTCTATGGAGTAAAAACATGGATTGGTTCATCAGAAGCATTCTGAGAGCTCCAGGTTTGATTACATTGTATAGATTCATAACAGTTGGGAGATATCTGTTCATTACTCCAACAGGGAACCAGACCTACCACTTTTGATAAGGGCACAGGCATGGCTACTACCGGCGCGTACCCCACTCCCTTTGGTAGTGGGGTACATATAATACAGTCAGTTAAATTCATCAGACTAACAATCTCCAAGACAGAAGATTTCCACAAATACGGAGAGAGGAGTTCTCGCTTAGTCCGGCGAGAACTATTGAGAGATACCTGAATCCAAGTTGCATTGTTCTCTGTCCGATGTGCCTGCATCCAAGGTCCTTCGTTTGTAAAATAGTATGTAGTCAGCACAATGACAACCGAGATCAATAATAAACAAGAAAGGGCCAGCCAGGCAGACTTCATGGCTGTGGCGAGTCAGGCATCTTCCAGGAATCCTCTGGTGCACTCTTGACGCATGAGGCATGTACCCAGGTCGGATGCTTATCAGTCAGCACGGCTGTGCGAGTTACTGCTACCACTTCCTCCGGTTCACCATAGGGCAGATCCCATTGGCCGTTCTTGTGGAACAATTTCACCAACACCCGATCTACAGGCTGGTATGGATGAGTAGGCCCTGTAGGAGGAACAGGAAGAGCATCATACACTTTCTGAGACACCTCACTTAAATACTTAGCCAATTGAGTAGCATATTCTTCTTGCGCTAACACATCATCTGCCGTAATCACCAACCCCTGCGGCCATTTCCAAGGTAAAGGAAAAGGTCGTCCCATTAAAATCTCAAAAGGAGAAAATCCTGATACACCCGGGGTTAACCTAATTTCAGCTAAAATGGCCGGAAAAAACAACAGCCATTTGCCTACTGCATGCTGCTTTGCCTTTTTAAATTTCTCTTTAATGGTATGATTCATACGCTCCACCACCACCCCCGAAGACTGGGGGTGATAAGGGAAATGAAATTTCAAATCAATAGAAAACATTTGCGTGATATGTTGTAACACTTTAGAGGTAAATGCCGGGCCTTGGTCTGAATCTATGGAAAGAGGACACCCGAACCGGGGGATGACCTCCTTACACAGAACCTTTGCAACTGTTCTAGCATCTTCTTTAGTTGTGGGGAAAGCCTCTGGCCATTTAGAAAATCTATACAATAACCAGCAAGTACTTATAGCCCCCGCTGATCGTCGCATACATGTAAAATCTACCTGTAAGGCCTGAAAGGGGCCCTGTGGTGGGGGCAAATGCTGCAATTGGCCTATCGCTTTCCCCTGCTGCACATTATTCCTTGCACATACCAAACACTGACTCAATTGTGTTTCTACTAAATGTGGCAAGTCTCTACAAACAAAAATTTCCTGCAGTTCTTTCAACACCGTTTTCCTATTCTTATGTCCTATCCCATGTACCTGACTGATTAACAGAGGAGCCGCAGCTTTCGGCAATCCTCGTCTCTCTCCCCCCCCCCCCCCCTTTTCCTGCCAAAGCTGTGATGAATTTATAGCCAACCCTTGTTGTTCCCAGTATACAGGATCCTCCGGATCCACTGCCGCCTGCAAGAAATGGAGAGGGAAGGAAAAAGACAAAGGAAGCTCGTATGAGGTAGACAGTAAAGAAAGAGAAGGTGCAGAGAAGGCAATTTCAACCCCTGCCCTTACTGCCTTCCATTGACAGAACTTGTGGCGACGCTGTTCCTCCATGACTTTCTTAGCCGCCAGGTCCGCCAGCGCGTTGCCTTGTGAGGGGAGAGAAGTGTCATAGTGATGTGCAGCACATTTAATAACGGCCACTTCCCGGGGTTTACACAAAGCAGTAAGCAAATAATTAACCAAATGAGCATGAGAAATGGCTTTCCCATCAGCTGTCTTCCACCCCCTTCATCCCCAAAGGAGGCCAAAATCATGCACTACCCCAAAGGCATACCGAGAATCTGTATAAATATTCACCCGCTGGTCAGAAAAGATTTCACAAGCTCGAGTCGGCGCCACCAGTTCCGCAGCCTGAGCCGAGCTATAGGGTAATAATTGAGCCTCATACAAAATGTTGGGGAGCTCCACAATAGCATAAGTAGTAATGTAGGTATCGTCAGCCGGACGGACACAACTTCCATCCACGAAAATGCTTGGGGCATCGGGAAGTGAGGTAGAGGACAAATCTTGGCGGACGGATGTTTCAAAATTAATTAACTTTAAACAGTCATGGTCTTCCTGCGATGCCTCAGATTTATCTACCGGCCGCATTAAGGCCTGCAACGCTAGCATCGGAGTAAATGCAGCAGATTGCTGCTTAACAGACAGTCCCTCAGTTGTAGTCAGGATAACTTCATACCCACTCAGCCGCTGGGCAGTCATATGTTGTGTTGTAAGGTTCTTCAGCACATTTAAAACAGAATGAGTAGACAACAGGGTAGTCTTATGTGACAAGGCAATGGGAGTGATCATTTGTACAGCAATAGCCGAAGCCGCCAAGGCCCTCAGACACGCAGGCATACCCTGTACCTGAAGGGGCAATTTCTTAGATAAGTATGCGACCGGGCGCATTTCCCCCCCCCCCCCCCCCGTGGTCTTGAGCCAAAATGGCTGCCATAGTTCCTCCCTCCTCCCTTACATACAGGTAAAACATTTTCCCATAATCAGGCAATCCCAATGTAGGAGCGGAAATCAACAACTGTTTCAACATCATAAAGGCAGGGATCATTTCCTCTGTCCATTCAATTTGTGCAGACCCTGGTAACTGCAGAGTAGATTGGTGCAGAATGGAATCCCAATAGGCACAGTCTGGGATCCAAGCGCAGCAAAAGGACATCAGTCCCAAGAAAGCCAGCATCTGAGTCACGGTAATTGGAGGAGACAGATCTATAATTGCTTGTACTCGGGCGGGAGAGAGCGCCCGATTTACAGGGGACAGCACAAACCCCAAGTAAGTAACACGCTCACAGCACCACTGCAGCTTTTTCAAAGAAGCCTTATGTCCATGGGAGGCGAGATGGCAAAGCAGGGACACAGAGTCAGTCTCACATTCTTTAGAAGTTTTGGAACACAACAGTAGATCATCCATATACTGGAGAAGAGTGGAGGAACAAGGTAGATGCCACATCTCTATTGATGCCTTAAGAACAAGGGAATATGCTTCCGGGGAGTCAATATATCCCTGCGGCAGAAGGGTCCAGGTATACTGCTTGCCCGCGTGTGTGAAAGCCATCAGGGGCTGCGTGCTAGGGTCCAAAGGCACACTAAAGAAAGCGTTGGCCAGATCAATAACGGTGAAGCATCTAGCTTCCGTGGGGATGAGAGTAAGTAATCCCGCAATATCTGGCATTACTGGAGCCAAAGGGATTACAAGCTGATTTACAGCCCGCAAGTCTTGAGTGAAACGGAACCTCTCCCCCTTGGGAATGGGGTTCACAGGGGTGCTGTAAGAAAATACTGTAGGGATTTCAATTCCTGCAACCACAAAGTCCTGAATCATGGACTGCAGGGCGGCGTACTTAGGACCATACAAAGGATACTGCCGAATACAAATGACAGCATTAGGGTCTTTTAAATGTGCCACATACGGTGTACAGGGGACCAACCCCGCATCAGTAGAGGACGTGGCCCAAAGTGCAGAGGGAACAGCAGACAGCCCACACTCCGTAGGAGAGGCCATACTTAACAAAAAGGGAGAATATAAGGCAAACGAGCCGTCGGCGTTACTGATAGTGACCGCCTCTAACTGGCATAACAAATCCCGTCCTAGGAGGCTAACCGGGCAGGAAGTAATAATGGTGAATGAGTGTGTAAATAATATAGTGCTATTGCCTAATGCAGAAACAGACAACGGAGGGGTAATCCATGTGGGGGTAGAGGTTCCATTTATCCCTACAGACAGAGGACCTAGCATTAAAGATTCCCTACAAACTGAAGCATCCAATGTATAACAAGTTGCTCCTGTATCAATTACAAAGGAAACTTGTTGACCATTAATGCACAACATACAACAAGGAGGCTCCTTCCATCCCCGTTAACTGAACCCATATCGGAACCATTGCCTTGGGGCAGCCCTATGGGCGCTGCGGGGGCTGCTGCCATGTAATCGGAATAGCAGGGTTTAGGGGTGGGGTCCAGAGGCAGGAGGAGACGCCGCGGGTAGTGGCAAAGCCCACCCCCCCCCGAGGTGGTGCCAAATTGCCACCTACGGCATAAGGGCAGTCAATCTTCCAGTGTCCTTGCTGCTTACAATGGAAGCAGATTTGATTCCTAGATGCTCCCTGCTCCACCACACCCCACCCACCCCTTCGGCCGCTGCAAAACTGGCCCCGCTGGCCCCTCCATTCCCTTGACTGAGACCACCAGGGGGCTGATGGCTGATAGCCCCCAGGATAAGATGGCTGGCAGTCAGCCTCCTGCTGCCAAGCATGAGAAATCTTTCCCTTCTTAATATCCATATCTGCAAAACATCCTGCCGCTTCCTTAGTCAAAATCACTTTCTCCAACTTTCCTGGCGACATACTAAACCATGTATCAATCATCCGCTTAGAACCTACCGTCACCTCCGGACGCATAGCCCCGAACAATGTCTGAATATACATCGATCCCATTAACCCTTCTTGTGACAACCCTGCCTCTTCCTTACAACACTTACGGAACCTTCTAACAAACTGAGAAACACCTTCCCCAGGTTCTTGTACACATGCAATAGAAGCAGCCAAATTCTGTTTCGCCCCGAACAGTCGCTCAAACTCCTCTAGAACTTCCACCCACATATCCTTAACATTACTAGGCAACTGCAGCCGGCGGGTAGAGCCATCCAGATCATCATATGGATTGGCTAGTGCTTTTACTCTGGAAAAATCAAAAGGAGTTTCCTCATCATAACCTAGCACCCCCTTTATAATAAGACGATAGTCCTGTGCCGTGCATTGTAACCCCCTCGTCATGTGCTGCAAATAATGAACAGTGGCTGCTGGAGTTTTCAAAGGATTGGGAGCATGCTGAAGAATAGAAGAGAGAACAGCCGGGTCTAAAGGCTTGATCACAAGCTGGTTACCAATCGTTAAGAAGGGGAAATGAGAATCCGAGGATGGGCCGATTGTAGGAACCTGCATAGGAGACAGTACGGGAGGAGAGAGTACAGGTGGAACTAAAACAGAGCCATCGAGAAGAGATACTTCAGACGATGGAGGAGTCAATAAAGAAGAGCATGCGGGAACAGGAATTAGAGACGGGGGTCCCAGAAGGGACCCAGTTACCGTACCAGAAGGAGGGGAAGCTGGTGGGGGAGAGGAAAAAGCAGAAGATGCAGAAGTAACGGAAGTGGCAGATACCAAGGCGGCAGAGAACGGGGGTCCCTCCTTCTCTTCCCGCCCTGAGGCTGCCACATTTTCCAATGCAGCACACAGACGGTGCAAAATATCTTTAGAATCAGGAGGAGTAAGAATCCCCGAGCGCAGTCTACCCATGACCACCAGGCCCTCCCCCCGTACCAACCCTGCAGCTAGAACTAGATCTTCCAAGGACCCATCCTGGCCACCGCTCGGCGGCAAGGACTCGGGGAGGGCGGGATATAGCCCCCGTGGGGCATCTGCCACAGGGTATGGAGGGGGAGGAGGAGAAGGAGAGGGCAACGGAGCCTTAATAACAACTTCAGATACAACCGGCGGAGAAGGGGCGGTCGCAGGCACCTCCGCAGGGGTACCCGCAGGCGTCCCATTATAATAAGGCACCAGCTGAATCCATACAGTACCACATTCCTTCATGTAAGATTTAGGCCATTTCGGATCCCCGGAATAAAAGGGGAATGCTTTCTTATCGCCTAGACAGAGACCCCTAATCATGTCCAAGTGACAGGCAGAAAAACTACCCTCCCGGGGAAAGGGGTTAGAGCTGCGCAACCCCTCAGTCCACCCAGTCATATTATCCACCCAGGGGTTAGTATAGTAACCTCCCGCCACCCGGTCTACATATTCCTTCGGTGTTTCCTTATCAGCAGGCGGAGCCCCTGGGGATACGGGAGTACGGCAAGAATAGGATGCCTTTTTAGCAACAGTTTTAAACCTAATAAAAACTTTTGGTTCAGCGGCACTCACTCCTGCGAGGTCAGCGGTGGTCCCCTTACCTTGGGACCCCCTCATTCCCTAATAAAATCTCACCACACGCACGCCTGACCACTTGCTTTCTGTTACCGACTGTCACGAGTGCTATCACCTCGGATCGGCACAGGGGCGTCTTGTCAGACCACACACACACACAAGCACACAGACCAGGGAATGCACTGAGCACAGCCACCCCTCCCCTGTCCTACCCAAGGCAGGGGAAGAAAATTTCGCTACAGTGCTACCGAAGCACCCGGGATGCCCCCCCAACCAATGGGAGGATCCAACTTCTGACACCAAATTGTAAGGGTCAAACTGCTATCTTGGTCCCTCCAGGCTGGGGCTGTCCTGTCTGGCTGCGCTCCCCTTGGTGCTTTCTCTGCTGCCTGGATCCAGGGGAATGAACTTACAACCACACCAAGTTCAGTATGCAAGTTTATTCCACAGGTTAGAGGGGCTGCCTGTCTTTTATACATTAACAGAAACATATACATACGTCATCAACTCATCCCCTGAGGCCCACCACAGCTTATCAGTAACTTCACAGATGTTAGTCGTCTCTGTGTAAAACAATCATTTTGTCTTAGCATAGCACATTCCTTTCCATATATAGATATATACAGGATGTGCATTTCCCCTTGCAGGCCTCTTAGTCCTACTGTACACACACTTTAAGCTTAAAACCTTATTTTCCCCTATCAACGGGAATCCCCATCCAGACATTAGTGAGATGTGAATGTGTGAACAGAAGACCACGTTGCAGCTTTGCAGATCTCTTCCATGGAGACTGAGCTGCCATGGCTCTGACATTGTGAGCCATGACATGACCCTCAAACTCCAGGCCAGCTTAGGCATAAACAAAAGAGATACAGTTAGCCAGCCAAACTGAAAGACTGCATTTGAAAATGGCAGCCCCTGAAGTTTACTGAGAAAAAAAGGAGACAAACACGTGATGGACTTTCAGTGGACTGTCATCTGTTCTAGGTAGAAGGCCAAGGCTCACTTGCAGTCCAGCAGGTACAGCATCACTTCCCTTCTATGGGTGCGAGGCCTCAGAAAGAAAGTCGGCAAAATGACTAAGAGAGAAAGCAGATACCACCTTCAGGAGTAATCGAGAATGAATGCACAGGACCACTGTATTATAAGAACATAAAAAATGCCATATTGGGTTAGACCAAGGTCCATCAAGCCCAGTATCCTGTTTCCAACAGTGTCCAAGCCAGGTCACAAGTACCTGGCAGTTTCCCAAAAACACACAGGTTCCACAATGCTTGTATTAGGGCAAGCAGTGGATTTCCCAGGTTCTCTTTAATAATGGTTTATGGATCTTTCCTCCAGGAATTTGTCCAAACCTTTTTTAAACCCAGCTACACTAACAGCTTTTACTACATCCTCCAGTAATGAATTCCAGAGTTTTGATTATGCATTGAGTGAAAAAATATTTTCTCAAGAGTCTTAAACAGATTACACTGAACCTAGTGTACAGCAGATGAGCCACTAGAGCTTGGAGCTCACTTACCAAGCATGCTGCCCTAACTGCCACCAGAAGCAAGACCTTCCAGGTCAAGAATCAAATGCCTCAAAGGAAGTTAACATGAGCTGTGCTAAGACCACAGTGAGGTTCCAAACCACTACCAAGGGCTTGAAGGGAGCTTTTGAAAGGAGCAAACTTCACATGAAGTGAACCACATTTGGACCTTCCCTCTAAATCATGATGGTAGGTCCCAATCACACTGAGGTAGACCCTGACAAGAGTTGGGCTTGAGACCCGACAGAGAGATGTAGGAGGTGCTCAAGAAGTCTGTTGATAGAACAAGTAAAAGGGATCCAGCACCTATGCTGTGCACTGGGAAGCAAATCTCTTCCATTCGAGAGGATAAGATCTTCTAGAGGCCAACAGAACATCTATTACTCCAGCTGGCAGGTTAAGCTCAGACAGGACTAACCTCTCAACATCCACACAGAGAGGGCCAATGATTGGACGTTAGGGTGCAGCATCCTCCCATGATATAACATCTGGGATAGAGCCCAACCACAGAGGTTCCCACTAGGAGAGTTGAAGCAGAAGAGGAAACCAGTTGTTCGGGCTAATATGGTGCAGTGAGGATCATCGTACCCCTGTCTGTCTGGAGCTTCAGCAGGGTCATCACTAAGAGGAATGGGAGGATATACATAGAGCAGGCCCCTTACCCAGTGCAGGAGGAAAGCATCCAGAGCCAGCCTGCTGCATGAGGTGACCCTGGAGGAGAACTGATCCATTTGGGCTTTGTGCTGAGTGGTGAACAGATCTATCAAAGAGGTATCCCACTCCTGAAAGATCTGGGCCACAACACCCCTGTCCAGAGTCCACTCCTGCGGCTGTAAAAAGTGCCTCAGCTGCTCCACCAGTGTATTCTGCTCCATGGGCAGATATGTGTCCCGTAACACTATACTGTGAGTGATGACAAACTTCCACAACCGGACTGCCTCTCAGCACAGAAGATATGAACCCATGCCCCCCTGTTTATGTAGTACATTGTGACTCGATTGTCTATCTCAAGCAATACAATCTGGTTGGCTAGGTGATTCCATAAAACCCTTAGAGCATTTGCTATGGCTCAATTCCAAGAAACTGAGCTGGTGCAGGCTCTCCTATTCAAACCAGCCACCTTG
Source organism: Ichthyophis bannanicus (assembly GCA_033557465.1). Lineage (NCBI taxonomy): Eukaryota > Metazoa > Chordata > Amphibia > Gymnophiona > Ichthyophiidae > Ichthyophis > Ichthyophis bannanicus. The sequence continues at coordinate 339,251,941 of CM066035.1, forward strand.
AGTGTGGAGGCCATCCAGATGTACTCCCCAACCCAGCTTCGATGCATCTGTTGTGTCTTCTGGGGTGGCACCCTCTGAAAAGGGAGGCCCTTGAGTAGGTTCTGATGATCCAACCATGAGTGCAGGGACTGGACCAGAGATACTATGACAGCTACCTAGTCCCAAAAGTGTCCAGTGGCATGCTTCCACTGAGCACTCTATCCATTGTGCTTGCCTCATCTACAAATGAGCCATGGCAGTGACATGCACCGTGGAGCCAAAAGGCCAAGCATGGTCAGCATCCCTCAAGCCATTGTCTGCCGTCTCCCCTGGGTATCAAAGACCAAAGCCATCAATCTCTAGAGTTGGCCCAGTGGGAGAAAGGCCTGTGCACAAGTTGTATCAAAGAGAGCTCTTATGAACTCCGTTTGGCGGCTGGGTTGAAAGTGGTGGGTAAATCTAACAGCCCCAGTACCTGAATGGTCAACCGTGTTGAATGCTGGACTTCGCCTGGAATGGTCCAGGTAAGGGAAAACAAACACTTCAACTGTTCTGAGAAAGGCCGCTACCACTGCAAGGCACTGATGACTCGGGGCGTTGAGGCTAGTCCAAAGGGTAACACTCAGTACTGAAAGTGCTGTTCACCCAGGACAAATCTAAGATATTTCCTGTGGGTGGGATGGATCAGTATGTGGATATACGCATCCTTTAGATCTAGGGAGGATAGCCTATCATCTTTTGGAAGATAAGGAAACATGGTCCCTAGAGACACCATCTTGAATTTCTCTCTCACTAGGAAGGTATTTAGGTTTCTGAGGTCCAGGATGGACCAAAACCTCCCTCTCCCCTCGTCTTCTTGGGGACAAGAAAGTAACTGGAGTAAAATCCCAATCTGCTGTGCTCCTAAGGCACGGGCTTGATGGTGAGATCAGTCAGAAGGGTGGAGATTTCCACCTTAAGGAGGTTTAGATGCAGAGGACCGAGGGGATACACCTTCAGGGGGGCAATGAGGCAGCAATTTGACAATGAGCAACATGCAGCCGCTTTGGACTATTTATAGCACCCACGAGTCTAAAGTCATGAGGGGGCACCTGTGGGCAAAGAGTGAGCCATGCAATGTTCCCTCTAATTTTCTGTAGGCTGTGTGCGCATAAAATATCAGCTGTGCAGCTTTTGAAGGAAAGTTAAATTTCTGTGCGCCACATAACACTCGGAGTTACATACTTTAAAATTTGACTACACGTCAGAATACAGTATGTACACCACATTGATTTTATCAAATTAAATGAAAATAGACGATTACTAAATGAAGCGGAAAATTTCTAGCAATTATAATCAGAACTTTTAAATTTTAAGACGTCTGTGTTTTCTATCAGAATCAGAACTGTAATTTTTGTGCGCTCTGTTGTAAAGTATGAGCGCTCGCTTGGCGAGGTGTGTGCGCGCGCACATGCACACAGCTTAGAGGGAACAGTGGAGCCATGTCCCCATTGGACGGTTCCCCTCTGTGGTCATCGGCAGATTGGCTATGCTCTGAAAGAACCACTTAAAACTCTGCCTGTGGCTTTGGCTGCATGGCAGGCTGAGCCTTTTGGGACTTATCCCAGCACTGTGGGGAAAGAGCCTGAGACTTTTGCTGGGAAGCTTGATGACCAGAAAAGTACCTGTGCTTATTCAGGTAGTAGACCACCTTCTGGCCTCCCCTCCAGATAGCTCCTGCAATAGGAATCAGACATGCATCTCGAGAGCCTGGGGAGAGTGATGTGCTGCTTCTCTATGATAGAGTCCAATGGAGAGCAAAAGCATGCATACAGGAGCAAGTGAAAAAAAACCCAGCAGGTGCATTGACAGGTGTCAGAAGGCACTTTATTCACCAAGAAAAATCCCAAAGCGTTTCAGCCAAACAAGCCTTCTTCAGGGGGTACAAACCTAAAAAACAACAATAAAAGTAGAATAATAAATATACATCAGTGATTAAGAGACCCTCCACTCAGATACCACCAAATACATGTAATGTCCTAATAGAGGCATTTGAGAAGGTAGTATTAGATAGGGTAGAGTCACTATATCAGAAAGAAACAGTACATACACTTCAACGTCCAAGAGTGAGAAACAGGCCCTACAATCTTTAAGCATTAATACCCAAATGGTAATAAAGTCTGCCAACAAAGAGGGTGCTCTAGTCTTACAATATAGGGAAGATTACATTAAAGAGGTATATCGGCAAATACACGATACCCTTTTTATGGCAGGTTATATGAAGATCCCACACTTAGACATAAGAGTAAGCTAGATACACTACTTTATGTGGGCCTACAGGCCTGCTATCATACAAGAAAAGAATTTGAGTTCCCATCAGTTAATGATCCTGTCACTCCAAATATTTATGTGCTGCCCAAGGTGCATAAGTCTCTACAAAATCTCCCAGGACAACCAATTATATCAGCTATAGGTTCTTTGCACCGATTTTGAAATTTTTAGATGTTTTTCTGAGACCATTTGTGACAAAGACACCATCATATGTACACAACTCTATGCATATGATACAATATTGGAGGAGTTTAAAGATTATCATATTGACATCATTCTAGTTACTTTGGACATTACATCGTTGTACACCAATATATCACAAACTGCTGCTTTGGGGATCATAGAGGATACCTTGTTGCATAGAGTTAGACCAGTGAGGACCCCTACTTGCTTTTTGATACAACTCATAATGCTGGCCATGACGGAGAATTTCTTTTGTTTTAGAGAGGTGTTTTATAAGCAGATCAAAGGAGTGGACATGGGTTCAGCCAAGGATCCAGATGTGAATGCAAACAAACCCAGTCCAGTGAATGAAAAAGCACCCACAAAAAGTTCACCAAAATTACATAAAACCTGCTCGTATTCTATTTAAGTTTTTAATTTTTTGTTGAAGCGAGCCGGAGGAAGGTCGATATGGAAAATCGACCCTCTCCAGATGGCTAGTTGCTTTTTAATTAATTAGGTTCTCCACCCAAAATTGTAAATATTAAACACACTTAGCTGACCATTGAAGACCACATTCAAAAAGTCCACTCTCACTCGCTGCTCAGAAGAAGACTAGTTGGCCCGAAACATGCACGTCATGCCAACTAGTCTTCTTCTGAGCAGCGAGTGAGAGTGGACTTTTTGAATGTGGTCTTCAATGGTCAGCTAAGTGTGTTTAATATTCACAATTTTGGGTGGAGAACCTAATTGATTAAAAAGCAGCTAGCCGTCTGGAGAGGGTTGATTTTCCATATCGACCTTCCTCCGGCTCGCTTCGACAAAAACTTAAAAAAATTAAATAGAATACGAGCAGGTTTTATGTAATTTTGGTGAACTTTTTGTGGGTAGCAAGGACCCAGATGTGGCAAATCTCTACATGTCTCATTTTGAAAAATGTTTTCTCATCAAGCATTTGTTCTGTAAATAGGTGAAAATGTGGAAAAGGTACACTGATGATATCTTTTTAATCTAGGATGGTCTGGAGTCTGACCTTTTTGCCTTTTTAGAATGGGTGAATGGTCTTGACGAGAATTTGAAGTTTCAACATCACCATAGCACACTCATCAGATCTCCTCCTTGTATATTTTGATTTTGAAAAGCCAGAAAGGTTTCGTTACTAGTTTGTTTTGAAAGCCTACAGCTAAAAAAAAATTCCTTACTGCATTTTACAAGCTTCTATAACAGATCACTAAAGGTTAACCTTCCGAGTCAGTTTTTAAGAATTCGATGTCTTTGTACCTCAGATTTTGATGTCCAAGCGAAAGACATGAGTCAACATTTTAAAACCAGAGGATACCCAGAGAATTGCATCAATAAGGCTTATATCAAGCCCACATAACCAGTAGGACCACACTCCTTCAAGGCAACACACACGCACAAGAAGAAACACTCATCTGTGCTCTCACTTTTTCAAACTATGCACATGACATTGCACGTATCATAAAGGAAACATGGTGTCTTTTGTCATCAGTTCCCTCTTTGAAAACTGCACATCTTACAGTGGCCTATAAAAGAAACCAGAGCCTCGCCAACATTTTGGTTCCTTCAGCATTGGTTAAACCTCGTGTTAATTCTAGGGCCAGAGGCTATTTCTGCTGTGGCCGCTGTGCAATCTGTCCCCACTCCTTGGTCGTTAAGGATCAATTCAAACACCCTTTCTGGCCTTGGACCATTAGGATAGATGACTTCTCAAACTGAGACACAACTCATAGTTTATCTGATTATGTGCCCGTGTAATATGTTCTATGTAGGAAAAACTAGATGTAGTATTAGATCTCTGAACACAAGAGCTGCATTAAACGTAGGGCTGCAGATAAATCACTAGTGGAACATTGGCTATCCACAAACCATATCATTTCAGATCTTACTGTAAGTTTATGGTGATAAAGGTGGTCAGATCACATTGGAGAGGAGACAATATTGATTGCCCATTATTGCGGTTGGAACAGAGATATATCTTCAAATTAAAGACCATGAAACCACAAGGCCTTAATCAGGAGATTGATCTCTGTCGTTTTGTAACCTCTCCTCTCATTAGAGTAAGCAAAAAACTTGGTCAGTTTTGGTTTTCTATTATTTATTTATGAGGTTGGATTTTTTTTAGTTGATCTAATACTGTCATTATTATATTTTTTAGTCCTAGTTTTATCGGTTCTTCGTTCCTCCCCTCCCTATATTTCTTTTTACTTTTTGGTTATTTTATTTGTTATACAATTAATTATATATTTATTCATTCATTTATGTTCTTATACCAATAGAACTTCCAAGATCTCTGATTGACTTTTAGTCCTCAGGTTCTTGGGTAACATAGTAACATACATAGTATGGCGGCAGTTAAAGACTAGTATGATGCATCTAGTCTGCCCAGCAAGGCGCAAGAGTAGGTGCACCTGCCACTCTGCGCAGGTCAATCTTCCCATACTTTTGTTTAGGGGTGTACCCACCACTCAATGTAGGTCACCTTTATTTTTTGAGATATAAGAGAGTTACATTTATTTTGATTTTATCCTGTTGCTATAAAAGGGATCCACTGTGTCTGACCCAAGCCAATTTGAATTCTGTTACTATATTTGCCCCCCATCACTTCCATCAGGAGGGCATTCCAAGCATCCACCACCCTTTAAGTGAAAAAGTATTTCCTATCATTGCCTTTCAGTTTATCCCCTTACAACTTCACGTTATGCCCTCTAAGTTTTACAGCTTGCCCATTGTTGGAAGAGGTGTGTTTGTTTGTTAATACTCACTAAGTATTTAAAGGTCTGAATCATATTTCCACCGTCCCTCCTCTCCTCTACTGTGTACTTTAGGTCTTTAAGTCTCTTCTCATGTGTCTTCTGACGCAGGCTCCAAATCAGTTTGGTTGCCTTCCTCGGAACCGTTTCCAATCTTTTTATATCCTTTGCGAGATATAGTCTCCAAACTCACCAGAGATTTATACAGTGGCATTAGTACCTCTTCCTTTCTGCTGGTAATTCCTCTCTATATGCAACCCAGCATCCTTCTGGCTTTTACCACCGTCTTGTCACACTGTTTTGCCACCTTGAGATACTGAGAAACATTCACTTCAAGGTCCTTCTCCTGGTCTGTGCACACCATCCTCTCGCACCCTTTTACATACAATTCCCTTTGATTTCTGCTTCCCAAGTGCATGACACTGAACTTCACATTAAATCTTAACTGCCAAGCATTAGACCATTCTTTCAACTTTTGTAGATCTTTACTTATGTTATCTACTCCCTCAGGGGAGTCCACTCTATTGGAAATTTTCATGTCATCTGCAAAAAGACAGACACTTCCATTCAGTCCTTCAGCAATATCACTCACAAATACATTGACCGGTACCGGTCCCAAGACTGAACCCTGGGGCACACCGCTAATCACCTTCCTTTCATCCGAGTGAATTCAGTTTACCATCACCTTCTGTCATCTGTCAGTCAATCAATTTCTGATCCAGTTCACCACTTTAGGACCCATCCCCAGGCTGTTCAGTTTATTTCTAAGCCTCCTATAAGGAGCAATATCAAAAGGCTTTGCTGAAATCCAGGTAGAACACATCCATCGCATGCCCTTGATCTAGGTTCTCTGGTCACCCAGTCAAAGAACTGAGATTTGTTTGGCAAGATCGTCTTCTGGTAACCAAATTGCCTTGAATCATGCAACCTGTTGGTTTCAAGAAAGTCCACTATTCGCTCTTTCAGGAGCACCTCCATTACTTTTCCCACCACTGAGGTAAGGCTTACTGGCTTGTAGCTTGACACTTCTTCCCTATTACTACTTTTGTGAAGAGGAACCAGATCAGCCTGATAGGGGAAAAATAAAGCTTAAAGTATATAGCAGGACTGAGAGGCTCGCAAGATCAAATAGGACTTCTGTATATACCTATATATGGAAAGGAATGTGCTGTGCTAAGACAAATTGATTGTTCTACACAGAGACGATTAGCATCTGCAAAGTTACTAATAAACTGTGGTGGGCCTCAGGGGATGGGTTGATGACGTATGTATATGTTTCTGTTAATGTATAAAAGACAGACAGCCCCTCTAACCTGTGGAATAAACTTACATACTACTTATGTGCGAGTGTGTGTGTTTGTTCCCCTGGAATTCCAGACAGAGAAGATAAGGTGATTCCTCGGCCCAGAGGATTAACGGACATCCCGAGGGTAAGTGATATAAAGTGCTGGGAAAGGAAAAAACCCACACTAACACAGCCTGTCTCTTATCCTATGGAGCTTGTGTCTCCAAGGATTTATTAAAAACATACTTTAACAGCCCTGCAAGAACCTCTCCAAGTTCTTTCAATATCCCAACTGGTCCCACAGCCTTGTCTACTTTGTTTTGCAAGCTGCTCTAACACATCGTCTTCTGCGAATGGTGTTGTATTTACTCCATTCCCATTTGTATATTTGTCAATCATAGGTGGTCCTTCTCCAGGCTTTTCTTTAGTAAAAACAGAATTGTTTAACATTTTCACTTTTTCAATGTCACTTTCCACAAATCCGTTCCTGGCACTTTTAAGTCCTGCAATTCTCCCTCTGATTTTCCTCCTCTCCCAACTATACCTGAAAAAAAAGTGGTCACCACTCTTCACATCTCACCCATATTTTCTTCTGCCTTTGATTTTGCTATCCTTCTTTCTTTTAGTTTTATCGTGTATTCTTTTCTGTGTTCCTCTGTTTGCAAGTTTCTGATTTTTGTGAAAGCTGTGTTTTTTTGCTTTGTGTAGCCACTTCTTTGGAGAACCAAATAGATACATACAAAGTGTGACAAAAAAGAAACCAGACTGTCCCATAAATGTTATATTACAAAATCTACAGAGAAATTACGCATTGTCCCCTTCAAAGTAATATCCTCCCCTTCCGAGTTAATGCATGTCTGCATTCACTTCTGTCACATACAGAAGCACCGAGTAAAGTCCTGCTCCTTGAGGTCCCTCAGCTCCCTCATCACAGTGGCCTTGATCTCTTCTACAGAGGTGAAATGAGTTCCTTTGAGCAGTCTTCAGCCTGGGGAAGAGCCAGAAGTTGCATGGTGCAAGATCTGGGGAATAAGGAGGGTGGTTGAGAGCTGTGATCTGTTTGTTGGCAAAACCTGGAAACGACGAAACCTGGAAACAGCACAAGCACTAGCAAGTCAAATGCAAGGCATTGATAAAGCAGGCAAAGGGAGAATTTGAGAAGAAGCTTGCTGCAGAAGCAAAAACGCAAAATAAAGATTTTTTCAAGTACATTCGTAGCAAAAAACCTGTGAGAGAGTCAGTTGGTCCATTAGATTATACAGGAGTTAAAGGGGCACTATGAGGCGACAAGGCGATAGCGGAGAAACTGAATGAATTCTTTGCTTCGGTCTTTACTGAGGAAGATGTAGGGATGTTACCTATGACTGATTTAAAGGTGTGGAAGAATTGAAGGAAATATCAATACATCGGGAAGATGTATTACAACTATTAGATAAACAGAAGAGTAGAAAATCACCTGGGCCAGATGGTATACATCCAAGGGTGTTGGAAGAACTGAAATATGAGATTGCAGACCTGCTATTAGTAATCTGTGAACTATCATTAAAATCATCTCTAATACCTGAAGATTGGAGGATCGCTAATGTAACACCAATTTTTAAAAAGGGTTCCAGGGGTGATCCGGGAAACTACAGACCGGTGAGCCTGATGTCAGTACCGGGAAAAATGGTAGAAACCATCATAAAGAATAAAATTACTCAGCATGTAGATAGTCATGGCCTAATGGGAGACAGCCAACATGGCTTTAGACAAGGAAAATCTTGTCTTACTAATCTGTTATGTTTTTTTGAAAGTGTGAATAAACAGGTGGACAAAGGTGAGTCGGTTGATATAGTGCATCTGGACTTTCAGAAAGCCTTTGACAAGGTCCCTCATCAGAGACTTTTGGCAAAACTAAAGAGTCATGGGATAGGAGGCGGTGTACTACTGTGGATCAAGAACTGGTTAAAACATAGAAAGCAGAGGGTTGGGCTAAATGGCCAATTTTCCCAATGGAGAAAGGTGAATAGTGGTGTACCCCAAGGATCTGTGCTGGGTCCGCTGCTTTTTGACATATTCATAAATGGCCTGGAAAGTGGAATAACGAGTGAGATTATCAAATTTGCAGATGACACAAAACTATTTAAAGTTGTTAAAACCCAAGAGGATTGTGGAAAATTGCAAGAGGATCTTGATAAATTGGAAGACTGGGCATCAAAATGGCAGATGAAATTTAATGTGGACAAGTGCAAAGTTATGCACCTAGGGAAGAACAACCCAAACTATGGTTACACGATGCAAGGTTCCACATTAGGAACCACCACCCAGGAAAAAGATTTAGGCATCATTGTGGATAACATGTTAAAACCCTCCACCCAGTGTGCAGCAGCGGCCAAGAGAGCAAATAGAATGCTAGGTATCACAAGGAAAGGAATGGAAAAAAAAACAAAAGATATTATAATGCCTCTATATCGTTCCATGGTGAGACTGCACCTTGAATATTGTTTGCAATTCTGGTTGCCGTATCTTAAAAAGGATATAGCGTTATTAGAAAAGGTTCAGAGAAGAGCCACCAAAATGGTAAAGGGGATGGAAGGAAACTCCTATGAAGAAAGGCTAAAAAGGTTAGGGCTCTTTAACCTGGAAAAGAGACGGCTGAGGGGAGATATGATAGAAGTCTATAAATTAATGAATGGAGTGGAACGGGTAAACGTAGATTGATTGTTTTACGATATCAGAATACAGGAAGACTAGGGGACATGCAATGACGCTACAGGGTAAACTATTTAAGACTAATAAAAGAAAATATTTTTTCACTGAACATGTAATCAAACTCCGGAATTTGTTACCGGAGGATGTAGTAAAGGCTGTTAGTGTAGCTGGGTTTAAAAAAGGTTTGGACAAGTTCCTGGAGGAAAGGTCCATAAACCATTATTAAGAAGGGACCCAGGATATCAGTGCTTGACCCAGTACAAGCATTGCAGAACCTGTGTCTTTTGGGGAAACTGCTAGGTACGTATGATCTAGATTGGCCACTGTTGGAAACAGGATACTGGGCTTGATGGACCTTGGTCTGACCCAGTATGGCATATCTTATGTTCGTATGTTCAAGAACTGCCTCACACTGAGCACGGAGTGTGCAGGTACGTTGTCATAGTGGAGCAGCCATGACATGTCTCTCCACAGAGCCCACCTGCTGCACCAAACCCGGTCACGGAGGAGACTGAGGACCTGCTGGTAGAAGTGCTGGTTGATTGTCTGGCCCTCAGGCACAAACTCATGATGGATCACTCCCTTCTGGTCGAAGACTGTGAACAGCATAACCTTGATCCTTGATTTGGACGTGCGTGCCTTCTTGGGTCTGGGTGACAGTTGAGTCTTCCACTGCAGGCTCTGTCTCTTGCTTTGAGGGTCATACTGGAAGACCTAAGTCTCGTCTCCTGTGATGACTCAGCCAACGAACTCTGGATCTTCTCCGATCTTCTCTAGAAAGTCTCGACAAACATTGACCCAGTGCTCCTTCTGGTCGTCCGATAAAAGCTTGTGCAACATCTTGGCGCAACCTTCCGCATCCCCAGCTCCTGCACCAAGATGGTCCGCACTGACTCCCTGTTCAGGCTGAGCTCCTCAGCTATCATCCGCACCGTCAATCTGCGATCATTCCGCACCAGCTGGTTCACTCTGTAAATGTTCTCAGCTGTCTTTGTCGTGGAAGGCCATCCTGACTTGTGGTCATCCTCCACCTCCTGGCGGCCAGTCTTGAAGCATTTGTGCCACTCGAAGACTCGTGGCCTTGACATTGCATCTTCTCCATAAGCCTTTTGGAGAAGTTGGAGACACTCAGATGGGTCCTTTTCCAACTTAACCATAGATTTCAAGTTGATTCTTTGCTCCATATTTCTGCCACCTCCACTTGCGTGACAAAGCGATGGAGCAGTGTGATACAAAAACAACCTGAAAAAGAAAAACAAACAGAATGAGAGATGAAAAATATTATAGCAGAATAGTGGCAAGATGTTGCATAACACAGTGACATAAGTGGTTAGCCAATTGGCATTGAGTCATGGGCATGTCTGTCACAGTCTCGTTTCTTTTTTATCACACCTCGTATGTAAGGAAAGTAAATAAAAACAAGAGAAAAAGGAAACCTTACTGCCCCTTTCATTGCCCCTTTAGTTTAGCACACTGCCCCATTAGTTTAGCACACTGTAATTCCACTTCCCTTATCCCCTCCCACCCTGCCAACTCCTCCTTCAGGCACTTGGCCATCTTACTGAAGTCAGTGTTTTTGAAGTCTAGGACTTTGAGCTTGCTGTGAGTGGATGCTACCTTGGCTTTGCTCTCAAATCACACCATGTGATGATCGCTGCTGCTCACATGGGCACCCACCCAGATATTCAACATGCTATCTCCGTTGGCGAGTACTAAATCCATCATCAAGCTATCCCTGCTCATTTCCATCACCATTTGTCTAAGTATTGCATCTTGGAAAGCATCCACATTTTTTTTTTTTACTTCTTTCAATATTTGCAAAAGGAACACTCCAATCCACATCAGGTAGATTAAAGTCACCCATTATAATCACTTTCCCATTCATGTCCAAGTTCATTTCCACCATTAGGGCTTTCAGATCAGGAACTTTGTTGGCTAGGTTTCGAGCATTTGTGCTGATTGTTTTCCAGCATTTGACGATTGGCTTACCTGTATTTTGCATGGATTTTGTTCTGCATGCCTCTTCCCACTTGCCATTGATGTGTGGTTTAATAATGTGGCTGTTTCCATTGTTATGTTTTTGCTGGAAGTGATGTCCTGAACTTGTTCTTTTCCATCTGTCCCCCCTCCCCCCCCCTTTCCCTAGTTTAAATGCCTGTCCACATAATGCCTGAATTTTTCACGTAGGATCCTTTTCCCTGCAACAGAGAGGAGATGTAGTCCATCAACACAGTATAGCCTCTTGTTGTTCCATCTATTTCCTCAGACACCTATATATCTAAATCCTTCTTGTTTGCACCAGATTTGGAGCCATGTATTAAAATTGATTATGGGATGCAGCCTTTCTGCTCCCTTAACAAGAACAGGTAGAACTTCTGAGAATGCTCTAGTCAGTGTTAAAAAATGGGTTTGAGTTTCTCTCCCAGACTCTGGAAGTCCCTCTGACCTGTAGAGGCACTGTTTCTAGCCAGGTCATTTGTACCCTAGTGGATGCTATCAATTCTGGAGCACTCACTTTCTGCACTAAACTATGCCAACAATTTGCTTCATATTCCTGCTAGCTGAAGAGCCTGGGAGGCAGCGGACCATCTTCTCCCCTTTGAATTATGTTCCCAAGTTGGCACCTCTGATGATGGAATCTCCAAGTAGTAGTAGTTTCCTCTTTTGTGACAGTTTTGTTATATTTAGGGCATTAACCTTCTTGTTTAAGGGCACTTCAGTTTCCACTAATTGGGCACTCAAATTCCCCAAGACAGAGAAGGCATTATGCAGGACTATCTCTTGATAGCAAGGGTGTCTCCATGTTATAGGTCGCTACCTACCAGAGACCACTGTGATCCATTTGTTCCTGGACTGCTTGACTCTTTGGGGGGAGTGGTGGTGGATTTTTTTCCATTTGAACCCTAGAGGTAGTGTATTTAATTACAGCTAATTCTTCCCTTAATATCTGCCATGCATAAAGAATGGATTCTAACTTGATACATACAGGACACACTCTTAGGCTCCAAATGATTCTTCTTAGAACAAAGGTAACACAGCTCTTGCATTGAGTACACGACATGCTGATTAAGATGGTTATAAAGCAGCTCTAGGACAAGGTGAAAAGGTGGGCATTACACCTAATTGTAGGACAGATGTCAATCTATATGACTATATGAACACTGCAACCCTGAAGTGAGGTGGGATGGGTGGGAATTTAAGTGTCTCTGGCCAGTAGACCTATGAACTGAGGGCACACTCAGATCTAAGAGAATATAAAACAGGTAATAAATAAACAAGAAAAATCTGTATCAAAACCAGCCAAAATAATAAATTTAGAAACTTAGCTTTGCAGTTGCTGGATCAGAACTCCTGCTCAGGTAGCAGAGACTCTGCTCTCACAAAAAAGCCATTGCATCATAATTCAAACAAACACCACCATATATATATTTTTGAGACCCAACAGACGCTGGCCATCCCCTTGCTGCTTTTATGTATTCCCCCTTTTAATGTTCTTGATATATTTATTTTTGATCTTTGGTCAGTTTGTCTAGATGTCTGTTCCAGTCCTTATCTATAATCTGTTCCATATAGTACCAGAGTTACATGATATGGTTTAAGTCTTTTGGTCAAGTGCACAGTTTTAATTGGTTTTTGATACATTGGTTTTATTATATTTGATAATAACAGCAGGTCCTCATAGTGGGAGATGGTATTGTGTCTCAGTTTTCAAAAGAAATCCTAAGTAAGATTACATTATAATAGAGGGGAAGTGCTTTCATTAGAATATGGGCACACAGCTTTGCCGCTGCCGCTTCAGTCTCTCTGAATCACATGACTGCTCACTGCGTGTTCTATACGTCTGCATTCATTTGTTTGTGATAGACATCTCCATTCTGTAAAATTCCCTCACTCTGGTTATGTTATGTGGATAGTAATCGCCTCACATAGGTGGAGATATAACCCAGTTTAGACAAGTATCCATATTGTCAGTAGTATGCTAATACTGTCTTCCACTACTTCTACACTAATGCAATATGTTTGCATTCACAATGTGTTGTCTCTTACCTCCGAGTTCATAGGATCACCTCTACATAATTGCATTGCTATATAAATTCACATAGTGATTAGCCCAAATTGAGGACAGAGGGGATTTGTTCAGGTCTATGACATCAGCATCAACTTGTTCAGGTCTATGACATTGTGACAACTTGAAATTTCAATTCAATTCAATTTTGGCACGATTCTGCAAATTTAAATGCAGCTGTTTCTAGCACTGTACCTGGACGCTACTAGCTGATTGTTCCAGCTGCTGTTATTTCTACATGGTTTTGTGAATATTGTAAAACTTTCTTTCATGTATATTTTGTAATACATGAATCATTGCCACAGTGAATGATCCAATCATCCTGAGGGGTGCTCCCTTGTTTCTTAATTTAGAGACTCCTTTATGATGGGACTCGATAACATGTGATTGTGTGTAATATCTAGACTATCCAAATTTAAAAAGAGCCTTATCCAAAATGTTTCCAACTCTGTATAAGAATTAAATCAACCAGGGCTCAATATGTCAAGTACATCCAGGCAGCAGTGGTTTACAAGCAGCCATTTCTACAGCGTATTCCTGCCTGGCTTGAATTGTGATGGGAAAAAATTATGGTCAAGTTTGTCTGGAAGGACTGAGCTGTGGTGGTACGATATTCTACCTCTCTGGATGTTATAATGAGCCTTTCCTCTTGTCTCTTCTATTTCTTTGACTATCACTGTATCTCTTACTCTGTCCTATCTTATTAATGGCATTCAAAGGATGTGAACAGGATGGAGTCGGTGCAGAGGGTTGCTACTAAAATGATTAATGGGCTTCATTATAAAGCATATGAGGACAGACTTAAGGATCTTAATATGTACACCTTAGAGGAAAGGCGGGATAGAGGTGATATGATTGAGATGTTTAAATACCTCCGTGGCATAAATGTTCAGGGAGAGAGCCTCTTTCAATTGAAAGCAAGTTCTGCTACGAGGGGACATGGGATGAGGGTGAAGGGAGATAGATTCAGGAGTGATATGCGGAAATATTTCTTTACGGAAAGAGTAGTGGATCCATGGAATAGTCTCCCAGTGGAGGTGGTGGAGATGAGGACAGTGACTGAGTTCAAAAAAGCATGGGACCAACACAGAGGATCTCTAAAGGTAAAAAGTGGACTGTTGTAGTTGTTGTTATGGAAGGACAGACTAGATGGGCCTTGTGGTCTTTTTCTGTCATCATGTTTCTATGTTTCTATTTTCAGTATCATTTATGTAATATTGTAAACCGCTCTGATGCTTTGGCCTGAGCGGTATATCAAATGTAATAAACAAACATAAGTTTTTAGACAAGGCGATACACTGGTTGTACCCTTTATTTTGAACATATTTCTCAATAGGTTCTCTATCAAAGTGTGTTATCTGACAAACTTAATGCTCATTATAGCGACATCTTTAAAACCAGGTATTTTAGGTTTTCTTTAGTCCACAGATGACATTTTATGCATTTCATCCTTCCTGTTTGAATTGTCCAGCAAAAATCATGCTTATTGTGTGATATAGCCATTTCCAGTGGTCCTCCCATCTCTATTTTCTGCAGCAGCTTTTAGGAAGCAGTATAGTAGTTAAATGATCCTTTGTTTTCAGCTTTGCATGCTTTCTTTATCTGGATTATATCAAAAATAGCACCATGCTAATGTGGTCTTCACAGGGGTGGCTCAAGGCAATCTGCTGCCTGAGGCAAAGAATGAGATGGTGCGCACCCCCCCCCCACCCCCCTTAGAAGAGGGGGGAGGCAGGGCTTTTTCAGAAATCCAATCAGACTGAACCAAACCAAAAAGCCAATTAGGTTATATGGAGGAAATGCAAGATGTTTGCACACAGGGCCGTACTGAGCTGCAATCGCGCCCTATGCGACTTGCAACTCGGGTGCATGCCCACCCTCTGTTTTTTTTCAGAGCAGCACCGGCAGCAGGGAAAGAGCAGGCAGCTCTGGACAGAGGTATGGGGAGGAGGAAGGGGGCATGCACCCAATCTGAAAGGCGCCGGCACGTTAAGCAGATCTATCCCTCCTGCTCTGAGATCACATCAGAGGGAGGGAGGGAGGGACCAGACCTGCTTAAAGTGCTGCAAAAAGGCTTGGGGTGCATTTTGGCTGCCTGCTATTGTCCTGCCAGCGGCAGCAGGGCAACAGCAGAAATGCACTCCCCAAACCTTTCTGCCCTGTGTGACTGCACTGCTTGCACAGGGCTAGGTACGGTCCTGTTTGCACACCAAGGAGCTAAAAGACAGCAAGAAGCAAAAGCACAGTTTATAACACTAAATTATAACACATTTTTATTTTGTTATAAACTGCGTTATGGTTCTTGCTTTTTCTTTTTCAACATATTTTGCATACACAGTAGGTGCAGAGCAGAACCAGGACATTCACCAACAGAACTCATTTAAAAATATTTATGTATGTATGTATGTATTTATTTACTTATTTATTTATTTATTTATTTATTTAGATCATCTCACTAACCACCACCACTATTCTCCAATACCAGGCATATTGTGAACTAATAAGAAAAAACCTACAAAGAGCAAACTTACCATATCATACCAGCACAAACTTCTAAAACTCACATAAGAAGCCCATCCAAAGAAAGCGTCACTGTAACTACTACAGTGGGCCCTGGAACATCCATACACCTATTTGAAAAGCTGAACAAGTCAAAATTACCACAGTATAGTATAGATCTTTATATACAACCTCCATGTTAACAGAACACCTGACCTCAGTCACACACACACATCGCCCCTCACCAAGTACAGAATAAGTAACCACAATCTAAAGTAAAAATAAAAATACGTAGACAACATTTAAACTGAAACCCCAAGAAGCCAGAGTCCACATGCACTGCAACATCAGATAAATAAGAGATGCAGTTCCCCATTACTGTGTAAAATATAAAAATAGCATAAAGTCCAATCACTGAAATTAAATACAATTATTTTTTCCACCTTTGTCTGACCATTTTATTCTCTGATCATGCTGATCCCGATCTGAGGCTTCTGCTTTCCTGTCTTCTCTTAACTTTCTTTCTGTGGTCTATGGCCCATCTGCCATTTCTTATCTTTTCTTTTGTTTTCTTCACTTCCTTCTATCAGCCCAGTTCCAGTAACCCTCCCTAGCATCAGTCCCCTTTCCAGTCCTCCCCTCCCAGTACCTTCCAATGTCAACTGCCTTGCATTCCTATGACTGCCACTGGTGTCCATTCCCTTCCAGTCCCCCTCCTTCCCCACTGTCCAGCCCCTTCTAGTCCAAATACCATCCCAGGTATCAACTCAGATCCATTCTGCACCACCGCCCAGTCAGCTCCCTTCCAGCCTCCTCCCCAATACCCAGCCACCTACCACTCCCATCCCCAAGTGTCAGCTCCCTTCCGGTCACCTTCAGTACATCCCAGGTGTCAGTTCCTTTCAGCCCACTCCTTCCCCCGTGTCAACTCCCTTCCTGCTCCCTCCTTCCCCGGCAGACCCTCTCAGTATCTGCTCCTTTCCAGTCCTATTCTACCATCCCCTCCCCCCCCCCCCGCCGCATCAGCCCTTTTGTAACCCTAGCCCCTAGTTTTCTTCCAGGGCCAGCAGCACTCTCGTCCCCTCCCCCATTAGCCCATTTCCTGTCCTAAGCTCCCCCCCCATAGCCCATTACCAGTCCTAAGCCCCCCCCCCCAGCCCAGGGACATTGAAAAATTAAAAAAAAACAACACACACAAACCTCCAGCTTAAGAAGCAGCTGCCGCTGCAACAGAATGAAGAGACCCACAGCCGTGGTCCCCCGCCTCCGAGAGCCCAGCGTTTCCCCTCCACGCCGGCTCAGCTTTGCAGAGCCACGCAAAGGGAGAGTGTTTTCCTTTCACGTTGCTCTGTTAAAGCTGATGTTGCCCTCAGCACCGCGGGCTCAGCTTTAACAGAGCTGTGCAAAAGGGAAACGCTCTCCCTTCACGTGGCTCTGCAAAAGCTGAGTCGGCACAAAGGGGAAACGGGCAGGTTCTCCAGGGAGGCAGCAGCACGACCGCGGGGCTCTTCATTCTGCTGCCCAAGGGGTTTTAAAAAAATTTTTATTTTGAAGGCCGTGTGAGGCAGTCTTTTTGGGGGCAATTTTGCCGTCCCCAAAATGCTACCGCCTCATTATAGAGCCGCCCCTGGGTCTTCATAGTGTCTTTCATTTTGCCACAATGCCACACATTTTTAATTGTTTCTCTCTCATGTTTTACTTATTTATTCATTTAATAACTTATGATGTATTACTTTATATTTATTATTATACTTTTATTGTTTGGAGGTTTGTACCCCCTGAAAGCAGCTCATTTGGCAGATGCATTGGGGTTTGTCTTGGTGAATAAAATGCCTTCTGACACCTGTCGGCAAATCTGCTGTTTGTCTCCTGCTTCTCTATGCCAGCTTTCTCCTCTACCTGCTCTCTGAAGAGGTTCTCTCCGCAGCACAGCACATCCACAAGTTTATTTTGCACCAACTGTTCCAGGTCAGAAGACTGAAGCCAGGCAAGCCAAAAGGCTCCAATGCCCAGTCACCACTCTAGAAACCATCTCAAAGGCATTGTATATCTCCCTGACCAGGAACTTAGAGTAATCTTTGCCATAGCCCACCAGGGTATGATATTGCTCCAGTTTTTCAGGAGGGAGAAATGAGCACAAGTTGGCAAGAACATGCATGATGTACTTCAGGAACATGCTAATATAGATCTAGTAAGAGTGTGCTCTAGCCATGAGCATGGAGCTCTAGAAGTACTCCTTCCAAAGGAGTCCATCTGAGCCTCCTTACCCAGGGGCATCAAGGAATGAGTCTGTTCTTAATTCTTTTTAGGGCAGACTACAACTAAGGAGTGATGAGGAAGCTGAAGCATCTCAAATACCAGGGTCTTTTGAACCAGGTACATTGTGTCTAGCCTCTTACTGACTGAGGGCAGTGAGGGGGGGGGGGGGGTTCTCCCACACTCTTATATTTGTGGCCTTTGTAGGATTTGGTGCACTGGCACTGTCAGTTACTGTTTCATTAGGGGCTGAGGAATACTGGAGGATATCCAACTCCTTTGCCATGGGCTCATCCTCTGTCTCCAGCGAAAATGGAGTGGCCTTGGCCATATCCCACATGAAGTCCTGAAAGGACACATCCTCTAGGGCAGACGTCTGCCATTCATATGGAGGGGAGAGGGTCTGATGGAAGCTCAAGAGACCTGCCCTCTGAAAGGTTCTCCAATTCCACATCAGTCACCCAGCCATCACTAGACCACTCCATCCCATAATAGGAGGAGTGGTCTAGTGGTTAGGACAAGGTACTTCAGGCCAGAGGGCCGGGGGTTCAAGTCCCACCTGGGGACAGCAATCTCAGGCCGGAGGGACTGGGATTTCTAGTCCTACAGGCACTCCTTGTGGTCTTGGGCAAGCCACTTAACCCTCCATTGCCCATGTTCCCTGTAAGTATTAGCGTGTGTGTCTCATATCCCCTCATGTTAAATGTATCCCCCAATTGACCACTTTGACCCGGTGAAAAGCGGGATATAAATACAGCTAAATAAATAAGAGTCAGACTCAGAGGAAGTCAAAGTACCTCAGTTTCTGCCCAGAGCTCTCTCCAGCCTTGAGGGGAGTGGGGAGTATTGATGATGCATTGGGTGCTTTCGGGGGATTTGTCAGGATATCAGAACCCAATTAACTTGAGAGATGGAACTAGCATCTGATCTCTTTGATGTCCCGATGTTGATGCCTCTGCAGGCACAGCATGCATTTCATGGAGTGGCTGCACAATGGTCAATGACAATGCCCTGGGCACCAAAGCATCTGCCAGCTGTTTCTCCAGCACCAATGTTATGTGGGCCTTGAGCATCTAAAGGCATTCTTCTATGGCTACCAAATCCAAAGGCCTTGGGCCTGAGCATCTTTGAGCAATATCTCTAGCATATCTGCAGGTGTAGCAACATGACTTCTGTCATCAGGAGACTGTTGATCCCCCTCCAAAACTCTGGAGGAAGATTCCTCTCTCCAGGGCATCAACTGTGTGTGCTGGGAAATGCTCTGATGCTGATGGAGCTTTGCCTGGTGCTCGAAAGGGTCCCCACTTCAACACTGATGAGACAAAAGTAGAATCCTCCAATTCCATGCAGAGACCAACTGATGGCCGATGCTCCAGAGCACTATGGGCATTTGGCTCCAGATGAGCCTGGGAACCTCTTGATGTCAATGCACTTTCAGGAGATCCTAAGGGAGCCATCAACACTGAAACCAGTGCCGAAGACACCAAATCAGACCTCTGGCCAAAGAGATTCTCTCTGCTTCTCTCAACCCCTCAGGCCTCTCCGTGTAATCTGCAAGCACAAAATTACAAGAGGGCTAATGATCGGGACCCAGACACTGAAGGCACCAAATTTGTTTTTCTGTGACAGATGGTCCTAAGCACATTTGGTGCATTTCTTGAACCTGCTGGCTAGCTTCTGGAACATGTCTGGGGAAAATGGCTGAGGCTAGATCAAAACATCTAGATTATGACCAGAGGCCCAGCTGGGCTCTCAGGAAAACTATGAGAAAGTACAAGTTACCTAAAAAGTACTGGAACCAAAGGCAGGACCATAATAGACAGACCCGACGCTACCGATGGCATGCAGAAAGCAAAATAAAAAAACAAAAACAAAAACACAAAACAGCACCAAAAAAAGCCCAATCCACACCCCTGAAGGGGAAAAATGAAATGTGAATTGGTCATCCGCCAGTACACATCTGTGGGGTTTCACAGAAAAGGAAGCCTGGGGAAGACGGTGCTGCCATAGGCAGGAAGACAGGCATGCGTGCATGGTGGAGCCTCCCAAATGCATCCAATAGAAGCTAGGGAGTGTTCTCCTACATGAGGCTTTGTCTGCAACATCACCCATACGTGATGACTTCAGTCCTGCGTGTCTATGGAGAAAGTGAGAAAGGAAAATTTGACATCACACCAGAAATGAAATCAAGCAGATAGGGCCAGACTCCTTAATCATAGTATATTAGCATTTATGTAGCTAATTTTGAACTGGGGCAAATGTTACAACAAGTCACAAGAAAAAAAAAAATCAAGTCTTGGATGATTTACCAGATGCCTTTCAATAGTGACTTGCACATTTAATCTAGTTTTCAAAACATCTCCCCATTCCCCTAAATAATATCCAAGATCAATTTCTCTTCCTATATAGTGCAACTTTATTATATTCTTATAAGCATGTTTACATAGACATGAAGAAAACACACATTTTCCTTCCACTGGATCCTAAGAGGGAAAAATTCCCATTAGTTTCAACTTCCAGGAAAACATTTCCCTAAGTTAATGTGGGACAAAATGGGCCAGTACATGTACAAAGACCAAAATAAACAAGTGTTATTAAAAGCACAATAAATTAACATGATACAGAAACAACATGACTCAATTAACCAGCTCTCTGGCCAGACGTGACAGGACCATTAGCTTGAGAAAAATCCTGCTGGAACTCATCCATGTCAAGAATTTCATCTGATTCTGAAGACAGGTCTGAGATTGTGAAATCAGGCACCTGTATAGCACAAAAAAAGTAAAAAGGTTACAAGTTAGGTGAGTTTTATTGTCCGGTAGCTAACTCAAAGCCTATGTATTGGTAATGTACAAAAACTCAAAATAAAGGGTAAAAGCAGCTCTGTGCCTCTGTTGCAACAAATCAGGCAGAGATTTTCTCAGTTTAAACTCAGCTATTCAGACTAGCTTCTTTTAACAATGCAAGTGTTTGGCACTCAGAAACCCCCCCCCCCCCCTCAGATTTAAGCTTGGTCACTGAAAGAAAGTACTGAACTGCACTGTTATTTTAGGCTTCCACGGCTAATGTGATCTTTATAGTTTTCTAGTCATGCCCCATCTTAGTAAGTGGAACTGTTTCAGCCATCATGCTGTGGCTTCCTTCAGAATGAAGCAGTTATGCAATGGATGTCAACATCCATCCATTTCAATGAACTTTCCACCAAAACTCAAGCTTCTCCACCTCAACCCATCAATCTGGTTTGAGAACCACTATAAGAGCTGACATCCACTGCATAACCGCTTCAACCTTTAAGCCACAGCATGGATAGCTAAATGTCAGTTCCACTTACTAAGACACAGCATGATTGAAAATTAAAGATAACTACAGTAAGCAATTGTTTTGAACATTACTGTAATGCATATTACAGGAAAAAAGTTATACTATACCCCAATCTGATAATTGTATGATAAGGGCCAAATCTCACATGTTGAAATAAACTGGCTGCTTTTACACCTACTGCAGGTCGGGAAGTTCTGCTCAATTTTAAATATTCTGGTTCTCCAGATCATTGCCCTACTGCTTGCAAACATTTCTTGCTAACTGAATTTCCAAATTCTAATTGTATTTTAAAGTTTGTGTAGATTCTGATCTGTTCTTGACCTGACAGAGGTGATATTGTGCTCCTTGGGCAGGCCTTATTATTGAATGTTGAAAAGATCAAGTTCTGGCTAGTTCTTAATGGATTGGTATCGGATGTAACCATGAGTGCTTGGGAATGGGTGGAATGGATAAGAATATGCTAGGTGTAACACTGATAACCAAGGATGCTCCTATTTCCTGGGGTTTCAGAACCTTGATTCTTAGCGGTGCTAGGAAATGGCCCTTAAGTAGAATGCTAGTGTAACCAGCTTTTTTTTTTAACACAAATTGAAATTGGTTTAAGCTGCTGTACCATATTTAAGGGAGAAAAGTATGGTTGATAATCAAGAATGCTCAATAGCAATGACACTACTATAATGCATTATATGTGGGACCTAAAGGAAAGTGGTGAAAAGTTACAGATTACATAAAATACAATAGCTACAGTAGTGGACAAAATTGTGGCTACACCTTGATGTTTAGTTCATTTCTAGCAATATGTGCTCAATTGTTCAAATGTTTTATGTGCTTTAGGAAGAAAGATACACAATATTGGTTCAGAAACTATATTGAAATAAAAAAATCAATTTGTCTTATTCAGTCCAAAAAACCTGAACGTACAGTGCCAGAAGTATATTGCTATGGATTATTATTAAATTGGAACCATTACATCAAAGTCAGTAATGTGTTGTAAACCCTTTGGTATCAATTCAACAAGTTGAGGTCCTCCTTTTTGCTTATATGGAACCAGGAACTGATAATGCACTCCATCAGTTCCTGTCTGTTGCCTGGACACTTTGATGCCACAGCTGCTTTCAGTCTGGACCAAAGGTTTTTAACTGGATTGAGGTCAGGACTGTTTCCAGGCTATCACAATTCCATATTGTCAAACCACTTCTTGCACATGGTTGCAAAGTGACCATGCTCCATCCTGTTAATATTTAAGGTCCTGATCAGACCCAAATGTGTCAGAAGCAGAAGTCAGCATTTTGGGTTTGAGGATGTCTGCAATTTATTGTTTCGCACTGATGGTGCCACTCAAAACTTGAATCCTGCTTATATCATGCTGAGGCATGCATCCCTATATCATGATACTCAGGGGATGCTCAACAGTGGCACTGAGGCATTCTGGGTTGAGGTCTTCTTTGCACATATTGAATACCATCATTCCCAAAATTTGAACTCTGACTCATCGCCCCAAATAACTTTTACAGTCTTCAATTGACCAACTCAAGTGCTCCTTGGCCCAGTCAAGCCTTTTCCTTCTTTGAAATGGATTCAGGAAAGACTTTTTGGTCTTCTGGATTGTAAGAGACCAGCCTTGACTAGTCTACAATGAAGAGTTCTGTTTGACACTGACACTCCAGTATCTGACAAAACGTTTATATCATTCACAGTAATTATTTTGTTCCCTAGAGCCAGTCTTGCTATTCTCCTGTCAGTTGTAGGTGTTGATGACTTTTCTGCCCTTTCCCTGTTTGCACAGCTTCTGAATACCAGAGGCCGTTACACCACTGCCAAGTTTCTTTGCTATTTCTCTAAAGCTCTAGTCATCCATCCACAGTGTTTCTGAAGAAGCAAGCTCTTTGGGTGGCCAGTCTTGTCTCGATAGTTTTCATTCTTAGTACTTACTTAAAAGACCAAAGTAAATATAGGTAGCAGATATAAAGTGAAATCTCTCAATTAAATTTTATTTTAATTATAAAAACAAAAAAAACCTATTTTTGAAGTAAACATGAGGCTTACAAGCATTGGTGATAAACATTCAAAAGGAACACACAAATAATGGTAAAGCAGAGCAAAACTGCATGAACAAGTGGTGTAATTTACAGTAAATCTCAAATTATGCTCACCTCATCTTAACATGCAAAATCACAAATTTTCAGAGTTAACGTATGCTTTTTAAGGTCTTTGTGATTCAAACACCTTCAACTAGAATACATAAGGGGATCAAGTAACAAACCTCAAATATGCATAAAGGGAATGAATTGCTGCTGTATCCACAAATTCTGTCCACTAGTGTAGGTTATTGTTGATAGGGACTCAAAGTGGGATGCCAGGACCCTCTGAAAGGATCAATATGGAGAATGGCTTTGAATTTTGCCAACAACCTGACATTTGATCTGTAGCAACTTAACAGTATGTGTATAGAAGCCAAGGTCATATTTTGTAGATGTTTGTGGAAAAATGAGAATGTTTGTCCTAAGCTGAGCAATGCCTGTGCCTAGTTTGATCTAACATGTAGTGTTTAGCTTTATCTGTAAAGCAGAAGCACAACATAGCTTGATAAGATGACATTTGTACCATGTAGTAGTTTTTCCGCTAATACACAAAGGTACTGTGACCAAGCTTGAGAAGGGGATTTACAGAAAATTGCAGATTTGTGAACCCCCTCCCTTAAGGCACCAGGTAGTACTGCTATTGATAGAATTCTGTGTAGTTTGCTTTTATTTGATTCCATTCTCTATTTGCAATTGAATTGAGAAATTGGAGCAAAAGGCAGAGGTTAAATTTTGGTACCTGGTGAGCCAGGTCATTCAAAAGAGATTATTTTAGTTATTAGGAAGCAAGAAATGTGAAAGCATTTGCTTGAGAAAAATTACACTAGTTGCCTGCAAGGGAGAGGTGTAGTTTTAAAGTTACTAGCATTAGTATTTAAGGCTTTTTAAAAAGAGGCCTTCTATTTCTTAGAGGCACAAATTGCAACTGCTTGCCTCCCAAAGTAATTCCTCAGAAATACTGGACAAAATGGCAGAAATTATAATAAAGAGAAAGAATTACTGAACATCTAGATATAATCATGGATTAATGGGAGAAAGCCTACATGAATTTAGCCAAGGAAAATTGTTTTGCTAATCTTCTATTTTTTTGAAGGTGTGAATAAACAGGTAGACAAGGGTGAGCCGGTTGATACCATGTATCTGGATTTTCAGAAAGCCTTTGACAAGGACCCTCATGGGAGACACTAAAATTAAAAAGTCCTAGGATAGGAGGCAATGTGCCATTGTGGATCAGGAACTGGTTAAAAAAAAAAGATAGAAGGCAGAGTAGGGCTTAATTGCTAGTTTTTTCAATGCACAAAGGTGAATAGTAGAATACGCCAGAGATCTGGGCTGGGCCCACTGTGCAAAAAAACAAAACACAAACAAAAACCCAATCATTCATAAATGACTTGGAAATGGGAATAATGAGTTAGCTGATCAAATTTGCAGACACAAAATTATTCACTCATTAAAACACAAGAGGCTTGTGCAAAATTGCAAGAGGGCCAGGTCTTGCCAAGTCCACTAGGCAGCCTAAGGTGGCAGACCTCTATGGGCAACGTGGCAACTGCAGCAGCCCATGCCCGTTTGCACACATGGCCTGCTGTTTCTGATCCCCCGACCCCCCTACAACAGGAAATTGTGTTGGGAGGGAGATCAGAAGATGCAGACCATGTGTGCCAGAGCCCATAGTCTGCCATTGGTCACAACTACTGAACCGCCTCTCCCCCTCCACTGGAATTGGCAGCAGTGGTGCTACTCAGCAGGGGAGGGGTGGGGGGGAGGCAGCACAGCTGGAGTTTGTCTGGGGTGGCAGAAATCCTTGGGCTGGCACAGAAGAGGAACTTGATAAGCTGAAAGACTAGATGTCCAAATGGCAGATTAAATTTTATGTGGACAAATGCAAAAAGTTATGCACCTAGGAAAGAACCACCCAGAACTACAGCTACACGATGCAAGGTTCCACATTAGAAACCACCACCCAGAAAAAAAGATTTAAGTGTCATCGTAGTTAACACATTGAAACCCTCTTCTCAGTGTGCAGTGGTGGCCAAGAAAGCAAACAGAAATGCTATGAATCAAAAGGAAAAGAATGGAGAATAAAACCAAGGATATCTATCATTCCATCGTGCGACTGCACCTTGAATATTGTGTGCAATTTTGGTCGCCATATCTTAAAAAGGCTATAGCAGAATTAGAAACAGTACAGAGAAGAGCTACCAAAAAAGGTAATGGGGATGAAAGGCTAAGAAAGGTTAGAGCTCTTCAACTTGGAAGAGACTGATGAGGGGAGATATGATAGAGGTCTAATAATGGAGTAGAATTCTTAAATGTAGACCGGTAGTTTACCCCTTAAAAAAAAAAAAAAAAAAAAAAAAAAAAAAAAAGACTAGGCAGCACCATGAAGCTACAATGTAACCCGTTAAAATATTTTTTCACTCCATGTATAATCAAACTCTGGAATTTGTTACCAGAGGATGTAGTAAAAACTGTTAGTGTAGTTGGCTTTAAAAAGTTTTAACAAATTCCTGGAGGACAAGTTCATAAAGTGAGAGGCGTACGGAGGTCACAGGTGCCTTTATTAAGTAAGCGCCAACACATTTCTGCAAACGCATTCCTCAGGGGGGTATGCAGCTTAAAATATAACAAACAGTAAGTACATTGAGAAACAATAAAAAATGGATACTATATTTTATTTATTGTTTTTTCTATACCGCGCTATTCATCATCAGTGCAGTTCACAGGAAACATTTGAGCAATGTAGTATATCTACATTGGACTTACAATAAATGGGGTGTTTGAAAAGGGCTAACAGGTAAACTATGTGCAGGTTGGTAGCTGAGATTTTATATATATTGATATATAGATACAGATATATAAGTTAAAATTAATAAAACTAATGAAATAAAATGTCATAAGAGACAATACTCATAATAAAACCAATACAGATCAAAACTCTAATATACTTAGAAAACTTAACATTAAAAACTAAATGCGTCAGACAATGACAAATAAAATAAATAAAATGCAGGGCAAAGGGTAATGAAGACAGAGGGTGATACAAATGACAAGAGGAACAAGAGATGGAGGTGGTACAGTAAAACTACTTTCTTATTATTTTTTTTTATAAAATATATATGTATATACTCATGCACTCTGTGTGAGTTTTGAGAGAAAATTAGTGTCAATTGTATCTCTGTGCTAGAGTCAAAGAGTAGAAACGTTATTCCCATAAGTTTCCAATACAGTATCATAAAAGAGGAGCAGCAACTAATAGGAACACTAAAAATGAAACCTAAAAACTCTACAGATGAAATGGTAAAATGATATCAATGGAAAGGAGGATATATTAATATACAATTTTATCTCTGTGCTAGGGGCAATAAAAAGGAAACGTTAATTCTCATGAATTTATAAATACTATATCATGGAAGAGGAGCAGCAAATACTAAGGACTCTAAAAATAAATAAAACTATTTAGGATCGTATTTTACAGATGGAATAGTGATTAATCATATTGGAAAGGAGGGTAAATGGGTAAAATCCATTCACCAATTGTAAGCTATGATGCTCTAGTGAATTAAGAATTAAGAAGGTTCTTTTCTAGAACCAACATTCAAACTTACTCACGGACATGTCTAAGTAAAAAGACAAAGTAAAAATTAATAATCTTCTTTTATCTTTTAAAATCGGGACACATCAGATGAAAAACAAATCATTTGTGCCAGCCGGTGTCTAAGTACATGGACGGATCCGAATACAAAAGAAACTGAATGATGAGATTAAATGTTATTTTAAAAAACTAGGTTTTTATCAGATGTTCTTTTTTTTATGTCAGTCAATGTCTAAGCACATGGGACTGTGTGCACATGGACCAAGAACAATATTAGTTGTAAAAAGAAGTGAAAAACGGCTCAAACTGAGCAGTGCGTCTCAAAATGCTTCCAAGCAGCCTCTAGTAAAAGTAATTAAAAAACAAGGAGAGTAGTTACTCACCTGTAACTGGTGTTCTCCAGGAGCAACAGGAATCAGTCCTCACTTATGAGTGACATCGACGTCGATGGAGCCCCCATGCAGAGCAATTCCCCAGCTTTCTAAGAAAGCCTTTGGGAATACTGCACGCATGACCGGTCCTCTTCCCACCTAAAGGTGCCATCTTGCTCAGTCCAATGACCTAGCTAAAAGACAGTACACAAAAATGTAAAAATAAACTATGTACAACTGCAACTCCCAGGGGAGGAGGGAGGGTTGTGAGGACTGATTCCTGCTGCTCCTGGAGAACACCTATTACAGGTGAGTAACTACTCTTTCTCCAGGACCAAGCAGGAAGTCAGTCCTCACTTATGGGACTCCCCAGCTTCAGGCTACCGGGGACCCAGAGCTGAAAAGATTAGCTCCCTCTAGCCACAGCATCAGAGAAAGGATTTCACTGAAACACACTCCCACCAGTAGCCCAACCAGAGGGCTGGAGGGTAGGAGTTGCCTAAACCTCAAAGAGATTCCAGAGCACTGCCTGACCAAAAGCACTGTCCCTACGGGACTCTCACTCTAGGCAGTAATGGGCCGCAAAAGTCTGGCTTGAGGACCAAGTTGCAGCCCTGCAGATGTCTGTCAATGGTACAGAGCGGAGATGAGCTACTGAGGCAGCCATTGCCCTGACACAATGGGCCATGACCCGACCCTGCAAGGGAAGGTCAGCTGCCCTGTAAGCCCAGGTGATACAGTCAGCCACCCAGATGGACAAGGTACACTTGGAGA
Organism: Ichthyophis bannanicus; assembly: GCA_033557465.1. Classification (NCBI taxonomy): domain Eukaryota; kingdom Metazoa; phylum Chordata; class Amphibia; order Gymnophiona; family Ichthyophiidae; genus Ichthyophis; species Ichthyophis bannanicus. Next base: position 339,280,105 of record CM066035.1, read on the forward strand.
TAGGTAACCCCAAGTTATTAGGAACAAAAGATATGAAGAGCTGAGTAGCCCTCCTATGCCCCTGCATACGCTCAATGTAGAAGGATAAGGCCCTTCTACAGTCCAGGGTATGCAGGACTGTCTCAGCCCGGCTGGCATGGGGCCTAGGGAAGAACGTTGGAAGAACCACCTCCTGGTTGAGATGGAAAGAGGAGACAACCTTTGGGAGGAACTTAGTCCTAAGGACTACCCTGTTCCTATAGAAGCAAGTGTATGGCCTGTCACAGACCAGGGCTTGAAGCTCACTCACTCGCCTGGCCGAGGTCAGGGCCACTAGGAATAGAGTCTTCCAAGAAAGGAAGGAAGCGGAGAGGACATGTAGCCATTGGCTCAAAAGGTGGGCGAGTCAATTGCTGCAAGACCACATTCAGCTCCCACTCAGGGGCCGGCAGACAGAGAGGAGGCTTGAGCAAGAGCAAGCCTCTGAGAAACCTGGACACCAAGGGGTGAACCGACAAAGAGTGTCCCTCCAACAGTAAGTGGTGAGCTGCCAGAGCAGAGAGGTGGACCTGAACAGAATTGGACTTAAAGCCCTGATTGGACAAGTGCAGCAGGTACTGAAGCACTACTGGCACAGTGCAGGAGAAAGGATCGTCCTTGCATTGCTGACACAAGGAGAACCTTCTCCACTTCAGGGCATAGGTGTTCCTGATGGATTGCTTTCTAGAGGCCAAGACCACCTCTTCCACTTCCTGAGGCAGGCCCCAGGGAGCAAACACTACCCTTGCAGCCTCCAGGCCATCAAATTGAAAGATCTGAGATTGAGGTGCAGAAGGGAACCCTGATCTTGAGAGAGAGATCATCGGGTTGCAACCCCAGAGGTAGTGGTGTGTCCACGGCTAGCTGGAGCAGAAGTGGAAACCAGAGCTGCCTCGGCCACCTGGGAGCTATCAGAAATACCAAGGCCTTGTCCCTTAGAATCTTGAACAAGGTTTGGGCCACCAGAGGCGTGGGAGGAAACGCATACAGGAGGCCCTGGGACCAAGAAATCAGGAAGCATCCACTGCTATCCTCAGGGGGTGCGGTTGCCTGGAACAGAACCTGGGCAGCTGCCGGTTCAGGGGACTGGCAAAGAGATCTATGGATGGAAGTCCCCATTTCAGTAAACTTTTTTTGAACCACCAAGGGGTGCAGTTGCCACTCGTGGGGTTGCAGAATCCTGCTCAACCTGTCTGCCAGGAAGTTTTCCTGGCCAGAGAGATAAACAGCCTTGAGAAACATGTGTTTGAGAGCAAAAAAGCACAGGGCCTGTGCCTCTCGACACAGGAGCCTGGAACCCGTGCCTCCCTGCTTGTTCACATAGAACATGGCCACTTGATTGTCCGTCTATACCAGAACAGACTGGTGAGCCAAGGTGTGAGAGAAGGTTTTGAGGGCTAAGCGAATAGCCCGGAGTTCCAGGAGGTTGATTTGCTGCATGGCCTCCCATGGAGACCACAGGCCCTGGGTGCACCTGTCAAAGCAATGTGCACCCCAGCCCTGCAAGGAGGCATCGGTGGTCAGCACCACCGTGGAAACAGGCACCTGAAAAGGCACCCCCTGTAACAAATTTTGGGTTTGTAGCCTCCACTGTAGGGAGTCCAGGAATGGTTTGGACACCCGCACTTTGTCTGCAAGGCTTCCTGTGGCTTGTTTCCACTGAGATCGGAGACACCATTGTGCAGGTCTCATGTGGAGGCGAGCATTGGGGGGTCACATACACTGTTGATGCCATGTGGCCCAGGAGCTTTAGACAGAGTCTGGCGGAGACTTGTGGCCTGCTCAGAAACTGGTTTGCCAAGTCTATGAGTCTTTGAGCCCTGTCTCTTGGCAAGTAAGCCTTTGCTTGCAGGGAGTCCAACCTTGCCCCTATGAACTCGAGGTTCTGGGAGGGGAGCAAAGTGGACTTTGCTAAGTTTATGACAAACCCTAGGTGTTGAAGGAGGGAGACAGTTCTGAGGGTGGCTTGCCGGGCCTCCTAGGAAGTCTGACTCCTGATGAGCCAGTCATCCAGGTAGGGGAAGACAAAAAACCCCTGATCTCTTAAGTAGGCCGCCACCACCGCCAGACACTTTGTAAAGACCCTTGGGGCGGAGGTCAGGCCAAAGGGTACTACTCTGTACTGGTAATGGTTTCCTCCCACAATGAACCTGAGGTACTTTCTTTGGTCTGGATGAATGAGAATGTGAGTGTACGTGTCCTTTAGATCTAAGGAGCATAGCCAATCTCCCTGCTGGAGGTAGGGCAGAAGTGTTCCAAGAGTAAGCATCTTGAACCTTTCTTTCTCCAAGAACTTGTTGAGATTCCCGAGGTCGAGAATAGGCCTGAGGCCCCCGGTTCTCTTTGGTACGAGGAAGTACCTGGAGTAGAACCCATGACCTTGCAGGTGGGGAGGCACCGGCTCCACCACCTGGTCCAGAAGCAGACCTTGACGTTCTTGGCGGAGGAGGTCTGTGTGCAGAGGAGGTCTTGGGCTCCCCGGGGAAATAGGTTGGAGGCAACTGCTGGAAATGGAGCATATAGCCCTTGTGGACTATGCTCAATACCCAAGCATCTCCTGTAATGGGTGGCCACCTGTGGGCAAACAGGACTAGATGACCTCCCGGTGCAGAGATGGGACAGCAGAGGTGGAAAGGCTATGCTGTGGGAGTCAAAAAACCCCTCCCTGCTGAGTGGGAGCAGGAGCTGGAGGCTTGGGGGTCTTCTGCCTACGGGGCCCATGTCCCTGCCCCTTGGCCCGATACTGAGGAAAAGGTTTGTAGGCAGCCGCCTTCCTCGGGTAAAAGGACTTCTTACCCGAGCCCTTCTTCCTCTGAGAAGGGGCAGAAGTTTTTCTGGACAGCCTTGTCCTAGTCAGGTGCTCGGTTTCGAGCTCAGCCGCCTTCTCGGCCATGGGCTTGCCAAAAAGGTTTTCACCTCGGCAAGGGACATCGACCAACTTGTCCTGCACCCAGGGCTCGAGGTCCGATGACTGCAACCATGCCTGGTGTCAGGCCCCCGCTACACGGGCCGAAGCCTCGAAGCCATCGTAGGCCACTCGGGACATGAACTTTGAGCATTCCCGGATTCCCGAGGACAAGGTCTTGAACCTCTGTAAAGGTTCCCCGGAGAGGCCAGCAGAGAACCCGGCAAGTTCCTTCACCAGGTCCCGTAGGTACATGCCCATGTACAGCTGGTAAGACATGACACGGCAAGCAAGCATCGAGCCCTGGAAGCACTTTCTGCCGAAAGCATCCAGGTTCCGGGCCTCCCTGCCGGGAGGCACTGCAGAGTGCATCTTCTGGCTTTTCAGACGATGCAGGGCTGATTCCACCACCATGGAATGGTGCGGCAGCTGCGCCTTCTGGAAACTAGGGCTCTTACAGAGTCGATAAATGGAATCGACCCGCTTGCTCAAAACTGGCGCCGAGGCCGGTGCCTCCCACATCCGGAAGAGGAACTGTTCCAGCATCGGAGGAACAGGCACAGTAAAGGACTCCTTCGGAGGAGAGTCATACTGGAGGGCCTCGAGCTCTTCGTCTCGAGGCTCCTCCTCGGGGTCCACGGGAATCGCCAAAGCCTTGGCCATGTCCCTGACAAACTCCAAGAACCTGGTGTCCTCCGGAGGGGATCTACTCTGGGGCTCGGACTGCGGTGAGTCCGAAGGGACGCACTGAGTCTGAAAAGTATCGGAGGACTCCTCGTCCTCCGTCTCCCACGTGGACTCATCCGAAGAGTAGTTGGGGGGCTCTGACTGCACAGGCCTCGGTGGCACCCGCGCCGATACCGAAGGCACCAGCATTGACGCCCTCGGTTCCGAGCAGGAGGTCGAGGGTGACCGTGACCGAGGACAACCTTGAACCTTCATGGTCTCGAGTATCGGCTCGGTCTCTGGGGTCGACTTAGACGTCGATGTCCCGGTGGTCGGGGCAGATGCACCAGCGAGGCTGGCCATCAGTACCCGCTGCTGATCCATGAAGGCAGACAATCTGCACTCCAAGGCTGTCAGCCTGAGTCCAAGCTCAGGAGACTCAGCAGCCACCGACTCGGGCCCCGGCGGCGCTGGGCCGACATCGGCTCCCTAGGAGGAGAGTCCATGAGGACAACAGGACTTACGTGTCCGGCGGGCTCCATCTCCACATGGGGCATTTTGGACGGCTTCTCCTGCTCCAAGGGCCCAGGACAGCGGTCAGGGGTCCAAGACCTGCCCTCGAGGAACCAGGGACCTCCTCCGACACCACCCTCATGAGCCGCTTCTTCCTCTTGCGTTCCCGATCGAGGGACCCCCTGTCCGAGGAACCCCAGCAATGCTCGGGGTCAGACTCTCGAAACGTCGAGCCTCGGACGAGGTCCAGGCCCGGCCAGAGGCAGAGTCAGAAAAAATCTGTTCTGATGCTGGCGGTTTCGTAGTGCCTTAGTGGACATTTTGCTACACGGGACACAGACCTTAGGATCATGATCCAGTCCGAGGCAAAGGCAGCAGTTGTGTGTCGGTGAGAGACATCAGTTTCTTGCACCGATCACACTTTTTGAAACCACTGGAAGCCATCGGGGGAAAAAGGGCCCCCACAAGGTCAAAGGACCGGCCTTCCAGGGAAGAGACAAAAAGGGCACGAACGCCAGCCACAAAGGGCAAAAACCAAAAAATAGAAGACGGGCTCGATACCGGTGTACTGAACCCGGCGAGAAGAGGAACCTGCATCGAACTGGAGAAAAACACGATGAAATCGCAAGAAAAACACGTCAAGTTTTCCAGGTGACACGGACAGACGTCCGGTGGGCTCCACGGAAAAAGAGACTGAGCAAGATGGCACCTTTAGGGGGGGAAGGGGACCGCGCATGCATGCAGTATTCCCAAAGGCTTTCTTAGAAAGCTGGGGAATTGTTTCGCATGGGGGCTCCATTGACATCGATGTCACCAATAAGTGAGGACTGACTTCCTGCTTGGTCCTGGAGAAGCCAAATGTATCTTTTTTTTAAAAAAGCAAATCTATCTTTTTAAAGAAACTCTGTCCTGGAAAAAACCTTGGTTTGTCAAAGCAATCTCAATCAGTTTTGAGAAAAATGAATGACCGGCATGGCATGCTGCTGCAAACGCCAAAAATAAAATTCAAAGAACCGTGAGCAACTAAGGACATCCGTTGTGGCAGAGCATTGGATCCCCATTAGACCTTGCCGTTTCAATAACTTAAAGCAATCACATGCAGGAATAAACTTTAAAAATGCCAAACCTTAGAAACAATCCAATGATGACTTCTAGAGAAGCAAGCCTCAGACAATGTCAGGCGTTACCTGCGCGCAGGAACTTCTCTATATATGGCTTATTAAATCGCACCAAAATAAGGTTAAAGGTGAGGGAAGGTGGAGGGTAAATGTGTCAATCGTTAATCGCACCAATCAGAAAGAGTGAAAACACAGACTCAGCAGCTTGTGCAGCACAGTAGTGTCTTCCAAACCATCATTGTTAAAAGAACATCCCAAAGAACTCAGAGTGCATGTGAGTATATGAATATATATTTTATAAAAAAAATAAAGTAGTTTTACTGTACCACCTCCTCTCTTGTTCCTCTTGACAATTTGTATCACCCTCTAATGTCTTCATTACCCTCTGCCCTGCATTTTATTTATGTCAAAGTCTGACAGATATTTAGTTTTTAATGTTTAAGTATATTATTTGTGTTGATCTGTATTGGTTTTATTGTTATGAGTATTGTCTTGACATTTTATTTCGTTTATTGCTTTAAATTTCTCCTTTATATATAGTATCCATTTTATTATTGCTTATTTCTCAAGGTACTTACTGTTATTTGTTATATTTTAAGCTGCATACACCGAGGAAGGCATTTGCCGAAACACATTGGGATTTAATTAATAAAGGCACCTGTGACCTCCATACACCTCTTGCTTTGTGTTGGTGTCTCTTTGCTGTGAGGGCTTCATGCTCATTTTTTGTGTTCCCTGGACAAGTTCATAAACCATTACTAGAGAGGACCCAGGAAATCCACTGCTTACCCCAGGACCAGCATTATGGAACCTATGTGCCTTTTTGGGAATGGCCACTGTTGGAAACAGGATACTGGGCTTGATGGACCTTGGGCTGATCCAGTATGGCATTTATGTTCCATGTACCTTTGTTCATAATGTAAAATGGAGATCTTCAGCCTTCTGTGACAGAAGAAAACAGATGTATTGAGTTTTGGAAAGGCAGTAAGAACTAAATTGTTTCCTATTCAAGATTGAATTATGTTCTGTAGAATAAAATTGTAGAATGTTGTTTTTATGGTAGGACTAACCAACCAATGGAACTGCTCTTTTGCAATTTTTATTTTAGTCTCATCTCGTAATGTCATCAGGGTTCTAAACTTTGCTTTAATATATAAACCATTTGAATGACATGGCATAGATGTATAAAAAGTGTTATCAGCTCAAACTAGAAGCCCATTATGTCCTTTTTGCAATAGGTCCAAAATCCACAATATCCCACTCCTAACGATGTAGAGCCACTAATTCTTGCTCAGAAAAGGCTAACACATAGGGTTGTCAACTGGCTCCAGATGCGCACAACAGGCTTGCTCCAGTCCTGGCTTTAATCCATTGCATGCCGTTATTTGTAGTTTTCCATTTCTTATGGAGTGCAATAGAGAAATCAGAATTACATATCCCTGCATACAATGAGGTAAACCCAGGACTGGATTGAACCTGTCAGGCACATCTGGAGCCAGTTAGCAACCCTACATAACATATCAAAAAAATTTAAATTGTTAGACATTCAGTTTAGGCAGTAATGTGTATAAACACAGTACACAGCCCTTAGGATCATTGATCTCCTCCAATGTGCTATTTAAATAATTTTATTGTATAGTACTTTTTGTAATAAGGCATTCTGGTCTCAGTTGCCACTAGGCACTAAGTATTTAAGCTAGAATTTGATCCCATAGATAGGGATTGTTTCAGTTTTATGAAAGAAGGACTTGTGTCTCTGTATGTCATTTACTAGTGTTGCACTTCAATGTTTTACAAAAGAAATAAAAGCAATAGGTTAGGTATACACTTTCTGCTTGTGTTGGATTCCCACTCTTTCCAGATTCAATTTATGGACTTAAGCCAATTAAGTCTTGTATTGGAAAAAAAAAAGTCCCATTTCAAAATTGAGGCTTTTTATCAGCAATAGATTTATAATTCAAATGTCCTTGACATACTATTTTTGTTTTGCTTCTCAAGAAGCTGCAAAGTATCTCTAGCTCCTCGGCAACTTCAACTGAATGCCTCACTTAAGATGCAGACAACAGTCCAGCAGAATGATGAGCGCGATGCAGTCTTTTGCACAGATGGCCACATATGTAACTATCTCCCAGTTGATAAGAGGTAATGTGTGGGCACTGTGCAAGGAACTCGTGTCTCAGCTATGCATGGTTTTCTGGGTAATGCTGTATCCTCACACCAAGTCTCCAGGGGCATGTATTTAGGAAGAGAAAATTAAGATGGCTGTTGTAATTGGCAATTCAATCATTAGGCATGCAGATAAGTTGGGTGGCTGGCAGGCATGAATTGCTTGGAAACTTGCTTGCCTGGTGGACACCTCATCAGATACTAGTTTAGACGATGCTGAAGAGGTGCTGACTGTTTTGGTACATGTGGGTACTAATAACTTTTTCCCTATGTCATGTCAAGTTCTGAAAGCCAGTTTAAACTTTTAGGTAGAAAACAATCAGAACCTCTATGGTGGCAAATACTCTTTATGCAGGACCTAAGAAGCAGGCATGGGCGAGTCTCAATGCATGGGTGAGATTCTGCAGTGAGAAAACATTTAGTCATTAGAACTGGGCAACATTCTGGGGGAAGCGGGGAGCTTCTCTTCTGAAAGGATGCATACCATCTTAACCTGGGTGGAACCAGGTTACTTGTGCTACCCTTTAAAAACTGCACTCTCTCCTTTTAAACTACAACGGGGGGGGGGGGGGGGGGGGGGGGGGGGGGGGGGGGGGGGGGGGTGGGGGGGGGGGGGGGGGGGGGGGGGGGGGTGGGGGGGGGGGGGGGGGGGGGGGGGTGGGGGTTGGGGAAATGACAGTTTAGAACCAAGCAAGCAGTATTTACTTCCAATCCAAGGGCTGCAAGACAGGTCACACTTTGGGGATAGACTAGATAGTCCCTGCTCAGAGCTTAGTCACATGTCTGTGCAGCACTGCATGTGTCTTGTAGCACTATACAAATGCTCAGTAGAGTAATAGTAGAATTAGTAATTTGCATGAGATTGCCTACAGTGCAGGTGGTATGCATGCAATTCATTTGCGTTTTTGTTGCAGATAGTCTGAAACCTAACCTATTTGCAACTATTGAAAACTGGAATCCAATACCACTGGAACAAAGTTCTCTGCAGGAGATGCAGCAAAAAGCACAGGTTATGATAAAAAGCTATAGTATACCAGAATATTTAAATAGAATTCTAAAAATTACTCCCATCATCTGCTACAGATTGCAAATACAAAATAGGAGTTTAACATTCTTTCCAAATGGCAGAAGTAAAAAAAAAAAAAAAAAAAAGGCCCCCACAACCCCCCCCCCCACACACAAAAACACAACAGTCCAAATGTACGCAGTAAATGGAGACTTAAAAATAGGCACCTTAGATCTAGTAGATGGTAGGAGAACCAGTGGGACACTAGTAGGTTACAAACTTCAAAATGATACAGTAGATCAAAATTGATTACCTCATGCTTTCCACCAAACAGGATAAAAATGTTCTGCAGGAAACAATGTGGAATATTTATGGATAAACATTCCATGCGTGTTGGGAAAGAATATGGCAAGGGTAAAACTACCATACAACTGGACAGGATGAAGATATTGAAATGGTAACAAATTAGGTAGGCTAGCATGAGATTACAATTACTCCATTGTTATCAGGGTAAGTATCATCAGATGTGCTAAGGAGCTGAAGTAATTTATGACCTATAGAAACGTTATTTCATGGAGAAGTTGGTTCAGAACTCAAGGGAACTTACTTTAGACTGAATCCTTGCACTAAAGGACCTAATGCAAGGGGTAAGTGGGGCTGCTAAGAAAACCTACGCACTCATCTAACAGGTGATCTCCAGGGACAGCTTGAATCAGTACTCATATGGGTGATGTTGGCACCGAGCCCTCACAGAAGCATCCCCCCAGCTTTCAAAGAAAGCCTTCGGGAATGCCACCACACATGCATGGTGCCCTTCCTGCCCAAGGGTGCCATCTTAGTCAGATGACAGTTAAAGACAGCAAAAATTCAAAGATGGTAAAGAAGCAACTCCAAGGGGAGGAGGGAGGGTTGTGAGGACTGATTCCTGCTGTCCCCAGAGAACACCTGTTACAGGTGAGTAACTACGCTTTCTCCAAGAATAAGCAGGAAGTCAGTCCTCGCATATGGGATGCCCTAGCTACAGGCTACTGCAAGCCCATAGGAAAACAGGCGGCACCTTCAAGGGGAGCTGTGAGCAGGAGCAATTTAGTCCACAGATACACACTGCAGTAGGACCCGTCTGTCCAATGGAACCAACATTCCAATAGCCTGAACACAGAAGGGTCAGAGGGTAGGAGTTGCCTAGATCGCAAAAAGATTATGGATCATGGCCTGTCCAAAGGTGCTGTCCCGTTGGGACTCCCTTTAAAAGGCAGCAACGGGATACAAAGGTATGGACTGAAGACCAGGTGGCGGCCTGGCAGATGTCCAGCATTGGGGTGGAGCACAGGTTTTCCAGAGGCCTCCATGACCCTGACAGTGTGCTGTGATTTGGCTATCCAGCATGAGCCCCACCTGCTGATAGGAAAGAGTGATACAGTCTGCCATTCAGGTAGACTGTTTTTAGTCACCGCTTCCCCAAGCTGACTGGGGTCATAGGAAACAAAAAGCTAAGCGGCTTTCCAGTGGCCCTGGGTATGCTGAATATAGGACAGGGCCCTCAACAGTCCAAGGTGTGGAGTACGGTCTCCGCCCTATTGGCATGAGGCCATGGGAAGAAGGTGGACAGCACCCCCTCCTGGTTGAGGTAGAAGGGAGATACCACTTTTGGAAGGAATTTGGGATGTGCGCAGAGCACAACCCTGTTCTTGTAGAACCTGGTATAAAGGTGCCTCAACCACTAAGGCTGGGAGCTCACTAACCCTGCGAGCAGAGGTGAGTGCTATCAGGAACACCACCTTCGAGAGGTATCACAGGTGGCAGGTAGCCAGAAGCTCAAAAGGTGGGCAAGTGAATTGTGCCAATACTACAGCAAAGGTGACATGCGGCCACCAGAGGGGCGGACGTAGGGTTTTGATAGCAGAAGTCCCCTCAAGAAGCAGGACACTAGCGACTGGACCGAGAGGGGTTTGCCATCCACTGGATGATGCACAACCAGGGTGCTGAGGCACACTATGACAGTTTGAGTTGAGCCCAGATTGCAAAACAGAGAAGGTACTGCAGCACCAGCTACACTGGGCAGGAGAACGGGTTAACCCCTTGCTCTCCACACCAGACTGAGAATCTGCACCATATGAAGGTGTATGCTTTTCTGATGGAAGCCTTACGGGAGGCCAGCAGAATCTCCTCCATTTCTCCAAAGAGGTTGAAAGGGGCTAAGGTCACCCTTTCAGAAGCCATGCTGTCAGTGATAGGAACCCCAGATTGGGGTGCAGGGGAGCTCCCCAGAGGGGTGGGAGTCTGAAAGCCAGAGTAGCAGCAGGAACCACGGCTGCCTGGGACAACGAGGGGCTACCATGATCTGAAGGCTTTGTCATGGAGGGTCCTGAACAGCATTTTGGCAATTGTGTTGGTGGGAAGGCATACATGAGATGTCTGCTGCCATCCAGGAGTGAGTGAGCTTGCCAGAAGCAGAAGCGGGGCAACTGGTAGTTGTCCAAGTGGGCAAAAAGAGGTCCACCCATGGTGTCCCCCAGAGGCAGAAAAGCCAGTTGGCCACTCTGTGGTCCAGCTACCACTTGTGCGGCTGGAGGACCTTGCTCAATCTGTCTGCAAGGGAGTTGTCCTGACCTGGCAGGTATACTGCCCCTAGGAGTACGCTCTGCTGGACTGAATAGGAGCACAGCATCATTGCCTTGCAGTAGACAGTGCGAGACTCCATGCACCCCTCTGCTTGGTCACAGAGAACATTGCAACCAGGTTGTCTGTCTGGATCAGCACTGACAGGTGCTGCAGGCGGTGGCAAAATGCTCAGAGGGCTAGATATATTGCCCAAAGCTTCAGGAGGTTGATCTGGTTGCTCTCGTCCTGTGACCAGCTGCCCTGGGTGCGGAGTTTCTCAGTGGGCTCCCCATCCCAGCAGTGAGGCGTCTGTAGTGAAAACCCTTAGAGGGCTTGGAGTTTGGAAGGGCATCCCTGCCTCGAATTGTTGGGTGTTTTCCCACCAGGTCAGAGATTCCACCAACTGGTGGGTCACTGAAACTGTCCTGGAGAAAGCCTGTGGCCTGTATCCACTGGTCTTGAAGGCACAACCGTGTGGCCCTCATGTGAAGGTGGGAATCTGGGGTGACATGGACTGTGGAGACCATGTGCCTGAGTAGGCACAGCAGGTGGTGAGCAGTCACAGAGGGATGGTGTTGTACTTCTAGGGCCAGTGCCCCGAGACTGTTGGCTCGGTCCCCGGGGAGAAGGCCTTTGCCTGGATAGTGTCTAGTCTTGCCCCCTATGAACTCTAGGCATTGTATCGGGATGAGGTGGGACTTGGAGTAGTTTATTACAAACCCCAGATGCTGCAGGGCCTGGATGGTGCATGCAGTGGCCTGCTGCACCTCTGTAGCTATACCTCCTTTCATGAGCCAATTGTTCAGGTAGGAGGAAGACAAACACCCCTTGGAGGCGGAGGAAGGTGGCCATGACTGCCACTCTGAAGATCCTTTGGGCAGAGGCCAGGCTGAAGGGTAGTACCCTGTTCTGGTAGTGGCCACCCCCCACCATGAACTGCAAGTACTGCCTGTGGTTGGGTTGAATGAGGATGTGGGTATAAGCATCCTTCAGATCCAAGGAGCATAGCCGATCTGCCTGCTGGAGGTAAGGCAACAATGTTCCAAATGGAGAGCATCTTGAACTTCTCCCTCACCAGGAATTTGTTCAGGTTGTGCTGTTCTTTTTGGTACAGAGGAAGTATCTGGAGTAGAATCCCTTGCTCCTGAGATGGTGGGGAAGTGGTTCTACCGCCTTATCCTCGAGAAGACCTGCAAGTTCTTTCAGAAGGTGGTCCTGATGAAGGGGAGAACTGGTAGGGGGAGGCTCTCCTGGGAAAAAAGGAGGGGGGAAATCTGAGCCAGGCACAGGGGGTAGCCCTCCTTGACCACCTGGAGTGCCTAGGAATCTGTGGTGATGGCTGGCCAGCTTTGGGCATAATGAATGAGACATCCCCCTGTGGACTGCTGACCTCCTTGGGGTGTAGAGGTTATGCCCAAGGAGTCAAAAGCTCCCCCTGGGCTGGGTTGGGGTGATGCCTGGGGCTTGGGAGCCTTCTGCTTACAAGGGCCTTACCCATGTCCCTTGGCCTGCTGACCCTGCTGGGGAGACCTGAAAAAGGTAGGTAGTTTCTGTAAGTAGCTCCTTTCCTCGGGTAATAGGGCTTTTTACCCGAGTCCTTCCTTCAAGGAGGGGCAGCATTCTTTAGACAGCCTGATTCTCGTCATGAACTCAGTCTGCAGCTCAGCAACCTGGATGGGTTTGCCAGAGAGGTTCTCTCCTTGGCATGGGACATCGACCACTTTGTCCTGAACTCACTGCTCAAGGTCCTACTGTAGCCAAGCCTGGTATCTGGCACCAATGCCTGCCGCCACTACTTGAGCCGCCGACTTGAAGCCATCATAGGCTACCTGAGACAAATTTGGAGTGCTCACAGACAGCCTTGGCCAGGTTCCTGAACCGCTGCAGGGGTTTCTCGGAAATACCAGCTGAGAACCTGGTGAGTTTTTGCCAGGTCTCAGGTACATGCCCATGTACAGCAATCACTGGTAGCACTTTCTGCCAAGGGCATCCAGGGTGTATGCATCCCTACCAGGGGACACTGAGGAATGTGTCTGACTCTTCAGCAGACGCATGGCAGACTCCACCACCATGGAGTTGTGCAGCAGCTGTGGCTTCTGGAAGCCAGGGCTCTGGTGGACTCAGTACATCAAGTCCAGCTGCTTGCTCACAACTGGCACCAATGCCGATGTCTCCCAAACACTTAGCATTAGCCATTCCAGGGTGGGTGGAATGGGCACTGTAAGCGAATCCCTGGGGGGGGGGGGGGGGGAGCTCATATTGAAGGATTTCTAGCTCCCCTGTCCGAGGGTCCACGTTAAATTCTGTTGGGAACGCTAGAGTCTTGGACTTGTCCCTGACGAAGTCTAGGAATGCCATGTCCTAAAGTGGGGGGACAGATGCCAGGGCTCCAAAGAAAGGGAGTCGAGGGCACATTGTGGTGGTGATGGGTGTGCGGTGACTCCTCGTCCTCTGCCTCCAACTCTGAGTAGTCTGTCAAGGACTCGAGGGAAGGATGGCTCACAGGCTCTGGGCCTGAGCCCCACCTGCGGAGGCCCTGTGGCTAGTGCTAAGCATGTTATCCGGGGAAGATCTCAGCCTCGTGGAATGGGAACCAGATTGAGACCTCAGCTGAGGATTGATTCTAGGCTGAAGGGTCTCAAGGATCGGCTCAGCCTCCAGGGATGGTCTTCAATGTTGATGGTCCAGGTGGAGGATCCAGTAGTACCTGATAACATGTCCCACTGCTGGTCCATGAAGGCAGCCAAGCTGTGCTCCAGGTCCGCCATTCTGGACTCTAGTCCAGAAGACTCTGCAGTCATCGGCATGGGCACAGAGGGACTCTGGCCTGACGCCGGTTCCCCTGAGGGGGGAGTCCTCAACAAGGATACTGTCTGGTGACAGAGGCCAGTTTGAGGTAGAGTCCTTCCAGGGGACCTTTGCAGGCCACTCCCTCTGTGATCCCTCGGACGAATGTCGAGGACTGAGGAACCTGGCTCAGGGCTTACCTAGCCTATTGGAGCCATCCAGGGATACTGCCTTAGAGGTTTACTTCTCGAGTTGAGGGAGACACCCTTTCTGAAGAGCCACAGCCATAGGGCTACTCCGAGATTCCATGGCTTCAGAGGAGGCCTTGACCTTTGGAAGTACCAGGGACTCCGGGAAAAACCTTATCGTGCTGCTGCTGGTAGCTCGAGGGCTTTGGTGGACTTTTTTTTTTTTTTTTTAACAGAGGCCACATGCCGTAGGATCGTGGTCCAGCCCTAGACAGTGAATGCAGCGGTCATTTGGTGCTGCCAACTGGGAAAAAAAGGCACCAAAAGGAGAAACAAAATTTTAAAAAAAGGGTAATAACCCGAGACTCGATGCCAGAGCAACAAGTTCGGGTGGTGGGAAGAGTACCAGTGCACTACTGGAGAGAGTATGAAACTCAGGTCGAGAAATATTTATTTTATTTATTTATAAATTTCTTCTATACTGCCCCTTCCAGAGATCAAGGGCGGTTTACATGGAACAGTTAACAATTTTGTATACTTCAGTATACTTTACATAGAACAGTGTTTAAACTATGTACAGGTAAGATTACATGGAACATTAACTGAACTAAATTACATGCGTGAAGGCATCCCCAAAGGCTTTCTTTGAAAGCTGGGGGATGCTTTTGCAAGGGCTCCGTTGATGCTGACGTCACCCATATGTGAGAGCCGACTTCCTGTTTGTTCCCAGAGAAACGATAAATTTGATTTGTGCTGTGATCACCACAAGGATCATTAGAGCACTTAAATTGATAAAATGAGGACATTTAAAAACACACACACCCCTCTGCAAATATTTTACCTTAGCATTACTTTATACCATTTTGAAAGGCCACAATATTTTGACAAAATCAAAAAGGTGGCCAAACCGTGTTTAATGAAAAAGTGGAAGAGACACAAAGCCAGAAGGGAGTCTTTCAGAAAATGAGCAGTAGCACAGCAAGTTAGAAGGAAAAAAGGCCAGTCTAGTCATGGCTGCTAAAATAAAGCAAGGTATAATGTTACTATTATTCAAAAGAATGAACAGAAAAGAAAAGTTTGAGGCTACCTCTGTATTAGATCCTCAGTGAGTCTGCACCTTGACCATGTACAGTTCTCATCACCCCATCTCAAAAAGGAGGTTATGGTGCAACTGAGGTTCAGAGAAGTATGACAGATGAAAGGGGATAAAAACACTTATTGAGAGGCTACACAGGTTAAGGCTTTTTTATTTGGACAGAAAAAAAGGGATAAAACAAACTTATGAACTTAAGTAGGGTGGAATAAGGAACGGCTGTTTAACTACACTGGTCAACATTGAAATCGTACTGACTTTAAAAAGGCCCTAATCTGTATTATCTTGGTGAGCTGAACATGAATAACATTTTTTTTAATGTTATTGGCTCTTGTTTTGAAGATATTGCATGTAGTTCATTTTTGACGTTTCACTGTGTAAATTTATCCAGTAGGACATCAGCAACATCCCAAATAAGCCTTGAATGATGTAATATTGCATCACATCGCATAATACCAGCTTGCACACATCATCCAGATTTGATTGCATCATTTTCTGATGCAATGCAATATTACTGCCAGACAGCTGCTGAAGCAATAAACGCAGTCGGAAAGGAAAGTAATCTGGTATTCTGTTCCAATATTGAAAGCCTCATGAATGCCTTAAAAATCACTCATGACCCACAAGACTGGAGACTATTTATAGACTCTTTGAAACTGAGTCTGAAGGCTGTGCTTTTGAACAATGGAAACCGTCTTCCATCTATTCCAGTAGCGCATGCCGTCCACATGAAAGAGACATACGATAACTTCAAGCATCTACTGACTTCCATTAACTATAACAAGTACAGCTGGCACCTCTGGTGACTTGAAGGTAGTTGCCCTTTTAATGGGACTGCAGCAGGGATATATAAAATACATGTTTCTTATGTGAGTGGGATAGCCGAGCAAGGGATTGGCACTACTTGCGGAAGGAATGGAATTGCAGACAAAATGTAACAGTTGGAGAGAATATCCAGCACCCAGCTCTGGTTGAGGCTCACAAAATCCTGCTACCACCCCTTCACATCAAACTAGGTTTGATGAAAAACTTCATGAAAGCCATGGACCGCACTTTGCCAGCTTTCCGATACCTGCATGAAAAATTCCCTCGACTCAGTGAAGCAAAGATTAAAGAGGGAGTTTTTGTGGGTCCTCAGATGTGAGAGCTCTTCAAAGATGACCGGTTCAACAACTTGCTGCAGGGTGATGCGAAACAAGCATGGGATGCTTTTCGCCTAGTGTCAAACTTTCTCGGGAATGTTAGGGCAGAAAACTACAAGGAACTAGTAGAAGACATGCTGATGTAGTATCAGAAACTTGGCTGCAATATGTCTCTAAAGATCCATTTCCTTGATTCCCATCTCGATTTCTTTCCTGAAAACTGTGGTATGGTTAGTGATGAACAGGGTGAATGTTTTCACCAGGATATCGCAACGATGGAGCAGATACCAGGGAAAATGGTCCACTACAATGCTGGCTGACTACTGCTGGATACTCCCCAGAGAAGCTCCCAAACAGCTGTACAAGAGACAGGCGAAAAAATCTAAGAAGTAGTCTATGACTTGTTTTTTTTTTTTTTTTACAGGTATTAACTGAAGGCCTATTATATTTACTATTGACATGCATTTCATGATGTAAACATTAATTCTTGAAGATTACAAAAAAAACTAGAGCCATCTTTGCAATTTCACTGTCATATTCATGTTCAGCATATAAAAATTGATAAGAAATGACATTTTATTTCAGTAACATGACTTTTGTAAAAATTTGTTGACCAGGGCGCTATCAACCACCACAAGACACAAGTGAATGCTCCATAGGAAGGCGGCTATTTTGTTTTCACAGCAGATCATTACGTTTCAAAACCCATTGCCAGAGGATGTGGTCAAGGTGACCAACAATGGGATTTAAAAAACAAAATAAAACACGACTTTAAATTCCTGGAGGGAGTGCATAAAAAAATAAAGTCTCAGGTAGACTCAGGAGAGCCACTGCTCATCCCTGGAAATGAACTATAGAAAGGATCTACTTTTGAGAATTTCTAGGTACTTATGGCCTAGACTAGCCACCATCAGATACAATTCTGGGCTCCATAGATCTCTGCCTGATTCAGTGAAATGTCCTTAACACACCAGCTACAGAAACTGCTTTTATGCAACATGTTTATCCTTTTCTTTGAATGGATCATAGTAAAAGCATTTAGGTTTAGCACAAATATATTAACAGGTGAACATTCTGTGCATTTTAGAGTCCATCCTCAAGTCCTTCTAAATTCTGGCTATGCAATAAGTGACAGCTGTTCACAGCTTGCAGAAAATCTTAATGAATGCTGCTAGTACAGATGTTAAGAGAATTGTTTTTAGGTTAAGTTGTCTTAATTTGGGATACTTAGCATAGAAACAGATTAAACTCCAATTTTCAGCTGATTTGCAACATTTCCACCATTTGTTAAGCTATTTTGCTTTTATAAAGTTTTGTAATCAAAAGCTATTATAAAACAGCATATAAACTAGTTGCCAGGTGGGAGTTCCAAGAAGCTAGGACTAGCACATTTCACAGCTCATTAGCTAATACTTTGAGACTTGTGGGACAGTTACATAACAAGCAAGCCCTTTTTCTAATAAGGTCCTTATTAGATACTTTCATCTAGGTTAATATGTCTCTTCCTTCAGAGCTCCATCTTGGTCTTCTACCCCCCCCCCCCCACCCCAAATTTGATCCATCCTCTCCCTCATTTTCACACTAAAAATTCAGAGCTAAACATTGCTGGTTTCTTATACAATTTTACTCACTAGATACATTTCCTTGCCTGGAGTCTTGCTAGACCAGCCCAGACAAGTGGTTTGTCTCCCTAGCAGCAGCTAGAACACAGGGAGGCTAACTGTGCTGAACCACCATTGAGCACCCGGGGGAAAAAAGGCAGCCAATAAACCAGACCCATTTCTGGTGAAAGACTGATGGCTGCGCACTGAAGGAACCTTAGAATGGACTCCTTTTCCATTGTGATGGATGAGAAAGGTTGAACCTTGAGAAGAGCCACTGGCCTTGTGTGCCCCACTAAAGGGCCAAGGCCTTGCACAAGAGTTTGGAAAGGCAGAGGCCAACTTCTCTGGCTGGAACCACTGGAATTCCTAAGGTAGAGAGTCCCAAAACTGGTGGGTGATGAACATATAAGGAAGAATCATGCCTCCAGAAACCTCTGGTCCTAACTTTCAGGAAAGACTGAGGCTTGGACTCGGCCAAGTCCTTCACAAGTTCACTGTAACCTTGCTGAACAGCTTTCCCCTTAAACGCGAGTATGAACAACTGGAACTTAGAAGCCATGCCCAATGCCACCTTCATGCTACTATGGCAACCGCAATGCCCTTAGCTAACAGACAAGATCATACATGGTATCGGCCCAAAAAGGCCATAACTGACTCCAGCTGAGTCAGTGTCTTCCTCTGGGAGGACCCGCAACCATTGGAGAAAGGCCAATGTCATCAAGCCTCCACAAAATGCTGCCTGGAGGAAAAAAAAAAAAAAGACAGGGTTCTTGACCTCTGCCTTTAAGTAGTGTTGCCACCTTGTGATCCAACTGGCTTTAGGGTAGCTCCATCTACCAGAATGGTAGTATGTCTGGTGATGGTGGCCACATGCACACCCACTTCTGGAAAAATGCAGTCACTTATCCAAATCCTGCTGAGGGAACATAAGATATGCCATACTGGGTCAGACCAAGGTCCATCAAGCCCAGTATCCTGTTTCCAACAGTGGCCAATCTAGGTCATATATCCCTAGCAGTTTCCCCAAAAGACACAGGTTCCACAATGCTTGTACTGAGTCAAGCACTGATATCCTGGGTCCCTTCTTAATAATGGTTCATGAACCTTTCCCTCCAGGAACTTGTCCAAACCTTTTTTAAACCCAGCTACACTAACAGCCTTTACTACATCCTCCGGTAACAAATTCCAGAGTTTGATTACACGTTGAGTGAAAATATATTTTTTTATTAGTCTTAAATAGTTTACCCTGTAGCTTCATTTATTTTATTTATTTATTTTATTTAACAGTATTTCTAAACCGCCTTATCTTAATAATCAAGGTGGTATCACAGCAAACAATCAGGTAAAGTGAGTGTGTTATACATGCAGTGAGGGTTAAATTTAGTTGAGTGTGTGTTGTATTGTGTGCTAGATTGGTTTGCGCTATGTACAAGGTGGGCTATATATATTGCATGTCCCCTAGTCTTTCTATATTCTGATAACGTAAACAATCGATCTACGTTTACCCGTTCCACTCCGTTCATTAATTTATAGACTTCTATCATATCTCCCCTCAGCCGTCTCTTTTCCAGGTTAAAGAGCACTAACCTTTTTAGCCTTTCTTCATAGGAGTATCCTTCCATCCCCTTTACCATTTTGGTGACCCTTCTCTGAACCTTTTCTAATAACGCTATATCCTTTAAGATACAGCGACCAGAATTGCACACAATATTCAAGGTGTAGTCTCACCATGGAACGATAGAGGCATATCATCTTTTGTTTTATTTTCCATTCCTTTCCTTATGATACCTAGCATTCTATCTGCTCTCTTGGCCGCCGCTGCACACTGGGTCGAGGGTTTTAACATGGTATCCACAATGACGCCTAAATCTTTTTCCTGAGTGGTAGTTCCTAATGTGGAACCTTGCATCGTGTAACCATAGTTTGGGTTGTTCTTCCCTAGGGGCATAACTTTGCACTTGTCCACATTAAATTTCATCTGCCATTTTGATGCCCAGTCTTCCAATTTATCAAGATCCTCTTGCAATTTTCCACAATCCTCTTGGGATTTAACAACTTTAAATAGTTTTGTCTCATCTGCAAATTTGATAACCTCACTTGTTATTCCACTTTCCAGGTCATTTATGAATGTCAAAAAAGCAGCAGACCCAGCACAGATCCCTGGGGTACACCACTGTTCACCTTTCTCCATTGGGAAAATTGGCCATTTAGCCCTACCCTCTGCTTTCTATCTTTTAACCAGTCCCTGATCCACAGTAGTACACTGCCTCCTATCCCATGACTCTAGTTTTGCCAAAAGTCTCTGATGAGGGAACTTGTCAAAGGCTTTCTGAAAGTCCAAATGAACTATATCAACCAACTCACCTTTGTCCACTTGTTTATTCACACTTTCAAAAAAACATAACAGATTAGTAAGACAAGATCTTCCTTGTCTAAAGCCATGTTAGCTGTCTTCCATTAGGCCATGACTATCTACATGCTGAGTAATTTTATTCTTTATGATGGTTTCTTCCATTTTTCCCGGTACTGACATCAGGCTCACTGGTCTGTAGTTTCCCGGATGACCCCGGAACCCTTTTTAAAAATTGGTGTTACATTGGCGATCCTGCAGTCTTCAGGTATTAGAGATGATTTTAATGATAGTTCACAGATTACTAATAGCAGGTCTTCAATCTTGTATTTCAGTTCTTTCAAACACCCTTGGATGTATACCATCCGGCCCAGGTGATTTGCTACTCTTCCGTTTATCTAATAGTTGTAATACATCTTCCCGATGTATCGATATTTCCTTCAATTCTTCCGCACCTTTAAATACCACTTCAGTCATGGGTAACATCCCTACATCTTCCTCAGTAAAGACCGAAGCAAAGAATTCATTCAGTCTCTCCGCTATCGCCTTGTCGCCTCTTAGTGCCCCTTTAACCCCTCTATCATCTAATGGACCAAATGACTCTCTCAGGTTTTTTTTGCTACGAATGTACTTGAAAAAGTCTTTATTTTGCGTTTTTGCTTCCGCAGCAAGTTTCTTCTCAAATTCTCCCTTTGCCTGCCTTATCAATGCCTTGCACTTGACTTGCCAGTGCTTATGCTGTTTCCAGCTTTCGTCATTTGGCTCTTTTTTCCATTTCCTGAAAGATGCTTTTTTGGCAACAGCCGCCTCTCTGACCTCACCTTTAAACCATGGAATACAGCTGGAATACAGCTTAAAGCGTGGAATACAGCTGGTCTGGGCTTCCAAGATAGTATTTTTAAACACCACCCAAGCTTGATGTAAGTCTTGAACCTTTGCAAATGCTCCTTTTATTTTTTTCTTAACTATTTTCCTCATTTTGTCATAGTCTCCCTTTCGAAAGTTAAAAGGTAGTACTGTGGATTTCCTTACTATCCCTCCTCCACTAATTAAATCAAAGGCGATCACGCTATGATCACTATTGCCAAGTGGCCCCCCCAACACCCTTATCTCTTGCACTAGATCTGGTGTTCCACTAAGGACTAGATCTAATATGGCTTCCCCTCTGGTCAGTTCATGAACCAGCTGCTCCAAGAAGCAGTCATTTATTTCACCTAGGAACTTTATCTCCCTAGCATGTCCTAACGTGACACTAACCCAGTCGAGACTGGGGTAATTGAAATCACTCATTATTATTACTGCGCTTTAACTTTTGTTAGCTTCCTTGATTTCTTTGAGCAATTCATCATCCATTTGTTCATTCTGGCCAGGCGGTCGATAGTGCACCCCCACTGCCATCACCTTCCCCTTTTTATATGGGATTTCAATCCATAGAGATTCTACAGCAAATTTTGTTTCCTGCAAAACTTTAATCCTTTCTGACTCAATGCCCTCTCTAACAAAGCGCAAACCCTCCACCAATTTGATCAGCTCTATCATTACGATATAATTTGTACCCAGGCATCAGTGTCCCACTGGTTGCCCTCCTTCCACCATGTCTCTGATATTCCAATCTATCTAACCTCTCATTTAGTGCTATATATTCTAACGCTCCCATCTTATTTTTAGACTTCTAGCATTTGCATACAAGCATTTTAGAGACTATTTTATTCATATTAATTTGGCTATTGGTAGACATGGGTAATTTGGGATCTTTAAGCTCTGTCTGCTTCATACTCGAGGGCATTTGGGCTACTTTACTCTTTTTTGGAACCTCTCTGCTTTTGGTAGTATCCTTCAAGGATACATTCTTCCGAACCATCCGCTCTTGGGCGACTGTCGGCTTTCCCCTATTCTTTAGGTGCATACAATGTGCTCATAACTATGACGCCCTTCAATGGAGAGTCCAGCAAGTTCCACTCCAGATACCATGTTCTTAAGTAATCATGTGAATGTAAAGTCCACGATAGGTTTATGGTCCCCCATGCAAGATGGGTGTCTGATGTTCTTTTCCTGCAGTGGGAAGAGACAGCTGCAGGGAGGAAGCAGCCACCTGAGAAATCAAGGCTGTCAATTCATCCCTGCTAGACAGGCAGACAGACAATGAGGGAACCTGCTTGCTCTTCTTCCAGTGGAGCGAGCTTCACTGTCCTCCAACCTGGTTTCTTTCCCTGAATTGGGTTCCAAGGAAGACGACAACTGACAGTTACTTGACAGCTCCCACTGACAAGACTGTCTTCCTTTGTACAGTTTAGGCTGAGACCCAGCTGCACTTCACCGAGGAGCATGACCCTGGCTGTGCAGAAAACTAGGGAGCCTCCTGAACCAGACTTCCATTGCTCTGCCAGGAAGACCATATTTGCTGAAAAGGAATGCTGGTGAAAAGGACCCTGAAATCTGAGGCTTTACACCCCTGGCTGCTCTGTCTGTGGTAGCAGGGGGGGGGAAGAAATAAAATTGCTCAGGACTGCATGAGGTCACATCCAAGGCATAAGAACATAAGATGCATCATACTGAGTCAGACCAAGGGTCCAATCAAGCTCAATAGTAGCCATTCCAGGAATCAAGTACCTGTCAGGTTCCCAAAAGCTGTACACATTCCATGCTGCTTGTCCCAGGGATAAGCAGTGGATTTCTCCAGGAACTTGTCCAAACCCATTTTGAACCCAGCTCTATGAATTACATTCTCCAGTAATGAATTCCAGAGTTTGATTACGCATTGAGTGAAAAAATAAATTTTCCGATTAGTCTCAAATGTGCTTCATTGTGTCCCCCCTAGTCTTTCTACTTTTTTGAAGGCGTAAACAGATTTACATTTACCTGTTCCACTCCATTCATTATTTTAAAATCCTCCACAACTGTGTTACCTTGCTCCAAATCCAGATTGAAACCTACTTTATTTGCAGGATCCTCTTCCAGCAGTCCTCCTGGATCCTCTGCTCAGTGTTCACAAAAAGGGGATCCACAGGACCAGCTTGGCACTTGCCACAGACCTGACAGTGCTTCTTAGGGGCTGACATATTTTGGCCAGCTATGAGCAAGTTCCTTACAAGTTTAGGGCAGCAGCGTTACCCAGACTTACATTTGTAGACCTGCATGTGACTGTGGCAGCACAGTTCTTAATTGTGTGCAGCCTCAAGGAAGCACAAAGCATAGCAAAAAAAAAAAAAAAAGGAGTTTAGAACTTAAAAATACATTACATCTACCAGACCCAATGACAGACAACACAGAATGGAAAAGATCAGGCTTTCCCCAGTTTTGGCTGCAAGATGAAGGCACAAGTACAAAACATTGCACTTACCCCCATGGAGTTTAGGACAGAGGACAATACTGGGCTCTAGAGCACTGTTATGTGCTCAGTTCTCATTACATGCCTTCTTGCTTTTGTCTAGAGGCTGCTATGATGGGCCAGGGGGAGCTAAACTTACTTGAAGGCTGTCTGAAGACAGGGTCTCGATCTGGCACAGTCCTGGGCTCTTGACCAAACAGGATTACTGATGGTGACTGTAGCCCTTTTCCCACCACCCCCAAAACAGAAAACTTCAGCAGGATATTGTCTGATATGATCTAAAGACATCCACCTATGAACTATTGTGATACAGTGCCCCTTAGGATGGCTGCTCAAGAGCTAAACAAATCCAAAACAGATCTGTGCCAGTCCAGCATCCACCATTTGCTGGAAATAAATTGAAGTATGCCCCTAGCCGCACCAGCTCAAGTAGCAGTGATGGTATCACTGGAAGTTTCTAGTCCATCTCCACACTGGCTGGTAGGAGACCCCAACCCATTTGTCTGGACTGGCCCATCCGGTCAATCTGGAAGACAGATCACTAGCATTCATCCCATTTCTTCAGACATTCACCATCAAAGCTTCTGCCCCAATACAGCTCTCTATCTGAAATTAAAACTGGTCACCATTTGTATTTCAAAGAGAGCTGTTTTGCTTATCATAACCTCTGATCATGGGTGCCTTTAAGCTACTGTAACCTTGTCTAGCAGGCCATGAGTATGCATTGATCATTTATCTAGCATTATGTTCAGGCTGTCTTGGTCCCTGCTCTCCTTTACATTGCAATGGACAATGGGACCCACCAGCCAGTTGAGTGGTGTGGTGTTAACAAGATAATCCATCAGATCCTCCAAAGATGCCTTTATTTTGTTCAGTTGTCCTTTGCTGGTGGTGAGAAGTTGATCTGACATGTCTCTCAATGTGGTGGTAGAGTGGAAATTCTGGTAGATGTTCCCAGCCATACTGTGAACCTGGTGCACCTGGTCTTGAATGTTCTGAGGAAAATCTTGGATGCTTGATACCAGAGTAAGGCAGGTGGTCTGAAGCTGGTGAGAGAGGCCCCGGGCAATAGCTAGGATCTGCAACTCACTCTGCTTAAAAACAAAAAAAAATAAAGTTTTTGTATTTTATTCAGCTGTGTCTATATACTACTTTTCAACAGGTCAAAACGGTGTACATATAACAGGCTGGGTTGGTTACATGAAATCATAATATACAGGTGAAACTAGGTTGTATACACTAGTTGTACAGAACATTAACTTATATACATGTAGATTTAACGTATGTACAATTGGAGGGTGGCTCACAGGCGGTCACCTAAGTCGTCACATTGTCTTCAATAGTGGGGGGGGGGGGGGAGCATGGTATTATTTGGGGGGGGGGGGAAAGGAGGGCAATTGAGATTGGGTGAGAGAATATGCAGTGAGGCCAAAGTGTTCGGTGACTAGATGGGTCTTCAGGTGTTTTTCGGAAGGTGTGGGTTTTCATGACATTTCTGATTTTATTGGGGAGAGAGTTCCAGATTGTTGGTGCGTAGAGTTCAAAGGATCTTGAACATGCTTGCTGGTTGCTCTGTTTTTGTAATGGGGGATGACTAGGGTATACTTTGTGGATTGTCTTCTGGCTCTGTTGGAGTAAGGTTTGTAGGTGGTAAAAGGTATGGCAATGGATAGTCTTGTAGATTAAATATTGGACCAGTGTATGTTTTACATACATAAGGTTTTCATACTTACTACTCAACTGTTTACTAATTAATGGTTATAAATTCAATGGAACTATGTTTAGTTATTATTGTTATGTCATAAAAGCGTTAAATCTCAAGTAAAAAATCTGTATATATTTAGTTTAATAGGTATTCAAAGTTTGTTGATTTTGACGGTACTGGTGCCTCAACATAAAAAAAAAACAAAAAATAGTAAGTAGCTTATAATTCTTTAATAGCTACTATTGTGCAAATAATGGTGTTTGTAGACTTTAGAAAATAGGTTTAGATAACTAAGCTAATTAGCGTCAGTGTTATTGGTGCGTATGTCAGCCTTGTATGTTTTTCATATGCTGGGCTAATGTGGTGCTGAGACTAATTTATGTCACGTGTGCTGTTCTAAGTGTTTCAATGGCACAATATCAACATACTATTTGATTCTTGTCCCTCAAAGCAGCAAGAAATGGTTCTGGAAGACAGTGACACAGAAGTTGAAAATGTGGTCCTACTTCCTCCTAAAAATAAGGGTAATATAACAGATGAAGAAGGAATTACTATGCCTTCAAGGTTCCTGTGGAAGTTGAAGTGGATTATAAAGCCAATGATTCTACAACAGATGAGAGACAGCAAACCGAGAAGCTTTGTTACCAAGTTGCATCAAAAGAAGAAATTGGACACTCGCAATTGGCAAGAGAGGAAGTTTCGATCAGCCAATTGAAAAATGCCCTGTAACACAATTTGATGAAAGTTTGGCAGGAAAACTTCATTTGAACTGTTTAATATCTTCTACACAGATGAAATGAACAAACATTTGGTAGATCAGAGTTTGGTCTATGCCAGGCAGGAAAACGATCACGCATTTCATGTGACTGAAGAAGAAATGGCTAGATTTACAGGAATCCATCTGCTGAGTGGATACCATACTCTACCACGTCAGCGCTTGTTTTGGAGCCAGGATGAAGATGTCTTTCAGCTTGTTTCAAACACAATGACAAGAAACAAATTTGAGGGAGTCAAGAGGAATTCACATTTGGCAAACAATGAGAATTTAGATCCAAGAGACAAGGCAGCTAAAAGACAGACCTTTGACATGTTGAACAGCAGTTTGAAGTATTCAAGGAAGATCTAAGTGTTGATGAACAAATATTACCATATTTTGGCTAACAGTGCCAAAATGTTTATGCAAAATAAGCCTGTAAAGTTTGGATACAAATTTTGGGCCCTGGCATCATCGACTGATTTCCATTCCACATTTTACTCTACACTGGAAAAGATTAAACAACCGAAGGCGATACTCTTGGAAGTCATGTTGTCAAACAACTGCTTTCTGTTACTCAAGAACCAGCATGCCACTGTTTGATAACTTTCGTTCCTTTAGTTCTTCAAGTAATTCTATGGAAGTGAAGAAGTTTTGAGCAACTGGAACCATTTGAGAAAACCAACTTTGAGATTGCACTATTATGCAAGCTGCACGCATTTGTAGGGAAGTGACGTGCATACTACTATCGCGGCAATGGAAATGTTACTGTGACCCTATGGAAGGATGACAAGCCTATTCTATGTTGCTTCCAATTTTGTTGGCGTTACTCCAGTTGTACCAAAGCGACGGTACTCTCGTGTTGATAAAAAACAAACATTCAGGTCGACTGTCCAAAAATGATTGACCTTTACAACAAGAAAATGGGGGGGGGGTGTGATATTCTTGCCAGATTTCTGAGTGAATACCGCCCATCAATGCGTGGTAAGAAGTGGTGGTTTTGCTTCTACACTCATGCAATCAATATCTGTGCTGTAGCAGCTTGGAGGGTGCACACTGAAACAGGTGGGGAGATGGATCAATGGGAATTTCTTCGCTACATTGTTTGCACATTGTTGCAAGCCAGATTTTGTAACGCACCAATTCTGCCAAGACAAGTCCTTCTGAGGTGAGATGACTGTGTAGATCATGTCCTAACAAAGGCTGCATCTCAAGGTCGATGCAAGTTGATGGGCTACAGAACACACACTTGGTACCAGTGTGCTAAGTGCCATCAGCGACTGCATCAGAAGTGTTTTAACATGTATCATATTCCGTCAGAATAGACTGTTGACAAACTGTATCATAATAAAGTGTTTTAAATGAAAATGGCAATTTCAATAGTATCATACAGTATGTCTATGTCAATGAATATTGGAACTGAAGCACAACATACTATATTGGACCAGTGTATGAAAAACACACACTATATGAAACTTCTCTTTTCTGCAAAGTTTTAATATTTTTTTTGTTATTGCCTGTGTTTCATAGTTGGAGTGTAACAAATCTAAAAAATTATCCAGAACAGAGAAAGAATAAGCGAGCTGTCCAATTTAACATGATGTTCTATTTGATGCAGCTGTTTAATGGGAGCCAGCGTAGCTGTTTTAGGATGGGTGTAATGCTGTTGTGTTTTGATGCTCCTTGTAAGATTCATGCTGTTGTATGAAGGGCTGTGCATAGGGATATCAAGGTGGATTGTGATAGACCTTGATAGACAGATACAATAGTATGTTTGCGAGGGTTATTGCCTGAAGCACTGAATGGAAGTCTGGTGGTTCCCAGATTGGGCAAAGTCCTTATGGTTTACTGCTCTGATGGTGTTCTTCACTTGTAGTTTGAAGGTGAGGTGTTCACCCAGGATAATTCAGAGGTATTTCACTTCTGATTGAGCTTTCACTTGAGTGTCATTTAGTGTTATGGAGGTTGTGGGGTGAGAATGTGATGTGTCTGGTAGTAAATAATGCTCGTCTCTTATAGCATTATAAATTGTGTAAATTGATGATTTGAACATCTACCTCCAGCCACTGTGCACAAAGGAGTAAAGATGGGGTGAAGACTCACAGTACTCTTTACATTTGGGGGTAGGGAGTATGTGTGACAGCTGCTATCTTTACTTGCTGTTGTCTGCTGCTCAGGAAGGCTTGAAAAATTTTTAGTAGTGTCTTGGATTCCAGTGGCTTGTAATCATTGGAGTATGGTGTGGTTGACTGCATCAAATGTGGCTGATATCTCCAAGAACAATGTGATTCAAGTTGGTTATAAGCATCTCAAGGTCAATGAAGTCTGTGTGTAGTTGGGGGGAGAGTGGTGCCGATGAAGTCTTTGTTGAATTGCTTGAAAATCGCCTCTTGGTCTGTTGTGGGGTTGAATGAGGCATTGAGTGGAAGAGCAGCTTATTAGGACTATGATTTGACCATGGTATTGGGCGGGTTTGGAGAGAGTGTGGGTGTTGTGTGGATTGTTTGGTTGCTGATGGAGATTAGGTTGAATGTGTTGCCTGTGTCATGTGTGGATGTTGGAATAATCTGTGAGAAATCCATGGTCATCATGGCTTTGAGGAAAGTGACAGTATGTTTGGGTTGGATAAAGGGAGGTTGAAGTCATCTAGTAAGAGAGGGTCCTTATTTGATTTGGTGTTTGGGCATAGTTTCCAGAAGGTTTGAGAGGTCTGTGGCCGAGATGGACAAAGATCTATAGGTTAGACATTGTAAGTTGTTTGTTATGGTGAAAGCTTGTTTCACCTGTGCTCTACAGCTTGTTTATGAAGTGGAGGTATGATTTGGTTAGCATGAGTGCCCCTCCTCCTCTTCTTTGTGATCATGGAGAGTGAAAGGTTGTATCAGTGTGGTGTGAGCATGTTCATCAGTACTGTGTGTTTGAGAGCCAGGATTCAGTTATGCAGAGAAGGCCCAGGTCATGGGCAGTGATGAGGTCTGATTGGGATTTTGTTTTTATTTATTTATTTTAAACAGAGCATGTGTTGAGTGCACATTGTAGCAAGTATGTGGTTGTGAGTTGTGGTTGTTCTTGTGTGTTCAGTTCTGACTGTTGTGTTTATGAGGTGCTGCATGTTCTGTTGCCTGGTGTGTCAGTGGGGGCTGCTTGTGAGGCTGCAAGTATGAGCCCTGCATCTTAGGTATTGGTTTGCAGGGAATATGCAGGAGTGGGAGGTGGAGGCTAGCAGCAGGAGTGTGAGTAGAGAGTATAAGGTTGCACAGAGACTGAGCATAGTTTGGTATGTCCAAATGTATGTGCTGCTGGGTGCTCCTTTCCTGAAGTGTCTTGAATGCCTGGCTTGGAGTTATTCAGAGATGGCTGGGTGGTTGTTTACTTGGGTGAAGTGTTTGTGCTTTGTGGTGCGGCCTTGTGGTCCTTCCTGTTTGGTCTCTGCTTTGGACCATGCTGAAGGCCCACAAAGGGCTCTTTGACAAGGGCCCCAACTGCAGGGGGGAGGGGGGAGGAAATAGTAATTAGATCTTACCTGCTAATTAGTGTTCCTGAAGGAACGACAGTCCAGTCCCTTTACTACTGGGTTGCGCAACCCTTCCAGCAGCTTGGAGGCTGAGCCCAACCTTTTTGGGGATGGAGCGGTATAAATACCACAGGGACCACCCCCCAACTCCAGTATTCGAATGAAAAAGCAGATATAACCAACTATTGTACACAACCTACCTAACAAAACATTTTAAGAAATATAAAGCACTCATTTATTTAAAGAATGAAAGTTTTTTGGGGTTTTTTTTGGATATCATAGGAAAAGATATGAGGAATGGCAACGGGCGGAGTGGGTTTGCCCGAGCTTGCCGCCGCGGGTCTGCGCTCGTTCAGATGGTCTGCGTCCGTTCCGTAGGTCTGCGTTCATTCCGATGCCTTCCTAGAATCAATAGATTTTAACTTTAGCCGGAATCGGGAGGGATCAGGGACTGGACTGTCGTTCCTTCAGGAACACTAATTAGCAGGTAAGATCTAATTACTATTTCCTTATCGTCACTCCAGTCCAGTCCCTTTACTACTGGGATGTACCCGAGCAGTTCAACCCTGGGTGGGGTCCGGCATACCGGAATGAAGAACCGCCAGGCCAAAACGAGCGTCCGCCGCACTCTGAATGTCTAACCTGTAATGCTTGGTGAAGGTATGGAGAGAGGACCAAGTCGCCGCCCTACATATGTCTAGGGGAGGAACCAGACTGAATTCCGCCCAAGAGGTAGCCTGCGCCCTAGTAGAATGTGCCCGCAGGCCCACGGGAACTTGCTTCCCCTTCAGGATATAGGCGGAGGCTATTGCCTCCATGATCCATCTAGAGATGGAGGCCTTGGCCGCCGCCTCCCCTTTGTGTGGGCCCCCGAACTGAATGGTCGGTCGGACTTTCGGAAGGGCGCTGTGCGAGAGAGGTATCGCTTCAGGGTTCTCCGGATGTCTAGGAGTCGAAGCTTGCTATCCCTGGCTTCCAACCCTTCTTTGGCGAAGGCCGGGAGGGTCACTGTCTGGTTCATATGAAAGGGAGATATAACTTTAGGCAATAAGGAGGGAACCGTGCGCAGAACTACTTTGTCCTTGAGAAATGACAGAAAAGGCGGCTGAGCGGACAGCGCTTGTAGTTCCGAGATCCTCCTGGCCGAACAGATGGCGATTAGGAAGACAGTCTTCAGGGTTAAATCTTTTAGGGAGGCCTCCTTTAATGGTTCGAAGGGCTTCCTGATCAAGGCATTTAGCATCAGGTTAAGATCCCAAGGGGGGATGATGGACCTCCGTTGCGGACGTAGGCGTCTCACTGCCCTTAGGAACCTTGAGACATCCGCGTGGGCCCCTAGGGGTTTGCCACGGACCTTGCCTCTGTAGCAAGCGATGGCCGCGAGCTGGACCCTTAAGGAGCTGTGAGCCAGACCCTTGTCCAACCCTGCCTGCAAGAATTCCAGGACCTCCGGGACAGAGGCCGAGAGTGGCTTCTTTTGGTGCTCCGCGCACCAGGATTCGAAGATGCGCCAAACTCGTACGTAAGATAGGCAGGTCGAGCGCTTCTTGGCTTGTAGCAGAGTTGAGACTACTGCACCTGAGTAACCTCGTTTCAGGAGCCGGGCCCTTTCAATAGCCAAGCCGTAAGCGAGAACCGATCCACGTGTGGCATCAGCACCGGACCTTGACTTAGCAGATCCCTCTTGCAAGGGAGCCGCCAAGGATGGTCGGCGATCATCCTCACCAGATCCGCGTACCAGGGTCGGCGAGGCCAATCCGGGGCTATGAGGATTACCAATCCTTGGTGTGCCTCTATCCGCTGGAGGACCTTTCCGATGAGAGCCCAAGGGGGGAATACATAGAGGAGGCCCTCCGAAGGCCACTTTTGGGAGAGGGCATCCAGGCCCTCTGACATTCTTTCCTTCCGCCGACTGAAGAATCTGTCCACCTTGGCTGACAAGAAGCGTGCCATGAGGTCCATGACTGGGACTCCCCAGCGAGCTACTATTTGGCTGAAGGTCTCCTGTTCCAGTTCCCACTCTCCGTGGTCTATCTTGCACCTGCTGAGGAAGTCGGCTGTGACGTTGTCCGCGCCCGCCAGGTGTTGAGCTGAAAGTGCCTGCAGATGGGCTTCCGCCCACTGGAAGAGGGTGTCCGCCTCCTTCTCGAGGCCGTGGCTGCTGGTGCCTCCCTGGTGGTTGATGTAGGCCACCGCGGTGACATTGTCGGAGAGGACGCGAATTGCTCGTCCCTGTACCAAGGCTTCGATAGCCTTGAGTGCTAGGGTGATGGCCCGCAATTCCAGTCTGTTGATGGGCCATTGCGATTCCAACGGTGTCCAGCGCCCCTGGACAAAACGGTCTCCGCAGTGTGCTCCCCAGCCTGATAGGCTGGCATCCGTCGTCAATAGTATCCACTGAGGGGGTTCTAGAGGCATCCCGCGATCCAGGTTCCTTGGGCATCTCCACCAGTGGAGTGCCTGTTTGGTCCGCGGAGCGCAAGGTAACTGCAGAGAGAGGGGATGATGCTGGGGCGACCACCGCCGCAACAGGGACCGTTGCAATGGTCGCATGTGGGCCCTGGCCCATGGTACTACCTCTATTGCCGCCGCCATTGTTCCCAGAAGCTGAAGATAATGCCATGCCGAGGGGCTTCTTCTGGCCAGAAACTGAGAGACTAGAAGTCTTAGATCCCTTGACCTTGTTCGTGACAAGAACACTCTGCCGCTGTTGGTGTCGAATCTTGCCCCGAGGTACTCGAGTTCCTGGGAGGGAGTCAGTCTGCTCTTTGCTCGGTCTAGGACCTGGATCACTCTGGCCGTTGCCGAGAGGCTTTCTTCTTCGGACTTTGCCCGGATCAGCCAATTGTCTAAGTAAGGGTGAACTAATATTCCCTCCTTCCGAAGGAAGGCCGCTACAACCACCATTACCTTGGTAAATGTTCTGGGAGCCGTAGCTAGGCCGAAGGGTAGGGCCTGGAATTGAAAGTGGCCTCCTGGGACGGCGAATCTCAGGAACTGTTGGTGAGACTTCCTGACCGGGATATGCAAGTAGGCTTCTGTCAAATCGAGGGATGTTAGGAACTCCCCTTCCCTGACGGCTGCTATGACAGAACGTAGAGTCTCCATCCGGAAGTGCGGCACTCTGAGGCAGCGATTGACCTGTTTTAGATCCAGGATCGGTCGCAAGGAGCCTTCCTTCTTTGGCACCACGAAATAGATCGAGTACCGACCTGAGCCGCGCTGGCTTGGCGGCACGGGGATCACGGCTCCGAGCGCTCTTAGGCGTGCGAGAGTTTCCTCTACTGCCGCCCTTTTTGCAGCGGATCCGCAGGGGGATCGGACAAAGGCCGGGGGTATTTGTTCTGCGAATTCGAGGGCATAGCCTTCTCTGATTACCTCTAGGACCCATTGATCGGACGTGACACGGGACCAGGCGGGAAGAAAGAGCGTCAAGCGACCGCCTATCAGGCGCCTTCCCTCCTGGACCCCCGTCATCTCATTGTTGTTTTCTGGAGCCCGAGAAGGAGGAAGAGGCTGCGCCAAAGCCTCTGCCAGCTCCCCGGAACCCCCTGAAACCTTGACCCTTTGAGGGAAAACGGCCCTTGGAAAAGGGGGCTGGCCTAGTTGGGCAAAACCTCCGGGAGTCCCTAGGCTGGGTACGCACTGGGGGAAGGGAGCGGCCCTGTTTTTGTCTGTCTTCCGGAAGCCTGCCTCCCTTCGACTCCCCCAGGTCCTTGACTAACTTCTCTAAATCTTCACCGAATAACAGCTTCCCCTTAAAAGGAAGTCGGCTCAGGCGCGACTTAGAGGAGGCATCCGCTGCCCAATTTCTTAGCCAAAGATACCGCCTAGCCGCCACCACCGAGGCCATGTTCTTGGCCAAACTTCTGATGAGGTCATACTGACTATCCGCTAAATAGGCTGCTCCGGATTCCACCCTAGCCGAGTTGGCCTGTGTTTCGGCCGATGATCCCTCTGTTGTCTGGATCTGTTGAGCCCACCTTAAACAGGCCCGAGCCACCCAAGCTCCTGACACAGAGGCCTGCAAGGCGAGAGCGCTTATATCAAAGGCTTGTTTCAGGAGCGTATCCACCTTCCTGTCTTGAGCATCTCTTAAGGCCGTGGCGCCTTCCACTGGGATAGTGGTCTTTTTGGTGACTGCTGATACCGCTGCATCCACCCTGGGGGACTTCAGCAGTTCTTTGTCTGACTCTGGAAGAGGGTAGAGGCGAGCAATGGTTCGTACCCCTCTCAAGTTTGATTCTGGTTGATCCCACTCCTCCTGTATCATCTGACGTACCACCCTGTGGACAGGGAAAACTTTCTGGGACCTTCTGATGGCCTGAATTAAGGGATCTTCTAGTGCCTCGTCATCTGCCGGGGAGTCAGAGGCTACGTTGAGGGCTTTTAGGGACTCACTGATTAAGGAAGGGAGCTCTTCTCGGCGAAAAACTAACAATGTGAGAATGGTCCTCCTCTGGGATCTCTCCTTCTTCCAGCTCCTCCTCCTCGTCCTCCAGCTCCCTTTCCGAGCCCTCTTCCTCTGGGGTGCCCTGAGAAAGGGGTGGGAGGATCTCTTCGCTCATTAGTCTGGTATGCTTGGAGGGTACCCCTGAATCCTGACCGCTCGCTCTCCTAGGTCTGGTTGGTCTGGTTTCTGCTGTGGGAGCTGTATCGCCTGGTCCAAGTCCCTGCTTGCGCATGCAGTATGCTTGGTGTAGCAATAGGATAAAGTCAGGGGAGAAGAGATCTCCGACCCCCCCATCAGCCGTGGAACGGGACGGAGGGGGTGCGAGAACCTCTGAGTTAGCCGTCGGGGGTAATTGGACCGCCACCTCCGCTTCCAGGGGGTCCCCGGGCATTTGAGGTCCCTGGGTCATGGGCAAGCTGAGTTCTTGCTCTACGGAGGTGGAGACTGCTGCACAAGCTCTACAGATGCCTGTCTCTGAGGATGTGCCCCTCCGTGTGCCACAGGATGGGCACTTTGACTTAGTAGCCATGCTTTCCAGGAGGCTCAATGGGGCGGAGCGTAAGTGACCCGGTCTAACCAATGCGCTGCAGGAGGGAGACCCCACAAATCAACCCAAATCCCAATAATATGTGCAAAAAAGAAATGTTGTTGCAGGTCAGCTCTCCCAGCGATGTCCCCTCCCCCAAGTAATGTCAGCGTTTTCGCGGGCAATGGGATGGCCTTGGAGCTGCAGGAAAGGCAGGCTCACCGTAAATAAATTAAAAGTAAAAGTAATTAAGGCAAAATAAAGTAAAATTAATTTAAACATTACATAATGAAATGCTGCCGATCCAGGCTAATACTTGCAGTTTGTAGTCTGTTCTGCAAGCAGGACCCGCTCCGCGATTCCTCTCCGTCGGCTCAACACGTGTTAGGCCTCAGCCACGTGGAGTCCGGAACGGAGGATCGCGCGTCTGCCCACTGCCTGAGTTCCGGCCTTTACCGCTGCGAAGAGAGGGGCGGGCTCCGCGTCGCCACCGCTGCAGACGCCGCCGCTTATGAGCCCTCCGAAACTGTCGGTC
This sequence comes from Ichthyophis bannanicus, assembly GCA_033557465.1. NCBI lineage: Eukaryota > Metazoa > Chordata > Amphibia > Gymnophiona > Ichthyophiidae > Ichthyophis > Ichthyophis bannanicus. Next base: position 339,315,077 of record CM066035.1, read on the forward strand.
TTTTTGATTCGGGGCTCCGAGAAGCTCGGCCACACCCCGCTGCACCGGGGGGAAGGGGGGGGGGGATGAGTAGGTTCCCCTCGCGTCGCTGCCTCCAGCGCTCAGCCGCCTCGGGGGCTTCGGCGCGAGGCAGGATAGTTCCTGGAAATGAAGAAATGACTCCAGCACAGAAGGTAAGGAGAGCCTTCTTCCCCCTGCAGCAGGCAGCTCAGGCAAGTCCTCCGGTCTCCAACCCAGCCCGGCAGGGGGGGGGGGGGGGGGGGGGGGGGGGGGGGAGAGAGAATGCAGGAAAAATTAAAGGTACAGGAATCAAATAAAATGAAACAATTTCCTTAAGCAAAATAAAGAAGACAAAAAACTAACTAAGATAAATTAGCTAACTTAGGATAAGGCAGGACTCCAGTAAGCCCTAGGCTTACGGAACCCTCCAGCTGCTTGGAGGCTGAGAATACTGGAGTTGGGGGGTGGTCCCAGTGGTATTTATACCGCTCCATCCCCAAAAAGGTTGGGCTCAGCCTCCAAGCTGCTGGAAGGGTTGCGCAACCCAGTAGTAAAGGGACTGGACTGGAGTGACGATAAGGAACAGCCGTATGTGTATGAGGCCTCCAGAGAGGTGGCGCTTACTAGCATCCATGGGGCCTGCTGGTGAAGGCTGGCTGGATCGGGTGCAGAGGGTATGAGTAGAGTCATTGTGTTGTGCATGTGCATGTGCTTAAAGGTCTCATGGATGTAGGTTGATGAGGCCTTCAGAGAAGCAGAGCTTACCAGCATCCATGGGGCAGACTTGTCTTTAGAAATAGGTGTACACAAACTAACTTCTGTTCATCAGATCTAACTCCCAGTATTAAAAACAAACGGTTACGTATCAGCTTGTTATAGGTTTCATATGCATTTTTGTACTTACAAGGATATGCAATTATAATATTAAACTACCAGATCTAGATTAGTTCATGAGTCTCTAGTGGTCTTTACATAGGAAATACAGCACAGATGCCAATCCTGCCCCAATTTTTTCTGCTTTAGAAATTTTACCCTTGACAAAGCTACAGTTGTGGTCAACATTATTGGCACCCTTGCATTATAGGTATGTTGTGTACAATAACTCGAGAAACAATTGGAAAAATGCCAGCTATGTGCCACAATAATTTAATAGTATGTTCAAAGGTATACAAAAAAAAGATCTGTGCAACTCAGACACAGTAATTTGAGGGGGGGAAAAAAACCCAAAACAAAATATGACCTGGACAAGATTAATGGCACCCTTCACTAATATTTAGTTGCACAGCCCTTGGTAGTGATAACCACCTCCAAACGTTTCTTGTAGCCATCTATAAGTTTCCTATATCTGTCTACCGTTTCTCCCACTCAACTGTGATTTCTTCCAGCTCATGAAATGTTTCCAGGATTCCCTTTACCAATGGGGAATCTCAGCTCTCTCCAATGCTTCGATTAGACTAAGATCAGAACTCATTGCTGGTCACTTTAAAACAGCTCTTTTGTTCCTTTTTAACCATTCTTTTGTGCTTTTGGATGTATGTTTAGGGCCACTATCTTGCTGGAGGACCCATGACCTTCGACACAGGCCTAGCTTTCTGGCACTAGGTAGCACATTTCACTCCAAAATACCTTGGTAGTACCGTCTTCACGATTCCTTTAATATATTCCAGGCCTCCAGTTCTTGAGGCAACAAAACAGCCCCACAACACTATGGGACCTTCACCATATTTAAACTATAGGAAGGGGTTGTTTTTTTTTCTCTTTTCTTATAAGCATCATTTTTGCCTGTAAATGTATGGCTGGTTTGCATTGCCAGAGCCCATGTTTGGTTTCATGTCCACGGAACATTTTACCAAAAGGGTTGTTGTTTCTAAAGGTGGATTTGGGCAAAGATCAGGCATGCTTTATTTAGGTCCATCTTTGAGCAGTGGTCCTCCTTGTGCAGCTTCCCCTCATGTATTCAGACTTTAAAATGAGAACCAAAAACAGGCTAAAGGAAGAGCAACTGCAAGAGCTCAGAAATTCCCTGCAGATGGACAGGAGGTACTGATGTTAAGACAGCATTGTCCTTGGCTGTGTGGCTGAATGTGGTTTGAGATCTAAAGCCTGTGATCTCTTCCATGGGAAGGGGGAAGCATACTGACACTCAACATTTCTTAAACAGTGAGAGAAAAAGAATGGTGTACATGGAGGTTGCTTTAAAAAGGAGATGTATCATAAAAGACCATTACTGACTAATGTCAATGAATACATCAAGAAACTGCATATAAGTGAATATATCCAGCCACATACTTCAAAATACCTGTTTTCAAGCTTTTTACTATTATAGCCACCCTATAACAAGCCAAATGTCACCTTTGTAACTTATATTCAGCAAAAAAAGTTAGTAATAAAGCTGAGCAGCCAAATATAGCAAATTAAAAATAGGAAAAAGTTCAGGCTTTGGCAGTCTATTCATTAAGTTGGCAATTAGTGCCAGTATCAGCTAGTAAAAAATAGATAACATTTTAGCCCAAGGTAAGGTATTCTGACATTCTTCAGGATTTCTGCTGGACTTCTAATACACTAGTGACAGATAACTAGTAGCACAAGGCAGAACATAAAAACCCTGCACCCCTTGTCCTGATATCTAAAGTTAAACAAAACCATTTGCTTTATTTGGCAACTTTAATAGACATGTAATACTAAAGTGACATAGTGACACAGTACAAGTTAGTCAAGCACTCTAATTTGTCAGTTGAGTGGCATGTGATTAAATGGTTTATCTTTCCAAATTTCAGTCATGAATAGCCTTTTGGAGATCACACTGTACTACAATGAAGGCCATTTTATGTGACTAGCCCACTGAAATGTGGTTAAGTCACTAGGGGCTGGGAACTCTCGCCTGTGCAGAAGCCAAATATCCACAATGACTGAGATGCATTTCATTCACTTCCTCTACTGTGAGGAGGAAAATTGGGCATATTCTGGATATCCAACATGGCAATCTAGCTGGTTTTGACCCACAAAGTGTGGGAACCACCATCTTAGAACTATTCACCTCTGTCCGGGTAGCTTCTTCTCGATCTTGTTCTGGGTTTCTCTTCCATTCCACCCAGGACTGGTATAGCCTCTCCTGGGCATTATACAATTTCTGATTGGCATTTGACATATTCTTATGAGCATAATCTAACTAAAAATACAGATCAGAAGAGAAGAAAATACCTTTATTAAATTTAAAATTCAACATTTGTGCAAAAACTAGTTTTGGCAGCTTAGATCACTCCGAGCACTGGATTTGTTCAGATAAAAGCACTCCCATTTGCAGATCTTCCAGTAAAAGAAGATACAAGATTCTATTCATCACTCCACCCAATCCCACGGCGTAACAGATTCTATGAGGGCATCAAGAATTGGAAGCCTTAACCCCTTGGTACTGTTTTAGAGCCAGCATCATACCCAAGCCCAGCCATCCAAATCCAGGTGAATGAACACATTTGTACCTCAGGCATTAAATGGTGCTCCAAAATATTTGTGGTTTTGGAAGGCACCTAGTTACTACAGGCCTTCACATAACTGAAGTTAAGTATTAAACAAATGAGATAGCCTTAATACATGCTTACCAAATCAATGGTGTGGTGGATATGGGATATGGCCTCCTGGCTCCTACACTTAGCATCTTTGACCCTTGTCAAGGCCTGCTCATAAGCTCGCATACGGATCTTGGAAGACAGAGATCCAAGTCTAATATAATAGCTTGGCTTCTGGGTTCCAATTTCAAATCCTTCAACTTTGACAGCTTCTTTAGCTAGGAAAAAAAAAATCATACCATTTGTTTCATCTTCAGAAAGGGAGTAAATCTTAGTTTCAATCCCAAGATTTAGTGGCAATATTCAACTGCCACTAGTCCAAGTCAAAGCTTACAACCCATTAGATATAGCTACAATATAAAACAAAAGCTAAGGCCATGATATTGCTATTTAACTACATGGATAACATTCTAAAAAGTTCAAATACATAACAGAAGAACCAGACTATAGTAAATAAAACACACTTCTGAACTTGGCCATAGCGTCTACACTCTTCAGCTTAATGCCAAAATTTGTAGGATTTTGACGTCTTAAAGTCATTTATTTATTTATTTAACATTTCTTATATACCGCCTTTCATGATATCAAGGCGGTTTACATTGAACAAACTGAAATTACATTGAACAGGGCATTATAACTTGGAGATAACTATTTTACAGGGAACATGGGCAATGGAGGGTTAAGTGGCTTGCCCAAGGCCACAAGGAGCACCTGTGGGACTAGAAACCCCAGTCCTTCCGGCACAAGGTTGCTGTCCTCTAGTGGGATTTGAACCCCCGACCTTCCGGCCTGAGGTACATTGCCCCAACCACTAGGCCACTCCTCCATGTGATTATAGTTTTCTTACCTAGCTCCTCTTCACTCTGAGGAAGATACTGATCCACAAGAGCCTCAGATGTGGTCAGTGCTGCATCTACCCCAGTGCTCACCATCTGCACCATGCGGCTTCCCAGAACCATGTTCATGCTGCCACTCACAACCGTCTTGGTCATTTCCACGCTCCCCTGCACAGCTCCCTTGGTCTTGTCCATCACTCCAGTGATTGTATAGGCAACAGCATCCTTGGCATTTATTGCCGTGACTGCAACAGCATCTTTTGCCCCAACCACCATGTCAGTGGCATTGGCAACAAGCTAGACAAGGAAATAGGCACATGCTACCTCAGAAAGTTCATAGATTAGCGAGAGTTCATCGATCCAAAAATTGGAGCCATAATCTGATTACTACCTTGCCTAAAGATAGAGACGGATGTTTATTTACTTTCATTTTAATATTTGGCTCACATCTTTTCAGTAGAGGTTCAAGGCAAGTTAATGACTGCACCTTAGTGTATTTCCTGGCCCCAGAAGGCTTATAACCCAATTTTGTACCTGATGCAATTGAGGGTTAGTGATTTGCCAAGGGGGGGTGGGGGGCATGTCTGTGGATGTGAACCCTGCTTTTTCCAAAAATATCACTTACCAATAAGTCACACATGAACCAGAGTGCACCTTATTTTGAAGCTGGCAGGCACCACATGCACAAGAGCAAGTTGAGCTGATCTGTGCCGCATACACATTGCCCCTCTCAACAATGAGAGGAAAGTGGACTTCTGATTTTTTTTCAGGTCTTAAGATTTGCATGCTCCAAGAATTAGATCTAGCTCACCTTATCGGTTGGTTGATAGAGGATGGGCAACTTCTCTTCAATTCTGTCCAGTCCAAGGCAGGCATAGTTATTGGCAAATGCAACTGAAAACAGATTTTAAAAAAATGATATGTGCCAAGTGTCAGAATTGTATAAGCAATGTTAAGCATCCTGAGTTATATATGGATGGTCTCCAAGCTATGGTCCAGTAGGAGTTAAGTTCTTTCTACTAGAGATTTTTCAGCTCAGATACAAGACTGGTAAAGCACTGATGAAACAGGAGGGAAACTGGTACATATCAGAGTAAGTGAAAGGCTTGGAGAGGATTAGAGAGACTGTTGGGCAAAAATGTTAGCGCATCGTGCACTGCATCAGAATATAAAAGCATAGTCACTTAGAGAAAGCCAAGTAATGGAAAATAAGATTACATCTCTGATCAACTAATGGAATTAATAGAAGGTGGATTAGATTCAGCAGCAGTATAACATTCAGGGAAAAAAGTGAGGGTACAGAGCTTCCAATGCAGCTAGATATAGAGTCTTACAATGAATTTTATAAAACATGGAAATAGATCTTTTGGCACTAGGGGTTGCAAGGGTGGGGCAACAGAAGAGAAAGGAATGGTACAACAGGGTTTAAAATTTCCACAAATATAACTACTAAGGGGTGATTCTATAATGAGGTGGAGTGAGGCGGCTGCTTCATGCAGAAACGTTTTAGCAAAAAATACCCCCAAAACAGCCAAGTGGCCATCACCTCACTATGCCTTCTATTGTACAAAAATAAATAAATACATGACTAGCTGCTGTCGTTGCCACTTCCACTTCTCCCAGCAGTGGCAGAATCATCGTCTTCTCTCCAGATCAAGGGGAGAGGAGGAAGGGGAGAAAGCCGGTTTTTACAACTCTGCACGCTTTTAAGTCCCTGCTAGTTCCAACCCCCTCCCTCCCCGACACAAACGGTATTAGAAGAGGTGGGACCCATCAGGGTCTTGCAAGCATGCCAAAATTACAAGAGCCAGCACCTTTGCTTTCAAAATTGATGGATCACCACTGCTGCTTGTCCGGCTCAGAGGACAAACAGCAGTGATAAGCCATCAAACTTTGAAATCAAAGGCACTGGCTCTTGCGATTCCGGCAGGCTCTATTTCTCTGGGCCACAGTTACAGCTTGCACAGTCCCTACCTGTAAGACATACTGCTCCCGCATGCAAAAGGGTGTAAGAGGCAAGGATTGCAGCACAGAGAAGTAGCACCTGCCCATGGGATCAGCATATCCTGAAGGCAGAGACTATGCAAAGCCAACTGTGTCCTGCCACTCTGGGCTTGGATCACAGCCTGCACAGCCTCTGTTTGTGGGACATGCTGCTCTGCAAGCAGGCTTTGCCTTTTGTACATACATTGTGAGGGGCACTGGGAAGGGGGCAGTGGACGTGAATGGGCGTAAGGAAAAGCAAGGAGGGGTGATGTTGGCAGAGGGTTATAGGGAGACTACGGGAAAATGCTGTACACTGGGTAATAGGGAGAGAAGGGTATGGAGATGGGGTAGATGCTGGCTGCAGAGAGACAGACATGGATAGAGAACAAATGGCTGGGTAATAATGGACCAGGGAAGAAAGGCTGGGGACTAGAATGACTGATGTAAATGCTGAAAAGTGGTACGTAGATGGTGTAAAAAGAAGGTGATTGAGAACTGGATAGTAAGGAGAAGTGAAAGCTGGCTGGAAAGAGATATAAATGGAACAAAGGCGGAAGGGAAAAAAAAACCCCTCCACAATATCCAAGATGGAAGGAAGTGAAGAAAACACAAGGAGACAAAAAATGTCAGATGAACTACAGACAATAGAAAGCTAAGACAGAGGAAAGGAGGAACCTCAGATCGGGACCAACATGGTCAGAATAAAACTGTCAGACAACAAAATATAGGCAGTGGAGGGTTACGTGAATTGCCCAAGGTCACAAGGAGTGCTAGTGTGAATCAAACCCTGGTCCCTAAGCCAGTGCCTTATTCAGGAGAATGTGTGCTAGTGAAATGGCAAGAATCCGTTTTTTTTGTTTTGTTTTGTTTTTTTAAAATTGAGATCTGTGGGTGAATGTTCTAGTTCTGTTGTGCACCCATTGTTGAGGGAAGGGGTTCTGGTGAAAGCAAAATATATGTTCAAAAAAAAAAAGCAAGAACCATACAGTTTAACACAAAATAAAATGAGTTATATTTTGGTGTTATAAACTGCACTGTGGTTCTCGCTTTAGTTCCTTGGTGTATGAACATCTTATTTCCTCCACATTATCTAACTGGCCTTTTGATTTGGTTCAATCCCTGACTGGAGTTCTGAAGAAGCCTCTCCATGGCTTGTGGGGAGCACCATCTCATCCCTTGGCTCAGACAGCAGATTGCCTCGAACTGCCCCCATAAAAACTGTATCAAGCATACTAGTGCCACAAATATTTAGCATTTCTAATCAGGTTAATTCCATATACAACAGTGGATAAGAGTCATGGAAGAGTGAAGGGGTTGCTTCATGAGTGGATACCAAATGATTGAGTTGTTAGGCTAACAGCATGAACATTAACTGCCTTTTCCTTGACTACTACTTATCCCAAATCTCTTGTGTACTCAGAAAAGTACTTTCAGAGCACATACTCCAGCCGTAATTTGAGGGTCAAGCTGATCTTGTGTCAAGTATTTATGAGCAGATAAAACACTCTTAAGAGCTGAAATTAGAACTAGTTCTGTTAAGGTACTACAAGTCTTCATCACAACTACCCAGGCATTCCTCCCCCTTTTGTTTTTTTAATTATAAAATGGTCCTCTCAGATTGCCATTGCAACAACATTCCTGAGCCTGGGAGACCTGCACTGAGGCTTCTACTACAACCCTGCCTCACAGGCTCTTAAGCTCTCTGAACAAGCATGTAGCATGCCTGTTGGTGATGCTGCCCTCCAGGCAGAGTTGGCTTGCCCAGCATTTTTTTTTGTTTTGCAGAATTTTACTCCTAGGCATGCGCTGGCTGTGTCTCCTTAAGTATAACCTCTCCTCTCTCTCCTTTTTGTCTTGTCTTTCCATTGCCAGTGTGTTGCTAGAGTTCCTCTTTCCCAGAGAGAGGAGAAAGGGAAATAAAGGAAATATTGCATGGTCTCTCCGTGCACTCTTTTATATTTCTACCTCCACAGACATATTGGGGGGGGGGGGGGGGAGAAACAGCAGTACCTCACTAAAAACTTCACACTACTCTGGGTCAAGACCAGGTATATAGACAAGAGGACCTTGATAAACTGGAAGACTAGACATCCAAATGGCAGATGAAACTTAAATGTGGACAAGTGCACACAGTTATGCACCTAGGAAAGAACACAAACTACGGTTACACGATGCAAGGTTCCACATTAGGAACCTCTACACAGGAAGAGGATTCAGACGGACATTGCAGATAATGCATCGAAACCCTCCACCCACAGTTTGCCCATTCCGCAGTGTGCAGCAGAAGCCAAGAAAGCAAACAATGCTAGTATCATAAGGAAAGGAATGGAGAATAGAACGAAGGATATTATGCCTCTATTGTTCCAAGGTGTGACCACACCTTGAAAATAGTGTGAAATTCCAGTTGCTGTATCTTAAAAAGGATATAGCGGAATTTGAAAAAAGTACAGAGAAGAGCCACCACAAAATGATAAAGGGGATGGAAGGATACCCCTATGAGGAAAGGCTTAAAAAGGTTGGGGCTCTTCAACTTACGGTAGAGGTCTATCATTAATGGAGTAGAATGGATAAATGTAGATTGGTCATTTACTCCATTAAAAAGCAGAGAGACTAAGGGACATGCAATGAAAAACAATGAAGCCCATTTAAGAGTGGAAACACTACTCGCCACCCTAACCAACACCTTAAACAGAGGGATAGACAATATTGAAAATGGGTTTGCATTTATTTTCCTTGACATTGCTGCTGCATTCGATTCTGTCAATCATAATCAGCTCCTTATTTGTCTCCATGAGAAGGGAATCCAGGGCATGGCTTGGGATTGGTGTAAATCCTACCTAGCGGACCGATGGCAACAGGTACGGATGGGATCCAACACATCCGAACCATTTCAGCAACATCAGGGGGTACCCCAAGGCTCCTCTGTCCACGCTACTCTAACATTTACATGCAGCCTATATGCAAAATCATCCGCTCATTCGAAATCTCCAGCCTGATCTACACAGATGATGTCCTGCTGTTTGCACCAAAGTCATGCACCCCGACTTTACTGCTCTAGTGGAATGCTTTAATGCAATCACCGACTAGCTTCAAGCCCAGAACCTCCGCATAAATTTCAAGAAAACTGAGGTCCTGTTTATCACAAAGAACAAAAACTTTTCTCCTCCCGCGACTTTAAAGGTGAGAGACACAGAGCTCCCAAGTAAACCTGCGATATGCTACCTCAGCGATACGCTTGACCAACGCCTCGACTTCAAAATGCACATAAACACCACCAGGACTATATACAATAAAATCAAGACACTAAGGCACCTAAGACCTATGTTGGCTCCTGATGATTTCCAAACAATATTCCAGGCGCTGGTAACACCACATTTTGACTATGCGAACGTCATTTTGCATGGCCTCCCCAAGAGCACCCTCAACCCGTTACAACTTGCGATGAACACTGCTGCCCACGTTCTCTGTGGAGTATCCAGAAGAAACCACAACACTCCCATCCTTAAGGACCTTCACTGGCTACCGATAAACTGCAGGCTCACATACAAGGCACTACTCCTCACCTTCAAAGCCATCAACAAGATATCCCCCTCATCCCTCACGGTCCTCCTTACCCCCACCCCAACAACAGGTCGAGGACGACAATAACCACCAACACACTGATTATCCCCATGGAATCTACAAAATGTACGCAAGCAACTAGGAATAGAGCCTTCGTTTTCTATGCCCCAAAGTGCTGGAACAATCTCCCACCTAGTATCAGATCGATTAGAGACAATTCAGGAAAGCCCTCAAGCATCACCTATTCCTTCTACACTTCTCGCAACCAAAACGACACTTCTCCACCTCCCACACCCCAATCCACTCAAGCAGCGCCCAACACATCAAAAACAAACTAGGACAAACCTACTCTCAGACCTATCCATTGGATGTTCAATAATATCAATCTAAGGTGTATATAACAGATCGGTGATAGTAATACTATGAATACTACAAATACCTAAACTGTAACAATGAATATGTGTTGATATATATGCTATAACGCTTACTGTAAACAACCGATAAGATCCAGTCCTAACCACGAGGATTGGGTCTAACATCTAACATGTAAATAGTCACCTCGCCACATCTTTTGATGGTCTAATGTAAATCGTCCACCCAGTAAATAGTTCACCCAGTTACAACTCCAAGTTACCGCTCCTGTTCAATGTAAGCATAAGGTAGTTCTGCCTTGACTGTTCGAGAATTGTTAATTGTAAACCGCACTGATAATAAAGAGCGCAGTATAGAAAAGATTTTAGATAAATAAATAAATGAGAAACTATGGCATTCGATACCAGAGGATGTATAAAAGCAGTTAGTGCAACTAGTTTAAAAAAAAAAAAAAAAAAAAAAAAAAAAAAGGAGGTTTGGGAGAGTTGTGCTGGGAGAAGGAGCTGCTGCCTAAAGCATGTCTTTTGCTGTCTAAAGCAGGCAGCTGGAGGATCCCGCCGGACCAGCAATGCGGTGTCAGGCCCTGACGTCATCGTGGGTGCCTTAAATTGCAGCCTGCTCGCGGTTGCGTTCTGAAGGGGCGTGTTTTAAAGGGGCTTGATACATCCCTTGTGCCCCTTTGGCGCACAAGGAGCAGTGGAGCAGGTTTCCTGGAATGGGCAAACGTAAAGAGAGATCTTTAAATGTGAGTACTGTGAATCCCTCTAAATCCGTTAAAGTTATTGGTCCAGTGGATAAGCATGTGGTCTCTTTGGGCGAGATGGAGGCGATTCCTGCTGTTGCCACCAGGTTCCTGCTTCCATCAGATAGCTCCTCGTCCTTGAGGGTTTCTAACTATGCCCCGCCTGCTGGCAATATTGGTATGGGCCCAGTGACTTCTTCCCCCTTGTTGGAGGAGCAGTCTCGACTTCAGGATTTACCATCTGTGCCGGTTCCCCCTATGAAACTGTCAGATATCGTGGTGGTACTCTTGCCACGTATTCTGCAAGTTCCGGGGGACCTTGTCAGGGCCCAACAGGATGTTGTATCTGCAGTACCTGTGGACATGCAAAATATCTCATTATCTGATGTTTGGCAAATTCTCTCTCGGATTGAAGTTTAACTTCCGTGATTTCTCAATTCTCAGATTTTTCTAAAGACACTGCGGCTAAATTAGCTCAACATGATCTTCAGATAGTGGCATTAGATAAGTGTCAGAAGTTGGATGCACAATGTGTTGCTTTACAGAATACTATGTCGTTTATTAAGGATAGTCTTATCTTACATATCCAGCAACCCCATCCACCATACACCTTTCCGGGAAATAGTAACTAGCAAAACACTGTCTTATGCGAATTTTGCAGATAACTGTATATAGCTGTAGATAGTTTCACCCAGTTGAATCCCAAGTTGTATTGTCCCGTTCCACTGTAAGTGCTTAACAGAGCACCTGTTACGCACAAAGTATGTTATAATGTAAACCGCACTGATTTTAAATAGTGCGGTATATAAAAGCAATAAATAAAGAATTACTTGAAAATCGTTTGAGGGCTACGAAATAGTAATTAGATCTTACCTGCTAATTAGTGTTCCTGAAGGAACGACAGTCCAGTCCCTTTACTTCTGGGTTACGCAACCCTTCCAGCAGCTTGGAGGCTGAGCCCAACCTTTTTGGAGGTGGAGCGGTATAAATACCCCTGGGACCACCCACCAACTCCAGTATTCGAATGAAAAAGCAGACTTAACGAACATCCATCAAAAACCTTAAAATGTCATACACTAACCTAAATCAATAACTCAATACTCAGGACAAGAGATTATATATATTATATATATTATATATAATCTCTTGTCCTGAGTATTGAGTTATTGATTTAGGTTAGTGTATGACATTTTAAGGTTTTTGATGGATGTTCGTTAAGTCTGCTTTTTCATTCGAATACTGGAGTTGGTGGGTGGTCCCAGGGGTATATATATATATTTTATTTTATTTTTTGGAAAGTGTAGGAGAAGGAGAGGAGGAACGGCAACGGACGGGGGAGGTGGCTGCTTCTATCCCGTTCGGGCCTGCCCCGCACTCCCTCCCGCCGACCCAGCTCCGCGCTCGGGCCAGCGCTCCACCATGAACGTGATGTCTTGCCAGTTTCCGGAACCGGGTGGGATCAGGGACTGGACTGTCGTTCCTTCAGGAACACTAATTAGCAGGTAAGATCTAATTACTATTTCCTTATCGTCACTCCAGTCCAGTCCCTTTACTTCTGGGATGTGCCAGAGCAGTTCAACCCTGGGTGGGTTCCGGCAAACCGGTCCGAAGAACCGCTATCCCGAACCGAGCATCCGCAGTGCTCTGCACGTCCAACCTATAGTGTTTGGTGAAGGTATGCAGCGAGGACCACGTCGCTGCTCTGCAAATATCCAGCGGAGGGACAAGACTGAATTCTGCCCAGGAGGTCGCCTGTGCCCGAGTGGAGTGAGCCCTTAGACCCACTGGGACCTGTTTCCCCTTGAGAATGTAGGCGGAGGCAATAGCCTCTCGGATCCACCTGGAGATCGAGGCCTTTGCCGCCGCCTCCCCTTTGTGTGGACCTCCGAACTGAATGAACAGGCGGTCGGACTTCCGGAATGGTGCTGTGCGAGCCAGGTACCGTTTCAAGACTCTCTGGACATCTAGCAGGCGCAGCTTGTTATGCCTTCCCTCCTGCCCCTTGGCCGCGAAGGCCGGCAGGGTGACTGTCTGGTTCACATGAAAAGGAGAGATAACCTTGGGTAAGAAGGACGGCACTGTGCGCATGACCACCTTGTCCTTTAGGAAGGTCAGGAAAGGAGGCTGGGCGGAGAGCGCCTGGAGCTCCGAAACCCTCCTGGCCGAGCAGATCGCTACCAGGAAAACTGTCTTTAGGGTCAAATCCTTTAAGGAAGCTCTCTTCACTGGCTCAAAGGGCTCCCCGACCATGGCATTCAGCACTAGGTTAAGGTCCCAAGGTGGGACGACCACCCTCCGCTGAGGGCGTAGCCGGCTAACTGCCCTCAGGAACCTGGATACGTCCGGGTGCTCCCCTAAGGGTTTGCCCCGGACCTTGCCTCTATAGCAAGCGATCGCCGCTAGCTGGACCCGTAGGGAGCTGTGCGCCAGGCCCTTCTCAAAACCTGCTTGTAAGAATTCCAGGACCTCTGGGACAGAGGCCGAGAGAGGTTTCCGTCGATGCTCTGCACACCAGGCTTCGAAAATGCGCCAGACCCTTACATAGGATAAAACAGGTCGATCGCTTCTTCGCCTTCAGCAGCGTTGAGATCACTGCTCCTGAGTAGCCTCGTTTTAGGAACCGCGCCCTCTCAATAGCCAGGCCGTAAGCGAGAATCGATCCACGTGAGGCATGCGGACCGGACCCTGCCTCAGAAGGTCCCTTTTGCAAGGGAGCCGCCACGGGGAGTCGGCGATCAACCTCACCAGATCCGCATACCAGGGGCGGCGAGGCCAATCTGGGGCTATGAGGACTACCAACCCCTGGTGAGACTCCACCCGCTGCAGCACCTTTCCGATCAGAGCCCACGGAGGGAACACATATAGTAGCCCTTTGTGAGGCCACCTTTGAGACAGGGCATCCAAGCCCTCGGACATTCTTTCCTTCCTTCGGCTGAAGAACCTGTCTACTTTGGTTGTAGAGAACCGCGCCATGAGGTCCATGACTGGGAGCCCCCAGCGGGCCACTATCTGTTCGAAGATCTCCTGATCTAGTTCCCACTCCCCGTGGTCTATCTTGCATCTGCTGAGGAAGTCGGCCGTGACGTTGTCTTCACCCGCCACGTGCTGAGCTGAAAGGGCTAGGAGATTGTGCTCCACCCACCGGAAGAGGGCGTCTGCTTCCTTCTCCAGGACAGGGCTGCTGGTGCCCCCCTGGTGGTTGATGTAGGCCACCGCCGTGACGTTGTCGGAGAGGATGCGAATAGCTTTTCCTCGAACTAAGGCCGAGAACGCCTTGAGCGCCAGCGTGACGGCCCTCAGTTCCAGTCTGTTGATGGGCCACTGAGTCTCCAATGGTGTCCAGCGGCCCTGGACGAACTGGTCCTCGCAGTGTGCTCCCCAGCCTGACAGGCTGGCGTCCGTTGTCAATAGTAACCACAGATGAGGTTCTCGGGGCATCCCGCGGTCCAAATTGTTTGGACACCGCCACCAGAGAAGGGACTGTTTGGTTCTCGGGGCGCAAGGTAACTGCATTGCCAGAGGATGATGCCGAGGAGACCATCGACGTAACAGTGCCCGCTGTAGCGGACGCATGTGTGCCCTGGCCCATGGGACTACCTCTATCGCCGCCGCCATAGTTCCCAGAAGCTGAAGATAATGCCAAGCCGAGGGACTTCGCCTGCCGAGAAACTGCGTGACTAGACGCCTCAGCTCTCTTGATCTTGATTGTGACAGGAAGACCTTGCCCCTGAGAGTGTGGAATCTTGCCCCGAGGTACTCTAGGTCTTGTGAGGGAGTCATCCTGCTCTTCAGTCGATTGATGACCCACACCAATTCTTCTAGAACCTGAACCACTCTGGCCGTTGCCGCATGACTCTCCTCTTGTGACTTTGCTCGGATCAGCCAGTCGTCCAAGTAGGGGTGCACTAATATTCCCTCCTTCCGAAGGAAGGCCGCCACTACCACCATTACCTTGGTGAATGTCCTGGGGGCCGTAGCTAGGCCGAAGGGAAGGGCCTGGAACTGAAAGTGGCCTCTTGGCACTGCGAATCTCAGGAATTGTTGATGGGACTTCCTGACGGGGATATGAAGGTAGGCCTCTCAAGTCGAGGGACGTTAGGAACTCCCCTCCCCTTACGGCCGCTATGACTGAGCGTAGGGTTTCCATCTGGAAGTGTGGTACCCTGAGGCAACGGTTGACCTGCTTTAGATCCAGGATCGGTCGGAAGGATTCTTCCTTTTTTGGCACTACGAAGTAAATCGAGTATCGACCAGAGCCGCACTGGTCTGGTGGTACTGGGACCACCGCCCCTAGAGCTATTAGTCGAGCAAGAGTTGCCTCTATTGCCGCCCCCTTTGCTGGGGAACCGCAGGGAGACTGAACAAACGCTGGAGGAATTTGTTTTGAAAATGCGAGAGCATAGCCTTCTTTGATTACCTCTAGGACCCATTGATCGGACGTGACTCGGGACCAGGCGGGAAGAACAGCCTCAGGCGACCGCCTAGTGGCTGTCCTTCCTCCTGGACCCCCGGCATCTCATTGTTGTTTTCTGGGTCCCGAGAAGGAGGAGGAGGCCCCAAAACCCCGTCCTGCTCCCCGAAAACCTCTGAAGGCTTGTCCCTTCGAGGGAAAACGGCCCCTGGGAAAGGGGCCTGACCTGGCTGGACGAAATCTCCGCGAGTCCCTAGGTTGGGAGCGCACCGGGACTGGAGGGTGCCCTTGTCTTGGTCTATCTTCCGGGAGCCTGCCTCCCTTTGACTCACCCAGGTCCTTAACTAGCTTCTCCAAATCCTCTCCAAATAAGAGTTTCCCCTTAAAGGGGAGTCGGCTCAAGCGTGACTTCGAGGACGCATCCGCTGCCCAATTTCGTAGCCACAGGTACCGTCTAGCTGCCACGACCGAGGCCATGTTCTTGGCTAGGCTTCTGATGAGGTCATAGTGACTGTCCGCCAAGTAGGCCGCTCCGGACTCCACCTTAGCCGAGTTGGTCTGTAACTCGCCCGTTGAGCCCTCTGACTGGAGCTGTTGGGCCCACCTTAAACAGGCCCGGGCCACCCAAGCTCCCGACACGGAGGCCTGCAAGGCGATGGCGCTTACATCAAAGGCTTGTTTCAGGAGCGTATCCAACTTCCTGTCTTGCGCGTCCTTTAGGGCCGAACTGCCCTCCACTGGTATCGTGGTCTTCTTGGTAACTGCTGATACCGCTGCATCTACTCTGGGAGATTTTAGCAGCTCTTTATCTGCCTCTGGGATCGGGTATAAACGAGACATGGTCTTGACTCCCCTTAAGCTTGATTCAGGCTGGTCCCATTCTTCCTGGATCATCTGGCGCACGACCCTGTGGATAGGGAAGACCCTTTGGGATTTCCTGAAGGCCTGGATTAAGGGGTCCTCCAACGCTTCTTCCTGCGAGGGCGTGTCTGAGACCACATTGAGGGCCTTTAGGGACTCATTAATTAGCGCCGGGAGCTCCTCACGGCGAAAGACCCTGACTACCCGTGACTGATCTTCTTCCGGCTCCTCTTCATCCTCTTCCAAGTCCTTAAATGAGCTATCCTCCTCCGGAGTACCCTGGGATAGGGATGCTAGGAGCTCTTCGCCGCCCAGACGTGGGCGCTTAGCAGGGATACCGGCGTCCTGAATGGTAGCCCCGGGGGCACTAGCTGATTTGTCCTCTGCTGGCGGGACAGCCTCTTCTGCCCCCCGGCCCTGCTTACGTAGGCAGTAGGCCTTATGGAGTAAGAGGATGAAGTCAGGAGAGAAAAATTCTCCGGGCCCCCCAGCACTGGCGTGGGAGGAGGGTAAAGGTTGAGGAGGCATAGGAAGGTCCGCCGGAGCGGAGATAGGGAGCTGGGACTCCTTCTCCTTCCAGAGGATTGCCTGATCCCTGGGAGGGCTGCGACATGGCCAGGCTAATCTCCTGTTCCACTGATGCAGCCTCCGCAGCACAGCTCCTGCAGATTCCTGAATCTGCGGAGGTGCCCCTGCGCGTCCCACAGGAAGGACACCGCGGCTTGGATGCCATGGAGAGGGTAGGGAGAGAGCCGGGGCTTCTCTTGTGCGCCGCCAAACCAAGGAAGTATATAAACTCCCCGATAAAGAAAATAGCTCGTAAAGCTTTCCTAATATGGAACCAGGCTAGAGAATCCGAAATTAAACAGCTTAAAATGAAAATAAATTACAATTAAAATTAAAATTGGCTTCAGTGAGAAGAATATGTGCCAAAAATTATGCACAAGTAAACCCCCCTGCCAACATAAACTGTGTACTTGCTGTTAGAAGTTCTTCCGATGCTGTGCAGAGGGCCGAGTCAGCAATCTCGGGCCGTAGGCTCCACACGTGGTAGGCCTCAACCACGTGGAGCTCGACCCGGGGAAAGCCCTACTGTGCCTTTGCAGAGCTGGGAGAGGAGAGCCAGGGCCGGGAACACCCTCCGGCGCTAGGAGCGGCTTCCTCCTGCTGTCGCTAAACGATCTCCGCGGGCCCGCTGCGATCGCGGCTCCGGGGCTCAACTCCGCGTCCCTTCGGGCAGGAGCGGGACGAACGGAGGAGGCTAGGCGCGGCGTGCCTCCAGCGCTCAGCCACCGGGGGGCTTCGGCGCGAGGCAGAACAGCAGCACAGGACTCCGAGGAAATGCGGGGTAAGCCCGGAGTAGCAGCGAGAGGATCCTGACTTGTCCTCCTCGCTGCTGCCGGTGAAACTCTCCTTCGACGTCCGTCCCCGGAGGGGGGGGGGGGGGGAGGCAGGGGAAAATTTAAAGATATAGAGACCAAATAAATTCAAAACTCTAACGGGATTAAAGCTAGAGTTAACCCTAAATTCTATTAAGATTAAAATTAAAGTTAAAGTAAAATTCAAGGAAAGGGGGACTCCAGTAAGCCCTAGGCTTACGGAACCCTCCAGCTGCTTGGAGGCTGAGAATACTGGAGTTGGTGGGTGGTCCCAGGGATATTTATACCGCTCCACCTCCAAAAAGGTTGGGCTCAGCCTCCAAGCTGCTGGAAGGGTTGCGTAACCCAGAAGTAAAGGGACTGGACTGGAGTGACGATAAGGAATATTAGATGTTTGAATTTTCCCCGTACTCGTTTATCATCTCCACAGATTCTCTTTGATAGATATCTGTCTGAAATTTTGGGGTATCAAGACATTATAAAACCTGTTATAAATAAGTTGTATTTGACTCAGTTGGTGGCAGCTCCTGGCGGGTCTATGCAGGGAGCTGGTGCTCTCTCTTTAGATTCATTAGATGTATCTGAATTTATTGAATCATCGCATGATGTGATTGCTACTAGGTCTACTCTTCTTGTGTCCTTTAATTCTGAGGTTGATAAAAACACAGTTATGCGTTTGTATTTTCAAAATAAGAATGCCGATTTCTGTGGGGGGAAAGTTAACATGTTCCCTGATGTTTCCAGGCAACCTCAGCTTAGATGCAAGGCTTTTCTTGCTTTAAAGCCTCGTGTCCTGGCTGCTGGAGCTACTTTTTTCCTTAAGTTTCCCTGTAAATGCCTGGTCACATTAGGGGGAACTAAATATGTTTTTTCCGAGGTATTTTCTTTGGAAAATTAGGAATCAGGGTTCACAGGGATAAGGCTGGGTTTTTTTCTTTGACTTTGTTTGCTAGCATGTCAGAAAGAGTTTTTGTATTTTAGGACATCAACTCCTCTCCAAGAATATATGTTTGCAATACTTTTATTCTTTGGATAGCTGTATATGCTGTTATTTGGAAGCTCCCCTGGATGTGGACTATTGCATTCTTTGTTTTTCTTTAAATATATATTGTTTTGGAAATGTATTAATACAAATATTAAAAGAAAAAAAAAAGTTTGGACAGGTCCTTAAGCCATTATTAAAGAGGACCTGTGAAATCCACTGCTTACCCTGGTACAAGCATTGTGGAGCCTATGTACCTTTTTGGAAACCTGCCAGGTACTTGTGGCCTGAATTGACCATTGTTAGAAATTGGATACTGGGCTTAATGAACCTTGATCTGACCCAGTATGGCATTTATATTCTTATGAAAATACTAAATGGTGACAAGTGTTTGGCCACCTGGGTGATTTGAACATATGGCAGCACCTCAGAGGAACTGGGCAGCCATACACCAGGACTCCAAGACATCACCACCTCACTGGATAGTTTCACCCCTAAAGCATGCAACTCAAGAAAGCAGCACACAAGCTCTGGCAAAAGCCAGACAGTAGATCAACTGCAGGCATTAGTTGGAAATGATCCGGAGGACCACAACAGGGACAAAACCTGCTGGTGCATGGGCTATGGCAAGTCAAAGGATCCTCAACTGCATGCTTCCTGAAAAGCTAATAGCTTGGAAACGCCTGGAAACACCTGTACCTCTACCCCCCCCCCCTTCTAAACACTAGGCAGATATATCCTCCTCAGGAGATAGAAGGATCCCCCCCCCAACCCAAAGGGAACAAGTTCAAATAAATCTCATATCTCCTACAGAAATTTGCTGCCATTGGGTGAAGAGCTGGTTGAGCCAGTCTTAGGCACCTCTGCACAAACCATGAACTAGGAATCCAAGATCTTCAATGGGTTTGGCCACCTTCTTTCCTTAGGATCCCAGTCAACTCTACAGTTGCCAGTACACCAAGGAAACTCCTAGTGCTCCCAGTACATCAGCTTGGCAAGTGGAAATCCCCTCTCCACCACTCCCATCTCATTTCAAATGGGTCCCAAGGACCTTGAACTGAAAGTACAAAGTTTGACTGGGAGCAGGACTTTTCAGCTTCAACTGCCCCACTACTCTGATCTTGGAAGCAGCCTTGGAGACCCAGAACAGCTAGACCTGACAGCAGATATCCACAGGCAAGAACCACAAATATCTAGACAGTAGGCAGGAAGGTCGACCAAGGAGTGATAACTATGAAGATCTCAGCCCATCAAATGCAGATGCTTTGATCTGCTGTAGCAGAATGGAGTGATATCTATTATGCAGTTCAAGTATTCTACTCCAGTTTTCCCTCATTCCCAGAAGTAGGGTAGGCTTTGACCTAGCCTCAATTTCAGGGGCTTCACTTGGTATATTTGTCAAGAGAAAAATTCAAGACTATTATCCTGGCTTTGATCTTCCCTCTCTCTTACCCTGAACTGACAAATCCCTTGACAGGCCTACCACTACAACCTGTACATCCTGAACACTGGCATTTTTCTGTATTTCACCTTCATGAATTGCCACCATCTGTATTAGATAGTTGCATTCAGCCTCTCCTCCTCCTCCTCTATGGGTGTTCCACAAAATGCTTGGCAGTGGTGACTTTCTACAGAAAAAAAAAAAAAAAAAAAAAAAAAAAAAAAGAGGGGGTTCTTAGTGTATCCTTCTACTCAACAGCTGACTAAGGGCCTTAATCCATCGAGCATGGATCTCACTTTAGGGGAGACTATTCATATCCTGCAAAATCTAGGGCTTTGTCGTCAATATACCAAAATTCAGTTTCAATCCATCACAATGCATCCTTTATGTAGGTGCTTTACTGGACACCGTAGTAGCAAAAGCCCTTCTGCCAGTGGAAAGGCTACAGACCCTCATATTCCTGGGTGCTAGAATGTTTAGCAGTAACTGTTTCAGCCTACATCATCTTAAAATTACAGGGGGCTCATGGCAGCTAATGTTATAGGGGTCCTCTTTACAAGATGGCACATTGTATCCTGTAGTGGCACCTCAAGCTTTAATGGAAACCATGCCCAGTCACTTGGCCAGGAGCACTGCACTTTAAAGGAGCAGAGTCTTTTGGCAAAATTGCCACTATCAGCAGGTGCCCTTTCCAAGTCACAACCCCAGGTTTGGCTTACGATCAATATATCAGACAAGTGGACGGTATATATGGGCAATATCTACAAGCAAGGGGTTTGGTTAAGACAAGAGAAAAATGTCTACATCAACCTATGGCACTTTGGGCGATTCTGCATAACCTTCAGACACTCAGGACTTCTCAAAAGGGAAGACCGTTGTCATTCGTACAGCCAGGTAAAGCACAGTTACTTACCTGTAACAGGTGATCTCTGGGAACAGCAGGAATTAGTCCTCACATATGGGTACGTCGGTACCGACGGAGCCCGTGCGGGAAAGCTCCCCAGCTTCTTAGAATAGAAGCTTTTGGGACCTCCCACTGCACATGCGCACTGCCTTCCCGCCTTCCTGAACAGCTCTCCTCAGTTTCGAGTTTATAGCTGAGTCAACAGAGAGAGGACAGGAAGATAGATAGATAAAAGATACAACTCCTAGGGGAGGTGGGTGGGTTGTGAGGACTAATTCCTGCTGTTCCCAGAGATCACCTGTTACAGGTAAGTAACTGTGCTATCTCCAGGAACAAGCAGGAATAAGTCCTCACATATGGGGACTCCCTAGCTTAGATGCATGGGATCCCCTGTAAAGGTTCGCCATCTTCGTATGGATCTCAGGCATCCATTTTGGGAAGGTGGGCAGGAGTTGTTTAGGAATGGAACAGGTGCTTGAGGACAGCCTGGCCAAACAAGGCATCCCGGCGGGAGTCCTTGTCCAAACAGTAATGGGCTGTGAAGGTATGAACCGAGGCCCAGGTAGCGGCTCGACAGATCTGATCTATGGAAACAGAGTGCAGATGAGCCATAGAAGTTGCCATGGCCCTCACATTGTGAGCAGTGACATGGCCTTCCAGAGAAATGTTTTTGCTCTGGTAAGCAAAAGAAATACACTGAGCAATCCAATTGGAAAGTGTACGCTTGGAGACTGGAAGTCCCAAATGGGAAGGATCAAAGGCCACAAAAAGTTGAGAAGACTTTCGATGTGGCTGAGTCCTATTAAGGTAAAAAGCGAGAGCTCTTTTACAATCCAGAGTATGAAGGTTCCTCTCTGCATTGGATGCATGAGGAGCTGGAAAAAAGACAGGTAGATATACCTCTTGATTAAGATGAAAAGGCGAGACCACTTTAGGCATAAAGTGGGGATTCGTCCTAAGGACCACCTTATCATGATGAAATCTTGTGTAAGGTGGATTAGCCACTAAAGCCTGCAGCTCACTGATGCGGCGAGCCGAAGTGACTGCAATGAGGAAGATGACCTTCCAGGAAAGAAATTTCAAGGAGGTGGAAAACATTGGCTCAAAAGGTGGCTTCATAAGTTGACCGAGCACTAGATTCAAATCCCATGCGACCGGGGGTGGTCTGATGGGAGGTTTAGTGAGAGTCAGGCCTCTCATGAATCTTGCAACAAGAGGATGAGAGGAGATAGGTTGTCCATTTATATGTTGCAAGGATGCTGCAATAGCACTTAAATGGACTCTTACCGAATTCGTCTTGAGGCCTGCATTGGATAGATGCAGGAGATAATCAAGAAGAGAATTCAAAGGAAGTGCCAGAGGGTCAAGACCCTGCTGAGCACACCAAATGGAAAAACGTTTCCATTTGAAAGCATAGGAACGCCTGGTAGAGGGTTTCCTAGAGGCAGAAAGGATATCTTTCACTGGTTGGGAAAGATGAAAGTCTTGAAGGCTTAAGCCTTCAGTAACCAAGCACTGAGGTGAAGGGATTTGGGGTTTGGGTGCCACAAAGTCCCCTCCTCCTGAGACAGGAGGTCTGGCGCAGCTCCCAGATCCAAGTAGGATCCCTGGGAGAGCTGTAGAAGTAGAGGGAACCACACTTGGCGTGGCCAGCGTGGAGCTATGAGGATCATAGTTCCATGATCCTCCTGGAGTTTGAACAGAGTCTTGGGAATCAAAGGAATGGGTGGAAAGGCATATAGGAATGCCTGACTCCAATTCAGGAGAAAGGCGTCCGTAGCCTGAGCTCCCTGACACGGAGTTCTGGAACAGAACCGGGGAAGTTTGGCATTCCACGGACTTGCAAAGAGGTCTATGTCCGGGGTCCCCCATTCCTGAAAGATTCGGTTTATTTGGTCCAAATGTAGGGACCATTCGTGTGGCAGCAGAACTCGACTGAGCCTGTCTGCCCGAGAGTTTTGAACTCCTGGGAGATACACTGCTAGCAGGTGAATCTGATGCTCTCTGGCGAAGGCCCATAGTCTTAGAGCTTCGTTGCAAAGCGACAGAGAGCCCGTCCCTCCTTGTTTGTTTATGTAAAACATGGCCACCTGATTGTCCGTCTGAACTAGGACAGTGAGGTTGGCTAGGAGGGAGTGGAAGACCTTGAGGGCAAGGTAAATTGCTCGCAGTTCCAGAAGATTGATATGAAGGGTGGTCTCCTGTAGAGACCAAGTGCCCTGAGTGGAGAGAGTTTGCAGATGGGCTCCCCACCCTGTTTGGGAGGCATCTGTTGTGAGGGTTGCTTGGGGTAGCAATGGTTGAAATGGAGCCCCCAACAACAGATTCTTGGTGGAAGTCCACCAGTGGAGGGACCAAAACAGACGATCGGAGGTTTGTATTTGGTCTGAGAGCGCTCCTGACGCCTGAGTCCACTGAGTGGCCAGGGTCCATTGAGCTGCTCTCATATGAAGACGAGCATAGGGCACCACATGCACTGTGGAGGCCATATGACCCAGTAGGCGTAGCATTTCCCTGGCTGTCAAGTGAGTGCTGGACTGAGCTTGGGAGGCCAAACTCAGGAGGCGCTGGCCTCGAACATGTGGAAGGTAGGCCCTTGCAGTGATGGTGTCCAACTGGGCCCCTATGAATTCTAGAGATTGAGTAGGGATGAGTTGGGACTTGGGAAGGTTTACTACCAGTCCCAGATACTGCAAAAGGCTCCTTGTGTGGTCCAGGGAAATCTGGGCCTGTGACTGAGTTGGAGCTCGGATGAGCCAGTCGTCCAGATATGGGAAGACAAAGATTCCCATGCCTCTTAGAAATGCGGCTACGACTGCCATGCATTTTGTGAATACTCTTGGAGCAGAGGCTAGACCGAAGGGGAGTACTCTGTATTGGAAATGTTTTCCCTGAAACAGAAAGCGAAGATACTTTCTGTGGGATGGATGGATGAGTATATGTGTATACGCATCCTGTAGGTCTAGAGAACAAAGCCAGTCCTGACCCTGGAGGTAAGGAAGGAGAATGCCGAGAGACAGCATTTTGAATTTCTCCTTGAAGAGAAATTTGTTCAATTCTCTCAGATCTAGGATTGGTCTGAATCCCCCTGTCTTCTTTGGAATGAGAAAATAAGGGGAGTAGAAACCGGACCCTTGTTGAGGAAGAGGAACCTCTTCTATGGCCCCTTGGGCAAGAAGAGAGGAAACCTCTTGACCCAACAGGGTTAGGAGAGATGGGGGAGAATTGAATGGTCTCACCATATGATGGGGAGGAAGGCTGGAGAAATGAAGTTTGTAACCCTCTCGAATGATAGAGAGGGTCCATTGTTCTGTTGTGATTTGTTCCCATCTGGGAGCAAAGTGAACCAACCTTCTGGGTATGGTGAGAGGTTCTGGTTGTGTTAGAACCAGAAGTGGCAAGTTCCCTAGGAGCAAGTCAAAACCCCTGAGGGGTTGGAGCCTGCTGAGCTACAGTAGCTGCTGCAGGCTTAGCTCGTGCTTGTTTGGATTGCTGACGCTTAGCAGTATAGCGAGGTTGAGAAGACTGCTGGCCAGTATTTGAAGCAACTCTGGCCTTCTTATAGTAAGGCCTTTTAAAAGACTTTTTCTTAGTAGGAATTGAAGTGGACTTTGAAAGTCTTTCCAAGGTGGCATTTTCAGCATCCATCTGGGTGGCTTTGATTTGCCACTCTTCCCCAAATAAGTTCTCACCTGTACAGGGCAGATTCCGTAAGCCATCTAGAACCCAAGGTTCCAGATCAGAGGCCTGGAGCCAAGCCAGACGTCGGGCTGCAATAGCAATGCCCGAAGCCCTACTGGCTCCCTCAAAGGAATCATATGCTGCCCTATTAGAGAACTTAGAAACCTCTAAGAGTTGTTTCACTAGGGAAAGGAATCCCTGCTTTTTATCCTCAGGGATAAAGGGGGCAAAATGCCGCACCTTTTTGGCAAGTTCCTCCAGGAACATGCCCATATAGAGACTGTAGGAATTAATCCTGGCTATAAGCATACTAGCCTGGAAAATTTTCCTACCAAAAGAGTCCAAAGTCTTACATTCCCGTCCTGGAGGGGTGGAAGAGTGCCTTTTGGTACTCCTAATCTTCTTCATTGCAGACTTCACCACAATAGAGTGGTGGGGCAATTGAGTCTTTTGGAAACCAGGAGAAGGAGGGACCCTATACATGGTGTCCAACCTACGGGAATAAGGAGACAAAGTCAAAGGATTTTCCCAGAAATCCATCAGTTGTTCTTGAAGGATTTCATGGATAGGCAGGGTAACTGCCTCCTTAGGGGCCTTTGAGTATCCCAAAATATCCAGTTTTTTGGATCTGGGTTCCTTTTCAGAGGATGTGGTAATAGAAAGGGCTGTAGCCATATCTAAAACAAAGTCCTGGAAGGACAAATCCTCTGGAGGGGACATTCTCCTTTTAGGAGAAGAGGGCTCCTCAGGTAAGTTGAGTGAAAACTCAGCAGAATCATCAGAGGAGTGAAAATCCTCAGAGGAATCGGTGCTTTCCTCTAACGCACGATACGCGTACCGATCGGTATCGATATCGGGCGTATCGGGTATGGAACCGGTATGGAGCGAAAGCCCATACGGTACCGACTTGCGTTTAGAGGTGGACGGCCTCGATACCGGCATGGCGGACGATACCGGTATCGGGCCCGGAACCGCTGAAAGCGGAACCGATGGCGTTGCAGCTTTAATGAAAGCCATGACGGCCTGCTGCATGGACTGTACAGTATCGCCCATGGACGCCATAGCTGCCTGGATGTCGGTACCGGAGTGACCCGGTACCCCAGAGCAGGCTAACAGGTGATCTGTCGAGGCCGTAGCATCGATATCAACCTGAGACCCCTGAATTGGCGTTTTTGGAAGTTGGACTTCCCGCCGGGGTTGTTTGGCTGGGGCAGGGTCCTCAAGTTCTAAGCTAAGAGCCTCTCGATGCTTTGAAGGAGATTTGCTCTTTGAGGACTTGCCCACAGAAGGTTTGGTTACCTGAGATCCATCCGGAGAAGAAGACCTGGATGACTGTGATGCTGTATTCTCTGAAGCAAACAGCACATGGAATTTGTTGGCCCGGTTCTGCAGCCCACGTTTAGACATGTGGGAGCAAGATGGGCAGTCCGGTATGGAATGGTCAGGCCCCAAACATTTCAGACACCATTCATGGGTGTCTGTGACTGAAATAACAGCATTACATTTGGTACACTTCTTAAATCCAGGGGCTGGCTTCTCCATGAGGAGAAATTGAGTAGGCCGAGAGGCCTCTCTGAAGTGACCAAAAAGCTAAAAAATAAGAAAAAAGAATTATAATTTTTTAAAGAAAGAAAGAAAAGACCGGCGATACCGGTATCGGTATGGGGAAGGCAGGTACGCGGTCTAAAGAAACAAATAAAATAACAATTTCTTCAGCGGTGACAGGAACACGACCTGCTGGCTCCGCGGAAAAAGAGAAACTGAGGAGAGCTGTTCAGGAAGGCGGGAAGGCAGTGCGCATGTGCAGTGGGAGGTCCCAAAAGCTTCTATTCTAAGAAGCTGGGGAGCTTTCCCGCACGGGCTCCGTCGGTACCGACGTACCCATATGTGAGGACTTATTCCTGCTTGTTCCTGGAGATCAATGTTTTATATATTAAAGACAAGGGAGAACAGACGTGGCCTTTATCAGGAGGCACTGAATATATGGATTCTCATCCAAAACATGCAGACCAGAGTAGGACCGCATATCTGCTGAGCAAGCACAAACAACTTGCAGATTCCCTGAATGGGCACTGGGTCCATCAGTAGCCCAGCACCTATTCAACGGGTGTGGAATCCAAATAGTCCTCTGACACACAAAAACAGTAAGTGTCTCGCCTTCTGCTCAGTAAGGCAGAACTGCTCATGCTGTTTTCTCCCTTTCAGGAAGCCAAGGCCTCCTCTATCCATGCCTTCTATTTCCAGTGATCGAGTAGTACAGAAGATAATCCAAGACAACGCAGAGATCATTCTGATAGAAGCATAACTGTTGAAGTAATAAGGAATACTTTGCCTTAGTAGAACAGTCATAAGAACATAAGATATGCCATACTGGGTCAGACCAAGGTCCATCAAGCCCAGTATCCCGTTTCAAACTGTGGCCAATCCAGGTCACATGTACCTAGCAGGTTCCCAAAAGAGGCAGGTTCCACAATGCTTGTATTGAGGCAAGCAGTAGATATCCTGGATCCCCTTTAATAATGGTTTATGGACCTTTCCTCCAGGAACTTGTCCAAACCTTTTTTTAAACCCAGCTACACTAACAGCTTTTACTACATCCTCCGGTAACAAACTCCAGAGTTTGATTACACATTAAGTGAAAAAGTATTCTTAGTCTTAAATAGGTTACCCTGTAACCTCATTGCATGTCCCCTAGACTTTCTATATTTTGATGATGTAAACAATCGATCTATGTTTACCCGTTCCACTCCATTCATTAATTTATAGCATCAAGTTCCATGACAGGACTATGGGGTCTACTAGTGGATGAAGAGTCCAAACTCCTTGGAGAAAGCAGCTCACATCCCAGTGTACCGCCAGCATATGGTCTGCCACTGGACCAGGAAAACAGGAAAGTGCTGTTACTGTACCCTGATCGAGCTCAAACCCTTCTCAACTCCCTCTTGAAGGAAGGCTACAACTGAGGGGGGGGGGGATCAAGACCCACCCCCCATGCGGAAAGACAACATTGATGACACCATTTCTCGAAGAGATACCAGGCCCAGGTGTAAGATTTGGAACACTGCCTGGTCTTCAACAAGGAATAGCCCTTATGCCTTATTATGGCAGGGTTGCCTAAGCCCCTCCTGTCCTTGAGGAACAGGGACTAGGAGGAGAGGAGACAGAGGTCTGTGTACCATGGCCGATGAGGCCAGTCTGGGGACAACAGGATCCTCAATGCTCCAAAAGAACTCTGGATATTATGGCCCATAAGGAAGGACACACAAAGCGGGTGATCTGGGGGCCAGGACTGGACCAGTACATCCACCCTCTTGGACTTGGGCTCTGAACACTGGCTGAAGGAAGAGACCTTGGTACTGGCTATTGTCGCCATCCAATCCATCCCCCCGCCGCCCCCCCCCCCCCCGGAGGCCACACCGATCCACTATCCAGTTGAATGCCTATGGCGCAAGTTCCCAATCCCTGGGAGAGAGAGGTGGTGACAGCTCAGCAAATCCACTCTGACATGTATTAAGGCTCTACTTCTACAGTGCTTGGAGGTGCAGTTCTGTGCAGGGGAACAGTAGAGATTTCTTGAGCTAATCCCAGGGACTCTGTTCTGCCCTGACTACTGACATAACCCACTGTGGTTGCTTTCAGAGAGGACTTGCACAGCATTCCCATGGAGCAGCTTGCTTAAGTGCAGCAGAGCCAGATGGATGGTCCATTTCACTCCCACCGAATACCACTGATCCTATGTGGTCTGGCCAAGACAGGGAACTCACTAACTGGAGAGACCGACAGTGGTGAGGAGCACCCAGGCTGGAGTTGAGAGGCATCCCTCTCAACATGTCAGGGGAGGCCCACCAGAGGAGGCTGTGTCAATATGAGAGAGGAAGCAGGAGATGGACTTGATAGTCCTGTGAGCACAGGAACCAGGCAGTCAGCAAGGTCAGCTGTAAGGATGCATGTGTGCTTGTGCCAAGGGCACCAGCTCCAGGGTTGCAGCCATAGCTCCCAAAAGCTGAAGGGTAGGCTTAAGTTGTGGGGGTGGAGTTCCCAAAAAAGTCCTGAAGTTGGTTGTGGAACTTGGCCCAGCACTCCCTGTAAGGAAGACTTTGCCTATGTGGCTGTCTAAACAGGCCTCAAGAAAGTTCAGGTTCTGAGACTGTAGGTGGCAGCTCTCACTGCGGTTGATGACCCAGCAGAGCCGTTTGAGAAGTTGGATCACGCAATGCAGCGCCCAAATAGCTTCTGGCTGAGACTTGGCCATAAGCCAATCAACATAGGGGTGTACAGAGATTCCCTTGTGCCTCAGTCTTGCCACAACTACCACCATCACTTTGGAGAATGCCCAAGGGGCAGTGGCCAGGCTGAAGGGCATTGCACAAAAATGGAGACACCAAAATTGCAAACTGGAGAAAGCTTTGCTAGTCCTCCCAGATAGGAATGTGAACACAGGCTTCTGCCAAATCCAAGGAGGTCCTCACTTCTGGACTGCCTGGATAAACAGACCACAGCATTTCCATGTGGAACCATGGAACACTCAAACTGAAATAGATTCCTGAGCGCACTCCAAAACATATCCTTGTCATATAATGTTGAGCATCCAGTGATCATTCGTCAGATGGGTCCATTTCATGATAAAATTGTTGCAGATTGCCTCCCACTTGTGGGAGAGGCAAGAGGAAGAGGGTTCTCTTGCCACTGAAGTCTGTGAATAGGCCCGGCATCCTCCTTGAAAGAACTGGAACTTGGATCCTGTTCCAGAAGAGGAGGTGGTCTGCTTATTCTGTTGATACTGATAAGAATTGGGGAACTTCAGCAGCAAAGATGACTCCCCTGATGAGGAAGAGTGCTTGAAGGAATCCTTGGGTTTATCCTCTGGCAGCCCCTGGGTCTTGACCTCTGAGGTCCTTGACTAACTTTCCCAATTGCTCGCCAAACAGGAACCTATCCCTAAAGGACAATATGGCTAAGCACCCCTTAGATGTGGCATCTGTTGAACAATTTCTGAGCCATAGCCCTTGGCAAGCTACTGTCACCACCATGACTCCCTGTGTGGAAAGGCATAAGATTATAAAAAGGCATCCACTAAGAATGCTGCCCAAATGCTCATCCTCAGGAAGGAGCTGAACCCAGTGGAGGACACATGCAGAGGCCACCCCATGTTGTCACCTGAAGGGCTAGGGAGGAGGAAGAGAAAGCTGTCTGAAGGAGTCCTACCTTCCGCCCCTGCAGATACTGAAGTGCAGCTCAACTTCTATGGGAATGGTGGTTATGCTGGTGACTGCTGTGATCAAGTTGACGACCCTGGGAAACTGCAACCACATTCTGAGGCTGTCGGTGACCAGGCATAAATGTGACCCAATCGCTGTGCCTTTTTGAGGGGTGCATCAGGAGAAGCTCTGGTGGGAAAGGAAAGGCTCTGGAAGGCCCCCTGATGCCAGGATCAGAAGTGGAGGGAGTCAGGGCCAGTCCAGAGAGCCCTGGAATATGCATTTTAGTGTCAATCTAGATGACTGAGGGTGGTTTGGGGGAGGGGGGAGATCTTCTCAGCAACAGACACACCATGTAGGAGTCACTATGGTCCTCCCCCTGAAAGAAAGTTCTCCCTCCTCTGCATTGGAGGCAGCTGATCCAGAGTCATTGTGGAAAACATCCTCAGGGTGCTCATCGCCAAAAACTTCTGCCTCATTCCAATAAGGGACTTTGGAGGGGCCATGGACCCTCCTAGACAGAGTCCTGCCTTCCTGTTCATTTGTGAGAAGCGCCCGCAAGGAACAGATGAGCAGCGGAAGATGGGCCTGGTCGAGAGGGAACAAGGCCTTGAAACCCCCCCCCCCCCTTCCACAGCCCCCAAGCATGTTAGAAGATGGGTGAAAAATCTGCTGCTGCGGGGGTTCCACAGCTGCTGTGGCTGAAACACTTGTGACTGCTGTGGCTGGGAGCAAAATGACTGGAAAAAAAGAGGGAAAGCAGACTCCCTGTCAGCACAGGAGCCAGTCCCATAGTGATGTGTGATGACAAACAGCAGATCTGCTTGGAGAATAGCATTGATAATCCCTGATGTGAAGGCAGCAGCAACAAAGCCTCAACTGCATCGGGAGCCAGAACCGCTAACAAGGACACTGAATTGGTAGAAGTCTCCCCTGGATCAGATGTGCTAGTGGTGCAGATGATCAACAAGGGAACAGTCGGCACTTACTGCAGCCAAGCAATCAGGGCAATGAGGTAGGCACTGAACCTAATGCACCACCGAGTTACACTGGCTCTTGTAGCCAGGAGCTCACCCCAAGAGGAAGAGAAGACCACCAGAGGGGTATCAAACTGACCAGGAGCTGTACAGGCCTTAGGGAAAAGTGGTGCACAGCCTGAACAGCCCAGGAACATCAGGCGGGAAAGGCAGGATCACAGCAAACACTCGTGGGTAGGTACAGCAACCCCTTTTTCCACTGGCACGTGACCTGAACAGTCCAGGATGTCTGGCGGGATTGCAGCAAAACACTCATGGTTAGGTGCAATGGCCCCTTTCTGCTGCTGGCAAAGTTCAGACAGTGATCCTCTGTAGTTGCCTACTGGAAGAGGGAGTGATCCACTGTAGCCTCAGTGCTGCGGTCCTCCAGGAGCAAACCCCGATCAGCCACATGCTAAGGAGTTATATGGAGCTGTGCAGAAGACTTGACTTTTTTTTTTTTTTTTTTTTTTTTTTTTTAGTAGAAAGAAAAAAGTAAAAGAGAAAAAAGGGCCAAAATACAGTTAAAAGATCCCTCAGAAGGATCCTCATGATCCAATGTCCCCACCAAGCTATGCTAGCTTTCCTAGCCAGGAGCTATCCCCAAAGTAACAAATTACCCTTTTCTGGTTCTCTCATACACCCAAATGGGTTACACTGTAGCTACACTGCATGTCCCCTAATCTTTCTACTTTATGGCATAAACAATTGATCTACAGTTACCCATTCTATTCCATTCATTAATTTATAGACCTCTATCATATCTCCTCAGCCGCCTCTTTTCCAGGTTGAAGAGCCCTAACTTTTTAAGCCTCTCCTCATAGGGGTATCCTTCCATCCCCTTTTCCTTTACCCACTAGAGATGCATCCTTTGCTTGTGACACAGCAGGGAGCCAACATTGTGCACCCAAACCTTAAATCTCTGGTCCAGCCTGGATATGGAAGGCCACGTGGTCGCTCATTTTGGTTTTGCAGACGTTAAGAGATTGATTACTTCATATCCTCCTCGTCTGCAGGAAGAAGACAATTTTCTAAGTGGAACCGCTTTGTCTGATGGACTGCAGAGAGCCACATTGATCCAACTATTTACCCAAAAATATATGGTGCTGAACTACCTCCATCAGGCCTTAAAACCACCTCAGTAAAATTAAACGATCAGCTTTAGCACCATACCAGAATGAAAATAGAGGCAAACCTGTATGGCATCACAATTTTGATATCAAGATTCATGAAGGAACTCATGAATATGAATCCACTATTGTGAGATCTGACACTCGTCTCAAATTCAAAATTTGGAATAAGACGAGGCAGATGTGCCAACTGGTTGTTACCCAATATAGTCCCAAGAGTCACTGAGTTTACATAACATCTCTGGGATGACTGGGTGAGATTTTGCTAGAGCATCTGGTTACCAGTGGAACAGTGATAATGGCTGACGAGGAAAAACTCATTTCAGAACTTCTCAACTTGAAGTACAGTTCCACCAGAAATTAGCATTCAGACTAACCTCCTGAAATCATCTTTGCAATAGATGAAAGATAATGTCTGATAAATTTACTTGGGAGGAAACAAGCAGCACACAGGATTTCAAAACCATTAATTTCATCAATCTCAAATTGAAACCCAAGAATAGAGCAGACAATCCCCCATACTTTTCCCAGATGAATATATTCGGACAGCAGAACATGAGAATTTTTTTTTTTAAGTAGACACACAAACCACAACAGACCCTCAAATATAGGGGGCTACTTTACATTAGAGCTTTACTGGGGTCCAGATCACCTTGAGGCCCACGAAAGTATATTGTACATGTATATGTTTTGCGTAATTGCTCATGTCCACACCCTATTGGTTCAAGACCAAAAGCAGCATGCCCACTACTTCAAAAGATGCTTCCCATCCATTTGGGGTCCATGTGGTCGCCAGCCCTCTTGTAGGAAAACTTGACTCCAACAGCTTATAGCTGAACAAGCCACATAGTACTCAGAGACTACTTGTTCAGCCATAAGCACAAACAATGCGAGCCTCTGCCAAATTAGAAGGAAATACATTTCTTTGTCTTAAACACCGTTTCAAATGAAACAAAATTTATAAGCCTAGGCAAGAGGGAGACCAAACTTGTTCAACACCTGGTTAATTTTTAGTCAAGAATTATACCATAAAAGGCATTTGCTTAGACTGTCCCCATGGCATATCCAAAGTTTAAGTCTATGTCCAAACTAAACTAAACATTTGCAACTGACCTGAATTATAAAAAATTGTAGCTCTGAGATGCACATTTCTACAATATGAGTGTAGCCAGAGACCGATGCCAGCGCCAAAGATGCTGAATCAGACTTCTGGCCAAAGAAGGGATTCTCTGCTTCTCTCAACCCCCTCAGGCCTCTTCTTGCCATTTGCAAACATGAATTACAAGACGGCCAATGGTCGGGGCCCAGACACTGAAGGCACCAATTGTGCTTGTCTATGACCGAGATGGTCTTGGCACACTTGGTGGATTTCTTGAATCCACTGGTCGGTTTCTGGGACATGCCTGGGAAAATGTCCATGGCTAGATCAAACAGCTCAATGAGTTGAGTGAGTCTTGAAGGACTAGAAAAAGGGACTGTTACTTCTGGAGAGAGATCTGCAATTGTGAGTATATACTTCTGGGAATTTTCTGAAAGGAATTCTTTCTATTAAAGTTATTTAATCTGTGAACCCACTATTTTTTGTTAAATCAGTCAGGGTCTAGTAGCAGCAGTTTAAGTTTAAATTTAAAACACAGAAGAGAACTTTCTGGTTACATTTCATACCCAGCAGAGAGCTTATAGTTTTAATTTAATAGTCACTCAGGGCCTACTATCAGCAAAGTACTTTTAGTTTAAATTTAACACACAGAAGAGAGCTTTCTGGTTAAATTTGGAACCCAGTAGAGAGCTGTAGTTTAAATTTAATAGCCACTCAGGGTCTAGCATCAGCAAAGAGCTATAATTTAAATCAAATAAGAATATAGCTTACCTCAGCAGCACAGGACAGGGTACTGTCTAGCAGCCCTCTTTTAATAAGTGTTATTTCCCTCTCTCCCCACACCCACCCACCCCTGGGATAATTGTAGCTTTATAGGTACTTATACATCTTAAAAGACAGGAGGTGCTCTCAGGTGAAGCTTGCTACCCAAATCAGACATACACTAAGGACCTGAGGTTAATTAAGCTTCAGGTGAACAAGGTATATTAAACGTATTAGCTACAGTTTTATTGGTATAAATATCCATAGCAACCCTTAGTAAGTAAACTTCTTAAAGATCTAAACAAAAACTTAAAACTAAGATGCAGACAGCAGTCCAGCAGCGGGATGGGGGCTTTCCAGTCTTTTGCATTGAGTGTCACATGTACGATTTTCTCCCAGTTGGTGAGGGGTCTTACGTGTGCACTAGGTGCAAGGAGCTCTTTGCTCTCAGGGAACGAGTCTGTTCTCTAGAGGCTAGAGTAGCAGACTTGGAAAACATAAGACAGATTTACATAGACGAGACCTACAGGGATATAGTCCTGAAGTCCCACCTCCAGTCTGGCAGCATCCCTGTCGACATGGAGGAGAGAGGTCACGTGACAGGAGAGCATCACCCTGGTGTGGCAGGAAGTGATCCTGTAACTAGGACCTGTCCTCCAGGTGATGTAAAACCCTCTCGCACAGAGGAAGTTTCTCCAGGGCCATGTGCCCATGAGGGAAGGGTTAGGACAGCCGTTATAGTTGGTGATTCGATCATTAGGCAGGTAGATAGCTGGGTGGCTGGTGGACGTGAGGATCGCCTGGTAACATGCCTGCCTGGTGCAAAGGTAGCGGACCTCACGTGCCACCTAGATAAGGTCTTAGATAGTGCTGAGGAGTCTGCTGTCTTGGTACATGTCGGTACCAATGACATAAGAAAATGTGGTAGGGAGGTTATCGAGGCTAAATTTAGGCTTTTAGGTAGGAAGCTGAAATCCAGAACTTCCAGGATAGCGTTCTCTGAAATGCTTCCCGTTCCACGTGCAGGACCCAAAAGGCAGGCAGAGCTCCGGAGTCTCAATGCGTGGATGAGACAGTGGTGCAGAGATGAGGGATTTGGAAGTGTTAGGAACTGGGGTACATTCTGGGGAAAGGAGGGGCTCTTCCGAAGGGATGGGACCAGGCTCCGGGCTTTAACCTTTAAAAAGGAGATAGAGCAGCTTTTAAACTAGATAAGAGGGGAAAGCTGACAGTCGCCCAAGAGCAGATGGTTCGGAAGAATGTATCCTTGAAGGATACTACCAAAAGCAGAGAGGTTCCAAGAAAGAGTAAAGTAGCCCAAATGCCCTCGAGTATGGAGCAGACAGAGCTTAAAGATCCCAAATTACCCATGTCTACCAATAGCCAAATTAATATGAATAAAATACAGTCTCTAAAATGCTTGTATGCAAATGCTAGAAGTCTAAAAAATAAGATGGGAGAGTTAGAATATATAGCACTAAATGAAAGGTTAGATGTGATTGGAATATCAGAGACATGGTGCAAGGAGGACAACCAGTGGGACACTGATACCTGGGTACAAACTATATCGTAATGATAGAGCTGATCAAATTGGTGGAGGGGTTGCGCTCTATGTTAGAGAGGGCATTGAGTCAGAAAGGATTAAAGTTTTGCAGGAAACAAAATTTGCTGTAGAAACTCTATGGATTGAAATTCCATGTAAAAAGGGGAAGGCGATGGCGATGGGGGTATACTATCGACCACCTGGCCAGAATGAACAAATGGATGATGAAATGCTCAAAGAAATCAAGGAAGCTAACAAAAGTTACAGCGCGGTAATAATAATGGGCGATTTCAATTACCCCGGTATCAACTGTGTCAGTGTCACGGCAGTACATGCTAGGGAGATAAAGTTCCTAGATGACAAATGACTGCTTCTTGGAGCAGCTGGTTCATGCACCAACCAGAGGGGAAGCCATATTAGACCTAGTACTTAGTGGAACACCAGATCTAGTGCAAGAGATAAGGGTGTTGGGGCCACTTGGCAATAGTGATCATAGCATGATTGCCTTTGGTTTAATTAGTGAAGAAGGGATAGTAAGGAAATCCACAGTACTACCTTTTAACTTTCGAAAGGGAGACTATGATAAAATGAGGAAAATAGTTAAGAAAAAACTAAAAGGAGCAGTTGCAAAGGTTAAAGACTTACATCAAGCTTGGGTGGTGTTGAAAATACTATCTTGGAAGCCCAGACCAGCTGTATTCCACGCTTTAAGAAAAGTGGAAGGAAGTCCAAAAAACTGCCAGCATGGTTTAAAGGTGAGGTCAGAGAGGCTGTTGCCAAGAAAGCATCCTTCAGGAAATGGAAAAAAGAGCCAAAGGATGAAACCTGGAAACAGCACAAGCACTGGCAAGTCAAATGCAAGGCATTGATAAAGAAGGCAAAGAGAGAATTTGAGAAGCTTGCTGCGGAAGCAAAAACACGAAATAAAGATTTTTTTCAAGTACATTCGTAGCAAAAAACCTGTGAGAGAGTCAGTTGGACCATTAGATGATAGAGGAGTTAAAGGGGCACTAAGAGGCAACAAGGTGATAGTGGAGAGACTGAATGAATTCTTTGCTTCGGTCTTTACTGAGGAAGATGTAGGGATGTTACCCATGACTGAAGTGGTATTTAAAGGTGCGGAAGAATTGAAGGAAATATCGATACATTGGGAAGATGTATTACAACTATTAGATAAACTGAAGAGTAGCAAATCATCTGAGCCGGATGGTATACATCCAAGGGTGTTGAAAGAACTCAAATATGAGATTGCAGACCTGCTATTAGTAATCTGTGAATTCTCATTAAAATCATCTCTAATACCTGAAGATTGGCGGATCGCCAATGTAACATCAATTTTTAAAAAGGGTTTGAGGGGTGAGCCTCATATCAGTACAGGGAAAAATGGTAGAAACCATCATAAAGAATAAAATTACTCAGCATGTAGATAGTCATGGCCTAATGGGAGACAGCCAACATGGCTTTAGACAAGGAAGATCTTGTCTTACTAATCTGTTATGTTTTTTTGAAAGTGTGAATAAACAGGTGGACAAAGGTGAGTCGGTTGATATAGTGTATCTGGACTTTCAGAAAGCCTTTGACAAGGTCCCTTATCAGAGACATTTGGCAAAACTAAAGAGTCATGGGATAGGAGGCAGTGTACTACTGTGGATCAGGAACTGGTTAAAAGATAGAAAGCAGAGGGTTGGGCTAAATGGCCAATTTTCCCAATGGAGAAAGGTGAATAGTGGTGTACCCCAGGGATCTGTGCTGGGTCTGCTGCTTTTTGACATATTCATAAATGACCTGGAAAGTGGAACAACGAGTGAGGTTATCAGATTTGCAGATGAGAGAAAACTATTTAAAGTTGTTAAAGCCCAAGAGGATTGTGGAAAATTGCAAGAGGATCTTGATAAATTGGAAGACCGGGCATCAAAATGGCAGATGAAATTTAATGTGGACAAGTGCAAAGTTATGCACCTAGGGAAGAACCCCCCAAACTATGGTTACACGATGCAAGGTTCCATATTAGGAACCACCACCCAGGAAAAAGATTTAGGCGTCATTGTGGATAACATGTTAAAACCCTCGGCCCAGTGTGCAGCGGCGGCCAAGAGAGCAAATAGAATGCTAGGTATCATAAGGAAAGGAATGGAAAATAAAACAAAAAGATATTATAATGCCTCTATCCCGTTCCATGGTGAGACTGCACCTTGAATATTGTGTGCAATTCTGGTCGCCGTATCTTAAAAAGAATATAGGGTTATTAGAAAAGGTTCAGAGAAGAGCCACCAAAATGGTAAAGGGGATGGAAGGATACTCCTATGAAGAAAGGCTAAAAAGGTTAGGGCTCTTTAACCTGGAAAAGAGACGGCTGAGGGGAGATATGATAGAAGTCTATAAATTAATGAACAGAGTGGAATGGGTAAACGTAGATCGACTGTTTACGTTATCAGAATATAGAAAGACTAGGGGACATGCAATGAAGCTACAGGGTAAACTATTTAAGACTAATAAAAGAAAATATTTTTTCACTCAACGTGTAATCAAACTCTGGAATTTGTTACCGGAGGATGTAGTAAAGGCTGTTAGTGTAGCTGGGTTTAAAAAAGGTTTGGACAAGTTCCTGGAGGAAAGGTCCATAAACCATTATTAAGAAGGGACCCAGTATATCAATGTTTGACCTAGTACAAGCATTGCAGAACCTGTGTCTTTTGGGGAAACTGCTAGGTATGTATGACCTAGATTGGCCACTGTTGGAAACAGGATACTGGGCTTGGACCTTGGTCTGACCCAGTATGGCATATCTTATGTTGTTATGTTCTTATATGACCACCCAAGGCCCAGCCAGACTTGCAGGGAAAACCAGAAAATAAGTTACTGAAAGTGTGCCAGAACTGAAGGCGGAACCACAATCGGACCCAATACTACCAACAGCAAGCAGAAAGCAAACAGCACAAAAGAGACATTTACTGGTGGACAACTATTCATGTCTGTGGGAAATGAAGAATGGAGAAGATGGTGCTATGGCAGGCAGGAAGACAGGCATGCAGGTGCAGTGGAGCCTCCTAAAAGCTTCCAATAGGCTTATTAAAAGTCCCTGCTGAAGAGTGGAACATCCTTTCATCACCACCCTGATTTTCTTTGTACAGGTTATCAGTTGTTGGGGTATACAGTTTAAAAAACCTCTTGCTTATTAATGCAGACAGTGTTAAAGTCCATCTACCCTCTGATTCAACCATCTCAGCACATTCTTACAAGTTCAAATTTTTAGCAAACAAGGGTTACAATGCCACACGTCTTACCCCAAGCAGACGACATGAATGCCCTATTCAACTATCTGATTTTTCTCAGCCTCCTTCAATGACATGAGTTTTACAACATTAGAAAAGATTACTTCAGTGTTTAATATTAGAAATTTTTTAAAAACAGGATGTTTCAATCCATGTACACTGAGGCACATATGCAAATGAGCCCTTTTTCTTTTTAAATAGGAGAACAGATGGTAACTGGCTATTTCCCTACACACCTCTGCCACACCCAGCTTATCTTCAACCCATGCACATATAACTGTGTTCCGAGTTTTATTGATAACAGCTAACACTATAGCCAAACCACAATACACAGTTCTGATAGTTTGGTCTCCCCCAGCGTGAGCAAAATTTATCATCACTTCTTTTAAGCCATTCCATTATGTTTTGCCTTCCTCCTAAACTTGCTCCTGCTATTCATGCTCCACCCACCTTATGCACCCCCTTTTTCCTCTCAGCCAGCCAGGCCACAGCTCTTCAGGTTGTGTGTGGTGGGAGGGGGAAGGAGGATTTACAGCATACGCACCTATTTGCATATGCGAAAACAGATGTGTACAGTCAACTCTACAGCCAGCTGCAGCCTCCAATAGGCACCATCACTTAAGTGCCTCATAAAACCAAAGCTCATAAAGGAAGCAAAGAAAACCCACCCACCCAAATGGGGCAAGGAAATAGAAAAAGCAAACACACACTGAAAATGCACCTTCCTGAAACAGTAAAAAAAAAAAAAAAAAAAAGTCTAAACTGTCTTTTCTCCCCCCCCCCCAAAAAAAGAGGGCAGAAAGGGACATCCAAAATGCTTCAAGATGTCCACAAAAATACACCATGACCGTGTTTTAAACCAGCTGCTCACTGTCATGCTCTTCTAGAATGTTCCCTGTTGCTCTAGGGAGTTGAACATTTTTGTGGTTTTAAAAAGTCAACTTCCTTCTGGCTGGATACAGGTCAAACCATATACCCAATGCCTTAACTGTGCTCTGATGTCCAGAAACAATGTCATCTTCACCAAGTTTGGTACAATCAAGATTCTTACCAAACTGCAAACAGTCCTTGGATCATGCCACAGTCAGAACCTGCAGTATCTGAAGATACTACATCAGTTTACAGACTGCTAGCTTGGGAGCAGACAGACATGATGGGGCCATTGAGCCCTTTCAAAAAGGTAACATTAAAGAGGGTCTGCTGTGTGTGGGGGGGGGTTTCTGACAGACCATAAAAGGACCCTCCATTCCTTATTTAAGAGCACTAGGATCTGTAAATTACTACCATAATTTTGGTTAAATAAGTCCTTCTGTCCCCATTCCATCATGTCTAACCACTGGAGTCCAAGTTGTGTTTACAGCCACCTCAGCTGTCTGCACTGCTTACTACTCCACTCTTGAGCTTCTGCTGAAAGCTGGTCACCACTACAGTAGGTCCTGTTAGTGTTCTCTGACTTCTTGTCAACAAGCCTTCTCATGGTGTCTCAATTAGATCTTTCAGGCCCCTCAGGTCTGCCAATACAGATCTAGCTTTACCAAACCCACCATTTTCTGTAGAGTCAGAGGATCCTGCATGAAGCATTTAACATCAGACTTCACTTTCCCAGGTTTGGTGCCCGACATTCTTCCAAACTGGGGCAGAAATATTCAAATAGAAAGAATGCCAGAAAGATCTAGGACCTAGGCAGTGGGACCAGCAGTGTTAGTTCTCTGGCTCTTTAGTGCTCCCATGAGCACTGCTACCTTCATGGGAACCCAACATTGTCCTATCAACTCCTGGACTCTAACCCCTAAGTGAAGCATCCCTCAAGTACCTGTCTTGGTAAACTCAGCCATCACATCAGCCAAAATTATAGGAGATATCCAGGCTCTTGTACACTACCCCTATGTGCACTCTGTTTTTCCACTAGGTGATCTTTGTGCCTAGCCAAAATTCCTACCAAAAGTATTATTAGAATTCCATCTCAACAAATCCATAAGTCAGCTGACTTTTCCCTAAACCCCATCTAAGTTGCAGAGGTAGCACAACGCTCCTTGGACCATCAAGCTCTTCTCCATTACCTGCAAAGGACTAAGTCATCGGACAGACTTCACAGATGTTTGTTACCGTCAATCTAAATACTTCTCAGCAGCTAAGCAAACCCTTTCCTGCTAGATTTTTGATTGCATCCATTTCTGCTGTCACCAGACAAGAGCAAGATATTGAAGCATGACAGCATCAGCTATGGAAGCTACTGCAGCGCTAATCTTCATGCTAGTCGCATTAGACCTATGTGAGACCAGCATCTGGCCCTCAGCCCATACTTTACCAAGCACTACAGTCTTGATTCCTCCCTGCAGCAAGTGCGCCTTTGCATAAGCCATTAGGAACCTCTGCCAAGTAGTCAGCTCCACCACCTGAACTGTTCCCTAGCTCGTTGGCCTTCATGAACTAAGCAAAGTGACCCTAAGCTCTGAATTCACCAACAGCTGCAACTACATATCTCCCCTGCTTGTTGGAGGCAAAATTGTTACCTGTAATGGGGAGTTTATCCATAGATATACCTTCCTCACTTACTGGCCCCTCATTTATGCACATCTCCAGTGAAGGGGCAAACAGAAGGGAGGGGGGGCACACACCATACTTAAGGGACAGAGCTAGTATATGTCCAAGAGTTCTACAGGCTAGAGGAAAATGCCATTCATACTGACACTGCCCAGAAGACAACAGGCATTCCCCTATGGCAGTGGTGCTCAACCAGCGTGTAATGAAGCCCCAAGGCGATGCACTGTGGGGACTGGCACAAGCAGGGCAGTGGAAGCGTAGTAGCACAATAAAATCCTGTAGGAGGAGGAGATATGGCTGCATAAGCTGTGACACTAATAACTGTTCAAAGCTGCACTGCTTCCCAGGGTCATAGCAACAACCGGCACTTAATATAAAATCACAGTGCAGCTTTGAACAAAACGTCATGGCCTGTGCAGTCACATCATCTACTGTCTTGAAGGCAGATGATGTACTGCTGTGGGGGAGGGGGGATAAAATATAGAAAGCAATAAGATTAAGGATGGAATGAAGCAATGGAGAAGAAAGGTGACAGAGCCAAGGGAGACAGAAGACTGGAGAGGAAGAGTGAAGTTTGAGTGGACAGAGGCAAAAAAGAAAGCTAGAACACAGACAAGGAAAGCAAAAAGACTATGGCCAACATGAGTGGGGAAAATAAGATACCTCAAGTTAGAAAATGTTGGATTTTAACAACTATAATAGGTTTGCACTGGGAAACATGGGATCAGAAGTTTTTGTATTTTATTCAGTACAAAATGAAATTAGTTTGTGTTTTGTTTCCTCAGCACTCTTGGGACTCCCAATTCAAATTGTTTCCATTTTTCTAATTTGTGGTCTCTTATGTATTTGATGAGTATTTTGTGTGTGATCAGTGTGCAATATTCATAGCATGTAGTTTGTGTAAGAACTTGTAGTTCCATGAATTTTGTTTTACAAGTAGTAGGTGTACTTGTGTTCTAGGGCCCAAATGTTTGTAGTACTGTATTTGTGGGTAGTGTTCCTACTGTTTGAATCAGAAATTAATGCCTATAGCATTCCTATGTGTGTTCATTCAGGTTTTGTATTTTCAAAATGCCTGTGGTAGTTGAGAGAGATTTATGTATTTATGTTTCTATTACTCCGACAACATGAGAATGAGAATATTTTGTTATATGGTTACTGCCATTGAGAAATGGACTAGTTCTACAGATTTGAACCTCTTGTTGGGTGGGGGGGGGGGGGAAGGATGTGGACACAGAATGTTTACATTTAATTCCTAAGAGCTGCTATACTGTGTCAGACCAAAAGGTTCCCGAGGGTCAGGTTTGTGGTATGTCTCACATGAGCATCATCCATCAGGTATGTGTCCCAGCGGAGAAAAAAGGCTGAGAACCACTAGTCTACAGAGAACCAATCTTACATTGATGCAAACCCCAGCTCAGATAAGCAAAAACGCCACTTACTCTGAGGCTCTAGTTTTTGGATGAGGGGC
The DNA here is from genome assembly GCA_033557465.1 of Ichthyophis bannanicus. Taxonomy (NCBI): domain Eukaryota; kingdom Metazoa; phylum Chordata; class Amphibia; order Gymnophiona; family Ichthyophiidae; genus Ichthyophis; species Ichthyophis bannanicus. The sequence goes on from CM066035.1 coordinate 339,357,834, forward strand.
TTTGCCCTTGTGATGGCCACAGCAGTGATGCTCTTTACCCCCTTCTCTGCCACCTCACAGGCAGACTTCAGGTATGGATGGTTCTCTTTTGTGCTGATGTAAACGGATGACACCATGTTATATGAAGAGCTCACCAGTGGCAGGTTAGCCACCCTCACCAGCACATTCTGCCAGAGAAAGATGGGGAGTTAAAAATAAAAAGGTGCATCATAACCACAAAAATTCCAGATGAACCATTATAAAAAATATATACCTTTGGTGGTTCCACTGCTACAGAAGCCATTTTCTTTTTAAATTCCTAAAAAAGAAAAAAAAATACCAGCTTAATATTGCAGGCTCATAAAAAAAAGCAGCCGTTTTCTCCTTTTCCACTGGACTTCCTCTCAACTTCCTCTCAAACCTAACAGTTTGTTGTTATGGTATGTTGTTATATTGTGAACCGCGCTGATTCTGAATAGAGCGGTATATAAGAGCCTGTAATAATAACTTTAAGTTATGCGCAATGACCAAGGGTCTCTTCCCCCCTTCTGATGTAGTTAAACTCTATATCTCTTTAAGAGATTAGTGCACAAACTCCACAATGAAACTGTTACAAAGTCAAATCTTGAATTCACTTTTTTTTAATGCAGCTGCAAATCAATCTCAAATTTTTTTGAAAGAAATGAGTGACCATCAGAAAGGGAATGTATTTTCTGGCATAAATACCATTAATTGGAAACCCAATCCCTTACGTATCAGTCTACTCCATGTCTAATTTTTTTATCTCTCTATATATAAACAAAACAAATCAATAAAGAAAGAACTAAAATGCAAGAAATCAGACAACGTATTGCTCTTGATAGAATGACTATGAAGGACCTAGACAACATTCAAGCAGAGAAATCTCTCTCCATACAAAGATTAGACTTGTCCAGGCCATGGTATTTTCATCATATGGATGCAAAAGTTGGACAGTGAAAAAAATAGACAGGAAGAAAATTGATGCCTTTGAATTATGGTGCTGAATACTGTGCATATTATGGACTGCCCAAAGATCAAACCTAAGCCTTCCTTAAGACACTCAGAAGACTTCAACTTTCATACTTTGAACACATCATGCAAAGAGAGATCATTGGAGAAAGACAATGCTTGGGAAGGTAGGTCGGCAATGAGATGGATCAATACAACAGCAGCTATGGATACCACTACCAACAATGAGCCGCTTGGCTGAAGACCGAACAAAGTTTAGGACAACTATCCAAACGGTCACCAAGAGTCAACACCAATTCGATGGTACTTAACATATCTTCAATGCATTACAAAGTGCACCAAGTCTCAAGTATAAATTCAGATAAAAATTGCTTCACTGTGTTTGAAACGAAGAACCACCATCCATTCCTGAAATGAATTTAAGTTTTGGGTACTAGACCTTGCGTCCAGGGAAATCTTCACAATCCAGCATTCAAGTTCTTCCAAACAGTCACTGTTAAACCATTGATAACCATCACTACAGGATCCTGGACTACAGCTCTCTGGGAACTTCTCAAGCCTGGTCATTAGCTGTCCCTTGGGCTAATGTCTCCTAATGGGTTTGTTTTAAAGCGTACATACACCATGACAGGAATTAACTCCTTATGTCAGGTACATTAAATATGGATTTTGATCTCCAAAATACCAGGAGTTATTGTCTCAACACTTGCATGAGCCCAAACAGCCATCTCCTAGAATTAAAAGCTGAAATTCTTATTTTTGGCATGTTTTGTGAATCATCTTGATTTAAGTGTACTGCAACAAGCCTTCGCCTTATCTTTAGAGGGCCACTTAACTGTAGGTGGTTCTCAATTCATTTCTGTGGCACTTCTCCTGCTGCAAGGCACCCATGAATAGCTTGAGGGGCTTACGACTACACCAGGGTCTTTATATTTGGAAGAGATGTCTGCATGTTTGTTACCGCAAGCCATAGGGCTAAGCACAAGCAAGTGCACCATTTTATTCTAGGTGACTTGCAACCAATATGGATTTGCCTTTCACACTAAAGTAATAGTGGTTGCCTACCTGCATCTTGATCCATTATAAGATTACCATATGAAAAGAACCCAGAAAAAAAAAAAAAAACGCAAACTGAGAAGTTTATTCTTTATGCCTTGGAAATACACAGTTCACCAATGTGAAATGACAGACTCTCTCCACAATATCCTCAGCTCAAGTGCAAGACAAGCACAGGAATCAGATCCAGGATCCCCTTGCATGCTGATATACTGCTCTGCCATTAAACCACTGGGCTAGTTTTCAGCAGATGCCAGATTGAGAAAGACACTTATCAACAAGAGTGTAGCTTAGGAAAATCCCTTCTTACTTTCTTCTGAAGATGGCCACACTCCTAGCCTTCCAAAGCAGTAGCTCATAACCCAGTCCTCTTTTAAAGTTATCTGCAATATGAATGACATGCCATACAATGGAGGCAGCATATTTGCATTTGAATATGCATGAAATGCATAAGTACAGAGTAATACAGCTTTTAGATTTCTGCATCCCAAGTGTATCTCACAGGAGGCAAGAGGCTGGTGAACACAGACCACTAGAGGGACCTTGGCGTATGAGGGTCTGAGGATCTCAAAATGGCAGAACAATGGAAAAAGGTAGTGGCCATAGCCACAGAAATGCTAGCTCGCATACAGAAGCATAACTAGCAGAAGCGAGGAGGATATAAATGCCCCTACACAAGTTGCTGGTGATGCCTCAAGGAGTGTGTGTTCAGTTTTGAAGACCATACTGTTACAAAGGGCATAAAGAGACTAAGTTGTTCAGAGGAAGGTAATCGTAATATGGTGTCTGCGCTAAAAATGTAAGACAGACTTAGACCTACATACATATACCTTAGAGAAGTGGGAGGGGGGGAGACAACTGAAAAGATACAGGGCATTTAAACATTTGAAAGGTATAAATTAAATTATTTTTCAAAGACAGGGGGAGCCCACAGAACATGGAGGACATGAAATGAAGCTGCAATAAGGAGAAATTAGGCCTCACCTGCTAATTGTCTTTCCTTGAGTTCTCTCCGGGCCAGTCCAGGTAACCGTAGGGTGGTCAACCTCCTCCAGCAGCTGAGGACTGTATTACAGAGGTTTTTTTGGTGACAGTCTATCCGGCTCCCTCTGGTGTCCCAGACTCAGTCTCCTATTGTCCAAGCAGCTCCTAAATAACCAAAAACAAACCGCTATAGCCGCCTATGGACTTCTCCTTGCCCTTTGTACGCAGTGTTGGCTTTTCATAGCCCCTTACTGAAGTTTCTACTTTTTTTTTTTTGCCGCCCATAGCCCTTCTCTCTCTCCCAGTGGAAAAGGAAGACCCACTGCAGCCACTCTGAATCGAAGCACACACTACACTTCCCCCCTAACAACCTCTAGATCCTCCAGAACCCCTCCATTGAAAACTATGACTTCTTGCTAATGAAGAAACTCTCGCAGATCCAGAGGGTGGGACCTGGACTGGCCTGGAGAGAACTCAAGAAAAGACAATTAGCAGGTAAGGCCACTGTTCCCTCTAAGCTGTGCGCGTGTGCATGCGCGCACACACCTCGCCGAGTGAGCGCACATAATTTACAACAGAGCGCATAAAAATTACAGCTCTGATTCTGATAGAAAACAGACGTCTTAAAATTTAAAAGTTATGATTGTAATTACTAGAAATTTCCCGCTTCATTTAGTAATCGTCTATTTTCATTTAATTTGATTAAAATCAATGTGGTGTACATACTGTATTCTGACATGTAGTCAAATTTTAAAGTATATAACTCCGAGTGTCGTTATGTAGCGCACAAAAATTTAACTTTCCTTCAAAAGCTGCACACAGCTGATATTTTATGCGCACACAGCCTACAGAAAATTAGAGGGATCATTGGGTAAGGCCTAATTTCTCCTTCCTCTTCGTCTCTCCGGGCCAGTCCAGGTAACCGTATGGAAGTACCAAAGCAGTTCCTAAAGATGGGAGGGACCTGTGAGACCCCCTAATAAAGCCGAGGTCCCAAAAACTGCGTCTCCCCGCGCCTGCAATCCAAACAATAGTGCTTAGTAAAAGGTATGCAGAGTCGACCAGGCCGCTGCCCGACAGATATCCACCAGCGGCACCAACGCCAACTCCGCCCAAGAAGTGGCTTGTGCTCTAGTGGAATGAGCCCTAAGCCCTTGTGAAGGCAATTTGACCTCCGCCTCATAAGCCGCACTGACCACTCGTTTTATCCATCGGGCAATAGACACTTTTGAAGCAGCCTCCCCCTTCCGAGGCCCTACAAAGATCACAAATAACTTGTCCAACTTCCTAAAAATCTCAGTTCTACGAAGGTATCTGCGCAGAACTCTACCCAGATCCAACTTTGAGAGCCTGATTCACGCCACTGCCCTCACTCTGCGGAAAGGTTGGAAGCGAAACAGACTGATTCAAATGAAAACTGGATACCACCTTAGGTAGAAAGGACGGCACTGGTCGCAGCACTACCTTTTCCTTTGTAAACTGAAGATAAGGAGCCTGACACGAGAGTGCCTGAAGGTCCGAGTCTCTCCTAGCCGAACACAAGGCGACGATAAAAGCTGTCTTCCAAGAAATCTCCCTTAGACTCACCGTTGACGCTAGCTCAAAGGGAGGTTGTGTTAAAGCATCCAACACTAAATTCAAATCCCACGCAGGGACCACTGACCTTAGAGGAGGACGAATAAAAAGCTCTAAGAAAACACTGAACATCTGGGTGAGCCGACAAAACACCCCCCCCCCCAACACTTTACCTCTATAACACGCTAAAGCCACCAACTGAACCTTTAGCATGCTAAGCGCCAAACCTTTTTCTAGCCCCATTTGCAGGAAAGCCAAGATAACTGGTAAGGATGAGGAAAACGGTCTAACATTACGTTCAACACACCAGCCTCCAAAAATATGCCAGACGCGAATGTACGCCAGCGAAGTGGACCGCGTCCTAGATTTCGACAAGGTCTCAACTACCGCTGGCGAGTATCCTCGGCACCTAAGCCACTCCCTCTCAACAGCCAAGCCGTAAGCAAGAACTAATCCACCTGCAGCATCAACATCGGCCCCTGGTTCAATAGATTGTCGCTCAGCCGTGGAGGCTCCCAAGTCGAGTCAAGCAGCCTGACCAGATCTGCATACCACGGCCGCCTGGGCCAACCGGAGCAATGAGAATCACGTCCCCCTCGTGTCTCGCAATCCGCCATATCACCCAGCCGATCAACGGCCACGGAGGAAACACATAGCAGCACTCCTCTCGGCTATGGCTGAACCAGACCATCGAGTCCTTCGGACATATGAACCCTGTACCTGCTGTAAAAACGAGCCGCCTTGGTGTTCAAGGGTAGCCATGAGGTCCATGACCGGCTGCCCCCAACGAAGCATGTCGTCATGGAAAACTGCCACGTTCAGTTTCCACTCCCCGGGATCTAGGACATTCTGACAGATAACACAGGTACACTACCAAAAAACTGCCTCCAGTTTTGCAACTGATTCCTATAGATTTTGGGGTGCTGAATCCAGGAAAAATAGCCAAAATGTTCCATCACGTCACGTTTTCTTGCAAAATTAGATTTCTTACCCATATAAGGAATGTTCACATAATTTCTTTTTAGCCGACTGCAGTTTATTTTCTTGGCCCAAAATAGAGGTTGTAATGGTTAACTAACTAGAAACACTCCCTCATGATATTTTAGAGTGTTTTGTATTCATTTTATACATTAACAGGACAATTGGGAGGCGGGGGGCTAAATCCAGTACTCGCGCTGGCGCATGTTCTTTCCTGTTCGCCTCGCCTCGTTCGCTCGCTCAAACACGGTGGTTGCGACATGAACGTTCCTGTCAAATTTCAGTTTCTTGCAAGTTCATTATTACCTTTTGTTTGCTCAGTCGTAATCCAGCTTTATTCCGAAGTGGTTCACTACAGTTGTAGTTTGCAGTGCTGTGTATTTGTGATGGCTCACAGAGCCAGAGGTTGCGTCAACTCTCCGGACAGTTTTTGTTTTATTTGTGGGGAATATACCGTGAAAAAAGCGGCAGAGGAACATTTCTGCATTTATTAAAAAAGTATATTTCGCCTATTTCGGTTTGAAGTTAGGCGATCAAGACAAACCGTGGGCTCCTCACAAAGTGTGCAAGACATGTGAGGAAGATCTACGCTTATGGATGAAAGGTAAAAAACAAGCATTTCGTTTCGGAATACCTATGATGTGGCGTGAACAAAGAGACCACAGCAGTGACTGCTATTTTTGCTCTTGCATTGTGAAGGGATACAACTTAAAAAATAAGAACGTAATAAGTTACCCCAACCTTCCCTCAGCAATTAGGCCTATGCCTCATAGCAACGAAGTACCTGTGCCTGAACCACCAAAATCTTTGGATCATATTTGTGTGGACGGTTCTGATCATGATGAGACTCATCAGATGGCTTTTCCCGATGAGTCCAGTACTTCCGAGTTTGAAACTGAACCAGATCCGAAACCTGAACTTTTCTCTCAAGCTGAATTGAATGATTTAGTCCGGGATTTAGGACTCCCAAAAGATGCTGCCCAACTGCTAGGTTCTCGGCTTAAACAGAAAAATCTATTGTCACCAGGAACAACTTTTTATTGGTACCGCAACCGCGAGACACAATTTTTGAAGTATTTCAGCAAAGAGGAAGATTTGGTATTTTGCAACGATATATACGGAGTGATGGAAAAGTTTAAACTCAAGTATGATCCTGCTGAATGGCGGCTGTTCATTGATTCGTCAAAAGACAGCATAAAAGGTGTTCTTCTTCATAATGGCAACACATTCGCTTCAGTTCCTATTGCTCACTCTGTTATTCTCCAAGAAAAATACGAGAATTTGGCCCTGATTCTTCAGAAGATTCGTTATGATGAGCATAAGTGGATGATTTGTGGAGAGACTTTAAAATTCTATCCATGCTATTAGGGCAGCAATCCGGTTTCACCAAATATCCCTGCTTCCTTTGCTTGTGGGATAGCCGGGCCCGCGACCTACACTGGGGGAAAAAAGACTGGCCAATTGAGACCTGGTGAGAAAAATGTTCTTCATGAGAGCTTGGTACCTCGTGATAAAATTCTATTACCACCTCTCCACATTAAGTTGGGTCTCATTAAGCAATTCATCAAGTCCCTTCCAAAAGATGGTGAGTGCTTTCGGTACCTTTGCTCAAAGTTCCCCCGACTTTCTGAAGCAAAGCTAAAGGAAGGAGTGTTTGTTGGCCCTGATATAAGGAAACTCATTTCAGATGGAGCATTCGCTGAAACAATGTCTGAGAAGGAAAAAGAAGCCTGGGATTCCTTCAAGGATGTTGTTCTCAAATTCTTGGGGAACAGGCGGGATGAGAACTATAAGGATATTGTTGCCAGGATGCTCAATGCCTTCAAAGAACAAGGCTGTAACATGAGCCTGAAAGTCCATTTCTTGCACTCCCATGTGAACTACTTTCCCGAAAACTTGGGGGCGTACAGTGAAGAACAAGGTGAAAGGTTTCACCAGGACATCAAGGACGCAGAGAGAAGGTACCAAGGAAGATGGACCACCACTATGATGGCTGATTTCTGCTGGTTGCTGCTGCGGGAAACCCCAGATGAAAAATACGCCAAGCAGCGCACCAAGAGAAGCATTCGGGGGAAGGAGAAACGGGCCCACCAGGAGATTGATTGACCCAAGAATGACTTTAAAATCTAAACTGTGTTGACAAATATCGTGTTTTTACTAAACTTTGAAATAAAAATTTGCTAGTTATTACCACACAGTGTCGGATCTCATTTATTAGAATTTTATTTTCACACCATCGGGTGTTTGTCTTCATGTATTGCAATGGTGCGGTTTGCGTTTTCTATTCTTACATACATACCTGTACAACATTTTTTGCACATTTCTTTGCTTTGCTTTGTGTCTAACCTCACTCTTATATGCTCAATGTTTGTGCACATGTATGTGGCTGTTTTAAGTGCAGACAATTTTGCTACCATCACAGTGTGTTTTGTTGACATTACTCTATTCTTATGTGCTGCCTTGTTACAATTTTCTTTATTCTTATTTGAATAACTACTAAACAATTAGTATAAAGAATTCATCCAAGAAACTTTTATCTCGATCGCACTCAATCTGAAACGTTCGCCTCAAACTGCTAACCCAATGTAGCAAAAAATCTGTACGTGATGGAGCAAATTGGTTACCAGATTTGGATTCAGCGCACCAAAAAACGTAAAAATCAATCGAAACATTAGAGGCAGTTTAAAAAAAAATTTTTTTTGTGTACCTGTGTAATCGGCTTGCACATTGTCCCTTCCGGCCACATGTGCTGCCGAGATGGCCAGAAGATGGGCTTCCGCCCAATGCATCAAACTCTGACTCTCTTCCAACAGAGCTGCGCAACCTGTGCCTCCCTGCTTATTGATATAAAAGACCGTCACCGCATTGTCGGAGAAAACGCAAACCGCTCTCCCTCAGACCAGAGTGAGGAACTCCTGAAGCGCTAAGCTGACCGCCCTCATCTCTAGGCGATTGATTTACCAACCGCTCTCCTCCTTGGACCAGACCCCCCGCATCACGTGCAACAAACAATGCGCTCCCCAGCCCAATAGACTGGCGTCTGTTGTCACTAACCACCACTCCGTCTCTAAAAGCGAAACTCCCGCGCGCACCCGACGGGGATCCAACCACCATTGCAGACTGACCCTCACGTTCTCTGGGCAGTCTAGTCGCAGAGTCGGAGTGTTGTTGCGTAGACCACCTGTTCAGCAATGCTTGCTGAAGCGGACGCATATGAGCTCTGGCCCACGGCACAAAATCTAAGGCTGCCACCATGAATCCCAGTAGCTGTAGGTATCTCCACACTGTGGGAGCCCGCATGCGCAAAAAAGCCTTCACCTGCTTCCAAAGCTTCTGAACCCTGTCGTCAGGCAGGAAAACTGACCCACGTTCGGTGTCGAACAATGCGCCGAGATAAGTGAGCCGCTTCAACGGACTGAGGTGACTCGGACTGATTTATCACCCAACCGAAGAGTTCCAAAAACTGAACCCCGCGCTTGGTCGCCGTAACCGACTCAGACAGAGACCCTGCCCATATCAACCAATCGTCCAGGTAGGGATTAACTTGAATCCCCTCCTTTCTCAAGGCCACCGCAACCACCACCATCACCTTGGTGAAGGTACGCAGAGCCGTAGCCAGACCAAAAGGCAATGCCCTGAACTGGAAGTGGCCCATGGGCACGGCAAACCTTAGGAATTTCTGATGTTCCAGCCTGATCGGGATGTGAAGATACACCTCCGTCAAGTCTATGGAGGATAGAAATTCCCCAGGCTTCACTGCCTGAATAACGGACCTTAGAGTTTCCATATGGAAATGTGGTACCCGCAAACATCGGTTTATGTGCTTGAGATCCAGAATGGGGCGAAAAGACCCTTCCTTCTTGGGAACTATGAAAAATCGAGTATTGACCTAAGCCGTATTGGTCTTTCAGGACAGGTACCACTGCCTGTAACCAAAGCAAACGCTGCAGGGTATCGTTCACCGTCTTCTTCTTTACCAGGGATCCACAAGGAGACCTTAGAAACGCTTCAGCTAGAGGCTATGCAAACTCTAGTGCATAGCCTTCGCGGATTATTTCCAGCACCCATTGGTCCGTCGTAATGTCGGCCCAGACGTAAAAAAAGTTTTGCAATTGTCCCCCCACCGGGGTTTCCGCCTGAGCCGGCCACCCTTCATTGGGGTTTCTTGGGGGCGTTCTGCTTGGAACCAAAGTATCCTCTGCCGAACCCCCACGCTCCTCGACAGCCTCAGACAGGGATTGGTTTCTTAAAATGTTTTTTCGGAAAAGGGTTACCTCTCTGATAAGGCACAAATCGAGAACCTCAGAACTTACATAGGTCTCTCCCCTGCCTCCTTGCTAGGGGCCCGGGCCGAGGTCCTTTCGGGCGATCCTCTGGGATGCATCCCCCAAATTCTTAACTCTTCTCGAGAGCCTCTCCAAAGAGCAGCTTACCCTTGTAGGGGAGCTTACTGAGCTGTGATTTAGAGGACGCGTCCGCTGCCCAATTGCTCAGCCAGAGGAACCTCCTTGCCACAATCACTGATGCCATGGACTTTGCGGAAATCCTAAACAAGTCATAAAAAACGTCTGCTAAGTACGCCACCGCCAATTCTAGCCTTGCTCCTTCCGAGGACGTGCCCACCTCCTTGTCAGCCACTAAGTCACTCTGTAGCCACCGAATAGATGCTCGAGAGACATAAGCACCACAAATGGGTGGAATGGCCTAGTGGTTGGGGCAAGGTACCACAGGCCGGAAGGTCGGTGGTTCAAATCCCACTAGAGGACAGCAACCTTGAGGCCGGAAGGACTGGGGTTTCTAGTCCCACAGGTGCTCCTTGTGGTCTTGGGCAAGCCACGTAACCCTCTATTGCCCATGTTCCCTGTAAGTATTAGTGTATGTGTCTCATATCCCCTCATGTTAAATGTATCCCCTAGTTGTGTTGACCACTTTGATTGAAGGATAAGGTGGTATATAAAACTGTCTAAATAAATAAATAAAATGGAGGCCTGGAGCGACAGGGCACTAGAATCGAAAGCTTGCTTAAGCAGCACCTCCAACTTGCGGTCTTGCAGATCTTTCAGGGCAGCACCGCCTTCCACTGGAATGGTAGTCTTCTTTGTCACTGCTGCCACCAGTGCATTGACTTTGGGCATACGCAGTAAGTCCTTGTCCTCCTGAGGGACTGGGTAAAGCTGACCAATAGCCTGCCCCCCCCCCTCAGAGAAGCCTCTGGACACTCCCATTCCGAATCCATCATCTGTCTAATCACCCTATGCCTCGGAAAGCAACTGCTCTGGTTTAAAACCCTGAAGTAAAGGATCTTCTAACGGCTCTTCCTGTACCACTGGCAAGGCAATGTATAGCGCCGCTAGGGATTGTGCAATAAGAGCCCCAAATTCTTCCTTACAAAAGACCCTAAACACATTAGGGTCCTCCACCGGTACTAATTCACCTTCTTCCAAGTCTCCTAGAGCCCAGGGATCCAAGGCCCCTTCTCCCTCCTCAGTTTCCTGAGGCACCGTGCTTTGCCCCCCGAATGCGTCTGGGTCCATTCTCATAACCTTAGCAGAGGGGCCTTCCCCCGGATCCTGCAGTAAGGTTTCCCCCTTAAGCATACTCCCCATGCTAGGTGAAGTAGACTTGCCCAGGCTCTGCTCCACCTTCAAAACATAAGCTTTGTGTAAGAAGAGTATAAAATTCACTGAGAAAAGAGATGCCAAGTTCTGTTGCAAATTAGAAGAGGGACCCTGCACTGAGACTACCTCTGGAGATGGCCTCTTGGACTTAGATTTGCGTTTTGCAGGCTTGCCAGAAAGCGCGGGAGTGACTGCAGCCCTAGTTAAAATGGCCACCGCTCCCACCTTTTTTCTCCGTGTCAGGAATCACCACATCGGCATCCCCCGACATTTGATTTAACATCCATCGCACCCCCAAAGAGCCATTCTACAGAGCTACCAGTACGAAAACAAATCCTGCAGATGCCGGGACCCGACAGCCCCTGCCATCTCCCGCATTGTGCACAAGCCCCCGGATCAGCCAGCACACTCCTGAAGAGCAGGAAAACCTCAAAAGCACCGCTTCCTGTCCCGCCGGACCCAAAACCCGCCGGCAAACAAACTCCCACTGCCTACCTGAAATCCAGATCTGCAATGCACGGACTGTCTACACAACCGCTGCTCGCAGCTGAACAATTCAAGGCAATGAAGGCAGAGGGCTGCAATCTGGGGCTCCCAGATCCTCTCACTGTCCTCCCCAGGGTATGACCGCTGAAGCTATAACTGAGGCAGGCTCTGCCTCTAGGTGTAGGAGTGTGAGTGATTTCAGTCAATACCCTTCTGTTCTGACCCTAGTAGCCCAGCTAGGGCCACCACACCAGAAAAACCAACACTTTAGCCAAATATTCCTCCTCTTCACTCCAGAGCCTGTCAGCTACGTCCTATCCAGCTGCTGAGGGCTGTAAGACTGAGTCTGGGACACCAGAGGGAGCCGGATAGGCTGTCAGCAAAAAAACTCTGTAATACAGTCCTCAGCTGCTGGAGGAGATTGACCACCCTACGGTTACCTGGACGGCCCGGAGACACAAAGAGGAAGGTAAATTTGCAAGCATCATCATCAGGAATACTTTTGCACAGAGTCTGGTAGATGCCTATAGTGCCCTAATAGTGGATGTGGTGGAGACAGCATAGTTACTCAAGTGTAACAGGTGTTCTCCAGGGACAGCAGGAATCAGCCCTCACGAGTGACATCAGAACTGATGGAGCTAACGCAGAGCATTTCTCCAGCTTTCAAAGCATGCCTTTGGGACATGCTACCATGCATGCACAGTCCCCTTCCTGCCCAAGGTGCCATCTTGCTCAGTCAGATGACATAGCTAGGATGGCATTAAAAACTAAAACAAGGTAGGGAGGCAACTCCCAGGGGAGGAGGGAGGGAGGGTTGTGAGGATCAATTCCTGCTGTTCCTGGAACACATCTGTTATAGGTGAGTAACTATGCTTTTTCCAAAACAAGCAGAGATCAGTCCTCACATATGGCATTCCCTAGCTCCAGGTTACAGAGGACCGAACCACAACAGCACCAAGAGCAGCCAATTGGGTAGCTGTGAGTTGCCGAGTCTCTGTGAGGGCTCACCTTCTGCAAGACCCTAGAGTCCAGCAACAGTATCACTCCAGTAGCCTGAACAGAGAAGAGTTGGAGGGCAGGAGTTGCCTATATCCCGAGAATATTATGGAGTACCACCTGGCCAAAGGCACTGTGTCCCTACAGGTCCCTCTCTCCAGGCAGTAGTGAGCTGCAAATGTATGAAATGAAGACCATGTGGTGGCTTTGCAGATTCCCATCACCGGCACCAAGCAGAAGTTGGTCACCGATGTGGCCATCAGCCCTCACATGATGTGCTGTGATCTGGTGCTCATGGGAGAGGCCAGCTTGCTCTAGGCAAGGGCAATACAGTCCACAACCCAAGTGGACAGAGTTTGCTTGGTCACAGGGAGCACCATGCTGCTGGGATTGTAAGACACAAAAATCTGAGGAGCTTTGCGATGGGTCTGCGTCCACTGCAGGTAGAAGGACAGGGTCTGCCTGCAATCTAGAGTGTGTTAGTTCCTCCTTGCTGGCATGGGCTGTGGGAAGGTGGTGGGGAGAACCACTTCTTGGTTGAGGTGGAAGGGAGATACCAACTTTGGGAGGAATTTGGGGTGTGTGCAGAGCACCACCCTCTTATAGAACCTCGTATATGGTGGGTCCGGCACCAGGGCCTGAAGTTTGCTGACCCAACATGCAGACATGAGGGCCACCAGGAAAGCCATTTTCCAAGACAAGTACCTCAGATGGCAAGTGGCTTGAGGCTTGAAGGGCAACTTAGTGAGCTGTGAGAGCCCACTCTGCTGTCAGATGGTAGAGAGGGGATTTTGATAGCAGAAGGCCCTGGAGACTAGGGGCTGACTCAAGAGGGATTTCCCCTCGATAGGGTGGTAGTGTGCTGCTATGGCACTCAGGTGCATCCTCAGAGTTTGATTTCAGCCTCACGTGCAACAGGTGTAAAAGGTACTGGAGAACAGTTGCATGTGACAGGAGAAAGAATTCTCTTTCCTCTCCGCACACTAAACGGAGAATCTTCTTCACTTAAAGGCATAAGCCTGCCTGGTGGAGGGTTTCTGGAAGGCCAGTAGGACCTCCTCGATCTCCCCTGGAAGGTTGAAAGGGGCCACGGCTACCCTTTCAGCAGCCACGCCATCAGTGTCAGGGACCCCAGGTTGGGGTGTAGAAGGAGCCCTCCTCCTGGGACAGGAGATCCGTGGCTTGGCCCAGTGGGACTGGCAGCACCACCAACAGGGAAAGCAACAAGGGAAAATCAGGGCTGCCTGGGCCATCTGGGTACAATCAGTATCACAGATGTCCCATCATTCTGGACCTTGAAGAGGGTCTTGGCGATCGTGGGAGGGGGGTTGGGGGGGGGGGGACGACAGTGGGAACATAGCAGGCCCTCCGACCACAAAACCAGGAAGGCATCTGCTGCCACTCTCCCCAGGTGTGACTGGTGTGAGCAGAAACAAGGCAGCTGCGCATTGCTCAGGGAGGCATACAGGTCCATCAGGGGTCTGCCCCAGCAGTGGAAGAGTTGCTGCATTATCCTTGGATTCAAGCGTCTCTCATGTGGGCAGTCTGTTCACTAAGCAGTTGTCGTGGCCTGGCAGGTATACTGCTCACAGGAGCACGTTTTGAACAATGAAGGAGAGGAGGGCTGCCGTTTCTTGTGGAGGGAGTATGAGCCTGTGCCCCCTCCCTGCTTGTTGATGTAAAACATTGCCACCTGGTTGTCTGTTTAGATCAGCACAGGCTGGTGTCACAGGTGGTGGTGGAACATTTGCAAGGCTAGAAGATTGCCCTGAGTTCCAGGAGGTTGATTTGCAAGAGCATCCCCTCATCCCAGGAAGGAGGCATCTGTCAGGGTCTTCTGCAGTGCGGGTGCCTGGAAAGGCATCCCTGCTTGGAGGTGGCACAAGTCTTGCCACCAGGTGAGGGACTCCACCAGCTGGTGGGTGACTGACCCTGTCCCACAGTCTGCCCATGGCTTGAGTCCATTGTAAGCGGAGACACCACTGGGCTGCCCGCATGTGGAGGCAGGCTAAAAGCCCAAAGGTTGGAGCAGGAGGCGAGCCAATACCAACCGGCAGCGTTGCACCTCTCCTGATAGTTGCCCGAGACATTCTGCCCTCTCTTGGAAGGACAGCCTTGACCTATAACATGTCAAACTGAGCCCCTATGAACTCCAGACTTTGGGTTGGGGTGAGATGGGATTTGGGGTAGTTGATGACAAACCCCAGGTGCTGCAGTAGGAGGGTTGTATGCTCTGCAGCCTGCCTGATCTGAGGCAGTACTGCCTCTGATGAGCCAGTCGTCCAAGTAGGGGAAGACAAAAGCCCCTTGTAGGCGCAGGTGGGCAGCTACCACCGCCAAGCACTTGGTAAAGACCCTTGGTGAGAAGGGCAGGCCAAAGGGCAGCACCCTGTATTGGTAGTGCCCTCCTCCCACAACAAATCTTAGGTATTGCCTGTGGGAGGGGTGGATCAGGTTGTGGGTATACACATCCTTTTAGGTCCAAAGAGCATAGCCAATCTCCCTGGTGGAGGTAAGGCAGCAGTGTTCCAAGGGAGAGCATCTTGAACTTTTCCCTCACCAGAAGCCTGTTCAAGTCTCACAGATCTAGTATGGGCTTGAGGCCCCCAGTTCTCTTGGGGACAAGTACATACCTGGAGTAGAAGCCTTTTCCCCACAGGTGCTTGGGAACACACTCCACTGCATTGGCCGAGTAAGCCTGCAAGCTCTGAGAACAGCAGGGTATGGTGAAGGAGAGAATGCACAGGCTCTCCTGGGAAGAACCTTGGGGTACCTACTGCAGGCAGATGAGGTACCCCTCCTTTATCACCTGCAGAACCCACTGGTCGGAGGTAACGCCAGCCCACCTGTGGGCAACGAGAGCCAAGCAGCCCCATGTGCGCTGAGGTGGTCCTTCCCCAGAAGTCAAAAGCTCCCACTGGGTTGCGTGGGAGTTGGGGCCTGGGGCTTCTGGGTTTTAGGTGTCCTATGTCCATAGCCCTGGCTCTTAGGCTGAGGGCCTTTTTGATGGCCCGAGGGTGGCTGGTAGTGACTGACGGAAGGACCCCTTTTTCCTAGGGAAAAGGGGTCTTTTCCTCGATGGTGTCTTGCGTCGGGAGGGGGGGGGGGGGGGGGAGGGCTAAGGTCTTCTTAGAGAGCCTCTGCCTAGTCACAACTTCAGCTTCCCTCTGTCACCTTGTCGACTATAGGTTTGCCAAACAAGTTTTCCTCAGTATAGAGGATGTCTAGCAATTTTTCTTGGACCCATTGCTCGAGGTCAGAAGTCTGTAGCCAGGCTTGGCATCAGGTGCCGATGTCAGCTTCTGCCACTCAGGCTGTTGAAGCAGTCTTAGGCGGCTCAGGAAAGAAATCTTAGTCATTGATCCCAGCTGCCAGGGATTGGAACTGCTGGAGGGGTTCCCCGGTGAGGCCAACCAAAAAGCCAGAGAACTCCTGGATCAGGCCTTGAAGTATATGCCTATGTACAGTTCATAGGCCTGAATCCTGCACCCGAGCATGGAGCCCTGGTAACATTTGTGCCCAAGAGCAGCAAGAGCACGAGCCTCTCTGCCCAGGGGGACAGAGAAATAGTTCTTCTGGCTTTTAAGCTTCTGCATGGTTGACTACCACCACTGAATTATGTGGGAGCTGAGTTTTGTGGAATCTGGGGCCCTTCTTGACATGGTAGATGGCACAGAGGCCGAGGTCTCCCACATCCTGAGGAGCAGCCACTCGAGGATCAGCTGTACCGGCACTGAGAGTCTCTCTGGGTGGATCCTCCTCAGACTGTCAGAACTGACAGGGCCCGGGCCATATCCCAGATGAAGTTGTGGAAGGCCACATCCTCCAGGGGAAAATGACAAGTGCTGGAGGAGAGAGCTCTGAGGGGACATCTTAATGCAGACAGGTTTCTGGGGAGGCCTTGATGTCAGTCTCCTGATGACTCCGAAGCTCTGTGGTCTTGTGTCTTGAGGCCAGCCTCGAGGAGCCCGGATCCTCCAGAGAATGTTGGGTTCGATTCCCGGAAACTGATAGGGAGGACTGGATACCCACGGAATGGGACCGGGACCTCAACCAGTGCAGAGGACTCACCCGAGGCTGGTGGTGCTCTGAGCCTGGCTTGATGCTTGGGGACCCCCCTGCCGTCAGGACCCAGTTGTCAGGGCAGATAATGTAGATGAACTGGCCATCATTGCCTGCTGCATTCAGGAAACAAGAAAAGGTCAGAGTTGCAGTACAGAATGTTTTATTTATTTTTATTTATTTATTTAAAAGGATTTGTATCCTTTTAAATAAATAAATATAAATAAATAAAAAACATTCTGTACTGCAACTTTGACCTTTTCTTATTGGTTTTCAGAGTCATGGCCTGTAGCAGCTGGTACTGTCATGGTCTGGGCCCAGGCAGCAGTCATGCATGTCTGTAATAGACATTGTTTGACTGCAGTAGTTGCATTTTTTTAACCCACCAGGGGACACCCAGCTGGGATAGATGACCCCCAGGTGAAAAAAAGGCATGAATGCTGGTCGAGACAAGCCTCGATCAAAATAAGGGAAGGAGCCGAGAACAGTGCCGACTTGAGACGGAAAGAGGAACCGGTACACAACGGGGGGGGGGGGGGGGGAACGCACACACAATTTTTAGGGATATTTTGGAAGATGTTTTTCTGGGGGAAAAAAAAAGGACAGGCATCCGTTGGGCTCTGTGGAAAAAAAGGAGACCGAGTAAGATGTCACCCTTGGGCAGGAAGGGGACCACACATGCTTGGTAGCATGTCCCAAAGGCTTTCTGTGAAAGCTGGGGAAATGCTCCATGCAGGCTCCGTTGGTGCTGATGTCACCCATATGCAAGAGCTGGCTTCCTGCTTGTTTCTGGAGAAAAACTGATAGAACTCAAAAAGGCATGGGGCAGATGCAGAGGAACCCTAGCAAGGAGATGGCATCAAACCAAAAGATCATGCTTCAAAAAACAGAAGGGGATAACCTGCACAGAGCAGCACATCCAAGTCTAGCTACCTTACTTCACAGACTGGATAGTAAATGATGGCAGATCAAGAACAGTTTGGTCTATGCAATTATTGAAGATTTCTTTAAAGTATGACTGGTTGATATGATTGGTTTGCAATCCTTAGAAAGCAACAGCTTCTGCCCCCTCTGCCACCAAACACCCCCCCCCATATGCTGTCAGTGTGCAGTCCTGGGTCATCCAATGTGCAGGTAGGCAGGGGCCTAGGGTGGGAAGGCATACATGGACATCCTCACATTCATTTAGCTGTGTTTACGAACAGTTTGGGACACATCCTGGGGAAGGTCTGTAGGCCCTCGTTAGAGAGGACCCCAGATGTGCACTGCTTGCCCCATTACAGGCATAGTGGTACCTGTGTGACCTTTGGGGTACCTGCCGGGTACACATCCCCTGGATGGAACACTGTGGAACAGACTACTGGGCATGTTTGACCATGGTAAGATACTGTCTTGCTGTTTTCCAGTTTCTGTGTTCCTATGTGCCACCTAGGCGACAGCCTAGTCCACCCTGTGCCCCAGCTGCCCCCACTGTATGTCCTGCCTGCAGCCCCCTTGCTCCATTTACACCATTATCACAGTGCCCTTTCATACTTGGGCACTATGCTGTTGCTGCAATTAGAACACTACTCTCATTTTTCTTGGACGCCCTGTCTGTGCTGTACATTACTGACACTGAAAAGGTCTCTTTCCTGCAAAAGCACATTTACCAAAAGGATTTTGCTGGCGGTAAAGTCCTGGCGTTATTGTTCCAGCGCTAGTGTAGCAGGGCTTCTCCCAGCCTATTGACCCCACTCCCTGCCTTCTCCCCACCCTCTGGGACATTTACCCCTGCTAGTAACATTACCGCACATTAACATTACTGTACATTAAACAACATTACCTATGCTACATTACCACAGTTTAGTAAACATACCTCAAAGTTAACATAACAAAATAAGAATTTAAACACTTTACAGTACATTGTAATATGCACTGAGAGGTTTCTAGACATGTGCTTGGTCAAGTTAAAATTAAGTTACAGGATACTGCCTGGAGACATCTTTAAATGCAACCGAATTGGTTTCCTTGAGTCTGCGTGGGTTTGCATTAGTAAGTGCTTGAAGCTGTTTATCACATACAACACATGCCGCTATTGCTGAATAGTCATACACACTGTTCCCTCTAAGCTGTGCGCGTGTGCGCGCGCACACACCTCGCCGAGCGAGCGCACATACTTTACAACAGAGCGCACAAAAATTACGGCTCTGATTCTGATAGAAAACACAGACGTCTTAAAATTTAAAAGTTATGATTGTAATTACTAGAAATTTCCCGCTTCATTTAGTATTCGTCTATTTTCATTTAATTTGATTAAAATCAATGTGGTGTACATACTGTATTCTGACGTGTAGCCAAATTTTAAAGTATATAACTCCGAGTGTCATTATGTGGCGCACAAAACTTTAACCTTCCTTCAAAAGCTGCACACAGCTGATATTTTATGCGCACACAGCCTACAGAAAATTAGAGGGAACATTGGTCATACACCTACTGATGATGCCATTCCATGTTAGGCTCGTCCAAGTTCAGAGAGAAACAGAAGGGAAAAAAAGCCTCTACGGACAGACATCACAGCCACACCCAAGGCATCTTCTGTCACACTATTAGCAACCCAGCTTGCCCAGTAAGACAATGGACCATCAAGATTAGAAGCCAGAGACAAAAGTCTGGCTACAATAGCTGGAATACAGATACACACTTTGAACTGCAGGTATTTTAAAGGAGATAAAACTTAAAAGCAAGGTCAGGAAATACCTTTTCACTGAAAAATATGAATGCTTGGAATGCCCTCCCAATAGAGAAGACAGGGGGGAAAAAAAGCCAGTAACAGAATTCCTAAAAGCATGGGACAGAGACAGAAGATTCCTATATAGCAAGGGGATGGAATTAAAAAAACTTAAAATCTTTTATATTTCAAAGGCAGGGGGGGGGGGGGGGGGAGTTGGTGACGGTGACCTAACCAGAGTGGCAGGTACAACCCTAAACAAAGATAGCATGTGTGGGGGGGCTTGTACAGAGAAGCAGGCACCACCATTCTAGCCATCTTAATGAATATATTAGATGGACCATACTAGTTTAACACTAGAAGCCCCAAAGTGTCAAAATTGACGGGAATGCATCTTCTAAATTGCATACCAGCACCACTGCTAGAACCATGTCAGTCATGTTCCATGACTTTGTTAGCAAGGTCAAGATGTTCAAATATGTGCATCGAAAATTAATGACAGATGCACCACCTAGCAGGAAAGATAATTTATACCTGGAAGCCCCAAAGTACCTCAATTGACACAATCAATTGTCTTGGATGCGTCAATTGACATACTTTGGGGCTTCTAGGTATAAATTTATGCTCCCACTAGGTGGCACATCTCAATCACCGTTTACAATTTTACTCCGACATTACAAACGATAAACACACAATGAGGTCATGTAATGAAGTCACATACTGCATGTATTTAACAAATAAGTAACGTCACATCTGCATTTCATGCTAAACGCAGTCGTCGTGATAATGTGTCAATTGACGCACTTTGGGGTTTCTAGGTAAAATTCTTTTTGGGGTTTCTCGTGTTAACTGCTATCATACACTATGATGTAGCTTGTCATATCTGGGAGGGCCAGGCCAATAGTTACTACACGTTTTTTTTCCTCCTCCCCATAACTGAGGCTCTTCAGCGAGTCTTCTAGGTTTTCTTTCAGATCACCAGGCCTCCTCCTGAGCTTTTTATCATTAAGCTCCATCATGATTACCCCACTACTCAACAAAGAAAAATCCAGTTAAACACACACACACACACACACCCCAAGACTAAATGCACATTGCAATTTCTACACGGATAGACACGGTAAAGATTTTATATAGGCTATTTTTTAAGGAGTAATCCGTTCTCTGTGGATAGAGCCTAATGGCTTATTAAGAGGTGCTTATCAGACTTATTCTGCTTTGATTTTAGTTACCCTTTAATCACCATTCACGTTCCTCATAGCTATATGTTCTAGTACATAAACCAGCCCTATAGCTCAAGCCCGAGATGGGGTATTAACACCCTTTTTCCAGAAAGCGGTCCCCTTCAGTTTGGGGTCAGGTTGCACCAGCTCTTCCAGCCTGCATTTGAAGACGGCTTCCCCAGGCTCAGCATACAGTTCATAATGGGTTCAGCAGGAGGAGCTACCTGCACCACCACTTATAAACAAGCGTTAGGAAAACGAACAAGCTAATAACATTTTTCACAAAACACTTAATGCGTGCCGAGCCGTAACGGTCTTTAATCTCTAGAGCAGCAAAACAACATAAAAAAATACACACACATCCCAAACACACCCTCCTTCCTCCCCAGTACCTCCAAGCAAGGCAACGACGAGAAAAACCAAATCCAAATGAAGCAGAAAAACTCCCTTCCAAGAACTTCAGTATCCAAGCAAGTCTTCTGGCACCAATGACGTCAAACTCAAGACAGAACTCTACAAGCCCAAAGCAACGCCATAAAAAAAATAATACTCAATAGATCCGCAGCACAAAGAAACTGAAAATAGGCAAATCCAGCAATGAAAAGAGCAAGCGCAGCCCCACGCCTTGTCCACGTGCTTGGTGCGGTACTCCAAGCTGATTGGCTGTACACTGCCACTGGCCGCAAGCACCGCCTCCTTCTCCACCACTGGTGCGGCGGATGGGTTGTAGACAACGACCAGCAAGTAGAGCTGTAGAAACGGCTACGGGAGTGAGCAGGTTATTGGGTAGTTAATAAGTACTTTATTAATGCCTCTTGGCTGTTTCTGTTGCTGCCAAAACCGTGGTCAGTTTTGGTCTGTCTATGGTTTCTCGATCATTGCATAGATCGAGTTTTGACGCCTGTTACAGTACTCCTTGCTTATAGTGCCGCATGATAAGGCGCCCGAGGCTGCTCTCTGCGGTTCGTTCGGGTCTAGTTTTCCCTACAGCGATGGAAGGATGACGTCACAGCAGAGGGCTGACTAGTTTAAGAGTAAATAGGGTTGCTACCGTGCAGTCCACTTTGTTGTTATGAGTTAGTTCACTGATGGAAGTTAAAAAGCACATCTTTTTATTGCTCAACCTAATACATTTGTTTGCCGAGTTTTGGTAGGTTTAAGATTTTTCCTTAGAACAGTATGGGCAAGAGATGTGAATACCACAATCCATAAATGAATCACAAAAGTATTCTAGTTATGGTCTCAAAGGAAAAGGTGTGGCGGGGAAGTGACAACTCACGCTTTATAACGAAATTCAACGTTTTGTCGAGTCCTTTCCGGTCTCAAAATTCCTTAGTTGACAGCATGCGTGTTAGCGATAATCTCTTCGTATTACCGCATTTTACAGTTACGATCATAAGAGCAGAAGCAAGTGGTCCTCACTACTGCACCCACTAGACCGCAGAGGTTGTTTAGAGTACTGCAGGATTTATTTATTTATTTTATTTTTTTATCTATTTTCTTTTATACCACCCCTTCCAGAGATCAAGGGCAGTTTACATGGAACAATTTAACAATCTTGTACACTTCTGTATACATTTACATTGAACAGTAAAATTCAACTTTGTACATTTCTGTATATATTTACATTGAACAGGATGGGGTGAAGGGGCTCCTGCACATATGTGGCTAGCCCAACCTGGTCACCGGTTTCACCTAAATTAGGGGTAATATGCAAGTGATAAATCTCCACATAGACCCTAAAGCCCACCTTTTGGGCAAAACCATTGGCCAGGTTGGGCTGTTAGACTATTTGAAAATTGCATAGGTCTGAAGTGGATTGGCAATGGCATACCTTTACCACAAAAGATTTTTAAAAGAGAAGAAATTTGTGTATATCTTATGAATTTTATTATGCAAGAGGGAAATGACTAGTGCTATTAGACATTAGTTAAATGCTAAAAGATATTTTAGGCAGTATAGAAACATTTGAGCTTTAATTACTTGCTACAATATAAAATAGTAAGTGATAAAAGTGAACTGTTGCTTTGATTGCTCTTGTATTTAGTATTCATTTTCTCATATAATCATTCAAACAAGTAAAGTAATGCACACTGAAGTGTAGCTATAGGTGAGGTTATTCTTTCTACATTCCATATTAGACATCACCACCCAGCAATAGTATTTAGGCATCATTGTGAACCATTCATTGAAATCCTCAGCTCAGTTTATGGTAGCAGCTAATGAAAAGGAAACAATGTTAGGAATCCATACTTTCATGTTTGATTGCTCTAGGATACAGCTATACTGTGTGTAGGGTGTATTTGTAGTTCTGCTTGCTGTAGCTTAAAGCTAGGAAGAGTTAGAAGTGTGATCCAACTAAAATGCAATGAAGAGCTTCCCAATGAAGGCAGGTGTAAGGCCCTGTTACTTACAAGAGACCGATTACTAATTATCACTAATTTCCTGTATAGTCAGTACAGGTGCAATCAGAATCTCTGTTTATTAGATTACTGATGAACAATACAGGCAGGAGAGGAGAATTTCTGTCAGTCATCAGAATCTCTCCTCCCACTGAGTACAATAGTCGTGTTACATATATACGTTTTTTGCTTCCGTGTATGCAGTCTCCACATTCATCCCTCTGTGAGGCCTCTGTGTCTTTTCTCCCCCCTCCCTTCGTTTCCTGCTGCTAACCTCTCTGACCCCTCTGTTCCTGTTTCAACATCCTTAAGGCCTCTGTCTTGGTTATACTCTTAACGCTTAAGCCCCACATAATGTGTATTTGTACATAATGTATATAGTTTATACTGTTCTGTATTAACACTAGTTGTTTATCTTATTGTTATTTGGTCATATGATGTTTTATGTAAAACTCACTCCGATTTGTTAACTGTTGTTTATTGTGAACCGCAACTGAACTATGGAAGATGCGGTATATAAATCATTGTTAAATAAATAAAAATACTCACCACCTGTCAACCGTCTACTGTCTTCAGGACTAACGGCCCAGCTTTGCATGGTTTCCTGTGTATGTGCCTTCTGCAAAAAATCTCTGCATGGATCCTTCAAGCCAAGCATACACTTTGCTAAGGCTTATAATATATGATATTTCCTTATATGGTTCTTTATGCTGCCCTGTTTCTTCCTTTGTCCACTGTAATGACAGACTGGTTGATGTATATTTTTATTAGAGCAGAATAAAGGCCATAGAGTGATTATGAACCAAGAACATTATAATCCCTCAACCCTTAAAGTGATCTGTTGACACTTAACCTCGCACTTAACCTCTACACAGGCTAAAAGGGTTGGGGTTTCTTCACCTTAGAGAAAAGAAATACAACTCAGTCATTTACTCTTGAAATATTACAAAGGGTAGGGGACAGGCCATTTTTTTTAAATGGCCCAGCACACCCCCATAAGTAGCACACCGAACTGGAGGAAAACCATTCACTACATGAACAATTAAGCTCAGGAAGGTATTGCTAAAGGCAAAAGTACTTAGCATGGATGTAGGTAAAGTCCAAACACAGTTATTATACTAGGCGAATTTGGAGAAACACACTGCTTATTACTAGGCATAACCATCATGGAACCTTCTCTTCAAGATCCTGACAGGTATTTGTAACATACATTAAGTACTATTGGAATTAGTACACTAGACATGGACCTTTGGTCTAACTTAGCTATGGAAAGTTCTTATATTTGGGACCCTGGTTCCATGACTTTCCAGTTACATACTCTGGTACCACAGCAGTGGTTGCAAGAGGCTTGTGTAGCCTCTTAAGGGCAGTGTATATTAACATGATTGTATAAATGTCATTGGTACTCCCATTTAGAGGCATCCCTGGATGTAATTATGGGGATGGAGTTACAACAGGCAAGAACCAAAACTGTTCCCTCAAACCTATTTCCCAGATGCAGAAAATTAGGCCAGCAGCCAGGCACACCAAGCCTTTAGTACATTAGGACCCAAAATTACTACAGCTGGCCATGTGGTAAAGAAAATTAGTTTGAGGGGGGCGGAGCCTGATGTCCAGCGGGTAGGACGCTTTGCGTTGAAGCTCCCGAGAGGCCTACTCAGAATCCTGACTTAATACCTATATAAATTTACTATTTTGCTCCGAGCTGACCGGGGCACCTCGGGGGGGATGGCGGCCCACAAACCAGCGCGCTTGGACTTCGGGTCTCCTTCTTCTTCTCACGGAAAACGCTCCAAAACGGAGGTATCCTCCCCGCAGAAGATGGTTCCATTTCGTGAAAACCCCGCAATGCACCTGGAGATTTTGGAGGAAATACGCGGCGTGAAGGAATTGGTGCAGTCTAATGGAGAAGCGCTTCGAGCCATGCGAGAAGACTTTGGAGTGCTCCAAGACCGACTTGAAGGTCTTTCATTACGGCAGGACAATATGGCGGGGGTCCTCGACTCGCACGAGGTGCGCTTGGGCAAACTGGACGAGGCTGAGCGCCAGATACAGAATCTTCAAAAGGAGTTGGAAGATAGCAATAATCGCGCCCGTCGCAACAATGTGAGGCTCCTCGGAATGCCGGAGGGGGTGGAAGCAGGAGATATAAGAGAATTCTTGCTCAAAACTCTTCCCTCCTTGCTGAAGATTACTTTTCACAGAGAACTGGAAATCGATCGAGCACACCGTGTTCCTGCCCGCATGGCGCTCAACCGCACGACCCCCCGGCCTATTATCTTTAGCTTGCTACGATATCAACAAGTGGAACAAATTTTACATGCTGCCCGAGCGAATCATCATTTGGAATATGAAGGTCGTAAGGTCTCCTTCTTTCCTGATTTGGCAAAGCCTACCGTTGACCGTCGGAAGAAACTCCTTGCTCTTCGCCCTCGACTTCAACAGCTACAGGCTCGCTTTGGCCTGTTGTATCCAGCGAAGCTCCGAGTGACTCTCCACAACCAGACCAGGACGTTCGAGGATCCTGATCTATTATCAACATTTTTGGACTCCAAAGAAGCAGAACAGATGCGCTAATCCCAAATCTTGGACTCTTATCTGCCGGCTCTGTCCGCCATTTTGAAGGGCCCGATGCGGCGGTCATAGCCCAGCACAGAAATAGCCTGGACTTTCTTTCTTTCTCTGTATGACTTTTGTCTTTGGTCTCCTATCCCTTCATGATGTGTGCCTCGGTCGGATTCGGAGCACGCACAGTCCTACAGGTTATATGTTTTTTCAATTTCGGCCTTCTCTGGGGTTTCTCCCCGCAGACACATGGTCGCCAGTAATTTTGGGGTTTTGCTTCTCCTCTACCGTACTGCGGTTATCTTTGTTAATGTGGGGCGCTTCATTGTATTATATTAGCTTATTTTCCTATGTCATGTGTACAGCCAGATGCAGTCAGTTTGAGGGACATAGTGAAATTATGTGTGCTATCATGCTCAGAATTTTAACTTTTCTGAATGGCCTCATGTAAAATCTTATTATTCATCGTACAAGGCATTGCTGGTCCACTCAGCAGAAAGAAAATCCTTAGCTATCTTAGCCACGAGCACGTTGATTAGGTGTTTCTTCAGGAAACGCATTACACTCTGCTGAAACACTGAAACTCAATGCTAGGCCTCACATGGTAGCTGCCTATTCTCCCACCGTTTCCAAACGGTACGGGATAGTCATTCTGGTTAAGAAGTCTTTGCACGCTACTGTACCTGATATTAGCGCTGACATGGAGGGTAGATGGGCCCGTGTACACCTTGAAGTTGGAGATAGTGAATTCACGTGTATTTGCACTATGTCCCGAATGTGGACAACCCTGCTCACTATGCAAGTTTTGCGCAGTTGGCCTCGGCCTCCGCCAATGCTCCATTAATACTTGGTGGCGATTTTACTCAAGTGTTCCCTCAATCTTTTTTTCTCAAACAAGGTGCTTGTTGGTTGGAAGCTCCAGTACCGAGCAGACCTGTGTGGCTAGATATAGTAGCGGGCCTTTGCTCACCGATTCCTCTTACTTTACTCCCTGGTATGACTCTCCCATTAGACTCCCACTATCCACCAATGTTTTTCGCCACTTTAGGTGCCTTTAATATTCCTATGCAACCTTTCGACTCCCGACTCTGGTCAGTGTAACTCCAGCATTGCATTCGGAGCACTAGAGTACTCCCGCCATCGGCACTCTCTGCATAAGGTTGATTGGAAACTTCCGATCTCTCGGTAGTTTACCGGGTGTAGCATCCAATTTTACTAAACCTTATGTAATGCTATCACTAGAGATACCTCTATAGCGCAGAAAGTATGGGAGAGAGAATTGCATGTGACTTTAACCTCGGAGCAATGGAGCCTTCTCTGGAGCAGAGGGACACGGGTTTCTGACCCGCCTCACTCACTCAGACCCTCTTCTTTCTAGCCCACCGGTGTTTCTACACTCCTCACAGTTTAGACAAATGGAACACTACTCAGGGTAATGGTTGCTGGACACGTCCTGTGGCCATTGGTTTATTACTTCATTTCATGTTATGCATGAATATCCCGCACTACAGTATAACTGGCGTCGGGTCTGGGGTCGTATTTAGTCTATATTGCACTCTCAGGAGTCCCTTTCTCGGAGGATAGTGGGACTTCGCCCAGTTGCGGGGATCCCCTCTCTCCCAAGAAATGGCTTATCTCCTTTTGAACTTTATGCTTGGCATTGCTGTTTCCCTCATTAAGTAATACTGGGAAATTAGTTCCCATCTGAGCCTCAATGAATGGTGGAATCATGCCTGTCTCTACAGTAAATATGAACAAATACCTCGTCTGTGCGCTTCCTCCGTTCAGACTCCTTCTTATTGGTCTTAATGGAAGATGTTCAATGAATATGTACATTTTGCTAAATGCTCTCATCTGACTGTCTAACTTTGTATATATCTCTGTCTCATGATCATGCTGTATTGTGGATACTTTTTGATCGTTTGATGTATAATCACTGTTAATTGGAAGCGCTCACATGCTGATACAAACGGGTAGAGAAGAAGCACCGGGGTGGGGGGTAATGGGTTTACTTTTCCTTATTGTATACTTGTTTTGTCTCTTTCGGTGTGTTGTTTCTTTGTTTGTTGCAAAATGAAAATAAAAGTTTCAAAAAAAAAAAAAAGAAAATTAGTTTGAGCAGGAAAAGGTGGGGAGGGTGAACATAAGGAGTATAGAGTGAAGGTAGTGATGTGCTCAACATCTAGATAAAAGGAATATGATGCTCTTGGAGTTCTGCTTTGGGAAAAAGCTGCAGAAGAAACCAGCCTATGATCACTATGGAGCATCACTAACAGAAAGGGAATACCTATTAAAAAGGTACTAGCCTACCTATCTGGGCATAGGACATCCAATGCTAGGGAGCATGCAGGGCGGGGAGTAGTATTTCCATTTAACCAGTACAAATAGATAGGATATGCCAAGTCAGAGTTTGCTAGATCTGTGGAACCCATACTGTATAGTATATGACAAGGTGTGCTATATGACTTATTGGAGAAGACAGATTTCTATTACAAATGTAATGGCAGAAGTGTTCTTTAGAAGAAAAAAAAGGAGTGGGAAAGAAGAATTATACCATCTTAGCTAAAATGGTTCTCTTGTCTGACTTTTTTTTTTTTTTTTTTAAATACAGGTGAAAAACAAAGCGCTATTAGGCCTCCAGTAGCTAATGGAAAGTATATGTAAGTTTAACCTCATGCCATTTCATATCCAGTTCTAAATTATAGACCAAAAAAAACACACCAAAACAAACTTAACCTAGTGTTATTTTTCTGTCCCTAGAGGTTTAATGCTGTAGCTGAGATAGTGGGTTATGTCAGTTCACATCAGTGGATTTGCATTAGTTAGCCTAGTACTTTTAGGATGGTAGGCTGAGGAACAGGGTGTTTCAGGAAGGGTAGAGTAGCTGTGCTAGAACCTAAGGGCTCCTGCCCTCCACAAGAATCCCTTTCCTCACTGATCATGTGAAGGGGTGCATATATTGTGTTTCCTGATGCTGGGTTGTAAAATCACAGAGAAACAGCAGGATGAACAAGTGTTTTTGCCAAAACATTTTATTGCCAACATTGCTTCTGTAAGAGTAGAACAGAAATATTTACAATACCTAGTTTGCTATGTTTAAAGATGACAGAGGTACCTTTAGTAAAGGTCCGATTTTTACCTGGTTACAGCACATTTATAAGCCCTACTTTGAAAACAGTTTACACTTATTGTGAATAATGCTGGCTAAAACAACGGTTCTGCTTAATTCGAGTTAAAATTTGTGAGTAAGTCCCAGAAAAAAAAATTAAAGTCTGAACTCTACTTCACCATGTACAATTCCTATATTCTAGATCCAGTCAAAGCTTGGCTTGGAAAAATTGTGTTAAGGAAAGTGATCTAGTGAGTTTATAGAACAAAAAGCAGCCAACCCACACACCACCCCAACAAAAGTTAGTATGTGATTTACAGGCACACTACATCTGTTCCCTTCCAAAGTAGTGCTAGGCAGAACCAGCGATACTCTGCAGTTATGTCTGAGGACAGACTCAGCATCTCAAGACCAGTAGACAGAATGCAGCATGCCACAGCAGGAGATTAAGCCTCGATGTTGGCAACTGCAACTTAAGCAACATGTAATTAGATCTCAGACAATAACCAGATACTCATTTCACAAAGCGATCTAGCATAGGTACCATTTAACTGTTGCTATGTTCACACTCCTACTAGCAAGTTTGCACTTTGCCTTCATGCTGCAGTTCTGAGCAAACAGGGCATATCAACCACTTGATTTGTTTGTTGTTGGCAAGATCACCCATCACCTCATCCAGAGTCTCCTTCATAGTGTTCAGATGGTCTTTGCTGGTGGCAAGAAGTTGGTCAGATACATCTCTGAAGGAAGAGACAGCGTGAAAGTTCTGGTAGATATGACCAGCCATGTGGTTAATATAGTAGGCTTGATGCTGGATGTTGTAAGGCAAGCTTTGGATGTTGGCTATTAATACAAGGCAGTTGGTCTGAAGCTGGCAAGACAGGTCCTGGGCCATAGCCCAGGCACATGATTCAATATGCTGAAGACAAAAAAACCCCCAAAACATCCCTTTAGAATCATGTATGACTAGTTTGCTCCATTAGTAGTTGCATGGTTCTAGAAAGTATGAGGTTCTGACAGTCTTATGATTCTTGTACAATTTCTACCCAAATATATTGATCATTTACCAAGTAGAATCTTTGCAAGACTTCCTTCCATTCAGCTTAACCAAAGGGTGATAATATATTGTCTGCCGCCTTCTCCACAGACAGTGGTCCATAAAGCTTACATACTAGTTCTCATCCAGTATACAAAGCACTTAGTACAGCATAGCCTCCTAACTATGCCCCCCATCAAGATTATACCACTAGGCCAGTTGAATTGGCTACCATTAATGCAGTACATGTGTGCTATTTCTAAAATCAGATCTTTATGCTTCTGGGTTTTTTTTTAATCATCCCTCTAGTCCAATTCAACATGTGTAGATTAATCAGTCTACCAGCAGCTGAGGACTGAGCATATCAGAATTCTGATGTCACAGCACAGAGCTCCCTCTTCAGCTCCAGTATTCAGTCCTCAGCAGCTGAGGGAGCACCCTTCAGAATGGATTTGGACATAGGAAAAACCACCACAAGAGAAAACAAGGAGACAGGAGCTAAGGGCAGATGTAATAACCCAAAGCTTGGTCTAGCTTACTGAGACTGAGGGATGGTAGCACTGCAGGGACTGCCCTAATGATCACCTGGATCCTTTAGTAGGGCAAGTGAGGCCCAGGGTCAAACTACCTGGTGGTCATGGTCCTACTCCCTTCCCCCCCAGCTGGATAGCCCAACAGTCTAATAGTGTTGGTTTTCCTGTTCTCTTGCAGGGAAGTTAAGGGGAATCTCCGAGTTAAAGAGTCTGTGCTCTGGTAAGCTGCACCATCTCCCTTAGTCAGCAATCTGCTTTGTTTGGGTGTTTGATGACAGCTGGTGGTGTATCCGATTTGCAGTGGGGTTTTTCCCAGAGAGTCTGTCCTGCTCAGACTGTTCTTTACTCCCAACATGTTTGTGCATGGTGGCTTCCTCCATGTAGAGGAAGCCATGGGGTAGACCTGCAGGAGTTTCAACGTTTGTTAGACAGAGCTGGTCCTTAGTGTGAGTTTTGTTTTGGCAGCATGCAGACTCAGTTTTGGAGGGTGAATTGATAAAGCCGATGAATCACATGGTTTTGGCAGAAACTGTGGCCATGTCTGTGCAGTTGGCCATTTCCTCTGCTGACCAGGGCAAGGCAGGAACAGAGACAGCAAAAGCACAGGACAAACATCAGCACCACAGAGTGAGCCAGAGGGCTTGCTAGACTGCCAGTCCGAGCCAGTTCTCTGCAGATTTCATTTTGTCCTTGCACAAGGCTTACTGCTTGATGTGAAAGCAGTTTGCTGCCTTATATAATATGGCTAGCTTGCCATCCTTTATGCCAGCTGAAGCCCTGCAGGAGGGCACCTTTGTGTGGAGGAGCCTCCAAAGAGGGAGCAGACTGATCTCTTTGGAGGGGGGGCGGGGCAGGACTCTGCTCCCTCCTAGGAAATCAGAGTTAGGAGGAGATTCTAGGGGAGGACCAGTGTCTTCAGTGTTTTGTAGGGAGAAGCTCCCTACTTCAATCAATCTCTTACAGTCTTGAATATTGTAGCACCCCCTGTGCGGGTGGAGGAGCCCCCAGAGGATCCTTTGTTACAGGGAATCAAAGGGGTAGTGTTTCCCCCTATACACAGGGTTATAAAAAAGATTGACAGGTTGGGAAGTCCCAGAAACTGGATTAAAGGGGGCCAAGCGATGAGTCGCTTTTACCCTATACTGCCAGATGAGAGGTATCACCTCCAGATGCCAAAAGGTAGACGCCTTTGTCTCAGCGATGACAAAGATGACTACTATTCCAGTTGAAGGGGGCACAGCCCTTAAGGATCTCCACAACCGTAACTTAGAGTCCCTCCTGAAGCAAGCATTTGCTACCATGGATTTTACTTTGTAGGCTTCCATTTGTTGGCTCTAAGGTCTCACAGCAATGGACACAAGCAGGGGTACCAAAAGGGGTGAGGCTGGAATTGGCCTCCGCTTATCTAGCAGATGCTTTTTACAACTTGGTGCAAGCCTCTTCAAAGACCATGGCTTCCATTATAGTGGCCCGGCATGTTTTGGTTGTGGAACTGGTTGGTTGACATTTCTTCAAAGACAAGACTCTAAAGTTCCCTTCAAGGGTAAGTTACTGTTTGGAGAGGCCCCGGAGAAGCTGGTCAAGGATTTAAGGGAGTCAAAGGATGCCAAATTGCTGGAAGATTGCCCTTAGGGCTCCAAGCATGGTGTCCCCCAAAGAGGGTGTGTTAGTATTAGTATTTGCCTGACCCCTTTCCAAGTCATTCATATCTTTGTACTGCTATACTTCAGCAAAAGCAGCAGTGCAGAGCACTTAATGTTTACTGCAAATGGAGGCCAGGGTTCTAGTGCCACCAGACTAGTGTGGCTTAGGTCGATACGCCATTTAATTTGTGGTCATGAAGGAAGGGTCCTTTCGACCGTTCTTAGATTTTCTGCATGTCAACTGCACATTGAGGGTCCCATATTTTTGTATGGAAATTCTGCACAGAGTTATTCTAGTGGCCAGTCAACTTCAATCAGTTCAGCAATAGACTTTAGGGGCACAATTTGACAAAGGCAGGGGTGGTGTCCCTGCCTGTGGAAAGGGTGCAAAAAGCTTCAAGATTAGCTGTGTTGCTTTTGGCCATGAAGGCTCCCACAGCATAGTACTGTCTCCAGCAATTAGGATATATGGTGGCAACCTTGGGCCTGGTACCCTGAGCATGAGCTCACATAAGGCCCTTATAGCAGGTCCTGCTATCTCACTGGTCTCAGCAGTATCACCTGCTATTGCAGCAACTACTGTACTTCAAAGATGAGAGCACGACTAGCCTGGTGTCTGGAGCCAAGCCATCTGACAGCAGGCATTCCGTTTGAACCTCCAGACTGGATATTGCCAACAGATACCAGCCTCACAGGTCATGCAAGGACAGTGTTCCTCAGATGCGAGCACATGGTCTATAAATTTGCTGGAGATGAGGGTGGTCTTTCTGGCAGCGTGTGCGCACTGACAATGCAACCACAGTGGCATGTATCAACCAGAGGGGCATGATCTGTGTAGTGCTAGCAGAGGAGTCAACCCTTATTGGTATGGGCGGAAGAGCATTTAACAGCCCATGTAGCTGGCAAGGAGAACATTCAGGTAGACTTCCTTAGTTGTCACTGGTTAGATCCAGGAGAATGGGAGCACAATGCAGTGGTTTTCCCACGATATTGCTCTCTGCTAGGGTGAACCGATCATGGATCTGATGGCCTCTTGCCAATGTGAAGGCAAGCAGATTTTTCAACAGATGCAGGGTCTTTGTTTCATGCCATTGAGGGCTTTGTGATTCTCATTGCTCCATATTGCCATTGTAGGTCATGGTTTGTGGACCTGATGTGTCTGCTAGACAGGCTTTGGCATCTTCCAAAGAGGAAGAACCTGCAGGATCAGATACTAATATCTCAGATAGATTCTTGCTTACAGCCTGGCTCTTAAGCGGGCACAGTTGAGGCAGAAAGAGTGGAAATTACTGACATGGAATAACCTATTAAAGGCCAGGAAGAGCTCTACTACCTCAGTGTATGTGAAGATTAGGCAGATCTTTGATTGGTGCTCCAAGAACATTCTCCCTTATTCAACTTCCCTAGTAGATAGATATTCTGTTTTTTTCTGCCAGATGGACCGGAAAAAGGCTGGCACTCAACTCCTTGAAGGTCCAGATAGCAGCCCTTTCCTGTTAGCAAGGGAGAGTGCAAGGTTGTTTCATAGTGGGACACCGTGACGTAGTCCATTTCCTCAGAGCAGTGAAGCAAGTCAGATTGCCCTTGTGCCTGGTGGTTTCTCCATGGGACCTCAACTTGGTGCTATCCACTCACTGTGGCACCTTTTGAGCTGCTGGCCAGGACATCCTTGAAGCATCTTTGTTGATGACTGCCTTCTTGGACTTGCGCAGAGTGCTGTATTGTGTCATGCGGATGGCAGCATTTAAGAAGTTTGATTGTTCATTTTTATGGTGGGCCCTGGAAAGATGAGGTGGCCTCCAAAGAATCGGTAGCCTGCCTCATGAAGGAAGCCATAGTTTTGACCTATGGCTTGCGAGGCAAGGTGGTACTGGCCTACCTTAGAGTGCACTTGACAGAGCACAGGCGACTTCCTGGGTGAACATAGTTCCGTCAGCGATGTAGTAGTTTCACACCTTTACCCAACATTACCAGTTGTATCTACAGGCCTCAGCGGATATTTTTGGGGTGGTAGTGGTAGTGCTCCAGGCAGAACTCTTTGGTCCATCCCATATTTACTGCTCTGGCACATCCTACATACTGGACTGGAGGGATAAGGCAGGCAAAATTATACCTCACCTGCTAATTATTTTTCCTCGAGTCCCTCCAGTCCAGTCCAGAACCCACCCATAGTAGATACATAGATGTTTTGTTTCTTGTAGATCTGGCAATTGGATGGAGTCCTGCTCTTCTGAGTAGAAGATTGGATGAAGAAATACATCTCTAATTGCCCTGAGATCTTCCTTAGCAAGGGTGGGCCTCCTGGCAAGTATGAGGATCAGTGTAGCTCAACTTCATTGTGTATATAGTTTCAGTTTAATATCTTGGAACTAGTTTGAGGATATGCTACTTCTGTTGCCTCCAATGGGTCATTTTTGGCTGTGGTGGGTGTTTTTGTCCTTAATGCTCTTAGTCTACTCTGTCAATAGTATACTGGATTCTGGAGCTGAAGAGAGAGCTCTTGTACTGTAACATCAGAATTCCGACATGCTCAGTTCTCAGCTGTTGATAGACCGATAACCTACATGTGCTGGACTGGTGGGACTCAGGGAAAGAAAATTAGCAAGTAAGGTCTAAATTTCGTCTTCCTAGCCAGGGAGGAGTCCATCAATCAATACCCAGTGGCCTGTACTGTGTGCACATGTTGGGGTTGATCTTCCACTAGTTCTAAAAGTAACTTCATTGTACAGTGGGTCAAAGTTCTGATCAAACAGGGGGGGGGGGGGGGGAGGAAAGAGGCTGGAAGATGCAATAAACAAGAGAAAAAAAAGTTCCCATCAGGTTTAAAAAAGCCACGTAACTAAAGGTTCCAGAAACCCCTCAGGCTTTATAGAGCAACTCAGTTGAGCAGAAAGGAAGCTTGAAGCATTTGAATTAGTAGGGCTTGCCAGAAGATGTCTACATCTGGCTACTCATCCTGAATGCCTTTGGCCATCTAGGAGATGGTTTACCTCTCTGCTGAAAACTCTCTCCTCATCCTGCTCTGTGTTTCTCTTCCAGGAGCCCAAGGACCGATACAACCTCTCCTGGGCATCATACAGTTTCTGGTTGGCAATGGACAGGTTCTTTTGGGAATATTCCATCTGGAAAAAGAAAAGACAAAGTTAGTTCTATTTAGTAATTTAGAGTCAAACCCTGACCCCCAAAATGGACAGGAAATTAAGATCTAAGAAGACTGAAGAGGATGGAAACAGAAGACTAAAGCTTCTATGAAGCAGCATTTGTCTTGCTACAGTAAGTTTTAAAAAAATGACACCGATTATTATGTAACATACACAAAACCAGTTACAACCATTAAAGTAAATATTTGATATATTCAGCTCTGGATCAAAGTTGAAAGCAGAACGTGAACTTGGAACAAAATATTCATCTTCATCTGCCCAACAAGCTAAGACCTCACCCAGTAAGTTGGCATTATGTAAGCTGTTTTTTCTCTGGCTTAACACCAGTTAAGATTCATGGTTAGACTATCAGCTTAAGATCACCACTTGTAAAACGGAGTTACTTACCTGTAACTGAGTTCTCCGGGGACAGCAGGATAAGTCAGCCACAATTGGTGACGTCATCCGACGGCGCCGAGACGGAAGTACTCTCCATAGCTCAGAAGGGCTTTGCCCTTCTGAGCATGAGCCAACTGGCCCCACCCCCGGCCCGCCCCTAGCTAACCAGTTCGTCACTAGCTGAGCCTTGGCCACTAGGAGGCGGGCGCCAGTTCCTGAGGACTAGTCCTTCCCCTTTCCAGGGGAGGAGGGTGGGATGTGTGGCTGACTTATCCTGCTGTCCCCGGAGAACTCAGTTACAGGTAAGTAACTCCGTTTTCTCCTAGGACAAGCAGGATGAGTCAGCCACAATTGGTGCCTCCCAAGCTGCCATGCGCTGTGGTGGATGGGGGAAGGACGAGGCTGAGGTAACCTCATCAGGGCCAGCGCGCAGTCCTGCGTGACAGCTAGAGCATGTGGGTTTGCAGTTGGCATGTCTCCGGAAGAGCCTGTGGGCTTGCAGTCGGGAAGCATGCAAACGAAATAGCTGCGGTTGTGAAGTATGCTGATACTGGGCAACCTCCAGATGATGAAGCACGCATATGCAACCGCTAGCATGTGGATCATAGGCGGTCAAGTACAGCGGGCTTTCAGGCCAGTAGCCACAAGGGGAGTGCAGGTCGTAGCCTCACTACGGAGCATTAGAGTGCTGGTCACTGTAAGCAAGCATGGGATGGCCTGTAGGTGGGAGTTGAGGGTGGCGTGAACGAAGTATAGAGACGACTTAGGGGAATTGCTAGGATTCAGCGAGCATAGGAGGACAAGTGTCTTCAACTGCCAGGTGCTTACAGCAGGAAGGAAACCCGAGATTTGGTGGGTCTACGGGAAGCTAGGGCCCACAGCCTATACCATGCCATGTGGTAACTCAAGGGTGATGATGACTACATCATGCTCTAAGGTGATGACTCTTAGGTGATGGCGACCTAGATTTGCCGGTGGGCTCATCAGGCCACGGCATATCCTATGTTGATGTAATAGCAGCGAGTAGCAAGCTCTGTGCTACGAGATCTGCGAGAGATGCCCCTCCAGCCTGCGGTAGGTTTGCATTGGATCAGGTGGGACTGCCAGGATCATAAGCTGTCGAAGAGGATTCAATCTGTCGACAGGGTCAGGCTATGCATGGTGTGAGTGTGTGCGTGTTGCTAAAGTGAGGCACATGGTGTGAGTGAGTGCGTGCTGCTAAGTGAAGCACGCCGGTGCCTGGGGGGGGGGGCAGATATCGCCCCTCGCAAAGTAGCACTTCGTGCTCGCCACGTGGCGAGTGATCAATTCGTGGTCAGCCCACGGACTGTTTTTTTTTTTTTTTTTTTTGTTTAAGGCCGTGGTCGGTGGCGACTGGCAGGGGTATCCCATCGTCACCTACAACCAAGGGCCTTAGTGTAGGGCATTAGGCACCGCTATACGACGCAGAGGGGTGATGGTTTGCATCTCCCGGTCCAGGTCGGCACCTGTGATTATGGCGCACTTTCCTTGGTGCGCGTAGATGGCTAAAATCGGATTTGTGCACGCTAACTAAAGTGCTGCCCTTGGGTTGATCATAACGTAAGAAGCCAATCTGGCGTTCACAAGGCAGGCCTTGAGTCTGCCTTCCTGCCCTTACACGCTCCTTGATAGGGCTTGGATGCTTAGTAGGGTCCCTAATACGTGGACTGTATTGGTAGTAGCCCGACTGGGCGTTCTGTGACGTTCTGTGGTGGTACACACTGTCTGCGTGTACTGCACCGCGTGTAGTGCACCATCGTGCTGCCATTGGTCGGGGCCCAAATCGGGAAATAGCTGTTCCTTGGCAGCAATGAACGCGATGCGGAGACCAAGACGTGGAAGGTGTTTCCCCCACCTGTTGGTGGGCAGCGATCTGTTAGCCACCTCAGCGATCTGTTAGCCACCTCAACTCTGAGGGAGCGGAGGCAGGTCTCTGCGGGCAAAATGTACCAAGCTCTGACCTTAGGTGGTATCTGCGGATGAATAGAAGATGCGAGGTCCGCAATGAGCCACCTGCTAATAACACCTCAGCAGGCCATGTTAATTGAGCCCTGAGGGGGATTGAACCCTTGATCCCTGCACCCTTGGTCCGAGTTTAACCATAGTGCTGAGGTTCTGCTCAGTCCGATAGATGCAGGCCTATTGTCACAGAATCATTGAACAGGGATGGGGCTTGAACCCGCGGCCTTAGCTTTTGAACACACTGGCTTCTGGACCCACTGTGAGTGGTGCATCGCCGTGCTGCCACAGAGGTGAGGGTTGTCTTCTGCATGCTCCCAGTATGCTGTGACTGTTGTTTCCAACATTCCCCGATGCGGTATGCCCTGCAGTCATTCGAGCTTCCTGATCTTCTAGGAAGTGCAGCTGTAGTGGACCTGCAAGCATTCTTTAGGAGCGACGGGGAGTGTATCTCACCGTAGCTGGTTAGATTGGCAAGGCTTTCTCTGGGTGCCACAGCAAGTATGACTCGTAGGGTAGGCAAGCAAGCACTGCTGTCCTGTATGAGACAGTATGTCCAAGGGTAAGACATCAACTCCCTACCCTTGGCGGAAGGTTCACTTGTTTCTCTACTTCGGGCAGGAACTCGGAAAACTTTCCCTTTGGACACTGGTGAGCGTTTCCGTGCAGGCTCCGTCGATATCGGCGGTGGCCGTATGTGAGGACTCACTCCTGCTTGTTCCTGGGGATAGTGGATCACCCAAGGGCCCGAGCAGAGGCTTGGTGTATCGTGTTGCAAGCTACAGTGCCTGGAGGGGTGCAGCAAGTGCTGCCGTCAGTGTCCTGACTGGGGATCTGATAGAGCCTGTAGTCGAGTCCTCTTTTGGGAGGAGATGCAGAGGGAGTCCCAGCAGTGCGATCCACTGGGGCAGTATCTAGGTCCTTTAATTGCCTGGTAGAAGGTAAAGTATTCTCATGTCCTTTTTAGAGTATTAGCCCCTCCCTGAAGGGGATCCTGCAAGCCTGGGAGCCGGCTGGCCCGGGGTAGGATAGCAGGTAGGATGGTGGTAGGTAGTGCCCCCAGAGCTGGCAGTTAGGATGCTGTTCCCATTTGTGACATTACTGGAATCTGGCTGCCATGGTTCCATTTGCAACGTGGATGGGGCCTGGTTGCCCCATACTCGCTGAGAGGCTCGTGGCGTCCGCGAGCAGCCGAAGGTATTGGATGGCATGGCATTGATGGAAGGTATTGGATGGCATGGCATTGATGGAATCCCTGGGGATGCGGTAGCCAATTACCAGTAGAGTTGCAGGTGCCCCAGTTGGGATTTGAACTGCTTACTTTTGGATCCAGAACACACTGCCTGTGTTCACCGCACCACCTGTGTTCACCTCTGGGTTGCTTGGTCCGTGACCTTAACCCTTAGGCTACTCCTAAATAATTGCCCTCTACGGCACTCATCCCCATAATACACACTGCCTCAGTGAGCCTTCTTCATTGGGCATCGTGGGGGATTGAAACCCTGATTCTTGCACCATTGGTCAGTGTCTCAATCATTGTGCTGTAGCTCTGTTTTAGGCTGGCATAGTGCCTTTGCATCCTTTGAGAGCCTCGGTGAAGTCTGATTGAGGCTAGCGCAGGCTGACAGGTACTGCCTCAGCCCGCCTTCTGCAGTAGGCACCGTGGGGGACTGAACCCATGTCCCCTGCATCAGTCAGTGCCATCGCCATATGTTACACTGCTGTTTCAGAAGACCTGCTTGTCGTAGGGGAGAGCCGGCCCCATGGATAGTGGGAGCACTATCACAGGCCACAGAGTATTCTTGCTAGCCTGGGATCACCCAGCAGTGGATAAAAACATGTAATCAACTCTGGAATTTGTTACTGGAGGATGTAGTGAAGGCTGTTAGTGTAGGTTAGGACGAGTTCCTGGAGGAAGGTCCCTAAGCTATTATTAAGAAGGTACCCAGGATATCTATGCTTGAAATACAAGCATTGCGGAACATGTGTCCCTTGTGGAGACTGCTAGGTACATATGACCTGGATTGGCCACTGTTGGAACAGAATACTGGGCTTGATTTACCTTGATCTGACCATTATGGCATGTCTTATGTTCTTATGACCGTGCAGGCATGGAGGTGCTGACATAGCGCTCGGGGTTTAGTATGATATAAATGGGCCCACTCGGGAAACGAACTCATGGCCTTGTAGCATCAGAGGTGCAGAGACCTAGTGCACATGATTTCCTTGGGTGCTAGTGATCCCGCAGCCAAATAGTGTTACTATGTATTCTGTAGAATTAAACGTTGCACTACATGTGGCAGCTTTAATGCACTGACCAGTGCTAGTGATTGAATCGGCGCAGAGGCGTCTGCCGGGCTTACAGCAGTGGCAGCAAACACTCTGACTCCTCCGATGTGTGCATCTGCTCCGGGTGGTAGGGGCACAGTGCGACTGGCCTGGAGCGCTGGTCATTTCAGCATCATCGTGAGACGCTCCGATTGCAGCCCTCGGGCGCGCGACACACCAGAGACATATTCCCTGCGTGAAAATCTCCTACATGGCAGGCCAAGGTGCTGCTGGTGCTAGTAGTCGGGAGGTATGGTGAAAGTTTATGCCTCGTGCCAATGCTGGTTGTCTTGGCAAGATGCAAGCAGAGGTAGATAGCACGTCATAGGTAAACCTGCAGCGCCTGGCATTTCAAGGGGTTGCCCATCCAACCAGAGTCAACCCTGCTTTGCTTCTGTGAGCTGGCTCGCTCAGGGCAGTGAAGGCACAGATAGCATGCACCGATGGCAAGGGCAGCTGCAGCATGGAGGGCGGAGCTCCTGCTGACTGCGTCCATGGCTGCTTAGCTTCTGAGAGCTGGCTTGTTTAGGACAGTGAAGCCACAGCTAGTATACACCCAGCAGTGTGCGGGTTTGTTAGGTGGACTCAGCACTACTGCTAATGCGGAGTCTACCGCGCCAGTGCCCAGATGTCGGCGCGGTCGTCGGCGATACCTTAGTGCCGAATGGTGGGAGTGTCCGCTGAATGAGAGGCTCCTCCTTCGCCGACCACTTAGCACTACTGCTAACACTGAGTATATCGCGCCAGTGCCCAGACGTCGGCGCGGTCCTCAGCGATGCTTCGGTGCCGAATGATGGGAGTGTCCACTGAATGAGAGTCTCCCCCTTCGCAGACGATTGGATCGGCACTGACCAATAGCGCCGAAGGGGAGGAGCCGGGAGCTGTGATGAAAGCAAGATGGCCGCCGCCATGGGGACCACGAGGCCGGAGGGCTGTCGGCTGAAAAATGCAAGCTAATCACTAGGTGTGTCCAGGGCCGCAGGGCTATGAGCAGAGGCCCGTGAGGGCGCGCTCAGAGCCACCGGGGTGGATCAACGTCGAGCAACCGAGTCACCTTCAGGCACGCAGAAATACTACCGGAGGGACCCAGGAGGCTGGCCGGGGACGGAGGCCTTAGGCACATCCCGGGCTACCTGTGATTATTCCTCCCTCAGGGTCTTCTGCCATAGGGGAAGTCGCGGTGGCATGCTAGCCGGGAACGGAGGCCAGATTGGCACGTCCTGGGCTGCTGCTGCTGGGAGCCAGCTGCTTCTCTACCAGCTTTATTCTTTCCGAAGGTGTGATAATCAGCATAGCAGCGGCGGGACCTCTGAGCTGGTTAACTGCTGAGACCAAGGGCACATGGCCTGTGGAAAAGCTGCAGAGACTGGGAGCACATGGCCCGCAGGAATCCAAGCTCCACTGGAACGGCTCCGGAAAAGAAGTTTTGAAAACATCAATGGCAAGTAAAACAGACTAAGAGAAAAGAATTTCATAATGTTTAAATTTTCGGTTGGAGAGTAGAAAAAAATCCGTCTTGCTGGCAAGGCGGAAGAACTGAAACTGGTTAGCTAGGGGCGGGCCGGGGGTGGGGCCAGTTGGCTCATGCTCAGAAGGGCAAAGCCCTTCTGAGCTATGGAGAGTACTTCCGTCTCGGCGCCGTCGGATGACGTCACCAATTGTGGCTGACTCATCCTGCTTGTCCTAGGAGAACCCTGGGATCTGGCCTGCCTTGCACAGCATGTTGTGCTACAATGCCAGTTATGGCTAATACAACTAATGTTCAGGACAGTACTAACAGCTCATTTATATCTCCTTACCAGATCAATGGCATGGTTGGGCTTAGGGATTGCTTCCTGACTCTTGTGTTTAGCTTCTTTGACCCTGGTCCAGGCTTGCTCATAGGCATGCCTGTGTATCTTGGAAGACAGTGACCCCAGTCTGATGTAGAAACTTGGTTTCTGTGTTCCAGCTTCAAATCCTTCAGTTCTGGTAACTTCTTTGGCTAAGAAGGAAAAGCAAAACGTCAACCCTTGTTACACATCTTATGACAGGGTAGAAACTCTAAAGTCACTTAGCTGCCACCACAACTATAAAATTGGGAATTGCTCATAAGAATAAGGGGACAGCCATCTTAGTATGGAAAGTTGTATCTCCCATGGTTTTTAAATTTTATGTGGTTTTTTCCTGGCTTTCAAGGACTTTGTTCTAGACTTAGTGAGTTTACTATCCATGCAGCTCACAGCTAGGTTCATGTTGTAATCTCATTTGCCCTATTTGACTTAGGGAGCTCTAATTATATACAGTAATGTGGTCATCGGTCCGTTTTAGTGGGGTCATCTTGAAGATATATGTCTATCACTCCTAAAGTGAATTATATAAAATAGGACTGCTGCTAGTCTTCCTTACAAATAAAGCATATTGTTTGATAGAATTCTACTTCAGCTTTCATGGAGAAATAACTGCCTAGACTTGCTCTTTGGAAGTTTGGGTCTTAATGGGAGGAGCGTCCCTGATTCTTTGGCCTAATACTATGGCTTTTGCCAAAGCAAGGTTCAGTGGGTGGAGGGGGCCGTAGTCATACGTTCAGTGTGCAGTTGTGAATGAGTGTTAGTCTCATCAAGGAGATGTGAGCACGTTGAGAAATGTGGTGTAGGACTCTAACATTGAGTCTTATTGGGCTTCAATATAGAACCGTATTGGAGGTGGCACTGGGATTCAGGGCCACTCTCCTGATTTGGGGTCGTTTTTTTTCAGTCAATTGGCATCTCGTCCTTACAAAGAGACTCGGTTCGAATTAGCTCCATGCTGGGAGTGGCCCTATTTCCGTTATTTCTAACTAGAAAAATACAATTGAGCTTGGTTGATGTGCATGGTGGCACACTTGTGCCTATGCTTTCTGTAGTGGAGTACTTGCACTTCTATAGCCCTTGCAGGCCTAGCAGACTTGCAGATGTTATGTTTCTCTTTCATATGGCCCCTGATGATCGCATGATAATGGGAGGGACAGGGTGGGGTGGGTTGTGGTTAGCCTTTGATTATTTCATGTTACAGAGAAGAATTGTGTATTTTAAATTTGCTGTAATTTGGTTCTCTTGTGTTTGTATTTTGTTGGAAAATATAAATAAAGCAATTTAAAAAAAAAAAAAGTGGGAAATGCTACCAAGTCAAGACGGTGGCATAAGTTTAAACTATAATGCTTCCTATGGCAGCTTAACTATCTTAAAACCATAAAAGTATAACAAATTTTAAAGGCCATTAGAAATGCTGGACTCCTAAATAAAACCTCCAAAGCCTTTACATCAGTTGCCCATAATATGCTAAAAGCTTGAATAAACTGAAGTCTTATAAAAGTCTGCTTTCTCCTTACCTTCTATCAATGGAAGATACTGATCCACAAGAGCCTCAGATTTGGTCAATGCTGTATCCACCCCAGTGCTCACTATCTGCACCATACGGCTTCCTAGAACAGTATTCATGCTGCCACTCACAGCTGCCTTTGTCACTTCCATGCTCCCCTGCACAGCTCCCTTGGTCATGTCCTTCACTCCAGTAACAGTGTCCTTGGCACCTGTCACAGTCCCTGCTACAGCTTCTATGGCACTAACCACCATGTCTGTGGCTTTAGCAACAATCTACATGGGAAAGTAGTAAGACTTGTTCAGGTTGCAGCCTACATATTCCAGTAGAAGAAACATGATACCCTGAAGACAGGCCGACAAATGTTGTGCCTTCTCAAAATTAGAGTTCATGATCTCATACCTCAGTGCAACTTGAAAAATAAGAGCAAAAAAAAAAAAAAAAAATCTCTCGCTAAGAGTTGTACCATGGAAATACTATCTTTATATATCCTCTGCCCATGAGAAGAAAGCCTTATCAGTTTATAAAGTACTACATTCCATATTGTTCTGCTAGACAAGTCCAGACAAGTGTCTTGTGTTCCTACCAGCAAATTGGTGGAGTCAAAGAACCAATGAAAAGACCAGGTTTCAATGACATCACTCCTATGCCTCTGTCCACCTCAGCCAGAGGTCTCATCAGTATTTGCCTCTTCAGCAGATGGTAGATTTTCTCCTCTGAAGAAAATCTGAAGAACTGAGCAGAAAATATTGATAAAAATATGACAGACCACCTTGAGGGCAACTCACTTGAGCACAACGTGGGAGGCTCCACTAGACTGGAGTCTTTTGGCAACCATAGGAGGGAAAATTGGTTCAGCTCCATGTCCTTACCCTGGATAAGAGCCTGTTGAGTAGCCAGAAAACTGGAAGGATGGAAGAATTTAGCAGAGACAACATCAATGCCCCCTCCCTCCTCTGTACCCCTGCTGTCTCCCAATGATTACAGAAGGATCTGCCTGCCAGCCACCTTAAATGTAGTGCTGCAGAGCCATTGAAACAATTTCAGGGTAGTAGAGTCAAGCCCAGTATGGATCCTCTGCCTGGGGCTCTCAGTGAGAAAGTACCAAGGCTTGACCTAGTCAGTCATTGTCCTTGTTGGGGGCTCCTGATTCTGTTTGCCTGGGAAGCAATTTGGGGTGGCCTGCTGGCAACCATTGGCACAGTGTGAGGGTTTCCCCACTTGGGTTAGTAGCATTTTACCTACTGTGTGCCTGGCAGGCACATGGTCCTAACACTTTGCCCAAGCAGCTCCACACATTAGTACCCTAGTGCCTAATGTTTGTTGCAGTAAAAATACAGTAAACACATGCCCTTTGAGCTGCTGTGGCCTTAGCACATGCTGTTGTGACACTTGCCTTGACTGTCTTCTTCCAGGAAATGTTTGGCCTATGGCAAGTGAGGTGGCTCATCTGTAGATTCTGGACTCTGCTCTTCTTGCATTGCAGCTTCTGGAGTTGTCCCTGGAGAGCAC
Organism: Ichthyophis bannanicus; assembly: GCA_033557465.1. Taxonomy (NCBI): domain Eukaryota; kingdom Metazoa; phylum Chordata; class Amphibia; order Gymnophiona; family Ichthyophiidae; genus Ichthyophis; species Ichthyophis bannanicus. Next base: position 339,402,474 of record CM066035.1, read on the forward strand.
CCCCCCCCCCCCCCAGCTGGGTATGAAGTTAGTCTGGTCTTGCCTGCCTCAGGGCAGGAGGTGATGGATGGTGCTATGGATAAGGATATGCAGCTGGCCAGAGGCTCCTGGAACTATGCTGCGAGACACTCCTCTTCCTCTAGGGCAGGGGTCACCAACCTGCGGCCCGCGGGCCACATGCGGCCCACGGAGGTCCCTTCGTGCGGCCCGCGAGGCTCTACCCCGGTTAACATTACGTGCGGCCCGCCAAGGATTCCCGCCATTGTATCCACACGCTCGCAGCTCACCGACGACCACCTGCAAGCGTCCCTTCTCCTGTCAGTGTCATCTGTGAAGCCGGACTTTAAGCGTTTGTCTGCTAGCATGAATCATCAGCCATCTCATTAAATTCAATAAAGGTGATCAGCCATTGTTTTCATAATTTTGCGTTTGTTGTTTTTTTTCGCGGGGGCGGGGAGAAGGGGGGTGCGGCCCGCGAGGCTCCCGGTAGTCGGCTGTGCGGCCCGCGGCCCTCTGGAGGTTGGTGACCCCAGCTCTAGGGGGTCTGTGGCAGTTATGCCCCCTGGTGTTGGGTCATTTGCAAGAGGAGAGCTTTTTTACTCTGGATTGTCCTCCCTAGAATTCTTTTCCTTTTTAGTGCAGGCCTGGTCATTCAGACACTGTATCTGGGGCATCCAGAGTTGCAGTCTTGAGGGACAAGCTGAGAGCAGAAGCCCTTTGGACTAAGCATCCTTGGTGAGGGGTGCCCCCTGGAGATGTAAGGGTTGGGGGAAATCAGCTAGATCTGTTCAAGATTTGGACAGTGACTAATTCAGATCTCTCAATACTCTTGCCTTTAGAGGATTGGGAAGAGGCAGATATGATCTGCCTGTTCCGGGAGTTGAAACTGGATATGTTGATTCCCAGACTCTAGCCACCTTGTGCTTGGGTAGATACTTCACACCGAGCAGAAACTGAAGATGCATCCACTCCTGCAAGGGGTGTGGAAATACACTGCTTCCTATTCCTGGAGGTGCTCAAGGACCTATTCTGCTCAGAATGGGATTCCCCTGAATCCCTAAGAACATAACCTAAAATGCCTTACTGGGTCAGACCAAGGTCCACGAAGCCCAGTATCCAATTTCCAACAGTGGCAAATCCAGGTCACAAGTACCTGGCAGGTTCCCAAAGAGGTACACAGGTTCCATGCTTCAACCTTTTAAGCCTCTCCTTATAGGGGTATCCTTCCATTCCCTTTACCATTTTTTTGTCGCTCTTCTTTGTACCTTCTCTAATTCAGCTATATCCTTTTCAAGATATGGTGACCAGAATTGCACACAATATTCAAGGTTCAGTCACACCATGGAACAATACAGAGGCATTGTAATATTCTTTGTTTTATTCTCCATTCCTTTCCTTATGATTCCTGGCATTCTATTTGCTTTGCTTCCCTGCCTTAGGGCTAAGAGTGTATAAGATGCGTGCTCTCCTGGGAGGAGTGCACTGTGTGGTTTGCTATTTCCAAGGTGGATGTGCAGGTCATGGTGGTCACCAGGCAGACCATTCTTGTGGAAGAATGCTCTGGACCAAAAGAACCAGTTACAGTGGCTGCTATTCAGTCTCTTCCACTGGATGATTCTGTCCTCTTTTTTTGGAGTCTCCTATAACCTTTTCTGAAGGCATGTGAGGCCTGGTATGGCTAGTGGTCAGATTGTGCCCTGTTGACTGTGGCATGGTGTTGGCATGGCTTTGACAGAGCAGACTCATCTTCCAAAACCCAGTTGCCCATCTGGCCTTAGGAGGGGCTCTGTTAGGTCTGATTTGGAGAAGCTAGTGAAGGACCTGGGTGAAGGACTAAATCCATCCACTTTCTGGAGGTCCAAAGGGCCTATGAAGCAGGCAGGAGCCCCTTTTCTATTAGGCTCCATTTGTGCCTCATGGGTGTGCTTATCAGATTCCTGGGGGTGTCAGACTCCTGTTGCTACTGGCCTGGAAAGCTTTTCTGCCCCTCTGCCTATGGGCTGTGGGCTCATTCTCAGTCCCTTTGTGGAGTGCTTGAGCCCAGGAACCCAGTCCCATCTAGAGGAGGGCTCTCCCAGGTTGTGCAATGAAGTTTTGGGGGCCCTTTCCCTGGGTCCTCTGGTTGAGGGTAGGCTTCACCTGTTCTCTCGGGAATGGGTCTAGGTCACCAAGCATTGTTTGGTGCTAGTACCCATTCAGTACGGCTATGTCCTGGAATGCAAGGAGCTGGTCCTGACTGATTTTGCCCTCTCCTTCTGGGTCTGAAAATGACAGGGCTGCTGTGTGAATCACCTTAGACAGGTTGCCTCCGATGGGAGTTGTGCCATTCTGTTTCATGGTACAGATACAGAAGAAGCATTCAGGCACATTCCGGACCTCAACAAGTGCTTGCACATCATGTGCATCTGGATGGAAACTTTGCAATCCATGGTTCAAGCAGTGCGCCAAGGGGAATTCTAGCATCTTTGAATTTGGCAGATGTGTATTTTCATATCCTGATCCAGGAAGATCAGAGAAGTATCTGTGTTTTGCTGTGCTTGGTGTTTACCTGTAGTCTGCTGCCTTTCCATTCAGGCTCTCCACTGCCCCAAGGACATTCTCCAAGTGGGGAAAGAGCCAGTTGTTGCATTCCCAGTTCCTGGGAGCATGTTTCAATTCTCAAGTGAGCAGGGGAGAAGGTCAAAGGTCTGTTGGATGGCCTGTTTACAGCAGGCTCCCAGAGTCCAGGATTGTCCTCAATTCCTCCGATCGTCACTGCCAATCGAATGATGCTGTGGACATGTGTTCTTATGCAGCTGCTACAAAATGATCCTTGCTGGACTGTCAGTTCACAACGGTTCAAGCTCAGGCTCCTGCTCCCAATGACGGTGATGGCCGGCCTGAGGAAGGGCATACCACTGGACAATTGCTCATAGATCCTTCTGTCAAAGGATTCCAGTCTTAGGCAGGGAAGTCCATAGCCAAGGCTGAATGGCCCAGGGCTGTTGGACCACACTGCTTCCTTTTGGTTCCATCAGCTGCCTTGAGGTGAGGGCCATTAGGTTGGCTGTTCTATGCTTCTGGCCCTTGCTGAAGGGCCAAGTGGTTCAAATGTTTCCTGACAAACTGGTAAGGCAGCATAAGTGTGCCAGGGTAGTCTGGGAGATTGTTCTCCTGTTTGCCTGGATGGTGAAGAACCTCCTAGTTTTATGACTGCAAGTTCTTCTACAGTAGACTTCTGTTCATGCTTTCTTAGTTCTCTACTGTTGGGATTACTCATTGTTGCCCACATTGAGGTTGTGTGAGGTTTGCCATGGTCTCCCATATGCTTTATGACAAATACTGAAGAGACCTCTGGTGGCTGAGATAGATAGAAGCATGAGAATGATGTCACTGAAGCCTGAGTTTTTCATTGGTTCTTTGTCTCCACCAATCTACTGGTAGGGGGAAGACAACCCACTTGCCTGGACTGGGTATAGTAAGGCATTATCTGGTAAGTAAAATGTTACCTTGTAGAAGCATTACTTAAGGAACAAATTGTTATCCAATTCACGTGAATTAACTGGAAGTTTCAACCAATTCTGTTGAGATCAGGTTAACAGCCCGTCAGGGCTATGGAACCATGTGTGCATCCTCACATTGTGCATTAATATGAACAAATTTAGGCAAAGTTACTTTACCTTATCAGTTGGTTGATAGATAGGCAACTTCTCTTCAATTTTGTCCAGAACAATGCAGGCATAGCTATTGGTAAGCGCAACTACAAAGAAACATTTATGACCAGTGAATATTCAAGTAGGTGCTACTATAGGAAGATTTGCTATCTGAAAAGATGATTAGTTTCATTTCAAGTAATATGACTGTTTTCCTGCTCCTTTATACTTCCAGCTCTGTTGGAAGTCAAAATGGACCTTTTACTAGAAGCCCTCATTTTTAGCTCAGGGGGAGGGGAGGAGGAATTTGAATCTTGTGCTAATTGTCCATAAAATAGGGGTACAGACATTCAGCAAATGCAGTTGCACACACAATGGCTGATTAATCCTTTCCCCTACTCTAGGGTATAGTATAGGGTCATGTGCTTCTATTTTATACTTCCTCGTCCCCCCTGATAAACACCATCCCTTATTTAGGGACTACTAATCATTTATATAGTGCTAGGTGTACATAGTGCTGTACATATAGATGTAAGACAATCCCTGCTTGTCAGAGATTACTCTAGTCCCCAGTTCGGCAATGTGGGGGGCGGGGGGTTCATCTTGATTAGATTATAGAGTATGGCAAGATATACATAAGTAATGAACAAGAGAATGAGTATCAGCATCCAAAAGCAATCTTAAAGAGGAGAGAGTCTTCAGCCTGGACTTGAATAGGGCCAGAGAAGGAGCCTGATGTACCAACTCAGGTAGTTTATTCCAGGCATATGGAGCAGCAAGGTGGAACGAAGGAAGTCTGGAGTTGGCAGTGGCAGAGAAGGGCACAGATAAAAAGGGATCTGCCAGAGGAGCGCAGTTCCCAAGGAGGTGTATAGAGTGAGATGAGAGAGGAATAGTAGTGAGGAGTCACAGAATTAACACACTTGTAAGTAGAAGTTTGAACTGGATGTGGAAACTGATAAGGAGCCAGTGAAGTGACTTAAGAGGGGTTATATATATGAGCATAGTGACATTGGCCGAATATAAACTTATGTAGTTGAGTTGCCCCTCCCCCCTTCCAAGCTGAACCATATTTCATTACTCCCACCGACTCCATTAGTGTAGGTCAGTGGGACAGTTTGGCTTGGTGCGGCAGGCCATGTGCTTTGGCACACATGGCCTGCTGCATCTGTCCCCCTCCCCGACAGGAAGTTTTGTCAGAGGGAGGACAGAAGCAGCAGGTCACGTGCACTATACTGGGTCAGACCAAGATCCATCAAGCCCAGTAGTCTGTTTCCAACAGTGCCCAATCTAAGTCAAGTATCTAGTAGTTTCCCCAAAAGACAGGTTCCACAATGCTTGTATTTCAGCAAGCAGTGGATTTCCCAGGTTCCCTTTAATAAAGGTTTATGCACCTTTCCTCCAGGAACTTGTAAACGCTGTTAGTGTAGCGGGTTTAAAGGTCTGGACAACATCCTCCGGTAATGAATTCCAGCATTTGATTGTGTCGAGAAAATATATTTTCTCTTTGTCTTAAAACAGTTACCCTGTAGCTTCATTGCATGCCCCCTAGTCTTTCTATATTTTGATGGTGTAAACAAATCTACTCCATTCATTAATTTATAGACCTCTAACACATCTCCCCTCAGCCATCTCTTTTCCAGGTTGAAGAACCATAACTTTTCTAGCCTCTGTTCATAGGGGTATCCTTCCATCCCCTTTACCATTTTGGTGGCTCCTCTCTGTACCTTTTCTAATGCTGCTATATTCTTTTTAAGATAGAACCTATAGCAAACAGTGTGGGAGACCTTGCACATGACTAATATTCCAATCAAATTGGACTCGGGTATTAGCTAATGCTACAATCCAAATTCCTTTCTGGCCACTTAATGGTGCATAAACTATTTCACAGAATTAATTTAGTAAATCTTGTACCATCGATTTTATTGAACATTAAAAACAAAAGAAACAAAAAAAAACACAGGTAACAGCTTAGCATCATGGGTTATATTAACACATCCATAAACATCTTGAAGTACCAGAATGTGAATCTGAATGAACAAATTCCTATCTGGTAAGACACCAAGAGTCAGCATTTGCTTGTTGTGCTTATTCCCAAATTCAATTTTCCAACATGCACTCCAAAGGAACTTGACCAGATCAGTTATATCCAAATTGGACAAAAGGGAATTTGATTTTGATTGTGTGTAGTATTCTCCATCCATGTAGTATTCTGCCAGACCAATTATGATGAATTAGTTTATAAACACTAGCTTTAGTGTCAGAGTGGAGGAGTAGCCTAATGGTTACAGCACTGTCTTGGCAACAGCGTTCAGTTTCCACTAGCACTACTTGTGGCCTTGGGCAAGTCACTTAACCCACCATCGCCTCAGAAGAAAGGTCTGGCAATTTATTTCCAGTCAAACTGCCAAGAAAACTCAGGAGTTGCTGGGTCACCAGGAGTCTGCCTCAACTCCAAGGCCACATTGCTTGCTTGCTTGCCTTACTTGAGGTGTCAGAACCGGTGGAGACATTACCCTATTTGAAACCTAGAATAATCTCATTAATGTCTCCCACTTAAGACTGTTTCAGAGCCAAGAAGCCTGTCTTAGCAGGATTAGTTGTCTAGTTCTCAACCCAGTCCTCTGGGACCCCTAATCCCATCAGGCTTTCAGGATATCCACAATATGCATGCATGAGATTGCAGATCTCTCTCATGCATATTCATTATGGATATCCTGAAAACCTGACAGGACTAGAGGACTGTGTTGAGAACCGCTCATCCAAAGGCAAGTTAAATTAGGTATTTTCCTATCTCTTGTAGGTTCTTTATGTGGCTCCTAGTTGCTGTTAAGACTAGGCCAGAGTAGGAAATGGATAGAAATTAGGGAACAATCCCCAGCTAGGTACTGTCACAGAGCAGACTCTCTAGAGCCCCCTGTGGTGCTAAAAAATACTACTCCTCAAGTAAACACTGACGTAGGGAGAGAGCACATGACACAAGGGTATCAGAAGGAGTATAAGGGAATGAGGTCACAAGCCAGGAATTATCACCCAGCCAGTAGGGAGGCAAGGAAGGTCCCACCTGACCCCAATAGGCTAGGGTGTGGTGCAGCTGGGGATTACGTAAATAATCAGCACGGCTCACAAGAGGAGCTACGGGGGAAGGCAGAGAGAGCCGAAGGAGCTAGGAGAGGAGCTGAGGAACCTCAGAGACGAAGGAGATATCCAGACTGGGAAGGATACAGATATCCCAGGTCTCCACAGCAAGGCAGGCACTGGCTGAATGAAAGTCTGAGTGAGTCTGACGAACATTTAAGTGAAATAAGTGAGCAGCTGAATTCAGACAGGGACAGTGTATGCAGCAGCCTTGATAGAAGCTATGCCTTAAGACACAAGCAACAAGCTAGGAAAAGCTATTCTGAACCAGATAGGAGAAATGCTAAGCTGAGCTATGAGAGGCATTTGTATGAAAGACAAAAGCCTTATAATGCTAATTTAAGGAAAGCAGGAAAGCTCCAGAATCTGGGTTACAAACAGAATAGGGAACAAAGCTTGTTACCTTTGGGAGAGAATCCTTCAGAGGAATATAGTTGGCACAAGCCTTCACAGAAACTGCCGTTGGAGACAACAGCTGTTTACAAAGCTCCTGTTAAAACAAAACCCCGTGCAAAGGTTCCACTCTCTGATAGCTGGGCAGCTGACTGCTTTACTCTGCCTAATTACCAGAGGCAGAGGAAAGGCTCCTGGCTAAGCAACTCAAGAGAATACGGTAAAGCCAAACAGATACCTGCTATAGAAAGACAAGTACGTCACAAGCTGGAAAGTTTGTTAAGCAAGTTACCTCAGAAGAGAAGTAACGAAGCCTCTGTATCTGACAGTGTTCCCATGCAATGTGAGCCTTATGAAATTGAGGACAACGCTGAATTGCCTGTTGAACAAATGGACTGTAGTTTTATAATAGCTGACCATATAGAGTCTCTCAGATAGAAGGCTGAACTATTCCTGAGAAGCCTTCATCTGGAAAGCTGACAAGCTGTATTTCTGTTTCATTCCTATTTTTGTTTGCTGAAAGGTAAAGCTATTTTTGTTATAGTTCTTTTGTTTACCCGAGAAGGGTTATGTTTATTTGACTGTTATACTTTTGGAAAAGAATCCTACGGGACGGGGAATAAAACCCAGTTAAACCGATTTTCGGTGTCACAACTTATTTACATACTGGCAAGGACTATAAGTATTGAAAGGCCAGTACTATACACCCGGGTGCAGTACCAACTGTGACCATCAGGAGGCGCTGCACAGTAAAGGGGTGACAGTACAAATGGATGCTCATTGTTCTATGACCAACAGCAGGAAATGATTAAACCAAAAATTATGTTATTCAAACAAATAAACCCAAAAACATCAACCACACCTGACGTAGCCCGTGCTGGGATAGGATTAGACAATATACATTAAGAGCAGGCCCATAGCATAATTTGACCTAGACAGGAGACCATTTCTAAAAACCTGGGCCTTCCATGAAGGCAGTCTATTCTCTTCTGTACCCAACTCTGCCCAGGAACAGTGTTTTTTCCGCATTTGAATTTCCTGTTAAAGGACAAAACAGACTCAGACCGTTTTCCTCTGGCTCAGTCACAATCACCAGCTCAAGGTGTAGTAGTTGTCATCCATGGAAAAGCATACTCCTGAATATAGTAACAGCAAGCCAGTAACTAGAACAAAAGGCTCAGAATTTATGCTTACGATTACAAGCACAGAACAAGATTTGTATGGATGCCAAATATGGAGTTCCACTTTGTGGATTTGTTTCTGTTCAAAAAGTGTGGGACTGGGGCATCTAGTCAGAGGAAAATGAATCCAAGTCTGACTGGACCCTTAGGGCTTGTTTTCAACAGCAGTTAACCTGGTAAAACTAGTTAGGAGAGTAAATGATCTTCTGGGTTCCTGACAAGAGTGGTCTCTGCTTCTTGAGCACTTACCTAAAGCACAGTCACAGCACAAAAGTACTACAGTCAGTCATTGATACCACATGCACACAATTGGACTAGGCCACATAGCCTCCTACCACTTACATGTGTCAGAGTGCTTAACATAACATTTGATACAGACATACCTGAAACTAGATGTACCTATTCCATGACAAAGATGCTTTTAAGATCACAAAAGAATCCTGAAGGCCAGTTTGCACTGAGAAAGGACCCTCACCTAGCTAGTCTTTAAAGTCTTTCAACAAGCCCGATCAGTTAAACATGCACACTTACTTTGAGGCTCCAGTTTCTGGATGAGGGGCTTAGCACTTGCGAGGGCCACAGCAGCGATGCTCTTTACCCCCTTCTCTGCCACCTCACAGGCAGACTTCAGGTACGGATGGTTCTCTTTTGCGCTGATGTAAGCAGATGATGCCATGTCGCAGGCAGAACTCACCAGTGGCAGGTTAGCCACCCTCAGCAGCACATTCTGGCAAGCAAAGCGTTAAGTGTAATATCAGAATGCCATACAAACAGAAGACACTAAAGCTCATACCATTTTAGGCATACCTGTTGTTCAGCTGCTAATGAAGTCATTTTCTTTAAAGCCTGCAGAGAATTGACATCTTTATTTTTTCACAATGAAAGTAAACACCCAAAACAATTGTAGCTAGGACTAAGCTACTCACATCTTCTGGCTGGGGGGCGAAGAGTACCACCCCCTTGCTATATTGCCTTAAGAACATAAGATATGCCATACTGGATCAGACCAAGGTCCATCAAGCCCAGTATCTTGTTTCCAACAGTGGCCAATCTAGGTCATACGTACCTAGCAGTTTCCCCAAAAGACACAGGTTCCGCAATGCTTGTACTGGGTCAAGCATTGATATCCTGGGTCCCTTCTTAATAATGGTTTATGGACCTTTCCTCCAGGAACTTGTCCAAACCTTTTTTAAACCCAGCTACACTAACAGCCGTAATAAGATTCAGCAATAAATCCAGAGAATAGTAATGCAATTGAGCAACAAGCTCTTACTAGGCCACCAAGTTGATGAAATGACGTCATTAGGCTTAGCTAATGTTCTGAGTCTGTGTTTTATAGCAGCACATCTTTGTACCGTCATTGGCTACTGACGAGTCCATTAATGGTCAGCACTAACACTTTTTGCCTGTGCTACCATTTGTAGGTACCAGAGAGCCATGTTCTTAATCAGATCATTGTATAACACAGCTGACTTAAGACTTCAGCTGATCTATTCTATTAAGACATTTATATACCGCCCATCTACAAAAGCTTTCTAAGCTGTTTACAAGCAGGTACTAAATACGTTCCCTCATTCCTGAAGGGCTCCCAATCTATATGCATACCTGATGCAACAGAGGGTTAAGTGACTTGCCCAAGGCCACAAAGCGTGCCTATAGGACTAGAAATCACAGTCCCTTCATCTTAAAGTTGCTGTCCCTGAGCAAGGATCTCCATTCGTTTGCCTGCAGCCTGAAAACATTGCAGTTTATTAGGAAACTTATGTCTTGACAGTTCAGATCTTAAGCCTTTGCTTTATGTTAAAAATAAGTTTTAAAAAAGGTTATAGATAATTTGGGATTAGCTCCCATTGTTTTTGGTAGTTACTTAGAAGTGAATGCCACTCAGCCATACTAGGTATTTTCCTGTACAGAAAGCTCAAGCACACTACTTGAGTTTTTAGAGAGAATATTATTTTCTAGAAAGGTTCATTTGCCATGTAGAGGGAAGCTTCTAGGATGGGTTAATTACAAGTTGTTTAATGGCTAAGCACAGCCAGCTAACTACAGCATCATTGTGGTGCAGACACAAGGGAATTCATAGCTAAATCTTATTACCAAATCTGACCAGTAACATCAGCTATTTAGAGTTAAATAGTTAATGTTTTATGCAGGAGAAGGTACTGGGGAGGGGAGGGGAGGGGGGTGCAGAGAAAGGAGAAGAGAGCTAGTCCTCAAAAAAGTCACAAATAGGTAATTTTAAGATTCCTGAAATGAATATAAACAAGTTATTCATAAGCAAACTTCATTCATTGATTTTTTTTTTTAAATATTAAAAGTACCAAGTCAGGGGCCAGCTGTGGCCACCAACTCCTACATCAATCACAATGAATTATTAGTAGTAGTAAGAACAAAGTTACATATCAGTGACCTGGCAGAAGGTCCATTACTGCCTCCTTTGTTAGCTAATCTGATGTATACTCGTTGCAGATAACATCAAAGCTCAACTTATTACAGCAATTAAAAATGCTGGTTTTCCTCCAGATCCAGTACCCTATAATGTCTTCCTGATAACTGGGCCCAAGTGAATACTGAAAGAAAATAAAGAACAGGCCAAAAAAGACCCCCCCTCCCCCGCGCCAAATCAGTACCCACCAATAAAGTACTTAAAGTAAAACAAACCACCAGAAATAACCCTGATTACTTCATTACCTTCTCACTAAACAACAGAGTAATTTTTTCAGAAAGAATACCTCTTTCCCCTTCTGCTCAGAGCTTTTTCTAGGAAACACAAGGGTGGAGATCCAGAGATGCAGTGCCTCCCCACCCTTGGCTCCTCCCTGGGATTTTTACTGCTTAGCTTTCCTGCTCTCCTGCACTTCTTTTCCTCTGAGCTACTTTGGTTTTATGTTTCAGGTTCTCTTACCCTTCTCCCTGGTTTTCCCTACAGGAAGAAGGAACACTGTGAATTCGGGCTGTTTCTGACTGAGAGCCTGTGTGTCCACACCATGGAGGAAGATCCAGGTGTTGGTAGAGAATATAGAACAGACAACCATGAAATATTCTAGAAGGTCCAGGTTGGGCCAGTCATAGTTCTCACAGCTGGATGGAGCTTTCTTACCCAAGGAGACTATGCTGATCAATTTAAGAATATCAAGCAGGTTTGGACCACTCCTCACTCCATGATGGGTCAAGAGAGTACTTCCCTGGATCCAAACTGTAATCTTTAACAATAAGCCTAGTTCTGGTGCAGGAGAAGATCAAGTCTTGAGAATTAAAGCTGTAGGCAAAACAGATGTGAAATGACTGTTTAAGAAACCATAGGGAAAGTAACCTGTATTGCATGACAGGTACAACCTCTGAATAAAACGCGCCATACAGTGCAGCTTGGATGGTTGTGCCTGTAGATGGGCTCCTTTGTTGTATTGCAGGGTGCCCTGCACTGGACTCATAGAGTCCAAGTGCAATATGTCCCCAAGATGCAGTGACTTCCAGATATCCATAAGAGCATAAGATATGCCATACTGGGTCAGACCAAGGTCCATCAAGCCCAGTATCCTATTTCCAACAGTGGCCAATCCAGGTCGCAAGTACCTGGCAGGTTTCCAAAAAAACTGCACAGTTCCACAATGCTTGGATTTCCCAGGTCCTCTTTGATAATGGTTTATGGACCTTTCCTCCAAGAACTTGTCCAAACCTTTTTAAAATCCAGCTACACTAACAGGCGATGTGGGACAGGGAGTTGGTGGTATGAGGAGCGGATGTGATATGGGACTAGGGAATACGAGTGGGGTGGGGATGAGATAGATTGGGGTGTTAATGTAGTTTATTGCTTTTCTAAACCATATTTCATCATACAACAACAAACTAATTTTGTGAGAGAGACGCTGTGAGGTAGGGGGATGGAAGCTGTGTGAAAATTATGGGGCATGGTGTAAAAGTCCTGGAAGATTATGTAGGGCAGTAGTTCCAAAAGTTGGGTTTGGGACCCCAAATGGGGTCACATCATCAGTGGATGGGGTCAAGGAAATATGGCCATTTCTCCTTCTCTCTCTACTTTCACTGTGACCTATGCCAAGTAGTGGCAATCACCAGTCAGCATGTGGCTGTGAGCCAGTGAACATTCATAGGCCCTTGCCCCCTCCTGGATAAGCTTCCCGTTAGACTGGAAATCCATGCTGAGTACTGAAGTCTGTAAGCGCACACTACACACTGACACAAGGGACCCTGTGCTGCCCACTGCTGCTGTTGCCACTACTGTTCCTGCTTTAGATGAGCGGCGGGAGGGGAAGGAGGCTGGAGACCTGCAATTTTGATTTTTATCATCTGGGATCATGTGAACTTTCAGTTGTTAAGATGGGGTCATACACGATAAGAGTTTGAAAAGCACTGATGTAGGGGATGAGAAATGGGAAAGGGAGAGGGATGGGAACATGATAAGAGTGTGAAAATAGTGAGGTGAGGGATAGGGAGAGGGATGAAAGGGGGATGGGAAATTGGACAGGGGAAGAGAAACTGGAGCTAGGAGAGAGTGAATTTTTGGGAAGGAGCTGGCAAGGTGAAGTGAGGAGAGGCAGGGGAAAGTAGATGAAGACTGGTGAGGAGGCAGAGAAGCCAAGTGTTAGGTATCCCAAAAGGTAAGATTTCCTGCCTCAAAGAGTGATTTTGGAAGGTCAAAAAGAGAGATTTTTCACATGATGTCTTCAGGGTATAAGTCTATAAATGTTTAAGTGTCATATTACTTAGCAAATGAAAAAAGTAACATAAAATGACCTTTGGCTTTCTTTGGTGCCTCTGAAAGGTTATAGAAAGAGTTGGGGCCAATGCAAGGATCGGAGGTGCTCTAGGTGGGTCCTCCATCCTGTTGCCCCCCATTGCTGTTGCTGCAGCCACTCTTTGGAAGTCTCCATCAGAGCAGGGCAGATGTGTCCAATAAAAGCAGGCAGGAACCACGGCACTGCATCGCGGTTCCCTTGCCATTATCGCTGCTGCTGCTGGCCTCAGAGAGGGGTGGCAATAGCAGCAGCAAGGGATTCTCCCAGAAGGTTGGCACTCTAGGCAATTGTCTAGTTTGTCCAATGGTAGCACTGGCCCTGGACAAAGTGAGGGCAATATGAGCATAGTTTTAGCTTCAGGGAAAAGAGAAGAGCAGGGAGAGATTCCAAAACCCTTGTCATGTACTTTATAGACATAATTTGCACCTGTAGCAAAGTCAGATGAAAAGTCTAGAGATACATTTGTACCTGTGGACTTCACTGGCTCAGATTTTCAAAGAGAAACATTAGGATGCTGCCCCCAGTAAAGAAAAGCACAGAAACATACACAGCTTCCGCTCCCATATAAAGGGAAGTTGGTTTCCGGTGTTGGTGGGGGTGGAAGCAAACAGCCCCATGGCACCAATGTTTTGAGGTAAGCGCCGTGGGACTGTTTTAGGCTATTGCTGCCACTGTAGATCCCAGAGAAGGGCGGCAGTGGCAGCAGTGGGTATGGGGGAGGTGCAAGGGATGAGGTTCGCCTAGGGCACTTCATCTCCTTGTGGTGGCCGTGGCCCTGCCCCTCAGCGTTGATTGGTTTTCAGGAGTTCCGCAAGTCAATCAACCACTAGAGGCAGGAAGTTGTGCTCAGAAGTCTTTCAGTTGGTGAGGCACAGACAATAGGGCAGCAAGATGGAAAAAATCATTTTATTTTCAGTTTAGAAGATGGAATTTGTCAATTTCGAGAATGTGCCTCTCTTCTTCTTCTTTTTTTTTTTTAACTTATGATCAGGCAGTTTCCTCCTGCTTTTTTGGGTTTACAGCACAGTCAGAACGAGGGATGGGGTCTGGTTCCCTGAAACTTCATTTACAGCTAAATGGGGATTCTCCCTCCTATTTTATATCCCCCTCCTAAATTACTTTAGCCCAATCTCTATAGTAGTTGTTCTTGGTTGGGAGTCATGCACCGGGGCTCCTTCTGGAAATGAATACTAGCTGTTGCCATTGCATGATGAGTATGGCTCCTCCTCCCCCAGGGGCTCTGAACACCATCCCTATGGTATCCACAACCTTTATTGATCTGGGGAGTGGAAGACCCCAGCCTGTTATTTATATATTTATTTGAGAATTTTATATATGGTCTTACTAGAGAACCATCCAAAGTAGTTTGCAACATATTATTCACAGTCCAAAAGGAATAGGGTGATATCTCTGAGATCAAAGATGCAATGTAGCCCTCTGGTCCTTTTGGGAACAAAGAATACCTAGAATAGAATCCCCGATTATTTTCTAGTGTTACTACTACTTAACATTTGTAAAGCACTTCAAGGAGTACATAGTGCTGGGCAGGTACATGAAAGAGACATTCCCTGATCATCAATGCTCACAATCTAATTAAGACAGACAACACAACACGTTAACTGGTTATGAATTAATTAAGAGCTCTTACTCTTGCATTAATCAGCTGGATTACTGTAATTCTTTGTATTTGGGACTTCCCCTTCACATGATAAAGTGGTTACAGTTAATCCAGGATATGGTGGTAAAATTAATTTACTGGGCTAGGAGAAAGGACCATGTGACCTCCCCCCCCCCCCCCATCCTCTTTTAATAAAGGAACACTGGCTACTGATCGCATGACGTCTGGTTTTTAAAAGATTGATGCTTGTACACTGTGCTTCTTACATTGGTCCGCCACGATATCTGTCCTCCCTTCTCACTCCATATATGTTGTTTTGACAGCTGCTTTTCTCTTCCTCGTGTTCTTTTATGTTTTCCATATGTATGTAGTCTTGTATGTCCACTAGTGATATAACAAATGTCTCAATAAATAAAAAACTGGGAACTAGGATAAACCTAGGGGAATGGTAAAGATGCACATCAATGGTGAAGAAAAAACTAAGGGGATCAGGATCCAAAAGCAACCTTGAAGAGGAGGCACTTAAAGCTGTAAATAATGCATCAACACCAAATTCTACAAATCTTCTCGGTCTAGTGTGTTCTTGGGGCATGGGGGTGGATCATAACCTCCTTCAAAAAGTAGAAAGGCTACATAAGAACATAAGATATGCCATACTGGGTCAGACCAAGGTCCATCAAGCCCAGTATTCTGTTTCCAACAGTGGCCAATCTAGGTCATAGGTACCTAGCAATTTCCCAAAAAGACACAGGTTCCGCAATGCTTGTATTGGGTCAAGCAGTGATATCCTGGGTCCCTTTTAATAATGGTTTATGGACCTTTCCTCCAGGAACTTGTCCAAACCTTTTTTAAACCTAGCTACACTAACAGCTTTTACTACATCCTCCGGTAACAAATTCCAGAGTTTCACTACATTGTGCGTGAAAAACATTTTTCGCTTATTTGTCTTAAATAGTTTACCCTGTAGCTTTATTGCATGTCCCCTAGTCTTCCTATATTCTGATAACGTAAACAATCGATCTACATTTACCCGTTCCACTCTGTTCATTAATTTATAGACCTCTATCATATCTCCCCTCAGCCGTCTCTTTTCCAGGTTAAAGAGCCCTAACCTTTTTAGCCTTTCTTCATAGGGGTATCCTTACATCCCCTTTACCATTTTGGTGGCTGTTCTCTGAACCTTTTCTAATAACGCTATATCCTTTTTAAGATACGGCAACCAGAATTGCACACAATATTCAAGGTGCGGTCGCACCTTAGAACGGTACAGAGGCATTATAATATCCTTTGTTTTATTTTCCATTTCTTTCCTTATGATACCGAGCATTCTATTTGCTCTCTTGGCCGCCGCTGCACACTGACAGAGGGTTTTAACATGTTATCCACAATGACGCCTAAATCTTTTTCCTGAGTAGTAGTTCCTAATGTGGAACCTTGCATCGTGTAACCATAGTTTGGGTTGTTCTTCCCTAGGTGCATAAATTTGCACTTGTCCACATTAAATTTCATCTGCCATTTTCATGCTCAGTCTTCCAATTTATCAAGATCCTCTTGCAAATTTCCACAATCCTCATGGCTTTTAACAACTTTAAATAATTTTGTGTCATCTGCAAATTTGATAACCTCACTCGTTATTCCCTTTTCCAGGTCATTTATGAATATGTCAAAAAGCAGCAGACCCAGTACAGATCCCTGGGGTACACCACTATTCACCTTTCTCCATTGGGAAAATTGGCCATTTAACCCTACCTTCTGCTTTCTATCTTTTAAGCAGTTCCTGATCCACAATAGTACACTGCCTCCTATCCCATGACTCTTTAGTTTTGCCAAAAGTCTCTGAATGAAGCTACAGTACAGCACATTTAAGACAAAATCATAGAAAATATTTTTCTGTAATCAAACTCTGGAATTCATTACCAGAGGATGTAGTAAAAGCTGTTAGTGTAGCTGTGTTTAAACAAAGCTTGGACAAGTTCCTGGAGGAAAAGTTGATAAACAATTTTTAAAATGGACTGGGGAACTCCACTGCTTACACCTGGGAGAAGCAGCATGGAATCTGTCTGTTTTAAGAACCAAACAGGTACTATTTACCCAGATTGGCCATTGTTGGAAACAGAATGCTGGTCTCAGTGGACCTTTGGTCTCACCCAGTGTGATATTTATTATGTTCCTAACACCATATATGGATATTACTCTCTGAACAATTAGTCTACAAAAAGATTAAACCCATTTTAGGACAACTGTCTACAGATCACCCTAAGTTGACAACAACCCAACAACATTTAACATCATTCATAAGTTTATGCACATATAATTGATTGTATGCAGTTTTTAGGCATCCAAGTGTGCTGTAATGAATATATATCCCTAGAAACCTCTCCTCTGCAAGATTGTGCTTGTTCAGAGAATGAGGTAGGCTGTGGAGATAATGCAGAGAGATGTTATAGTGTGGTGCAATGATCTTTGCTAGTATCTGTTTCTCTAACTCTGTTATTGGCAGTCATATTGCCAGCACAAGAGGTATCTGTCAACTTATCACTTACATCTTCCCATAATCCAGAGGCTCAAGCCATGGCAGCAAGGGCAAAGGCTTAAATTTTAGAAGAGGTATTGAAGGTATCATAAAAAGAACTCCTCAGTTATTCATCTTATTTGTTCACCACCTTGAATGCTTTCACATATGGCACTATAGAAATATTAAAAAATAAATAAATGGATAAGTTGGTTCAACACTTCATCTGCCTCAGAAAGAATGCATAGACAGTGCTCGGGGAATAGACTAAATGAAAATCCTTTTCCTTACTGAAGGATGATGGGTCCCCCTTTTTCCAAGCTGCATTAAGTAGTTAATGTGTAAATTAGTACACACACCTTCACCGGTTATGGAACAGCATGCCATGTAGTGTGCCCCAATTAACGGATCAACTGATAAAAGGGGATGAGGAATGAGTTAGGACTTCATCTTTCATTCAGTTTGGACCCACATCCTTCTGTTTGGGCAAATGCATCTTCTGAGCCATTTAGCCAGCCCCAAACAGTTTTCTTGCATCACTATAATGCATTTTCCCTAGCAAAAAAAAGTATACTGATACTCATATGCAGGGCTGTTTCATTAATATATGAGAACCATGGGTCAATTTTAGCAGATAAAAAAAAAAAGGTACCAGTACTCTTGCCTCTGACCCTCGCAGTCTCTTTGCCACACTCAACTCTCTCATCAAGGTCCCTCCTTCCCTGTGTGCTCCAACGTTGGCCGACTACTTCCATGACAAAGTCCAGAAGATTAGCCTTGAATTCTCTGCAAGATTACCTCCACCTCATTCCCCTCCCCCACTTTCAATCCCAAATCCTTCCCTCATCTTCGGGCATCCTTTCTTCCTGTGTCTTTTGGGGAAACTGCTAGGTACGTATGACCTAGATTGGCCACTGTTGGAAACAGGATACTGGGCTTGATGGACCTAGGTCTGACCCAGTATGGCATATCTTATGTTCTTATGTTCCTTTTCTGAAATCACTGAGAAGAAAATGGCAATTCCTCTCTCCTCCAAAATGACTACCTATTCCTCTGATCCTATCCCCTCCTGTCTGTCAACTAAGGTCTCTCTTCTGCCGTCATACCTTCCATCTGTCATATCCTTATCCTTTCGCTTTTCACTATGACTGTTCCTGTGACCTTCAAACATGCTGTTGTTACACCTCTCCTCAAAAAGCTTTCACTAGATCCTACCTGTCCTTCCAGTTATCTACCACCTCCTCCCTCTCTCGCTTCCACGTTGCTTCAAAACTACTTGAATAAACAGTTCATTGCTGACCTTTCCTCTCAGGACCTTCTGACCACACTGCAACCTGACTTTTGTTCTCTACATTCCACATAATGGTTCTTGCCAAAGTTTCCAGCAACTTCTTTCTTGCCAAATCCAAAGTCTTCTACTCAATTCTCATCCTTCTTGACCTTATTGCTGCTTTTAACACTGATGACCATCATCTTCTGCTTGATACTCTGTCTTTGCTTGGATTTAGGGACTCCATTCTGTCCTGCTTTTCTTCTTACCTCTCCCATCACATTTTTAGTGTGCGTTCTGGTAGTTCCTCAGCTACTGCCATCCCACTTTCAGCTGGTATACCTCAAGGCTCTATCTTGGGACCTCTCCTTTTCTCTCTCTACACTCTGTCCCTTGGTGCATTTATTTCTTCTCACGGGTTTCAGTACCATCTTTATGCTGATACTCTCAGATCTACCTTTCTGTGCCTGAAATCTCTCCAGGAATCCAGGCTTGGATCTCTGCCTGCTTGTTCGATATTGCTGCCTGGATGTCTCACCGCTGTCTGAAACTGAACACGGCAACAAAATAAGCTCCTTATCTTTCCCCACTAAACCCACCTCCCCTTTCTATTTCTGTGGATACTACTACTCTTCCCCATTTCCTCAGCTCATAGCCTTGGGGTCATCTTTGACGCTACTCTCTTTCTCTGCATACATCCATCAGATAGCTAAAACCTGTTGCTTCTCTATAACATTCATCTAAAATATGAGATCCTGACCGGTTTCTATAATAATTGGTCTCTATAATATTGGCAAATTTTGTCTCTTCCTTTCTACACACACTACTATGTCACTTCCTGTCTTGAATATTTTATTTATAAGTTTTTTATATACTGCTTTTAATCATTTCAGTCAAAGTGGTTTACATTGTAATTTAAACTTGGTAATGTACATTAAACAGGGACAATGATAACCTTCCATTGCCTCAGAAAAATCCAAGTTAAGTGACTTGCCCAAGGCCACAAGGCATGCTAGTGGGAATCAAACCCTAGTCTCCTGGCTCCCAAGCCAGTGCTCTGGCCATTAGGCTACTCCTCCACTTCAACCTCTCCTTGCTGGTTTCTCTCGCCTTCAATCTTTTGAAAACTCAACTGCGCAGCTAATCTTCTGCCAGCCTTTACATGCTTATAACCCCCCCCTTCTCAAGTTGCTTCACTGGCTCCCTATCTGTTTATGTATCCAGTTCAAACTTCTTCTACTGACCTATAACTGCACTCATTCTGTAGCGCCTCACTACCTCTCCTCTCTTATCTCTCCCTACATCCCTCCTTGGCAACTCCGCTCTTCTGGCAGATCCCTTCTAGCTGTGCCCGTCTCTTCTACTACCAACTCCAGACTTTGATCCTTCCACCTTGCTGCTCCTTATACCTGGAACAAACTACCTGAGTCTATGTGTCAGGCTTCATCTCTGGCCCTTTTCAAATCCAGGCTGAAAGCTCACCTCTTTGAGTCTGCTTTTGGATCCTGAGCTGCTTGGTCTCCTATGTGTTTCCTTGCCACTCCCCTAGATGTGTCCTTGTTATTGGCTGTTGAATTGTCTGTCTTGACCAGATAGTAAGCTCTGATGAGCAAGGACCATTTTTTTACATGCATCTGTACAGCGTTGTGTATGCCTTGTAGAGCTATACAAATGACAAGTAGTAGTACTCAGTACCACCACCTACCCCTTCAAAAAAGCTGTATGTGATGTTGCTCACTATAAAAGATGGACTCCATTTTGGTTTCTCTCTGAATGTTTCACTGCCTGCAGAGTCTGGCTTTTTGTGGTTTCCATTTCAGTTTTGGTCTGCCATCTCTAATTTGTGTGTGGTTTTTTATTTTTTAATTCCATTGGCATCGCTAGGACCGATTTTGGTGGGGGCCTAGGATTAACATGAGTGGGCACACAAGGTGGTATAGGTGTTGACACTACCTCCAGTTCTCCTCTCACACACTAGGTGGGCCTGACCCCAAAATGGGAAGGATCATGACCTACTCTTGGCTAGGTGCCCAATTTATTCTCCATTTGATAGGGGTCTCTCTGTATTCTGTGTGAACAGAAACAATTTTGCCACAAACAATGAGAGAGAGATTTGCATATACTGTAGTAGAGCCAATGTATACAAGTCTTATGCATTGCCATTGTAGTTATCCTGAAAACCTGACTGGTGGGTATGTCCTGAGGAATGGGTTGAAAAACCCTTCACACCATCCAAGATCAAAAATTAGAAAATGTGTTAATGTGAAAAAGTCTTTTGGGAGAAAAAGTGGGGGGTGTGGCTAATTCTAAGATGGTAGTACCAAAAAGAGCAGAGGTATCCGCACACCAATAAGAGAACAAAAAAGCAGAACCAGGACTGACAACAGTTATAGGTGAAAAACCTTGTTTATTACGCCCCGACGCGTTTCAGCTAACCAGCCTTCCTCAGGGGGTCTTAAAAGGAGCACACCTCAAAAAGAAATGATGGAAGCACGTCATAAATAATTACAATTTGATATGGAGAAATTTGCAACAAGACACATGCTGCATATTTTTGGCTGGTTAATAAGCTGTGCTAAAGCTGTGGTGTAATTGTTCTTTTTGAACACCTCCCGATTTCATTTTTTTGAGTCGCAGCTGATATATAATACATTTACTTATCACATTGTTTTGAGCTGTTTCATTCAACACATTTTTTCATTAACCTTCATCTGAAGTTCTAGTTAGTTTTTATGAGTGCCTCTGCCTCTCAATAAAGTTTATTTTTTAACAATGTTTGGTGAGATAATTTCTCCATATCAAATTATAATTATTTATGACGTGCTTCCACCATTTTGTTTTGACATGTTCTGTATTTGTTATTTGCTTGTTGTAAAAACACTATTACATAAGTTATTCATATTTGGTTTTAGTTTCATTTATTACTTTCTATTATGGTATTTTTATGGCAATTGCCTTTTTACATATGGTATTTAATTATTTATTATACAAATTTTCAGATATATGGTATTATACTTATTTATTTATTTATTGTCAGCTTTTAGCGTCCTACTTGTCTGATTTAAGTCTTTAGCGTTCCATATGACAGATTTAAGGTATTTACTCAATCCTTTTTTGTCCTCCTCGTCTCTCTTCTTTTGTTTTTAATTTAACATTTATTTGTTTTTATCACTTAACTTTTATCCATATTTACTGATACATTCTTGTCTTTATATCATTATTTACAAGTTTATGATCTTTTTAATAATATCATATTTATATATTCATGTTTTTAACTGTTTGATCTTATCTTTAATATGCGTTTAGAATTGCAGGTATTCTGCCTGCTTGATTAACATGTTTAATGTAGTAATTAAAGTTCATGTTTTAATTGTATTTATTATATACATGTTTATGATTATTTATTATTATCTATTATTATTATTATCATTTCTTTTTGAGGTGTGCGCCTTTTAAGACCCCCTGAGGAAGGCTGGTTAGCCGAAACACGTTGGGGCGTAATAAACAAGGTTTTTCACCTATAACTGTTGTCAGTCCTGGTTCTGCTTTTTTGTTCTCTAATTCTAAGATGGCGACAGTGAGAGTTTGGTCCAGAATGCCGAAACGAAAGGGCAAGCCCAGGACTTTTCCCGCAGAGTCGGAGCTTGCGGTGGAGGGCCCTATGGATCGTTTTGTCCATCTTACCGACGATCAGCAAAGGGAGGTTCGAGCAGGCTTGGTAGCATCAGCGGAGGAGACTTTGGCGTCTGCCACCTTAGAGCTGTCTCTCTCTCCCCTGAAGAGCGTTTTCCTCCTGTTCCAGCTGGCATTTCGAGGATCCCTCTGACGCCCGACCCAATGGTCTTACCTGAAGAGGTGGGGGCTGCGGAGTCTGAGCGGGGAGCGCTGGAGGTTTCGCCGGATTGTCAACCGCCGCTCTTGGCGGTTAAAACCCTCGGAGGAGGAGACCAGGCTGAGGATGTAGCCGGGAATGTTGATTTGACGTCAGATTCATTTGGAGAGGTTAAGCCCGCATCGCCTCTTGTTTTTGCTATAGCTCGCCCTTCTGTTGTAACTTTGGAAAGTATCTGGGAGGCGATTATTCAACTGTCGACTGCAGTGAATCAGCAGCTTGCTCTTTCTTCGGTGAAAATTACCTCTATTGAGGAGAAAGTTCTTTCCCTATCCAATAATGCTGTATAAACTAGAAGTCGACTTGATTTATTCGATCAGAAACTTTCACAAGTTTCTGATCTGACTTTATCCTTAATGAAAGATAACATTGGTTTGAAGATGAAGTCAGAGACTTTAGAAAATGCTACCCGGGCAGCTAATGTTTGTTTGCTTAATTTTCCTGTTGTTCCAAGGGTGGTTCCTTTGGATTTATTCAAGAGGTACCTTCAGGATTCCTTATCTGTACCCTCAGAGCTAATTCCACCAATTGTGAAAGCTTATTATATTCCTGCTGGGAAAAAAGAGGGGAAAATGGTCATAGAGCAGTTGGAGTCAGATTCCCTTGATGTCTCTGCGTTACTTCGTTCTCCTAAGGAAGATGAAATATCTGTTTCTACATTGTTAGTTTCCTTTGCTATTTCCTCTGATAGGGATTAGCTACTCAAATTGTTTTTCAAAAAAAGGGCAAATCTGTTTTTTTGTAAGAAAATATCTATTTTTCCTGATGTGTCAAGGGAAACGCAGAAGAGGCATAAATCTTTTTTGCTATTGAGACCTGGGGTGATTCGGATGGGGGCATCTTTTATGTTAAAGTTTCCATGTAAATGCATTGTACTCTATCATTCACAGAAATTTGTTTTTCTTCAACCTAGTGAATTATCTGCCTTCATTACTTCTTGTGCTGTAACATCTTCGCCTTCTTAGGTCTCGTTCTTTATGTAGTTAATGGTGGTCGGTTCCTGTCGCTGTCTCATTTTCCTTTGTAATTTTTCTTTGTATGGTATTGTGGGTTCTCCTTCCCTCAACTATGCCCCATTTTGTGGACTAAAGATGTAATTTGTATTTGTTTATTGATTCTTTTGTGTGTTTTCTTTGTATTTTTTTCCTACAAAGTGCTTGTTATATTTGTAAAATTGATAAATAAAATAAATAAAAAAAAGAAAATGTGTTAATGTGATGGGCTAAGAAATTAGTGCATACCCCACTACTGAGCAAGTCACAGGTAAAGCAGATCAGAATGGTTAGACTTCATATAACATGCTAGCTACTTTTTGATTTACAGGGCAGCTGAGGAAAAAGGAGGCAAGAAAATTGGTATGTTTCTCAATACCTGCAAGTATTAAGTTGCAGGTATCAAAAATAAGTGATGAAATGCCTCCTGAAGGCATCTGCAAAGCTCTCCAACAGAGGGGAGAAGATGAAATTGTACAAAGATGACAGCTGGACTCAGAGCCTGCCCATTAAAAACATGACTACTTCAAACTGAAGATCCTAGGAGGTAGAAGAAGCAAACACA
Organism: Ichthyophis bannanicus; assembly: GCA_033557465.1. Taxonomy (NCBI): domain Eukaryota; kingdom Metazoa; phylum Chordata; class Amphibia; order Gymnophiona; family Ichthyophiidae; genus Ichthyophis; species Ichthyophis bannanicus. The sequence goes on from CM066035.1 coordinate 339,426,421, forward strand.
TACCAGAGCCACAAACCCCAAAGTTACAGAATCAGTAACCACTACAACTGAAGAGTAATGGTGATTGGGGTCTCCCTTGAGGAGGTACAGCAACATACCTGGTAACCAAACATGTTCTGGGATGGATGATGTCTTCTTGTCACTGAGCTCTAAGACACTTGAGAGTTTATAGAGACTCAAACCTATATTATCCAAATACTCCTCATCCAGGAGGACACAACCTATACTGCTAGGTATGCCCCTCCTCTCCCCTCCCCCCCCCCCCCTAAAAATACCAAAGTTGACTGAGGCTCTGGGAGAGAAGGTGAAGCAAATAAGTGCACAGGCAGTCTCCTCAATCCTCCTTAGTAAGGGTAAAGGCTGAGAGAAACAGAACAATGACAAGTACATGAAAAACACTGAATAGCCTATACAGTCTGCCCATCCAAACCACAGACCATAAGGCTACATCTGCCTCACTGTAAGTTTGATCACTAGCTTTTAGGCATTTGTGTGGCTCTTTTCTTGAACGAAATTGATGAGTGATCTCATGGTAGGCTACGATTTGTATTGGGAAGGGCATCCTTGTCCCTGGTAGCTAGACATGAATACATTTTTGTTGTTGCTTCAGTTTAAACATTTGTAATTACTAACAGTAATCTTTCAGATAACCATTCAACTGTAGAATGGGCTGCTTACAAGATACACAAAAGTTGGTCAGATTAAGCACTTGAGAACCCTACAGAAGGCCATTCCAGTACTTTTTTATTTGATATGCCTTAATGTGTTAGAAAGTGTTAGCAGGCATATCCCTACCAGTACCACTAAATGTAGCATTTCTTAAGACTCCTACCACAGCACCAAAACATAGACCCCATTTCCAAAAGGTTAATGTAACTGCTGATTTCCCAAAATGCAAGTTGCTCCAATATAGTTGCTATTTAGGTTAGTTATGTAGTTCTCCCAAAGAAAGCTTATAAAAATGCTAGCTCAGCCCCATTTGACTGCTGAACATGTTTATTGCAAATATAGATTCAGACACTACAAAAAAAATGTCAAACATGGCTAGTCTCTCCTTCGTGATGTTTGAGAATTTTAGCTTGAAACTGGAATACTGAAGGCTTCAGTTCACATTTAGAAGTTATCTTATGTCCCCTAGTCGTAAGTATCTTCTGCTGTTACTGACCCATTAGCCAGTGAAGTGTTTTACAGAGTGAAATAGTGCCACTATTAGCAAGAAGAGTCAAACTTTTGCTGATGGAAGCTTGCTTCTGCTTTCTGCTAGATTTCCATGTCTGCGGCCTTTCCATCCCTCCGGCCCTCCTCAAGCGCTCTCCCTGAAGGGATCGAGAGGGCCGGAGTCATCACACACACAAGGACCTCCCCTCCTGCTCCTGTGCCCAATCGGGGCAGTTTTCGGCTGCTTTTTAAGCCGGCACCGATCGGGCGTGCGGCCTTTCCATCCCTCCGGCCCTCCTCAAGCGCTCTCCCTGAAGGGATCGAGCGGGCCGGAGTCATCACAGACAAGGACCTCCCCTCCTGCTCCTGTGCCCAATCGGGGCAGTTTTCGGCTGCTTTTTAAGCCGGCGCTGATCGGGCATGCGGCCTTTCCATCCCTCCGGCCCTCCTCAAGCGCTCTCCCTGAAGGAATCGAGCGGGCCGGAGTCATCGCACACAAGGACCTCCCCTCCTGCTCCTGTGCCCAATCGGGGCAGTTTTCGGCTGCTTTTTAAGCCAGCGCCGATCGGGCGTGCGGCCTTTCCATCCCTCCGGCCCTCCTCAAGCGCTCTCCCTGAAGGGATCGAGCGGGCCGGAGTCATCACACACAAGGACCTCCCCTCCTGCTCCTGTGCCAAATCGGGGCAGTTTTCGGCTGCTTTTTAAGCTGGCGCCGATCGGGCGTGCGGCCTTTCCATCCCTCCGGCCCTCCTCAAGCGCTCTCCCTGAAGGGATCGAGCGGGCCGGAGTCATCACACACAAGGACCTCCCCTCCTGCTCCTGTGCCCAATCGGGGCAGTTTTCGGCTGCTTTTTAAGTCGGCGCCGATCGGGAGCGCCCGCGCCTGGCGGGCCCGCGCCTGAGGGCCTCGCCAGAGGGCCCTTTGGCATGGCCCTTAGGCGTGGACCGTCTATACCGGACTAATTTCTAGCTAACACACTTGATGATCAGCTCAATCACCTGATCAACCCAGCTGAGACCAAATCTTGTAACTGAGAAAACAGCAAAGGAGCCTAGATCAGAATATTATAACTGTAAGTTAACCTGTTAACCCTATATTGTAACTATGATTGCTACAAAGTATTCTCCTTGGTAACCACCATATTGTAACCTTTGATTACGTTACAAAGTATATCATATCTACCAATGAAAGGCGGTATATCAAATAAATGAATATGAATATGAATATGATTGCTGTGTAAAGAATCACTTTTAACTACATTTATGTAGTTTTGATTATCTCAAAAGTACCTGTACTATCCGCACTGCACTACTATTATTATATAAAGTATCTGCACTCTAACCACCATCTTAGGATTATATCATGGCTACCATTACGTTTGCCCTCCTGCTCCTCTCCACCCTCTCTAGCATCTTACACACTTCCTTTGCCCTAACATCTGATGCCAACCCTATACCTATACACCAATCCAGGAATAGGAAATTCCACCAAAATCAACAGCAATACCCACAAGGTACATATTATAATAGACACACCTACCTTCTTTATGTACCTCTTGAAACAACAAACAACAAAAGATCTAATCTAAGAACTACCTCACAAGATCTCAAGTGTGCTCTCATTAACGCACGCTCAGCCCGCAACAAATGGCCTGCCATCATTGACCTTATTTCAAACCTTACATTAGACATCCTTCTGGTCACAGAAACATGGCTTTCTAATACTGATAACGTCCTAATGAACCAACTTATCCCACCTAACTACTCCATTTACACCTGCAACAGAAAAAACAGAAAAGGAGGAGGAGTCTGCATAATAGCAAGAACTGATTTGAAATACCACGTCACCTCTACCAATGCCACAAACCATACAAATACTCTATCCATCTACAATAATACCAATACCATAAACCTCATCTATAGAGCCCCAAATGCTCCAGCCGATGATCTCTCAAACATAACACAGGTACACTAAAAAAATTTTTTTTTAAACTGCCTCTAATGTTTCGATTGATTTTTACGTTTTTTGGTGCGCTGAATCCAAATCTGGTAACCAATTTGCTCCATCACGTACAGATTTTTTGCTACATTGGGTTAGCAGTTTGAGGTGAACGTTTCAGATTGAGTGCGATCGAGATAAAAGTTTCTTGGATGAATTCTTTATACTAATTGTTTAGTAGTTATTCATATAAGAATAAAGAAAATTGTAACAAGGCAGCACATAAGAATAGAGTAATGTCAACAAAACACACTGTGATGGTAGCAAAATTGTCTGCACTTAAAACAGCCACATACATGTGCACAAACATTGAGCATATAAGAGCGAGGTTAGACACAAAGCAAAGCAAAGAAATGTGCAAAAAATGTTGTACAGGTATGTATGTAAGAATAGAAATCGCAAACCGCACCATTGCAATACATGAAGACAAACACCCGATGGTGTGAAAATAAAATTCTAATAAATGAGATCCGACACTGTGGTAATAACTAGCAAATTTTTATTTCAAAGTTTAGTAAAAACACGATATTTGTCAACACAGTTTAGATTTTAAAGTCATTCTTGGGTCAATCAATCTCCTGGTGGGCCCGTTTCTTCTTCTTCCCCCGAATGCTTCTCTTGGTGCGCTGCTTGGCGTATTTTTCATCTGGGGTTTCCCGCAGCAGCAACCAGCAGAAATCAGCCATCATAGTGGTGTTCCATCTTCCTTGGTACCTTCTCTCTGCGTCCTTGATGTCCTGGTGAAACCTTTCACCTTGTTCTTCACTGTACGCCCCCAAGTTTTCAGGAAAGTAGTTCACATGGGAGCGCAAGAAATGGACTTTCAGGCTCATGTTACAGCCTTGTTCTTTGAAGGCATTGAGCATCCTGGCAACAATATCCTTATAGTTCTCATCCCGCCTGTTCCCCAAGAATTTGAGAACAACATCCTTGAAGGAATCCCAGGCTTCTTTTTCCTTCTCAGACATCGTTTCAGCGAATGCTCCATCTGAAATGAGTTTCCTTATATCAGGGCCAACAAACACTCCTTCCTTTAGCTTTGCTTCAGAAAGTCGGGGGAACTTTGAGCAAAGGTACCGAAAGCACTCACCATCTTTTGGAAGGGACTTGATGAATTGCTTAATGAGACCCAACTTAATGTGGAGAGGTGGTAATAGAATTTTATCACGAGGTACCAAGCTCTCATGAAGAACATTTTTCTCACCGGGTCTCAAATACTCCCGAATTGGCCAGTCTTTTTTCCCCCAGTGTAGGTCGCGGGCCCGGCTATCCCACAAGCAAAGGAAGCAGGGATATTTGGTGAAACCGGATTGCTGCCCTAATAGCATGGATAGAATTTTAAAGTCTCCACAAATCATCCACTTATGCTCATCATAACGAATCTTCTGAAGAATCAGGGCCAAATTCTCGTATTTTTCTTGGAGAATAATAGAGTGAGCAATAGGAACTGAAGCGAATGCATTGCCATTATGAAGAAGAACACCTTTTATGCTGTCTTTTGACGAATCAATGAACAGCCGCCATTCAGCAGGATCATACTTGAGTTTAAACTTTTCCATCACTCCGTATATATCGTTGCAAAATACCAAATCTTCCTCTTTGCTGAAATACTTCAAAAATTGTGTCTCGCGGTTGCGGTACCAATAAAAAGTTGTTCCTGGTGACAATAGATTTTTCTCTTTAAGCCGAGAACCTAGCAGTTGGGCAGCATCTTTTGGGAGTCCTAAATCCCGGACTAAATCATTCAATTCAGCTTGAGAGAAAAGTTCAGGTTTCGGATATGGTTCAGTTTCAAACTCGGAAGTACTGGACTCATCGGGAAAAGCCATCTGATGAGTCTCATCATGATCAGAACCGTCCACACAAATATGATCCAAAGATTTTGGTGGTTCAGGCACAGGTACTTCGTTGCTATGAGGCATAGGCCTAATTGCTGAGGGAAGGTTGGGGTAACTTATTACGTTCTTATTTTTTAAGTTGTATCCCTTCACAATGCAAGAGCAAAAATAGCAGTCACTGCTGTGGTCTCTTTGTTCACGCCACATCATAGGTATTCCGAAACAAAATGCTTGTTTTTTACCTTTCATCCATAAGCGTAGATCTTCCTCACATGTCTTGCACACTTTGTGAGGAGCCCACGGTTTGTCTTGATCGCCTAACTTCAAACCGAAATAGGCGAAATATACTTTTTTAATAAATGCAGAAATGTTCCTCTGCCGCTTTTTCACGGTATATTCCCCACAAATAAAACAAAAACTGTCCGGAGAGTTGACGCAACCTCTGGCTCTGTGAGCCATCACAAATACACAGCACTGCAAACTACAACTGTAGTGAACCACTTCGGAATAAAGCTGGATTACGACTGAGCAAACAAAAGGTAATAATGAACTTGCAAGAAACTGAAATTTGACAGGAACGTTCATGTCGCAACCACCGTGTTTGAGCGAGCGAACGAGGCGAGGCGAACAGGAAAGAACATGCGCCAGCGCGAGTACTGGATTTAGCCCCCCGCCTCCCAATTGTCCTGTTAATGTATAAAATGAATACAAAACACTCTAAAATATCATGAGGGAGTGTTTCTAGTTAGTTAACCATTACAACCTCTATTTTGGGCCAAGAAAATAAACTGCAGTCGGCTAAAAAGAAATTATGTGAACATTCCTTATATGGGTAAGAAATCTAATTTTGCAAGAAAACGTGACGTGATGGAACATTTTGGCTATTTTTCCTGGATTCAGCACCCCAAAATCTATAGGAATCAGTTGCAAAACTGGAGGCAGTTTTTTGGTAGTGTACCTGTGTAATTGATCTTGCCATCAACCCAATAGATATCAACAAACCTAACTGGCTCCTCGGAGACTTCAATCTTGCATCCACATTGCCTTCAGTATCCAACTCCTTCCTTGATGCCATGACCAATCTACACTACAGACAAATTGTAAAAAACCCCACCCATAAACAAGGAAATCTCCTTGATCTCATCTTCGCCCCATCATCATCCTTGGAACTGCTAAATCAACTCGAGCCCTTATCAACCCCCGTCCCCTGGTCCGATCATAACCTTATAACATTCGTCATACCATCTGAGGAATCTCCAAACAAACCACCAGATGTTTATCCCCCATCGAAACCAGCACGATTCAAACCATTCAACATAGACACAATCACTTCCCAAACCATCCCAAAACTCTCTATAATACCAGACAACATCGATGAGACTGTATCAAACTGGAACAGTGCCCTCGGACTATCAGCCCAGCCTACAATCACAGATAACCAAACCTTTACCAACTCTTCTATTTCCAAGAAAAAGAAAGCGCCATGGTTCTCCTCCGAGTTACGAACTTCCTTACAGCAACTGAGGAGGCTAGAGAAGAAATGGAGACACTCCCTAAATCCTTATGATCAATCCATTTACTTATCTCACCTGAAATCCCATCGTCAGCTAACCTGGGATGAGAAAAGAATATCATGCAAGGCTCCTTAGCCGTTCTCTTAACAAACCGAGAGATCTCTTCCAATTAGTAAAATCCCTAACCAATGAGCCTTCTTCACCACAACAGGAACATATACATCCACAACTATATGCTGACTATATCCAATCCAAGGCGATCAAGATCACAACATTAACCACAAGTGCAACCACACAACCTTCCAACGTCCAATTCATACTCAATAATTTCTCATCCCCAACCCCAAAGACAATCGAAGAAATCATAACCTCCATCAATGCCACCACCGCCCCCAACGATCCATGTCCAGCCCACTGGATCAAATCACTGAGAACAGAGCTCAGCCCATACATATCAGCCTTAGCTGACCAGTCACTTAGCTCCGGGATATTTCCAACAGCCTTCAAACAGACCTCCATCCGTCCCTTACTGAAAAACAATAAACTCGATCCGAAAAAGGAAGACTCCTACCGCCCAATTTCAAGTATTCCTTTATTAGCCAAGATCTTAGAAAAAGTAATACTGAGACAGGTTCAACAACACATTGATTCTGAAGCCCCACTAGACCCAAACCAGCATTGGTTCAGAGAAGCTCACGGAGTTGAAACTCTCCTAGCTTCTCTAATGAACATGCTCATTAATACAACAGACAACATCAGAAATGGAGTCGCAATGATCTTCCTAGACATAGCAGCAGCTTTTGACTCTGTTTACCATGACCAACTGCTTGCCCGTCTCCACGAAAAAGGGATCCAAGGAATGGCATGGAATTGGTGCAAATCTTACTTGTAAGACCGCTGGCAACAAGTCCGGATTGGTAATACCACATCTAAGCCTTTCCATCAGAAGCAGGGAGTACCACAGGGTTCCTCCCTCTCAGCTCTGCTATTCAACATCTACATGCAGCCCATTTGCAACATCTCCCGTTCATTCGGAATATCATGTCTCATCTACGCGGATGATGTGCTCCTATTCACACCAATCAACGTGTTGAAACCTGACTACACTACATTAATCACCTGCTTCAATTCCATCTCAGACTGGCTGCTCACACAAAATCTCCGAATTAATTTTAAAAAAACAGAAGTCTTGATCGTCACAAGGAACAAAAACTTCACTCCTCCACCAACTCTAAGAACAAGAGATGCCGATCTACCACTCAAAACCACAATACGTTACCTAGGTGTTATACTTGACCAGTGGCTTGAGTTCAAAGATCATATAAAAAATACAGTAAAAGCCATCTACCACAAGATCAGGACACTCCAACATCTCAGACCTATGCTCGAACCATATGACTTCCGCACAACCTTCCAGGCATTAGTCACTCCACACTTCGACTATGCAAATATTGTACTACACGGCCTACCCAAGAGCACGCTGAATCCACTACAATTGGCCATGAATACAGTGGCCAGGGTTCTACATGGAGCCTCAAGGAGTCAACATATTACTCCCATCCTATTCGAACTTCACTGGCTTCCGATATCATGCAGGATTTTATACAAAGCCCTCATCTTGACCTTCAAAGCTTTCCACCAAATCTCACCATCCTCGTTATCTGACCTCCTTCATCACACACAGAACACCAGATCTAGACGATCTGTAACAGAGAACACGCTAATGATCCCAAAAGGCCTGACAAAACTCACCCAGACAACTACCACAAGAGCATTCTCATCCTTCGCCCCTAGATGCTGGAACATGCTGCCACCTAACATCAGATCACAAAAAGACCTGTCCCAGTTCAGAAAGTCTCTAAAAACACACCTCTTCCTACATCACTTCTCACAAGGCACTGGCTCCCCACCCCCTCCCCCTCCAACACAAATCAATGATCATGGTTAGTCAAGTATGTTCCTGAAACTTCATTACCCGCCCCAGATCAAATCCTCGTAGACCCCCTTCTTTAGAGCTCAAAACATTTGAGAATTTATTGTAAATAGTTGTGAATTCTGTTATTTATTTTAACCCCAGTTATCCATGTTTCATTCCCTGTTACCTGTAAACTTGACATATGTTTTATGCTTAAGTACAAAGTTGTTAAAATGTAAACCGTGCTGATGATGAATAGTGCGGTATATAAAAGCTGTTAAATAAATAAATAAATAAATGATCACAGTAAAGGAGCACAATAAAAGCCATCTAGATAGGTAAAGGCTCTTAGCAACTTATAATCCTGCAGCTCTAAAATGCTGTAGGTCTATGGGCTTCCAGCTCAGCTATGGAAAATGCAGTACTGTTTCAAGTCTGAGGTTAACTCAGGGGCGGCTCTATAATGAGGCAAAGTGAGGCAGCTGCCTCAAGTGGCAAAGTTTTGAGGGCAGAAAAAGCCACCAAAACAGCCGCCTCACTTCGCCTTCAAGTTAAAAAAAAAATAAATAAATAAAAAGCGCACAAGTTGCTGCCACTGCAGAGTCCAATTCTCGGCAGCAGCAAACTCACCGCCTCCCTTCTAATGTAGATGCAGCTCCCTGCCTCTTAGGGAACTGCGGCTGTGCCTGTGAAACCGTTGCAGAGCTTTCCACTCTCTTGAGGGGGCTCCGTGCAGCATTGTCCCCCCTCCACTGGAGGTGGGACATTGCTGCACGGAGCCCGTTGAGAGACAGAAAGGCTCTGCAACGGCTTCACAGGCACAGCCGTGGTTTCCTAAGAGACAGGGAATCGCGGCTGCAGAAGAAGGAGGCGCAGGGCAGTAGTAGGCAGACATAGGGAGAGGGGAGGAGGGGGCAGGGAACCTGCAACAGGGCTGACATGGGGGAGGGGGGAAGGAGAGATGGATGGAGGGAGGAAGGGAGGGGAGGGTGGGCTGACATGGAGGGAGTGGGGAGGGAGGGGGCTGGAAGGGAACTGACAAGGGTTTCCTCTCATCCAGCAGGAACAACAGGTATCAAACAAGTCAGCGGCGGCGGCAGCACTCCGGTTGTTTTAATTTTAGATTTTGCCGCCTCTGCCCTGCCTCTACCTTCCAGACGCTTTTTTTTTTTGCAGCGGGAAGGCAGAGGCAGGGCAGAGGTGGCAAAAACTAAAATTAAAACAGCCAGAGTGCCCCTGCCACCGCCGGATGAGAGGTGCAGGTGGAGGGAGTGGGGACAGAAGAAGGACAAGGAGAGACAAAGGTGAGAGATGGGGGACAAAGAGGGAGAGACAGGGGACATACTGGACAGACAGGGGATAAATGCTGGACAGAGGGGAGAGACAGTGCGGGTTAGGATTATAATGGGCTGATGGGGGGCTAGCACTGGTAATGGGTTGATTAGGGAAGGCTAGGACTGAGAATGGACTGATCAAGGGGGGGGGTTGGGACAGGTAATGGGCTGATAGGAGGGTAGCACTGGTAATGGGCTGAGGGAGGGTAGGACTGGTAATGGACTGAGGGGGGCTAGCACTGGAAGTGAGCTGATGGGGGGGGGCTTCAACTGGAAATGGGCTGATGATGGGGAAGGGAGGATAGAGCTGCTGGCCTTGGAAGAAAACTGGGGGGCTAGGGCTACAAATGGGCTGATGCGAGGGGATGGGAGAATGGGACTGGAAGGGAGTGGATGCTGAAAGGGGCTGCCATGGTATTTGGACTAGAAGGAGCTGGACAGTGGGAAAGGAGGGGACTGGAAGGGAATGGACACCAGTGGCAGTCATGGGAATGCAAGTTGACATTGGAGGGTACTGGGAGGGAGGACTGGAAAGGGTCTGATACTGGGAAGGGTTACGGGGACTGGAAATAGGCTGATGGAAAGAAGTGAAGAAAACAAAAGAAGAGATAAGAAATGGCAGATGGACCATAGACCACAGAAAGAGAGCTAAGAGAAGACAGGAAAGCAGAAGCCTCAGATCGGGACTAGCATGATCAGAGAATAAATTGGTCAGACAACAAAGGTAGAAAAAATAATTTTATTTCATTTTAGTGATTGGACTTTGTGCTATCTTTATATTTTACACAGTATTGGGGAACTGCATCTCTTATTTATCTGATGTTGCACTGCATGTCGACTCTGGCTTCTTGGGGTTTCAGTTTAAAATTTTGTCTACGTATTTTTATTTTTACTTTAGATTGTGGTTACTTATTCTGTACTTGGTGAGGGTCGATGTTCTGAGTGTGTGACTGAGGCCAGGTGTTCTGATAACATGGAGTTTGTACATAAAGATCTATACTGCACTGTAGTAATTTGACTTGTTCAGTTTTTCAGATAGGTGTATGGATGTTCCAGGGCCCACTGTAGTATTTACAGTGACTCTTATTTTTTGGATGGGCTCCTTATGTGAGTTTTGGATGTTTGTGCTGGTATGGTAGGTTTGCTCTTTGTTGTAGGGTTTTTTATTAGTTCACAATATGCCTGGTACTGGAGAATAGTGGTTGTTGTTGTTAGTGAGATGATCAGAATCAGATATTTTTTTTTAAATATTGAGTTCTGCGGGTGAATGTCCTGGTTCTTCTCTGCACTCACTGTGGATGCAAAATATATGTTGAAAAAGAAAAAGAGAGAACCATAACGCAGTTTATAACAACAAAATAAAAGTGAGTTATAATTTAGTTTTATGAACTGTGCTGTTGATTCTTGCTCTCTTTTAGTTCCTTGGTGTGCAACAGGACCTTACCTAGCCCTGTGCAATGGTGCAGCCGCATAGGGCGCAAAGGCTTGCGGGCACATTTCAGCTGTCTGCTGTTGCATGCTGCCACTGGCAGGACAATAGCAGGCAGCCAAAATGTGCCCCCAAGTCTTTTCATAGCACTTTTATCAGGTCTGGTCCCTCCCTCCTCCGATGCGATGTCAGAGCAGGGAGGGACAGATCTGCTTAAAGTGCCGGCGCATTTCAGATCGGGCACATGCCCCCTCCTCCTCCCCATACCTCCGTCCAGTGCTGCCTGCTCTTTCCCTGTTGCCAGTGCCACCATGAAAAAAACAGAGGGAGGCAGCAGCAGGGAAAGAGCAGGCAGCACTGGACAGAGGTATGGGGAGGGGGTGAGGGCGCATGCCCACGCTACAAGTCGCACAAGGCGTGATTGCAGCTTGGTATGGCCCTGTGTGCAAACATCTTGCATTCCCTCTATATAATCTATTTGGCTTTTTGGTTTGGTTCATTCCCTGATTGGACTTCTGAAAAAGCCCCGCCCCCCTCTAAGGGGTGGGGGGGGGGTACCATCTCATTCTTCTCTTCAGGAAGCAGATTGCCTTGAGCTGCCCCTGGGTTAACTGTCTTAAAATCAAAAGTATGCTTATCTTTTGATATTCAGCTACACAATTCAAATTAAGCTCCACCATTTAACCCTTAATCATGTTGACTAACTTACTATATGTATTAGCGACTAGGTCTCAGATTTAGACTGCTCACTGGATCTACTTATTGGATACAGTGAAAAGTGTCTTTCATACCTCAATGACCCATTCAATGTCGCTGATACTATTCTTGTATCTTATTTTTTTAGATATTTCTTATTTGTTTATTTTTCACTCGATTATGCTTTAATCTTTGGTTATGCTTTACTCGAGCTGCCTGCTGTGAACGGACTGCAAATGCCTAATGATGTGAAGAAAACAGCAGATGAAGGGAAATAATAACTATGGAACTACTTAGCTTTACACTGGATTGAGCATCTCAGAATCTCATATTCTTGAAACACAGATAGAAGCTGTAGTTCATAGTCAGTTCTTCAAACTATAGAGCCTTCAATCTTGCCATCCATGCTGTTTCATAAGCCGTAATCCATACAGCTATGGCAGCTTTAAACTTCCAAGCTCCTGACACATTTACTGGGCGCCGTAGCGTTTCACCTGTAGCGTTTCGTCAGGGGATTGCCTTAACAAAGATGAAAACATCAATCTCAGTAAATATATCCTATCTAAAAAATAGAAGTTAGTCATGCAGGCTTCCCAATGCGTTACTCACGGCTCCCGTCGATGTGAATCCACCTCTCACAAAAACGCCGCGCATGCGGATTGGCCCCCACATCAGAATTTAAACCCATGTGGGAGGGGAGGGGGAGGAGATTGAGTGAGACTAACTTGATCGTATTAACGAGAAGCTTGCTCTAACATGCTCCCCATTCAATAGAGGTATTGAGACCATTGGGACTTAAGGTGTTTAACCGAAAGATCCATTCTTGTTCCCAACGTAGTAATGTTTGATCTCTAGACTTTCCTTTTTCTCCTCTGATAATAAGGTCAATGCAGAAGCATTTTAATGCAGTGAACAAATGCTGTTCTTTTAGACAATGAGACACTATGGGGGCCTGTATTACTTTGCAATTTAGCCTGCTACGATGTTCTCTCATTCTGACACGAAATTCACGAACAGTTTTCCCAATATATAACAGCGGACATGGGCATCTTTGTTAAGGCAATCCCCTGACGAAACGCTACAGGTGAAACGCTACGGCGCCCAGTAAATGCGTCGGGAGCTTGGAAGTTTAAAGCTGCCATAGCTGTATGGATTACGGCTTATGAAACAGCATGGATGGCAAGACTGAAGGCTCTATAGTTTGAAGAACTGACTATGAACTACAGCTTCTATCTGTGTTTCAAGAATATGAGATTCTGAGATGCTCAATCCAGTGTAAAGCTAAGTAGTTCCATAGTTATTATTTCCCTTCATCTTCTGTTTTCTTCACATCATTCATGCCAAAGCAACTAAAGCTTGCCTCAGTAAGACCAATCACAAAGAAAACAAATCTCGACAAAAAAGATCCAGCAGCATACCGACCAATCTCCAGCATACCATTCCTGGCAAAAATCATCGAAAAAACGGTTCAACTACAACTCCAGGATCACATCGACAAACATGAAACACTCGACGACAACCAACACGGCTTTCGTCCCAACCATGGAGTCGAAACGCTACTGATCTACCTCTTCGACAGCATCCTAAGAATAATTGACAACACCAGGAATGGAATCATAATGATCTTCATCGACATCTCCTCAGCCTTCGACACAGTGGACCACAACACGCTCCTGGAAAGACTAAAGAACACTGGTATACATGGTATCACATTGAAATGGTTCCACTCATACCTAACCGAAAGACAGCTACAGGTCAAGGTGGGACACAACACCTCCCGACCCATAAATGTCCGTCAAGGAGTACCTCAAGGATCCGCACTCTCAGCACTCCTATTTAACATCTACATCCAACCAATATGCAACATCATGAAAGAGAACAACATTCAATACACAATATATGCAGACGACATCATGATATACACCCCGATATCAATCGACAACCCGGACTTCTCTAAGATAACAGACTGCCTTACCCAAATGACGAGTTGGTGTCAAAACAACAACCTCGCAATAAACTACAACAAGACCGAAGCTTTAATCATCACTCGGAACCAAAGCTTCATACACCCGCCAAATATCAAGATACAAAACACTACTATACCAATAAGATCAGAAGTGAGATACCTCGGAGTTACTCTGGACAATAAACTAAACCTCAAGCCACACATAGACAAAACAATCCAAAAAGTCTACTACAAGATGCGAATCATCAGGAGACTGAAACCACTCCTCGCCCCAGAACACTTTCGTACCGTCTGTCAAGCACTGATAACCCCACTACTGGACTTCTGCAATCCGATATACCTTGGACTAACGAAACAAGCCCTCAAACCACTCCAGCTAGCACAAAACACTGCAGCACGAATAATATCCGGTATTGCAAGACAGGAGCACATCACACCTACCTTAAAGGACTTACACTGGCTCCCAATCGGTGTACGCATCAGATACAAAACTATCATAAACCTATTTAAGATAAATCAGCACACATCAGCCAACAGCCTGCACACCCTCATACAACCAGACACCAGCACACGTCCTAGAAGAAAACAAACAAACAACCGAGTCAGCACCCCAAGTGAATTCAAACACACACGCAAGGACACAACAGACAGAGCACTCTCAATGGCTGCTCCAACAATATGGAACAAACTACCGGACGATTTAAGGGCAACTACAGCCTCAAAGACTTTAGACAACAGCTGAAAACCATGCTGTTCATAGAACACTATGGACACATCACATAACCTCAGAGAATGTATAACAGCTCATGATTCCGCCTAAACACTGTATGTATAGAAAATATTTTTAGCACCACTGTATATAGCCCACATTGTACATAGCTCAAACCATTCTAGCACACAATACAACACACATTGTACATAGCTCAAACCAATCTAGCACACAATACAACACACACTCAACTAAATTTCACCCTCACTGCATGTTTAACACACTCACTTTACCCGATTGTTTGCTGTGATACCACCTTGATTAATAAGATAAGGCGGTTTAGAAATACTGTTAAATAAATAAATAAATAAATAAATTAGGCATTTGCAGTCCGTTAACAGCAGGCAGCTCGAGTAAAGCATAACCAAAGATTAAAGCGTAATCGAGTGAAAAATAAACAAATAAGAAATATCTAAAAAAATAAGATACAAGAATAGATACAAGACACTTTTCACTGTATCCAATAAGTAGATCCAGTGAGCAGTCTAAATCTGAGACCTAGTCGCTAATACATATAGTAAGTTAGTCAACATGATTAAGGGTTAAAAGGTGGAGCTTAATTTGAATTGTGTAGCTGGACAGCAATAAGCTCTGAAAAGTGACGACAATTTATTTTGTTATCTTTTGATATTGGCCAACAGCAGCCTACATCCATTTCTGCCATGAAAAACAATAACTTAGCTACACGTCTTCCCATTCAAAAGCCTAACATGTCCCTGCAGGAAAGTTGCAACCCAAGAAGAAGGTGCTTCTGATCATGGCTCTGGTCTTCTCAGGGCAGGTTCTGAGCATAAGGAAGCATTTCTGAATTTTAGCAGAAAACTACCATATGTCATGCAGTTGGAGCAGTGTCACCGCCTAGCAGGTTTAGAATACAGAGAGATCTATGTTTAGGCTCTTTGCCTCTTGTTTGTGCTCTATATGTTGCAGCTGGGTGTCAAAGGGACCCATTAACTAGCTGAGTGATGCGTTGACAAGATAATCCATTGGTACATCAAAAAAGCCTCCCATTTTCTTCAGCTGTTCTTTCCCGATGGAGAGGAGCTGGTCGCAGACATCTCAAAAGGTGGTGGCGGACTGGAAGATCTCATAGATGTTTCTACCCAAAGTAGAAACTTTATCCTGGATGTCTCAGGACAAACCTTGGATTTTGGATGCCATAGTGAGGCAGGTAGTCTGGAGCTGATGAGTCAGGTTACAGATAACTAGGATATATGATTGCATGTGCTAAAAAACAGAAAAACTCTTTAACATCAAAAGATCTGGTTTTACAGTCAAGCTGTTTTTGCTACATTTATTATACAGCATCTCTATAATGTTCACAGCAGTGTACAAAATACTCAACTTTGCTTTTATAGTAGATTACCTATAAATGTAGAACTATAAAAAAGCCACAAAACTAACTACCAACCTGCCAGTTCCTTCCCAAAACTCACATCTGTTATAAAAAGTTGACTTTAAACACCTTCCAGATCAAATAATGAAGGAACAAGATTTGAATTCCTTAAGATAGGTGGCCAAATAAAAATGGTTTTCATTACATACATACTAGGGCACCTAGCAACCCCACCCCTGTTACTGAAAAGTTTTATTTGGAACTTAGAATTCTGGTCAACATTATTGGTACCCTTACAGTTCAACCCCTTAATGTCCAATAGCTCCTGAAAAGGAGGAGCCAGTGAAATGGCTTTGGACTACATACGTACACATTTAGACACACAAAAGAATAAAAAACAAACAAGACCAATTAAAATAAGGAAATAGTATAAAAACTGGGGACATTGCCAGTCTCTCATTAAGATGTCCTAATTTGGCTTTGGTGACTAAACTACAAGCCACAGCATTTATAGGGAGGAGTGGCTCAGTGATTGACACAGGTTACCTCAGGATAGAGGGCCAGGGGTTCAATTCCCACATAGGGACACGCAACCTCAGGCTGGAGGGAATGGGGTCTGTAGTCCCATGGCCACTCCTTGTGGCCCTAGGCAAGCCCCTGTACCCTCCATTGCCTCAGGTACACTTAGATTGTGAGCCCTTCAGGGGCAAGGGAATAAAAAAAGTGCCTGTTAGCATATATCTGTAAATCACTTTGACCCAGTGAAAAGCAGTATATAAGCACAGCTAAATAACTAACTTACTATTTTCTCAACTCAATAGCCCCATACACACCAGAGGAGGAATACTAGAACTCCTATTCTTCCCCACTACAGCTGTCCACAGCTTAAATCCACCACAGACAGACATCCATCTACCTGGTTTCCTGGTCGGATCACCACCTGATCACATTCACACTAACTCAAACCATCACAAAAAAACAGAGAACTGAAGATATAACCACAAAGAGAAGGTTCATACCAACCCTCAATCAAGAATTCATTTGCAGAATTTCACCACAACTAACAGAATACAACACAGCCGAACACTTAGAATCATTGACAAAACATGGAATTCAATAGCAGCCATTGCACAAATCCCAATGTACAATAAACCTCCACCATCAAATGACTACAAAATCATACCAAAACACAAAGTCATTGAAAGACCACCATTGGATTCTCCCAAAGCTTTCAATGTGCTTGTATGAATATCCTTTTTTTTTGTCGGGACCAACCGGCATGGGAGGGGAGAAGAAAAACTCCTGCCTCAGCGTCGGGAGGGCCCTTTTATTCAACAAGATTAAATTGCTGTGATACTTAATAATAGTGTGACTAGCACTTATCTGGAGAAACAGGCAATGTGACCTCGGCTGTAAATAAATTCCGGGTTTCCAAATGGCATGACAAGCATGTTTCGAGCTTGCAAAGAGCCCTGTATCAAGTGTTCCCCTCGGTTTGAACCGGAAAATCCCAACAACTCCTCACACAACTGAACACAGCAAGATAGTACCATGGTATTCACAGCTGAAGGAACTAAAAAGCAACTTATTGCCTAGAGCGGAAGTGGTGACGTGCCCTTGACAATCATACTACCTGCAAGAGCTGAATACTATGATATTCATTTTTGACCTTGTTGGTGATGTTACACAAATCATCAAAACAGCAAACAGCTCACAAAGAGCACCACCTCAAAGCAAACAAACTACTCAACCCTCACTACATGGCACTACACTTACAAGCCAAGACCAGTAATACAACCCATAGCAAAATTGAAATCCCTCAGCTGAATAACCAGACTGACATGTTTAATCAATGTACCTCCCAAGCCCTCAGCACTGAGCAGCTCGACAGTATAATATCAGCTCTGAACACCACCTCCCCACTTGACCTCTGCCCAATGGCATGGATCAAATTGGCAAGAGCACACCTTGCTTGTTATTGCTTGTAGAGCTGATCTGAAGTGTCATTGCTTGTAGAGCTGATCTGAAGTGCTGGGAGTCTATGAGTGGTCTGAGGGCTGTATCATCTTGGTTTTGAAGAATATTGTTCTTGCAGGTTTTACTATCTATTGCTTGAATGATAGGGTTTGGTCGAGAATAACTCCCAGGTACTTTGTGTTTGGACTCTTATTTGGGTTGTTCCCAGGGTGAGGTGTGTTAGTGAGGTGAAGGTTTGATCCTTTGTAACAAATAATGCTTCTGTCTTCTTGAGGTTGATTGTGAGATTATTCTCCCAGAGTCATCTGGGGACATCATTGAAGCAGTTTAGTAAATGTTGATTTACTGGATTTGCAGTGGTTATTGATCCATAGAGCATAATGTCGTTTGCGCATGCAAAAGTTTATGTTGTGTGACCATATTATTGAGCAGAGTGGTTGTAAATAGATGTTAAAAAGCAGTGCCGATAGTGCAGAGCCTTGTGGTATGGGGTGGGGGTGCTGGTGCTTGTTCGAATTAGTTGATACCTGTCTATTAGGTAGGACTGGAATCATTGAAGAACTTTGTCCTGTATGCCGGTTCCTTGCAGTTTGTGTAGGAGGATGCTGTGTGATACGGTATCAAACGCTGCCACTATATCCAGAAATATGAGCGTGTATCCAGTATGTTCGGCTTGTATTCCTTTGATTAGCATATTTATTAACAAGATCATGACAGTCTCAACCCCATGTGATGGTCAGAATCCATGTTGCAGTGGGTCAAGTAGGTTGTTTGTCCATATGATCCTGTAGTTGTCCATGTGATCCTGTAGTTGTCTTCCTCTATGACTTTTGCAGTAAATGGGAGGCTTGCTATTGGTCTGAATGAGGTAGGATCCAGTAGGTCAAGTTCTAGTTTCTTCAGGGTTGGGTGGACGATAGACATTTTGAGGCTATTGGGCATTTTGAGGGAGGAGTAGCCTAGTGGTTGGGGCAAGGTACTTCAGGCCGGAAGGTCGGGGGTTCAAATCCCACTAGAGGACAGCAACCTTGGGCTGGGAGGACTGGGGTTTCTAGTCCCACAGATGCTCCTTGTGGTCTTGGGCAAGCCACTTAACCCTCCATTGCCCATGTTCCCTGTAAGTATTAGTGTATGTGTCTCATATCCCCGCGTGTTAAAATGTATCCCCCAATTGTGTTGTGACCGCTTTGATTGAAGGATAAGGCGGTATACAAAACTGTCTAATGTGATGATGAAGGCAGTTCAGAGGCTATGGAATGCCAGGAGAATGAACTCTGTGCCTTTAAGAGTGAGAGCATTCAGGGTTTCCCCAGCAACCGAGAACCTTTGACTCATAGCACAGTCACCATTAAGCCCCGCCCACTTCAGCACGTCAGGGCTGGAGTGAAGCCTAGCAGCTCCCACGTGTGCTGGGAAAAAGGCGTGGTCCCTGAGAGGGAGCAGTTTAAAACTCCTGTGTTTGGAAAGTCAGAGGGAGGAGGACCGGAAAGTGAAGGAGGAAGACGAGGAGAAGAGAGAAGAAGGAGTGGCAGTGAACCCCAGAGGACCTGGAAGAGAATCCAGAGGAACTGGAGCTAGAGGAGAAGGGGCCCAAGGAGGCACGAGAAGTGCTGGACTCAAGCTCAAAGACAAGCAGTGGGATCTGCTTGGAACCGGTCCAAGGCAGTCTCAGCAGAAAGGAAGTTTGCTACAACGGAGAGAAGTGTCTGCAGAGAGAAAGCAGCATGGCTCTGGCAAGGAAAGAGGAGAGCTACTAAACGGCCCTGAACTAAGGCAAGTGTGTCTTCCAGAATTCCTGCCTGAAAGAAAGTTAAGAGAATTAGTTCCTGATAGAAGGAATAATTATAATAACCAGCTAAGCTCTAGCAGTAGAAACAATAGCTTGTCTGCAGGTCAGCACTCCCAGCTCTCTGAAGAAATAGAGCAGAAAAAGGTTCTATTAGAGAGATTGAATGAAATGCTCCAGAAACAAACTAGTCAGCTCTACAGCCAGGTACCCTCTGAAGAATGTTGTGAGGATGCCATTGAGGAAATGGATATAGGAAGCTGCTATGAAGACTATGAAGATAGCTCCGATGAGATGCAGTGTTCTTATTGTAAAGCTAATGAATTAGAAGTGTGTTAAGCTTAAAACCTGTTTGAATGAGTGAATGCCATAGTAAGGAACTTACCTGATTGAAGGACGCAACACAGAGAACAGCTGAACGTTGTTAATCAAGCTGTTGCTCTGTAAGGCCTGAAACTGAAGGGAAAGCTCAGTGGACATTTTAAAGCTGTTTCTGTTATAAAGGAGCTGTGAAGTAAACACTCCCATAAGAAGCTAATGTGCCCATGAGAAGCTTTATAATCTGAGCTTTGAAAGCAAGTTCCTAAGAAGCTATCTATTGCTGATACCAGTAATCCTGTGCATACTTTTGTAAAAGTTATACCTTTGCTTTGGAGAAGAATCCCATTATTGTTTATTCAGCCTGTTACTTGTGAATATGATGGAAACCCCAGAACACAACAAATAAATATTTCTCTGTTTCGCCTGACCACTTGTTTGCACAACTACTTTTGCCTAATATGGATAAGTGAAACTACATATCCCAGCAGCCCTCCTGGCAGCCATATTGGGAGGACTTATTCTAGGGCAGCAAGGCGACTCCATCCTGGTGCCCGGCTATACGCCCAGCCAGGTGGGGGCGACACTAAATAAAATAAATAAATAAATCTGACCTTGTTTGAGAGATTCATTTGCAATGTTGGCAAGTGCTGGGCTTAGCTCCTGTTTTGTCATCTTAATCCAATTAACCGGGCAGGGGTCAAGAGGAAAGGTGGTGGTGTTGAGTATTGATATAATGGTTTTAATCCTCTTTGCTGATTGTTTCAAACATGCCCCATGCGATATTGGGGGTGACAGTCTGGTAGTTTCCTGTCGTGGGTGAGGTGTTGGGATTTGGCTGGAGCTGCTTATGTTGTGCTGCGAGTTGCTGCAGTGGCATGTTTGGGAGTTTGTTAGAATGATTAGGGGTTTTGGTCAACTGCTTGGCAATATCAAAGAGCTCATTTGGGCGGTTAAGAGATGCGTTTATGAGCTTTGTGTGGTAGGCTCTTTGTGTGTTGTCTATTTCAGTGTGGTAGTGGTTTAGATCATCCATATATTTTGTTCTGTCTAGTTCATTTTTGGTTTCTCTCTCTCTCTTCTCTCTGTTTTTCCAAGTTGTGTTTTCAGCTTCTGTAAGGCGGATGTGCACCAATGTGCTCTTGCTGGTCTTTTTCCTTTGGGGGCCGTTGTGGATTGTTTTGCTGTAGCTATTATGGTGTTCCAGGTGATGGTTAACTTTTTGAGATCAGACTGTCCTGATTGTATGCATGGTAGGACTTGTTTGAGGAAGTTATCTTTATTAAATGGTTTGAATCTTGTCAGGTGTGCATCCCCCATGGTGGTCTTTGGTTGATAGGATGTGATGAAGGTAATAAGATTGGTCAGACCGTGGTACAGTTGTGATCAGGGGAGTCTTGTTTGAGATGGAAGTTTGGGGATTGAGGAATATGAGATCCAGAGTATTGCCCTACTAATGCGTTGGTACTGTGGCGGTCGCGCCCCTACCAGGCGGTTGCCTAGTAGGGACGGGAAGCCATCTCAATTTCCTCTTTCCCAAGGATTGTAGTTGTGTTAAGGAGATTATGAACCGAGTGGTTATTTTAAAGCACACAGGAATTTTATTAGCATCCGTGTCAAAATGGGTAACAAAATCTTCAAAGCAAATGTACACATTCAGGTCAAAGCAAAATACAGGATTATTCTTCTCCTCTTAAGGTAACACTTGTAACCAGTGTTGCAATAAAGACATTTACACAAGCTTCACTTCTTTCCTTTCTCAGGCTTCCATTACTTAGCCTTCATGCACACATTACAGTCCATCTCAGAACAAACTGAAGTTAGGTCACTTTCTTGGCCTGCTACTTCCATGCTTTCAACTGAGCTGTAACTTGGCAATGCTTGTAATCGTTCAGGCAGTTTATCCTTAATATTCTTTAGCAGATTAAATAGCCTATGCCACTGAATGACCCTTTCTCCGTTTGGTAGGATTTCACTGGGCTTTTCCTGTTCAGTGTCCCTGACAAACCCCTTACTCCTATTCCGGGTTTTCCTAGGCTTTAACCTCTCTTCTGAGTCAGAGCACGTAACACAGGGTTTAGGCTTTATGGCTTTATCTCTCCTACCTTGGAGTCTGGTTGCAGCACCTTCCTGGCTGAGGCTTCTACGGCTTGGAACTCCCTCTGTCTCTGAGCTAGACAGTGACTCAGGGTAAGCTCTCCACTTCCCTTCCTGGGGCTTCTGCTGCCTGCAGATAGACCCTTCCTCCGGTGAGTCTAAGCACTCTTGCCTTAGCTTCCTTAAAGCCAACCTTTTCTCTTTCTCCCTGTTGCCAGTCTGTTTGGTCCTTTGCCTGGAACCTTCCCTGTAGCTTCCTGGGCTGCAGTGCTGGCTGCTCTTGTCTCTGCTGCTGCTGCTCACTTTGTAACTGCTTCTTTCATGGTTGCTGGTTCTGCTGTGTTTGCTCTCTCCTGCCTCTTTGCAGTTCCTGGCCTTTCTGGAGTTCCTGGCCTTTCTGGAGTCCTTGGCCCCTCTGCCCACTTTGTTTGTTCTCTCAAACTTAAACGCTGAGCAGGGCAACTCCCTTCCTGACTCCACCCACTTGTACCTCCTACTCTTGCCTGAGGTTGTCATGAGGTCTGGGAGTGTCTTAAACCTAGCACTACCCTCTTGGTTTCTCTCAGGGATTCTGCTGTGATGTATGTGTTCTAATGAACCCATCCCCCGAGAAGAAGAAAAAGTTCTTCTTTCTCCTTTATTTTCATGCTGGGCTGCCTCCTCCTCACCACAGTACACAGACAATTTCTGTTAGTTCCATGGCTTCCATTGCTTCAAGGAAAGCATTTGCATGTTTCTCTTGCATGTACGGGAAGTAGAAATCACCAAGGATTATCAGTTCTTTTATAGTGTGCCAATTTCTGACATTTGTTTGAGAATATCTGATATACAGAGTTCCTACAGCAACCTCTGACCTATCAGGCAGATTGATAGGTGTTTGTTGGCGATTGTGAATATGTCCAACTCCTGTGCTTTCTGTTGCATGGTTTCAGAGGTGGTGATTTGATTTTGCTATTATGGCTACTCCTCTTCCTCCTCCTCTGGAATGTGAGCAAGTACAGTTGTAGAGACTGTATCCTTGAGGTGTGAGCTGGTTCATGAGTATGGTGTCCATCTGATATCCTCTGTATAACAGAAACATGGCTATCAATCTTTTGAGATGTGATGAGGTCTTGGATTATGGGGAGTTTATTCCTCACTGAATGTGCATTTATGAGTGAGATTTGGAGTGCTTGTGTAGCTACTGGCGGTTTTGCGTGTTCTGGTATGGTTGGGATAGGTGTGAGTCTTCATTGAGGTTGTACCTTGGGGAGAATGCTTAATACTGGTTGTTTCTGTGGTGTGCTATGTGGGAGATATGGTGGTTTGAATATTGTGTTTGCATGGTTCGTTATGTAATATTGTGCAGGTGGAAATGCTGCTAACTGATATGTTGGTGCTAGAAAAGGAAGCATGTGGTCTGCTGTATCTGGGATTGTTAGTTGATTTGGTTGGATTGGTTGTGCCTGTTTTGTTGGTAGTCCTTCCCGGTTGCTGGTTTGGAGTTATGCTTCTTAGCGTTGATAATTTGTCCAAGAGTGATATGGCTGTATCGTGTCAGGGTTTTTTGTTTTGTTTTGTTTTTTTATTTGTCCTCTCCTGTGGTCCTCGCCAAAGGGCCTTCTAGCGAGGCCCTCAGGTGCAGGCACACCTGAGTGCCTTTGTTTAAGCTTCCCTGATGCGGTGTCCTTATTGGCCTGTAATCTCCAAATGGCTACAGGCACACAACCTCAAAATAAATCACGACAAAAAACAGCAATCCTACATATTATAAGGGATCAGAACTTCATCCCACCACCAACAATCACCATGGATAACGCCAAATCAAAGTCAAAACCGAGAACTATATCTGTATAGCACTGGATGAATAGCTCAGTCTCCTTCCATATAAACCACATCACCAAAGCAATATACTATAAGCTGCAGACCATAAAGCACCTACACCCACTCCTATCACCTTCATTTTGCCAAGCGGTACTCACACCCATGCTGGATTACTGCAACACAATATATTATGGTATCTCTGAGAGCTCATTATATCCACTGCAGTTAGCACAAAAATACAGCAGCAAGACCTATTCTTGGACAGTCTCGTCAGTTGCACATCTCCCCACTCCTCAAGCAACTATACTGGTTACCTATATCAAAGAATCAAATATAAAGCCATCAACACACACAAGATCAACAATCTCTCAGCAGTCAACCTCGAATCCTTAATCACAGCCCAGTGTCAGTAGATCTAGGATACAGAGCAACATAAATACATTAGAAATATCAAAAGACAGAACAAAGTGCAGCCAAAGAGCTAACAGGGCTTTCTCGTCATATACCCCCCATCACCGTGAAACTCACTGCCACCACAAATAAGAGCCATACAACACCTGGAAGACTTCTGCAAAAACTTGAAGACATTTTTATTCCTCGAATACTATGGACCAAGCCCAAACAATGAATAGCTCTTACATCACCACCTCAAACACCCAGCCGTTTCATAGTTCAATACAACATATACATAGCTCACTCCATTAGCATATATTATAATATGTTTAATATATATTCAATGTAATGTGCACTATTGGTTATATTAGTTTATGTTATTGCACCGAGTTCCATGTAAACTGTCTTGACTTGTAGAAAGATGGTATAGAAAAAAAATGTTAAATAAACGATAGGCACACTTTTAAAGAATTCAGATGAGTCTGAAAAGAAAAACCACATTCCCATTGTAGTAAAAATTAGATGCACTTAATCAATTGTCAGTACTCACATGACTTGAATCAACCAATGAATGATGGCTCTAATGGCCACATTCACTCTGTTCCATTTTCACAATGGTGAAGACAAGAGAGCTGCCTGAGACTGTCAGAAAAACCATTATCAAGTAAACTTCAAAAAGGGGTACAAGGCCATCTCCAAAGATCTTGGGATTCCTGCATCTACAGTTTGTAACGTTAAGATGTTTTCTGTTCATAGAGCCATCAAGAGCCACCCAGGACAGGGCGAGTAGAGGAAAATTAATCCCAGAAGTCTTTGAAGGTTAGTGCAAACTGTTGGAAAAACAGCATATACAACATCCAAAGAGCTTATGGCTGACATGGAGCAATCTGGAGTGGCGGTTTTAACCCTCACCATATGCTGCACACTAAACAAAGGACTTAATGGGTGAATGGCTTAAAGAGACCCAAAAAAAAGGCACACCTGATCTTTGCCCATACCCACCTTGAGAAACCACAATCCTTCTGGGAAAATGTTGTGGACAGAAAAAGCTTGAGCTCTTTGGCAATGCAGACCAGCAATACATTTACAAGTGAAGAAATGAAGCTTGTGATAAGGAAGCTTATCAAAGCTCAGGGAGTAATGACAAAAGAGGAGAGTTTACTCTGATCAAGGGACCTGTGCTGGCAGGTTATAGAAATAAGACAGCTTGTTTCCCTAAAAGACTACATGTTCCAGAATGCACCTGTATGCAGAAAGTCCCTAGGGGAGCTAGAGTGGAAAAGCATGAGTCTAATCAGAGAAAGCATTATGTCATCCCTAATCAAACAGTCTCTAGGAGAGAGCTTAATCTCCAACACCTGAAGAATGCAAGGGAGGAGTTGCAATCTAAGCCCTTTAAAATTAGAGGGGAATCTTCAGGAAGACAGAACCAGACAGAGAAGGGGAATCAGAAGGAGAACAGAAGGAAGAACAACCAGAACCTGAAGGAACAAGGACAAGGAAGCAGATGGTCCAAGAGAGGAGCTCAGAGAAGTACCTATGCCTGGAGAGATACCCGGGGGAAAGAACCTTCAGAGGACTGGAGAAAGCCAGAGGTTTGGAGATCCACAGCCAGGGATCCTCAAGCAACACCAAGGAAGAGGTCAGTTGCAGCTAGGGAGAAAAGGAGCCCAAATACCTCTCGGAGGACGTCTGGAGAAAAGATCCTGAGGTCCAGAGATACCAACTGGAGGATAGGACACAGAAGCTCTATTGCATACTGGCCAGAATACCAGAAGAAGTAGCCTGACGCTTGCCTAGATTCAGGTGTGAACTGTGAACGTTTCTCTAGCTTTGAGCAATGCAAACAGCAGGGAAACAGTTTCTCCTCATATAGAGATCAGTTCCTAAAGCCCTCTGAGTCAGACGGAGAAACTGAGTCTATGCAATATCAGGAGCAAGGTTTAATATCTGATGCAGAGGATATTTATATGGATTGTTCGTTGAGTAGGTTGTTGTTTTCGGAAAATCCTAAATATAAGAGCAAACATCAAAAGGAAACATTCTAAGTATTGGCTTCCCATAAAGTTTTGTTGAAAAGAAAAAGCTTTTGGGAAAGTTTGCACCTGTGCTGAAATCAAGCTACTGATTACAGTTAATTGTCACCTGTTGGTGGAGGAGAGCCCAGCACAAGCTGTGCACACGTGGGATTTAAAAAGTTCTTTTCTGTATGGAGAAAGTGAGCTATGTTTTTGATATAAAGAAGTTTTCCTCTTTGATTTGTTTACACCTCAACACTGCTAAGGAGTTTATTAGCAGTGGCTGTGAGAAAGCCTTTCTGTTCCATAAAGGACTTTGATCCTTATTTGCATAAGTTTTTCAGTTGCCTTATTTAAGTTGAATAAACCCTGGAGAAGTTATCTGGATGGTGTTACCAAGCATATCTGTGTGTGGAATAATCACCCCATAAATAAATTCTAATTTTTGTCTTACACTCGACCAACTACAAGAGTTTTCATTTATTTTAAAAGGCAAGCTTTGTGTGAATGGACTTTAATAACCACAATCCTTTGCAAGACAGTTAATTTACATACTTGCCAAGATATAAGAACATAGAACATAAGATATGCCATACTGGGTCAGACCAAGGTCCATCAAGCCCAGTATTCTGTTTCCAACAGTGGCCAATCTAGGTCATATGTACCTAGCAGTTTCCCCAAGGGACACAGGTTCCACAATGCTTGTATTGGTTCAAGCATTGATATCCTGGGTCCCTTCTTAATAATGGTTTATGGACCTTTCCTCCAGGAACTTGTCCAAACCTTTTTTAAACCCAGCTACACTAACAGCCTTTACTACATCCTCCGGTAACAAATTCCAGAGTTTGATTACACGTTGAGTGAAAAAATATTTTCTTTTATTAGTCTTAAATAGTTTACCCTGTAGCTTCATTGCATGTCCCCTAGTCTTTCTATATTCTGATAAGGTAAACAATCGATCTACGTTTACCCGTTCCACTCCATTCATTAATTTATAGATTTCTATCATATCTCCCCTCAGCCGTCTCTTTTCCAGGTTAAAGAGCCCTAAACCTTTTAGCCTTTCTTCATAGGAGTATCCTTCCATCCCCTTTACCATTTTGGTGGCTCTTTTCTGAACCTTTTCTAAAATCGCTATATCCTTTTTAAGATACGGCGACCAGAATTGCACACAATATTCAAGGTGTGGTCTCACCATGGAATGATATAGAGGCATTATAATATCATTTGTTTTATTTTCCAAGATGATGGTTCCTTCATAACAAGCACCCCCTTTTACAAGCTTAAGGGAAAAAACACCCTTCCTACAGTTAAATATGATGG
This sequence comes from Ichthyophis bannanicus, assembly GCA_033557465.1. NCBI lineage: Eukaryota > Metazoa > Chordata > Amphibia > Gymnophiona > Ichthyophiidae > Ichthyophis > Ichthyophis bannanicus. Next base: position 339,454,090 of record CM066035.1, read on the forward strand.
AGGTTCCATAATGTTGTGGGGCTGTTTTGGTGCCACAGGAATTGGAGGCCTGGAATGTATTAAAGGAATCTTGAAGTCAAGACTACCAAGGTATTTTGGAGTGAAAAATGTGCTACCTAGTGTCGGAAAGCTAGGTCTTGGTTGAAAGTCATGGGCCCTCCAGCAGGACAAAGACCCAAAACATACATCTAAAAGTACAAAAGAAATGGTTAAAAAGGAAAGAATGTACTGTTTTAAACTGGCCAGGATTGAGTACTGATCTCATTCCAATTGAGAGCCCTTGGAAAGAGCCAAAACCTTTATTGGTGAAAGGAATCCTGAAAACATTAATGAGCTGGAACAAATTGCAGTTGAAGAGTGAGAAAAACTACCAGCAGATAGATATAAGAAGCTTGCACATAGATGGCTACAAGAAACGTTTGGAGGCTGTCATCACAGCCAAGGGTTGAGTAACCAAATATAAGTGAAGTGTGTCATTAATCCTGTCCAGATCATAGATTTTTCTGAGAAAAAAACCCACAAAAATTGTCAGAGTTGCAGACATTTTTTGTTGTATACCTTTGAACACTGTTAAATTATGACATACAGTTGGAATATTTCCAATTTCTTTTCAATATTGTACACAACATACCTAAAATGCAAGGATGCCAAGAATGTTGATCCCAACTATAATTACTGCAATTTAGTTTTTCAAGCCCCATCCCAAGATGCTTTAGATGCCATATCCAAAGTTCTATACTGAACCCTATACCTCAATGGCAGCCAATGCCATGCTGAGGATTAAGGTCACATGAGCACAGAAAAGAAAGGACAAAGGAGGATCATTTGAGCATCAGTGCTCAGGATAGTCTAGAATGAGCTATAAAATAGTACACTGATGCATCTCAGTCCTAGTGGGATATTGAATTAAAAAGGAGCATTCATGTTGATGCATTGAAACAAGTACTGTACAAAAATCTTTAGTGTTTAATTGAACACATGCACCTGCTATAAAATAAACTCAGGCAAGCAAATCACTTGCTGCAAAAGCAATCCCTTAACTGTGTCTAAGTGACCCTGGATGGCCGTTATTCATAAATATATGCTGCCTTTTGGCTGTTTTTCCATTATGATACCAGTGGAACCAGGTTCTCATTGAGATGGAGGCTCCAGTGAGTAGAAGGGAAGGAATATGAATAGAATGGAAGTACTTATAATCAAGCTCCCATAACTACTCCCTTTTAGTCTAGCCAAACAGGACCCAGTCCCCTAAAACCGAGTACCTGTTCAGAGTTTAGGCACCAGATATTCACACACCAGAATTTAAGCTAGATACCAACTAAAGATTAATACCACTGAAAATGTCTGAAGCAACTCTGGAGTCTTGTGACGCCAAAGAGTATCAGTGAGCAACTGGATCATGCAGGGATTGTTATTAATGTTCTGTAGGGCAACCATCCGAGATCACCTCTGTTGGAAGCTTCCTCCTCATCCGTGAGACACAGGGCTGGCACAGCTCCTTGGGCATGTTTGTTGGCAGTGAGCATGTTATGTGCATATTCCATGTAGCTAGAAAACCCACACCTGTATCTAATGGTATTTGCTCAAGCAGGTTAGTCTCAAACTTGTAAAAAAAAAAAAAGTGAAAATCCCTCATTTAAAAAGGAGATCTTCCACTACAGATCAACTTCATAGTTGTCCTCGTTAAAAGCACAGCCCCATTTTTGGCAGAGATTTAGACATGTCTAAGCTCCCCAAATGCTCTTTAGCATCCTGACCTTCATGACAGAGTTATGCCAACTCCTATCCTACACCATGAAGTCAGGACCAAGGGTACTTACTATATGCATAGTCCAACAACAACAAAAAATATATATATTCCGTAGCCTGCTTAAACTGATCACCAAAGTTATTTTAAATGCAGATTCTTACCAGGTCAATGGTGTGGTAGAGCTGGGCTATGGAATTATGGCTTCTGCCTTTGGCCTCTTTGATCCTGTCAAGACCTTTTCATAAGTGCGCCTGCAAACCTCGGAAGACAGTGACCCCAATCTAGTGTAGTAAATTGTCTTCTGCATTCCAGCTTCAGATACTTCAACTCTGGGAGCTTCTATGGTTATGTAGAGAAGCAAACCATTTAAGGATGAGCAATTGTCTTCACACCATTGCCAGAGATGAAATGGCTAAAATCTGAAAGCTTTTCTTCATTCACCCTACCATATAAAGAGTACACAGAAAGTGGCTTCAATTTAAAACTGTAATTCGCACCACTCTTAGAAGTGGTATATAAAATATACAAATCTAAAAGCAACCTAGGCCTACCTAACAGGATTACAAAATTGCAGAAGCAAGAACTAAAAAGGAAGAGCTACCAAGACTATGACCATTTATAGTAGAAAACCATTAGCTTCCTTACCTACTTCCTCTTCAGATGAAATAGGATCCACAAGAGCCTCAGACTTGGTCAGTGCTGCATCTACCCCAGTGCTCACCATCTGCACCATGCGGCTTCCCAGAACCATGTTCATACTGCTACTCACAACTGTCTTGGTCATTACCATGCTCCCCTGCACAGCTCCCTTGGTCTTGTCCATCACTCCAGTGATTGCATGGGCAACAGTCCCCACTACAGCTTCTTTTGCACCATGCACAATATTAATGGCATTAGCAACAATCTACTTGTGAAAGAGATATAGAATTAGGACAAATACAATTTTTTCATATTAAGACTACTAATTCATTTGCAACCTCAAGTTCTAATCATTTTAGCGATCATCTGAATTTGTGCCAATAATTGCTCTTATTTCTAGAATGTAATGAGGTGAGCACAATTATGCCTTGTTCTAATCCAGAACCTTAAGGTTGTGGCTCCTTTGTTGTACGACCTTGAAACCACTGATCTGGGCCATATTTAAGATGCTGGAATTCAGGCTTTTCTTTGCAGCAAAGGGGTATATGTTTTTGTTTTCTGTGTATCTCATGCATATGTCCTGTTTTTGTTTTTTGGGGGTAGTCCCTTTTTAGTTTTGGAATTCAGGCATCAGCAGGAGCAGTGAGTAGGGGGAAGTTTCTCCTCCAGAGACTATAGAGCAGTCTTATAGCAAGCAATATCAGAATCCTGTCTATCCAGAGATTTGGTATCTTAAAGCTTGACACCTAGGCAGTTGCCTATATTGCCAGTGCCCAAATTTGAGACTGTCACCACCACACCATCACCACAAATTGATGACTTCGCACTCATGACTAGAAATGGCATTTAAGACATACTCAAAGCACAATATTTCTCAGACACTGAGAACTGTGCTCACATTTCAAGTTTTATGAAATATTTGTCCAAGGTCAAGTAACCTAACAGCATGCAGCTAGGTCTATGCAATTCATGAAGATGTTCAGATGATAGCACAAATACACCTCACTTTATCAGTTGGTTGGGAAAGGATGGGCAGCTTCTCTTTAATTCTGTCCAGTCCAATACAGATATAGTTATTAGCAAGAGCAACTACAAAAACATATTGAGACAAGACAGTTATACTCCTGCCTTTAGAAGATTCAAAGACAAGCATGTAGCCATATAAAACAGGGGTGGAAAGCCTCCAGTCTGAGGACCACTCAATCAGCTTTTCAGTCTCATGAATGACTCTACATGAAGTGCTGATATGCAACTTTTGCATATTCTTTAATAGTTTCCTAAAAACTTTGACTAGCCCTGAAAGGCTAGAGACTTTTTCAAGTACATTCATAGCAAAAAACCTGTGAGAGAGTCAGTTGGTCCATTAGAAGATAGAGGGGTTAAAGGGGCACTAAGAGGCGACAAGGCAATAGCGGAGAGACTGAATGAATTCTTTGCTTTGGTCTTTACTGAGGAAGATGTAGGGATGTTACCCATAACTGAAGTGGTATTTAAACTGCGGAAGAATTGAAGGAAATATCGATACATCGGGAAGATGTAATACAACTATTAGATAAACTGAAGAGTAGCAAATCACCTGGGCCGGATGGTATACATCCAAGGGTGTAGAAAGAACTGAAATATGAGATTGCAGACCTGCTATTAGTAATCTGTGAACTATCATTAAAATCATCTCTAATACCTGAAGATTGGAGGATTGCCAATGTAACACCAATTTTTAAAAAGGGTTCCAGGGGTGATCCGTGAAACTACAGACCGGTGAGCCTGACGTCAGTACCGGGAAAAATGGTAGAAACCATCATAAAGAATAAAATTACTCAGCATGTAGATAGTCATGGCCTAATGGGAAACACTCACTTGGTTTGCAGCTTGTCGTGCTGTGAGGGCTTGCGTGCATCAGTGATGCTGAGAGCTAAACTATCGGTAGTTTAACTACTGGCAGGGTCTCCCAAGATGGTCAGGTCTCAGCTGAGGTGCCAGACCAAGACAAACCTCAAGCACCGCCTATTTCTGCAACACTTCTGTAATTCCGACAACATCACCTAGACAATATCACATGACCCTACAGTCTCTCAACCCAACGCCGGCTAACCAATCCCCTATGATAACTTTCCTCCGCACCTAATCAGCCCTTTTAGGGCCTGTAACATAAATTCAACTATGATGCAATCCCCTTATGTATATAGTGTATATAGTTCACCTGTTATCCATGTTTAAATTCCTTGTTTGATGTAAGTTCAATGTATGGCTGTTCCACATTGTACAAACCTGTTCCTTGTAAACCGCGCTGAAGCCGAATAGTGCGGTATAGAAAAACATTAAATAAATAAATAAAATAAATAAAACCACCCATCTGGGCAGCAGCAGAATGGGACAGTGTTGACGGCGGAGGATCACATTTTTGTGACAACGGCAACAACACCAAACTTAAACTGCGCAGAAGAAAGGCCCGGCAATCTTCTTCTGTATCTTGCCATGAAAACCCAATGGATAGTTACAACAAAACAAATTGTGCTATGGTGCTGGAAGATGAGACCCCCAGGTCAGAAGGCACTCAACTAGCTACTGGGGAAGAGCTGAAGACTTTTCAGAGTAAAGCCAGCATTTATGATGTGGTTGGATCAAAGCCCTCGGGAAGTCTGACTGCTGATGTAGCTGCGCATGAAATGCGAGTCAGAAGCTGTAAAGATGTCTTACACATTGGAACATGGAACGTACGAAGCATGAACCAAGGGAAGTTGGAGGTGGTCAAGAATGAAATGGAACGTGTACAACTTGATCTGTTGGGTGTCAGCGAACTGAAATGGACTGGCATGGGGCACTTTGCATCAGATGATCACATGGTCTACTATGCTGGAAATGAAAGACAAACAAGAAATGGTGTTGCATTTATAATAAAGAAGAAACTTGCAAGAACTGTAATGAAATACAATGCAGTCAGCGAACGCTTAATCTCTATTCGTCTACGGGGATTGCCTATCAACACAACTATAATTCAAGTATATGCCCCAACAACAGCTGCAGAAGAGAATGAAATTGAAGAGTTCTATGAACAAGTACAAGCTGAAATTGACAGAACATGCAAACAGGATATCCTGATAGTCATGGGTGACTAGAACGCAAAGGTTGGCAACAAAGAAGAAGGCAAAGTAGTTGGAAAATATGGACTTGGCAATAGAAATGAAGCTGGATAAAGACTGATAGAATTCTGCAAGACCAATGATCTATTCATCTCAAACACCTTCTTCCAGCAACACAAGCGACGACTGTACACATGGACTTCACCGAATGGATTATATAAAAATCAAATTGACTACATATGTGGAAGTCAATGATGGAAAAGCTCTGTAACATCAACAAAGACAAAACCTGGAGCTGACTGTGGTACAGATCATCAACTACTAATATGCAAACTCAAGCTAAAGTTGAAAAAGAGCAAACCACTCATGAATGCAGCAAAATATGATCTTGAGAATATACCACTGGAATTTAAAGACTGCCTGCAAAATCGATTTGCTGCTTTAGATACAAATGACAGAGCTGCGGAAGAGTTATGGAATGACATCAAGAAGGTTGTGTTGGAAGAAAGCGAGAAGTCTCTACAAAAGGTGAAAAAGCAAAAACGGCCAAAATGGATGACGGAAGAAACTCTGAAAATTGCCCAGAAACGCAGAGAAGCTAAAGCCAGAGGAGAAAGAAAGACAATCACAGAACTCAACAGAGATTTCCAACGTGCAGCAAGACAGGACAAGGAAAAGCACTACAATGACACTTGCAAGGAAATAGAAGCAGAAACTATTAGAGGAAGAACAAGATCGGCTTTCCTAAAGCTACGAGAGTTAAAGAAAAAGTTCCAGCCTCGAATTGGAATGTTGCAAGATGCTCAAGGTTCTATGTTGAATGATGCTGAGAAGATCAAGAAAAGGTGGAAGGAATATACAGAGTTTTTATATGATAAGGATCACGTGGACCAACAGCCGTTTCAACCTGTACCTTATGATCAGGAACCATTGGTGATGATGAAAGAAGAAGTTGAAGCAGCATTGAAAGCCTTATCAAAGAACAAAGCACCAGGCATTGATAGCATTCCCATAGAAGTATTGCAGCAATCTGATGCAGCTGTTACCATACTCACAAGACTCTGCCAAGAAATATGGAAGACAACATCATGGCCAACTGACTGGAAAAAATCTGTGTTTATACCAGTACTAAAGAAAGGTGATCCAACTGACTGTGGAAATTATCGCACAATCGCTCTGATCCCACATGCCAGCAAGATTCTACTGAAGATTATTCAAAAGAGACTACAACCATACCTGGAACAAGAACTACCATGATGTCCCTTATCAGATTAACCACCATTGTATATAGTTACCCCGTTTCTCCAAGTTCTACTTCCTATTATATGTAATGACCAGACATATGTAAATTGTCGGATGTTTCTGTTCAATGTAAACCGCGCTGATGGCTAAGAGTGCGGTATATAAGAATTGTTAATAAAATAAAATACAAAAATAAATAAATACCTGAAGTGCAAGCAGGGTTCAGGAAAGGGTGAGGAACGAGAGACATCATTGCGGATGTGAGATGGATCCTTGAAAAGACTAAAGAATACCAAAAGGATATCTATTTGTGCTTTATCGACTATAGCAAGGCTTTCGACTTTGTAAACCATGAGAAACTCTGGGCCACATTAAGAAGCATGGGTATACCAGAACACCTGATCGTTCTCTTGCGCAATTTGTACATTGATCAAGAAGCAACAGTTCGAACGGAACAAGGAGAAACAGAATGGTTTAAAATAAGCAAAGGTGTAAGACAAGGCTGCATACTTTCCCCCTACCTGTTTAATTTATATGCAGAACAAATCATCAGAGAAGCAGGATTGTATGAAGACAACAGAGGTGTGAAGATTGGTGGAAGAGTCATCAACAACCTTCGCTATGCTGATGATACCACATTACTGGCTGAAAGTGAAGATGATCTGAAACATTTGCTTCTCACAATCAAAGAACATAGTCTCAAAATGGGCCTGCACCTTAATGTAAAGAAGACAAAGATCATGACAACTGGCATAATCAACAGGTTCATCGTTGAAGGAGAAGAAATTGAAATTGTGAACAACTTTAACCTACTTGGATCAACTATCAATAAAGAAGCAACAAGCAGTCAAGAAATCAGATGACGCATTGCTCTTGGCAGAATGGCTATGAAAGACCTAGATAAGATTCTCAAGAGCAGAGATGTCTCTCTCCATACAAAGATTCGACTTGTTCAAGCCATGGTATTTTCAATAACATCATATGGATGTGAAAGCTGGACAGTGAAAAAGATAGACATGAAGAAAATTGATGCCTTTGAATTATGGTGCTGGCGGCGAATACTGTGTATACCATGGACTGCCCGAAGAACAAACCAGTCGGTACTAGAGGAGATCAAACCTAAGCTTTCTTTAGAAGCTCAGATGACAAGACTTCGACTTTCATACTTTGGACACATCATGCGAAGAGAGAGATCATTAGAGAAAGACATTATGCTTGGCAAGATAGAAGGTCAACGCAAAAGAGGAAGGCCAGCAATGAGATGGATCGATACAATAACAGCAGCTACGGGTACCAATCTGTCAACAATGAGCCCCCTGACTGAAGACCGAACACAATTTAGGATAGCTATCCAGAGGGTCGCCATGAGTCGACTCCGACTCGACGGCACTTAACAACAACAACAATGGGAAACAGCCAACATGGCTTTAGACAAGGAAGATCTTGTCTTACTAATCTGTTATGGTTTTTTTGAAGGTGTGAATAAACAGGTGGACAAAGGGGAGTCGGTTGATTTAGTGTATCTGGACTTTCAAAAAGCCTTTGACAATCAGAGACTTTTGGCAAAACTAAAGAGTCATGGGATAGGAGGCAGTGTACTACTGTGGATCAGGAACTGGTTAAAAGATAGAAAGCAGAGGGTAGGGCTAAATGGCCAATTTTCCTAATGGAGAAAGGTGAATAGTGGTGTACCCCAGGGATCTGTGCTGGGTCCGCTGCTTTTTGACATATTCATAAATGACCTGGAAAGTGGAATAACAAGTGAGGTTATCAAATTTGCAGATGACACAAAACTATTTAAAGTTGTTAAAACCCAAGAGGATTGTGGAAAATTGCAAGAGGATCTTGATAAATTGGAAGACTGGGCATCAAAATGACAGCTGAAATTTAATGTGGACAAGTGCAAAGTTATGCACCTAGGGAAGAACAACCCAAACTATGGTTACACGATGCAAGGTTCCACATTAGGAACCACCACCCAGGAAAAAGATTTAGGCGTCATTGTGGATAACATGTTAAAACCCTCGGCCCAGTATGCAGCGGCAGCCAAGAGAGCAAATAGAATGCTAGGCATCATAAGAAAGGAATGGAAAATAAAACAAAAGATATTATAATGCCTCTATATCGTTCCATGGTGAGACCGCACCTTGAATATTGTGTGTAATTCTGGTCGCCGTATCTTAAAGGATATAGCGATATTAGAAAAGGTTCAGAGAAGAGCCACCAAAATGGTAAAGGGGATGGAAGGATACTCCTATGAAGAAAGGCTAAAAAGGAGATATGATAGAAGTCTATAAATTAATGAACGGAGTGGAACGGGTAAACGTAGATCGATTGTTTACGTTATCAGAATATAGAAAGACCAGGGGACATGCAATGAAGCTACAGGGTAAACTAAGACTAATAAAAGAAAATATTTTTTCACTCAACGTGTAATCAAACTCTGGAATTTGTTACCGGAGGATGTAGTAAAGGCTGTTAGTGTAGCATGGGTTTTAATAACTTTAAACAGTTTTGTGTCATCTGCAAATTTGATAACCACACTTGTTATTCCCTTTTCCAGGTCATTTATGAATATGTCAAAAAGCAGCGGACCCAGTACAGATCCCTGGGGTACTCCACTATTCACCTTTTTCCATTGGGAAAATTGGCCATTTAGCCCTACCTTCTGCTTTCTATCTTTTAACCAGTTCCTGATCCACAATAGTACACTGCCTCCTATCCTTATCTTTTAACCAGTTCCTGATCCACAATAGTACACTGCCTCCTATCCCATGACTTTTTAGTTTTTCCAAGTCTCTGATGAGGGACCTTGTCAAAGGCTTTCTGAAAGTCCAGATAGACTATATGAACCGACTCACCTTTGTCTACCTGTTTATTCACACCTTCAAAAAAACATAACAGATTAGTAAGACAAGATCTTCCTTGTCTAAAGCCATGTTGGCTGTCTCCCATTAGGCCATGACTATCTACATGCTGAGCAATTTTGTTTTTTATGATGGTTTCTACCATTTTTCCTGGTACTGACATCAGGCTCACCGGTCTGTAGTTTCCCGGATCACCCCTGGAACCCTTTTTAAAAATTGGCGTTACATTGGCGATCCTCAAATCTTCAGGTATTACAGATGATTTTAATGAAAGTTCACAGATTACTAATAGCAGGTCTGCAATCTCATATTTCAGTTCTTTCAACACCCTTGGATGTATACCATCTGGTCCAGGTGATTTGCTACTATTCAGTTTATCAAATAGTTGTAATACATCTTCCCGGTGTAGCGATATTTCTCTCAATTCCTCTGCAGTATCACCTTTAAATACCACGTCAGTCTTGGGTAACATCCCTACATCTTCCTCAGTAAAGACTGAAGCAAAGAATTCATTCGGTCTCCGCTATAGCCTTGTCTCCTCTGACTGCCCCTTTTACCCCTCTATCATCTAATGGTCCAATGGTCCAATGGTCTAATGGTCTAATGGTCCAATGGTCCAATTGCTACAAATGTACTTCAAAAAGTCTTTATTTCCATTATTCCCCAGTCTCACTCACTCACTCACTCACTCACTCTCCCCTCCTCCAATGTCTCTCTCTCACTCTTTCCTTCCATCCAGAATCTTCACACACTCTCTCTTTCTCTCTCTATCCTTCCGTGTCCCCTCCCCTTCCTATATCTCTTTGTCCAGCATCTTCCCCATCTCCATATCACCCCCTCCCTATTACTCCCATGCCCAGCATTTCTCCATTTCTTTCTCACCCTACTTACCCCCGTGTCACTATCTCACCCTCTCTCCCTATTATTCTGGTGCCCTGCATCTCCTGTTTCTCTGTGTTCTATCCCCACCTCCTCATGTCCAGCATCTTCCCAAAGTCTCCCTATACCCCTCCCCCCCAATGCTCAGCATCCCAATCCATCTCAAAAAGCTCCACTCCTTGCTTCTCCCTGTGCCCACTTCCATGTCCAGTATCTCCTCTTGTAGCCTCTTGTGCCTAGCATGTCTCCTCCACCTCCCTATTCCATCCTTCATCCCGCATGTCCCCTATGTCTCCCTGTGCCCCTCCACATCCAGCATCTCCCCTGTTTTCCTTTGACCCCCTCCTCCTTGCCTGTTTTTCTATGATATCCCTGAGTCCAACATTTTTTCTATCTTCATTTCCCCTCCCTCTCCCTATGTCCTCCCTCCCCCCCATGTCTAGTATCTCTGCCTCCCTAGCTTTCCATCCTTATATCCAGTATCTTTCTTCCTCTCTCTCACTGTCCCCTGACTCTGTTCCCCTTCCCAGACTCTGTGCCCTTTTCACTTCCCCTTTGCACTCTCACCCCCGGGTTCTTACCTACAGCAGATACAATCTGTCCTGCAGCTCTTCTGCCCACAGGATTTGCTGTTTCTACGGGCAGGATCTTCTGATCACAGAGTGGGGGAGAGGGAGGGAGGGAGGGGTTATGGCTAGCACCGGTGCTCCCCTGCCACACTTACCTTGCTTGCTGGGTAGTGTTGGCCTTCAATGGAGTCATAGCAGAGAGCAGAAGACTCTTTATGTGACTACAGCAATATCTAAGTGAAAAGATTTGTAATTCAATGTAAATTTCAAACAAGATGTAAAATCAACATAACATAACTCTACAGAATGACTGAGTTTTAAATAATAAAAGGAAGTGCAGGAATGCATGGAGCTGGACATCTTCATACAGTGGGAGCGTTCATTTTACAAATGTACATGTGGGAAAAATAGGAGATTTGGCAACATCCCTGTGTAGGTGCTGAAATTTCACAGAGTCCACATGCAAATATCAACACTTACCCCTAAAGCTTTGCCATTTTGCAAACCTGAATGTGCAGCTACCCTTACCCAAAGAAGACTCAACTTTTATTTCATTCCAATTGGGAGGGATAATTAAACAGTGAAGGGGGGGGGGTTAAGGAGGATATCCCCCTTAATCCCTCCTCTAAAGAGTTATCCAACAGAAACACCTTAGAGCAGGGGTTCTCATTCCAGTCCTTGGGACACACCTAGCCTGTCACATTTTCAGGATAACAGCATGGAATATGCAAGAGAGAAATCTGCATACACTTGAGGCAATGGGGCCTATTCTAAGCCCTGAATGGTGGGGATGTATGCCCTACCTGGATGTACATCCCTGCTATACGTCCCCCTTGCCGCCCCCATGCAAGGCTCCCTGTACAAACAGCTGGTTATATGGGGAGATTTAGACAGGGGCGGAAGGGGGCGGCGGGGGGCAGAATAAGGGTGGTGCGTGGGCGGGTCATCACCGCAGCCGAACAAGGCCGATTCTGAGGTTGGACCTGTACGTCCAGGTTAGCCAGGTAGATGGGGGACTTATTCTACCTCAGAGGCGGAATAAGTCCTCCTGGATGCAGGGTAGCAGAAGTTGGGACAAAACATGGAGGCATGCAGGGGGAGCTCTGCAGCCAGACCCTGGTCATGGGAGGCCAGATCAGGGGGCTGGCTGTGGGGAAAGGACAATCTCGGTGGTGGCCAGCAATCCCGACTCTTGAATGGATCCATGGTGACAGGACGCCATAGCATTGCGGCTCCATTCAGGAATTTGTCAGGGTTAGACGTGGATGTGGCTGGACATGCAGCTGGTCAGAATCAGGGCCTGGCCTGCAAGTACAAGCCAGTAGACCTGAGGGGACATACATGGGCTGGAGATCCAGTAGAGAATAGGCAACAGTGCACACAACTCTCTCTCATGCACATTCATTGTGGTTATCCTGAAAACCTGATGGGCGAGGTGTGTCCCTAGGGATAGGTTAAGAAGCCCTGCCTTAGAGCATAGGCGGTGTGTTACTCAGCTGTTTGAGGAGGCTAAAGTGGAGCTGGGGTGGGGTAAGGCTAGGCCAGGGTAGTGGTGTGGCACGGCATGGTGAGTTTCAATGGACAAGATTGTGGGCAACACCTATGTGAGTGGTAAAGGGACAGTGAAGGCACTTTGCAATCCAGCAGGAAGGACCCCTTCCCATGTAACAGGTGTAACTGCACCAGCTGCCTCCCCTCGGGTACCTCTGTTACTGATAGTAATATGCACACTGAACACACTCCAGGGAATTCTGTGCCAAAAAACTATCAAATAATGCAAATAACATTACATATTAGACAGAACAGTATTTGCAGTATTCTAGAATATATGTAGGTACTTAATACTTGGCCCCCCAATTAGCTCTAGTCCCCATCTTTATTTATTTAACTGTTTTTATCAACGTGTCAAAGCGCTTTACATTTTAAGAAGATGAATGCAATTCAAGTTGGCCAGAGGAACAGGTGTTCAGCAACACTGCAACAGAAATCCTATGGTTACTGGCAACCTTACAACGATTTTCCTGTCAATTCTTTCAGTAAGTTATGATATAGCCAATAGACATATCTGCGGATCTTTAATTTATTACTGAGCTAAACATGTATTATCGCTATTACCTGTATCAATGCTCGTTAACAGAAACTCTCTCCAGTACTAGGCGTATTCTGTAAAGTGATAACAAAACCCTACAACAGGCACTCAAGACCTATACAGCAATTCTGACATACCATAACAGCCCAAACTTCCTGGAGTTTTACAATAAGCGCCTACCTAGAAACAAGGCATAACCATAAACACTACAGTGGGCACTAGAACATCAATACACCCATTGGGAAAACTAAACAAATCAGATTACTACAGATGGATCCTGCACAGACTTTGGAGGCTAACAGAAAACCTGGCCTCTTTCACACACACACAGAACACAGACAGGTCCCCAACTAAGTACAGAATAAGTAACCACATACTAAAAATAGAAATATGAACACAAAAATGGAGACGTATTGTACAGTGCAACCCAAGAGAAATATGCTGTATGAATAGTGTTGGGCTGAATATTCCTCTAACCAGCCCAACCCTATCCATATAATGAAGAGGTGGAGTGAGGGAAGAGTGAGGGTGTAGTGCTGAATAGAAGGTCTAAACTAAATGGATAACAGTAGCAGAGGTGACTGCAAAGTATGTATAGTCAGTGCTGCTGAGTACAAGTATAACAGCGCTAATATATACAGCATATTCATTTAAATGCTGGTACTGGTGTTTCCATTAAGCTGCTCACGGCCAGCACTGAATACTGGTTCCAATGTCTCTATTTTATCCCCAGTGCTGTGTCCCCAGATTTATAACTTCCCCACTTTCCCATCAATGCTAGACCACTCATCCCCTCAGTCCCTAGGATCCCATCCTCACTCCCGCTCTCTGAATCCCCACTGCTACTCCAATCCCTGTTTTCCCTTTAATACATGCTTCTCTACGCCCCCACCCAATCCCTGCTCTCTCGTCATTCCCTACCCCGCTTTAGCCTCCTAATACCTTTACCCCTTACATTAACCCCCGTCTATGCCCTAGACCTAACCTAACTGCCCCTCAGTGTGCCACTGACACTGGAAGTGTGTGTGTTCCCCAGGGGTGCCAGCCCTGTCTCCCAGAAAACATGTATTTCAGACAAGAAAGTTGGGCCCAGCGTGAGCTGCACATATAGGGTGGTGTGGAACAGGACAGTCTGGTTTTTGAGTTGACTCTGTAGTGTCTAGTTGCAATTGTAAATGGAAACTCTAATCTCGGGTCTAGAGCTACTGTTGTGCTCCAATGTAGCTAATCAGCGTAGCTGTAAAAGAAGCAGGAGATGCACACAAAAGGTGAGCCTTGCCTGACCTCTACAACTTGCTGCAGCTGCCACTAACTCTACTCTACTTCTTCCTACCTCCCACCCACAGGCCCTGCATCACTGCTCCTCTTTCCAGCCCCCAAGGCTCGTACCTGCCTGTCCTGTATAAGTACCCAAAACTAACCTTTCTGACACTCATCAGTTGTTCCTGCTCACTCTCATGTCCCTTTACTTAGCTTAGTGTCTGATAGCTGCATACTGCTCCCCAGCTCTAATACTCATGACACCAAGGCTTGAGTTAAGTAGAAGAAGATCAGGGGTTGAAATTCAGTGTGAGCCATGCTAAATGAAAGACATCAGCCAGCACAGGAGAAGAATAACAGGACCTGACCGGACAGCTGACCCCAGCAGCTAACCTGCACAGAAGAAGGGGCATTTCCAAGCAGCTGACCTCAACCTGAACCCTGCATATGAGCTGCAGAGGTTTCCTGAACACAGGGACTGGGATGCAGGAGGGAGATTTTTCAGTCCCTTGTTCAGCAGAAATTGACAATTTTGGGGTGAGAGGAATGTGAGTAAATCACTGAGGCTATGGCAAGGGATCTTCTGGATTTGGTGTAAAGCTGTGTGGCTTTGTGTATGTGTTTCCTAGAATGCGTACATCAGTGCCTTCTTCAACAACTAGCTAAACCAGTTCAACATCCAAGGAAAGACCAGTCTTTTAATGTCGAACTGTTTATTACAATGAGCAATATAAGGTACTTACTGTGATAGCTGAAATGAAGAGGTACACTGTTTCTAGTTCATCATGCACGCCGGGTCTGTCTGTGTCACTGCTTCATTCGAACAACTGCTGACAGGAATTTGCTGAACGACGCTAGGGGCAGATGCTCAACAGGTGAAAAGATAATGGATTGCAGAAGACAGAGAGAGGCAGTGACACTTTGTTTGCTGTGCCCAAGTCAGAGATTTCTGCCCAAGAAGAAGGGGTGAAGAGGAATATCCCAAAGGCCAGGGAGCTCTGCCACTGACCTGTATGGTTAACGGTTGTACCTTGGGCTGAGGTATGAGCCGGGGAGGTCTCCAGGAGACTGGAAGGAAAGAGTCATGAACAAGGAGCAAGGCAGAGAGCTTCTTGCAGGCTGTATGCAATACCACTGACTGTACATATGCACTCATAGATGTGGGGGCAGAACATTGTTAAAATTGCTCTTACTGTGATTTCTGTGCCGGACTGTGTTTTTCAGGAGGACTACGAATGTTGCAGGTGGGTAGAATGTGATGCTTGCAAAAAATTGTTAAGAGATTTCTGAAACAGAGAAAAGAAAAACAATATTATTAGTGGTCGTTTTTCATCTAATAGGCCTTGATGTTACCTGTGTCAGGTGTGATTGTTTCTTGAGTATGTTGAAAGCGTAAAGTTGTCTGTGGGAGAATGGACATGGATGCACATACCTGCAGTCAATGCAACGTATCCACCCTGGCGGCCTTAACTCTCTCTCTCTACTGCTTGTGCTGCTCGGCCCCACTGCTGCTGCCTCTTCCAAGAGTTCGCCAACACCACCAGTTCCACCAGCTCACAGGAGAAAGGGGATAGGAATAGGAGAGCAGCAGATTTGCAGCAGGGGGATGTGCTACTCACCCCCCTGAAGATGCCAGAGGCAGGGTCAGTGTTAGGGTAATAGATGCCCCAGGGGAATTTCCAGCCTTGTGCCCTCCATTCAGTTATCTTCCCTGCCCATAGGCCCCCCTGAGACTTTCATAATTAAACTCAACATTCATGATTTTCTCAACATCTCCCATTCCCAAACACTCCTCTAAAAACCTTTAAATGGTCATCATACTTTTAAAAATTAAACTTTGTATTTATCTACCTATGCCTGAGGGAAATTTCCAAAAGCCATTTACTTAGGTAAGTATCTATGCAGGTAAAGGGGCTGTTTTGCCCATCCTCCCTGAGGGTAAAGGTACCCCTGGTGGTTCTTTAACATGTCTGTCCATCAAGATCTATTATTTTGCTCTGACTGTAGCTGCTTTTTGCTGTCGCCTTAGAAGCTGCCGTGCTAGAGACATCTAGTTTGCTGGCCCTGGGAAGGCACAGTCTGCCAAAAAGGGGCTAAACCTCTGTAAATCCTTCTGTGTCCCTGAGTCTCACCATCCATTGTATATTGGAACTTTTCATTCAAGTAAAATTTCTTAAGAAGGTGGAACTTAAGTCCTTGCATGGAATGAGGAGAAAGTCAGGAATAACTCATTCTCTCCATAACATACATGGATTAGTAATTCTCTCCTAAGAGCTACAGTACTGGATCATCTAGTTAGGTTGACTTGGGATGAGGGGGCAGCCCTCCCACTACTATCTCTGTTCCTGCTGGGCCAATTCCCAGTTGTGCATAGCTGAAAGCAGATACAGAGTTACCAAGTTGCCCAGTTCTAGGAGTGAGATTTTTTGCCAGTTCTGGCTTTAAATTTGCTTTGCAATGCAGTATGGTATTTGTAGTTTCTGATTTTATCCCTTGGAATCAGTGCCTGTAGGCCACATAATGCATCAGAATGAGCTTGTTAGAAATCCAGGACTGGTTTATAAATGTCACTCTTCAAACTGGGTAACTTGGCAACGCTGCAGGTGAAAGCCACATGCCCCAGGCTAGGCAGTAGAGAGGGGTTCTCAACCCTGTCCTCGGGACCCACCTAGCCAGTCGGGTTTTCAGGATAACCACAATGAATATGTATGAAAGGGATCTGCATACACTGCCTCCATTATATGCGAATCTCTCCATGCATATTCATTGTGGTTATCCTGAAAACCCGACTGGCTAGGTGGGTCCAGAGGACAGGGTTGAGAACCCCCTGCAGTAGACGCTGAATTACCACTCTCTCCAGAATTCCTAAAATCCAGGGTGTGTCTTTTCAGCTGAATCCTTTCCCTAACTTGTCTGATTCAGAGAGGCCCTTCTTCCCTGGGGAGCGGTGTCCATTAATGGTTAAATCAGGGGTCTCAAACTGCAGCCCTGGAGGGCTGCAAACCAGTCAGGTTTTCAGGGTATCCCTAATAAATATGCATGAGATATATTTGCATGCACTGCCCCCATTGTATGCAAATATATCTAATAAATATTCATTAGGTGCATCCTGAAAACTTGACTGGTTTGTGGCCCTCCAGGACTGGAGTTTGAGACCCCTGGGTTAAATCATAGAAACACCATGGCAGTGCTTGCAATGGAGGCTAGCACAAAGTAACTCTTTATTCAGATAGTGCATCATGGAAGTGCTGTGTCAACACACCTGCAAGAGCTACCTATCCCTTTTTGGTTCTTGAGTCTCTGAGAGCAAAGCCTTATATTTATTTTATAGAACTTTTATGCTGCTTTATCATTTAGTGGTTTACATTCTAACTTAGAGGTTGATAACTTGGATTTTTTTCTGAGGCAATGGAGGGTTAAATGACTTACTCAAGCCCACAAGGAGTGCATGGGAATTGAACATTGGTTTTTTGGGTGTTGAGGTAGTACCCTAACCATTAGGCTATTCCACCATTTCTCTGTAGGACTGTTCTGAAGCTTTGTGGCACTGAGTGCTGCTTCCTCAATACTCTGGAGCACTGCTGTGGCCACAAAACAGCCTGATCCTCCACCACATCACCAGCGTGACCAGCCTCAGGGACAATCCTGAATGTCTAGTAGGTCAATCCAACCCTGCTAGTGGAACTGAGACTAGGGCCACATGAAGGAGCATATGGACCCTGCGGGGCAAATGAGGGAGATGAGAAAGAACCTCAAACATAAAAATAAACTAGCTCAGGGGGAAAGAGGTGCAGGAGGGCAGGAAGAACTAAGTAGTAAAAATCCCAGGGAGGAGCTAGGGATGGGGGATGTGCTGAATCTCAGGGGCCCCGCCCTTGCCTTTCCTAGAAAAGCTCCCTTAGCAGAGTGAGTGGAAAGGTTTATGCTGATCAGTTGTTTTTTTGTCTGGGTTTCTGAAAGGCAGTAGCACCACCTGGTAATAGACTAATGAGTTTGTTTTAGGCTTTTTTTTTTTCTTGGACATATGTTTTGCTTTTGGTAGTTCTTATTTTGAAGTTAGTTTAACTGTATTGTCTGTTTATTTTGATTAACAAGTCAGTTGTCAGGAAGATTGTATAGTATGTTAGGGGGATTTGGACAATTAACTGTTTTGTGTTTGTTACTGAGGTTCTGAAAACTAGCTACATTTGGTGATACCAGGTGTACTAAGCTAGGCATGACTTTTGTAGTTGAAACGTGGAACCAGGTCATGGTTCTAAGCTAACCTATAAGGAAACAGCCTGAGACCTTGGAATACAAGATAATAGAAACTTGTTGTTCTGCCAGGTCCCTTAGTTGGGACTTCATTTTGTTGATTACCTGTAACCATTTTGAACTTAATTGAAACATGACCTTTCAAGGTGGGGGCTGTTGTCTATGATCTAGTCCTGGTTTTAGGGAAATTGTTTTGTCTATGCACTTCATCTTCTATGTAGCTGTTTGAAAAAATGTGACCTGCTTGGGGTCAATGACTCCTGTATTTAAACTTTGGAGCTGTTCTTCAGCAAGCTATGAGTTATCATCAAGGGTTTCTCCTACTTATATAAGATCTGTGAGCAAACTTCATAAGACATCTGGGGAAAGAAAGTGGTAGGAGAGGTCAGGCCATTGGGCGATATGTTGAGTTCTTGATCAGTAGCTAAGAAGCTGCATAACTAGAAAAGCTTTTAAAAAAAACCACACAAGGGAGCCTGGGGAGAGGGTGGGGGGAAACTTGGCTCCCTCCCCATGTATACAACTACATACTGCACCACTGGTATAGACCTCACACAGCCAAGGCAGGCTTAACCTTCAGATAAAACTGGGCACTCACTTAGGGCAGTAGCTCCTGGGAGAGGGGTCATAAAGAGCAGTAGTGGCAGTAAAACAATTCTGATTGTTGTGCTGAAGAGCCACTAGCTCATTTTACCTGTCGACATGCACATAAATAGCTAAAAGCATGATGTCCACTTGTGAATTTTTTCCTATAGGACCATTGTTTGTTTGAAGAACAAAGTACAAATCATGACTGATAGGCTGATAATGTCTTGCACTGGTCCTGGGGCTAGACCTGCATACTGATAACTAGTGAGATGTTATCATATCCTTCCCAAGTCATCCACATACCCCTGGTATGTTGTGGCCTGTAAATGTAGAAAGAGGAAATGTAACCATTTATCTCTTATGTGCTTACATTCATGTAACTTTAAAAAGACACGAATAATTGGGTGTTACAACATGTGGGTTGGTTTTGTTTTGTAGAACTTACTGATGAAAAATGGCTTCAGTAGTGCCTGACCAAGAGGTATGTATAAAATACTGTAAAACTGTTTGGCTTTCTTCCATGGGTCTCTAATGTTCTGATTTCTTGTCTGGCAGAACATTGTGCTGAGGGTGGCCAACCTGCCACTAGTGAGCTCTACCTGTGACATGGTGTCATCTACTTACATCAGCACAAAAGAGAACCATCCGTACCTGAAGTCTGCCTGTGAGGTGGCAGAGAAGGGGGTAAAGAGCATCACTGCTGTGGTCCTCACGCGTACAGAGCCCCTCATCCAGAAACTGGAGCCACAGAGTAAGTGATGGTACCTTCATCTGTCTGGGGATGTTAACCTTGGTCCTAAAAGACTTCTGAGGTCATTCTGAAATGTAAAGCTGTTCATGCCACATGTGGCTTACTTTCCTTTACTCATAGGTTAAGAGCACTATATAGCAAAGCAGCTTTTCTTGCAATTATCTACACAAGTTTTTAGGCCTTGCCCATATATAAGGTTCACTAACTACTAATCTGTTTAGCACTACAAGGCATGTGCTGTGCACAATTTAAATGACAAAACTGGGGACTAGAGTATGGTAAGATGACCCAGCATGAGGGGCATTGGGATCCAAAAGCTGTCTTACAGTAGGTTTTTAGCCTGGATTTGAATAGGGCTAGAGAAGGAGCCTGACATACTTAAGTAGCTTGTTTCCAGGCGTATACAATAGCCTGGAGCTGACAGTATTAGAGAAGGGCATAATTAAGAGATCTGCCAGAGGAGTGGGGTTCCCAAGAAGGTAGTGTAAAGATGTACCAGTGCATTCATTCTATAGCTCACTACATCAGAAGGAGAAGCTTGAAGTGTATGTAGAAAGATAGGGAGCCAGTGAAATCCCTCGAAGAGGGATTACATGTGCCATAGCAACACTGGCAGAAAACCTTTCAGCTTAATTTTGAACAGACTGAAGGAGAGAAGTCAGAGGGAGACCAGTGAGGAACAGGTTACAATAGTGAAGACAGGAGGTGATTAGAGTAGATTAAGAAGAATCTTAATATCTTCAGAAAAGGGATGAATCTCGATAGCTAAAACCTTCTGCTCTGCTAACTGTGTAAAGTCAGTCTACACCAAGTTTGAGCCAAGGAAATGGATGTGTAGTGTTATCCTTCAAAACGGAGTACTTTCCTCTCCCTACCTTCCCTTCATCTTCTATTTAGGGCATGTCAACTTTCAGATGGCATGAGATCTAGGCAGCAATATCTGATAAGCAGGCAGAGATCTGACCTGGATTCCTGGAGAGACTTCAGGTGCAGAGGTGTTTTGGTACTGGAAACCATGGGAGGAAATAAAGGGTACCAAGGAACTTTGTGTAGAGGAGAGGTCCCAAGACAGAGCCCTGAGGCATGCTAACTGAAAGCAGGATGGCAGATGAGGATCCACCAGAACGTATGCTAAAAGTGTGGTGGCAGAGAACTACTAGGACAGAACAGCGCCCCTAAATCCAAGCAAGGACTAGGTATTGAGGTGATGGTGGTCAACAGTGTCAAAGGCAGCAGAAAGGTCAAGAGGGATGAGGATTGAGTAAAGGCCTTGGATTTGGTGAGGAGCAAGTTGCTGGAGACTTGGGAAAGAGTCATTTCTGCAGAATGTACAGGATGAAGAGCAGATTGCAGTGGATCCAGCAGGGCTCGAGTCAAGTTAAGACAATTGCAGTGGTCTGCTCATTCAAGCAGGGACAGCCTAAAGCACTAATTGTACCTTATAGTGATCTACAGAGGTTACCTATATCCATTCTCTAGTCCTTGTGGCAAAAGCAGGGGATGCATGCTAAGTGACAGGCTACCACTGGGCCTGCTTACTCAGGGCTGTATAACTGCAGGTTGAACTTTACTCTTATGTCTTATTGCTACATGTGAGGAAACGTCTCTTACCACATACAGCTGTCTGGGTTTGGTCCAGCAGATTGTAGTGTGTAAGAGCTACATATGGGTTAAATGAATATGTGCAAGTAGGAAGTTATAAGTAATCCTAACCATATCATAGTAACCAGTTCCCCTGATAACAATGCATTTGTGAACTAGGTTGATGTAATTGGGTGTTCTCTTAATAGAAAGGTTAATTGCTTTTTTTTTTTTTTTTTTCTTTTGATGGAGAGTTTAGAAGCTCTGCAAACTTTAGTATCTTTTACTATCACCTTATGATGAATAGTTGTACCATTGGATGGTAGAGTGGTAAAAAGGGGGGACAAGGCCATAGTGGAGAGACTAAATTCTTTGCTTTGGTCCTTACTGAAGATGATGTAAGGAAGTTATCCATGCCTGAAATGGTATATAAAGGTGAAGTAGCAGAAGAAATATCAAGTAAGCTGGGAGGATGTATTCCAACTATTTGATAAACTAAAGAGCAGCAAATCTGGACTGGATGGTATACATCCAAGGGTGTTGAAAGAACTGAAATGAGATTACTAGTAGATTTGCACTCATGAACTAACATTAAAATCTATAGTACCTGAGTATTGGAGTGTGCCAGTGTAACCCCAACTTTTAAAAAGGGTTCCAGGGATGTCAGTACTGCCAAAATGGTCAATTATAAAGAATAAAATTACTGAACAAGTAGCCAACATAGATTTAGCTAAGGAAGTCTCGTCTTAATCACTTTTTTGTTAAGCTGTGAATTAACAGGTAAACAAAGGTGAGCCGGTTGACATAACGTATCTGCTTTTCAGAAAGCCTTTGGCAAGGGCCCTCACTCATCAAAATTAGTAATAGGATTGGAGGCATTGTAGTATTGTGGATGAGGAACTGGTTAAGATAGAAAGCAGAGTAGGGCTAAATGGCCAATTTTCTCAATGGAGAAAAGTGAATAGTGGAGTAACCCAGAGATCTGTGCTGGGCCTGCTGCTTTTTAACATTTATAAACTTCCTGGAAATAGGAATAACAAGTGAGGTGATCAGAACGCAATTATTTGAAGGTCTTAAAACAAGAGGATTGTCAAATTGCAAGAGGACCTTGAAAAATTGGAAGACTGGTCATCCAAATGACACTTAATGTGGACAAGGGCAAAATTATAGACCTAGGAAAACTCAAATTATGGTTACACAATGAAAAGTACCGCCTTTTGAAACCACCAACCAGGAAAAATTTAGGAGTCATTGTAGATAATGTTGAAACCCTCTGTCCAGTATGCAGCTGCAGCCAAGAAAGCAAATAGAATGCTAGGAATCATAAGAAAAGGACTGGAGAACAAAACAAAGGATATGACTCTGTAGTGTTCATGGTACAAATGCCCCTTAAATATCATGTGCAATTCTAGTCACCAGATCATAAAAAGATATAGTGGAATTAGAAAAGGTACAGAGACATCAAAACTGTAAAGGGAATAGAAAGACGGCCCTATGAGGAGAGGCTTAAAAGGCTGGGGCTCCAACTTAGAAAAGACAGCTGAGGGGGATATGATAAGGTCTATAAACTAATGAATGGAATGGAACAGGTACATATAGATCCATTGCCTATGCCATCAAAGTGGATTAGATACGCAATGAGTCTACAATGCAACCCATTTAAGACTAAAGAGAATATTTTACTCAAAGCATAATCAAACTCTGGAATTAAGTCCAGCTCCACTAACTGCTTTTACTACATCCTCTCCTGGACAAGCTCCTAGAGGAAAGGTCCATAAACATTAGAGGACCCAAGAAATCCACTGCTTGCCTTGGGACAAGCATTGTCTGACCTGTGTACCTCTTTGGGAACCAGCCAGGACATATGGCCTGGAGTGGCCACTGTTGGAAACAGGATACTGGGCTTGATGGACTTTAGTCTGACTCAGTAAGGCATTCTTTATTAACCTGCATTCTTCTAAGCTGGTAGTGAGCAGCTCCTTTTATGCAAACAATCTGCAGGCTTTTTCTTAATTTCACTGTTGGGTAAGCACTGGATTATAAAACAAATATCCAACAGAGCAGAATAGTGTCCATCCTCTGCCTGCCTAAGTGGGAGGAAGACGTGCACCTAACTTCTGAGCTGACTGATGCACTATCTGCCCCAGATAATGTGCTAAGAAGGGAGCCTAAACCTTTGTGCAGGACTTACAGGGGGCATCACAATCTGGAAATGCAGCATGTGGGCTGCAGAGATATAGCCTTCCATCCAACCAGCCTCACTACTGTTGCTATCTCGTTTTGGGCTCTTAACTAAGCCTTCTTGGATCCATAACAGCACCACCTCTCCTTAACTGAGGCAAAGAGTAGCCAGTTCTGGTCTCAAGTGACTTGATCACCATTGATCTTCAGTTTTCCAAGCATAGGTTTTTTTTTTATCAAGGCTCTTCAACCTGCTGTTAGTCTGACTCTGCCACCTGAGCTGGACAGTTCTTTCACCCCCACCCCTGCAAAGCAGACAGTGTACCATATCCTTTTGCCTTCTAAAGGTGTAGGGATTCATAGATGAGCACAGATTTGTAGCTAGTCCATGACTCCCTGTGCATTTGAGGAACTGACTTGCATGTAAAGTCTGTCATTAGCTTTGATAGCCTACAGTAGATTAAGCCTTGTGTCTGGCTGATAACTGTTTTCCCTTTATGTAGAGGCCTGACCTAACTGTTAGCCAGCTTTCTGTAGGTATTCCTTGCTAGCATTTTAAGCCTGCATATGATTGTGCTTTGTGGGCACTAGCATGGAAAAGGGGGGGGGGGGGAGATAGGGCTGCATAGCAGGAATGAACTAAATTAGGGGAACTAAGTTCACTGCCTCACACACTACTCAAAGCTTGTTTCTGCTACTGATGCTCCTTGTGGTGATAGGTGAATCACTTGCTTATCTTTGACATGTCAGCCTGATTGCAAAACATTTAGAGGTCACCCCATTCTGAACACTTTATGGATGGGAAAAGGCATTCATGTATTGAGTACTCTTTTAAGCTCAGTCAGGATGACTGCACGTGACTTAACATTCAATATGGCTTTGTCAGTCTTGTTTACAATCTGAGCTCCTCAATGATCTGATTTTTAAATCAGTTAAGACTTACAAAACCAGGCTGTTGTATTTTCAAGACACTTCCTGGGTCTTTGTCTGAATGTTTGGCAGGTTTAGCCCTTTTTGCCAAGTCTCAGCAGAAACAAAGATGGTGCAGAACCTTCAGTAGCAGCTGTTACTTGACATTGCAGTTGTCTGCTGTTTAGTTCAGATGACACAAATACCAGATGGGGTGACCTCTAAACATTTCTTGTCTTTTCATTAAAACTGTTTTAAACATGATAGAGAACCAGCTTTGTGGAGCACAGAAATCTTTTTGGACCACCCTAAGGTATCTAATTCCATAGACAAACTCTGCCAGCCTTCCACATTTTGGTAGGGCCTTCCTCTTGGAACTCTGAATTGGCTACATTACTGTACACTAAGACCAAATAAGCAAGCTGAATGGAACTACTATGAGCTCTGGCCCTGACAAAAGGAAGCATTGAGTTCAGGCCAGAGGCATAGCCATGGCTGTCTTGGAGCCTGGGATTAGCAATGGAGGGAACAAGGTAGTGCAAAGGTGACACTTCCAGTTTCTCATTAGAGTTTTACTGATTGGTGGGCTGGTGCAAGGGGTGAGGAACCCTTCTACTTTCTCTCCCCCCCCCCCCCCCCCGCATCCATTGCTGCTGCTTCTCAAGGGTAATGGCCACAAACAGCCCTTGACTGCAGCAGGAAGATGGAAGCAGGCATCAGAGGGGCAGAAGCAAACAGATTCATGGCACCAAATTTTAAAAGAACTGAGGGGTGGCATACAGCCATTGCTATCTGTATGGAGAAAGGTGATGTGTTGGTAATGGTTGCCACTGGAGATATTGCACTCTAGATGACTTGACTAGTTCACCTAATGGTAGCACCAGCCCAGACTATGCCATAAATTAACACACTATGAGCTGCTGGTCTTGCCCACTATAAAAAAAAAAAAAAAAAAAGTTGGCTAGATACACTGAGCTTTGGACCTCATTCTCATGCCAAACCTAAGAGGGCAAGTAGCCAAGGTGAACTAATGGCATTTAAAGAACATGGGACCTATACTAAAAACGATAGGACCTAGTTTAATATGCATGTAGTCACTGTGACATTAGTTACTAGCCTTGGTGTCTTAAGAGCTTTCATGTTAACTTGCTCAGTGGCAAGTGTCACACATGTAAAAGGTCCCTAGTTCCCACCCTGAGCCTTCTGCTTCCCAGCTTGTTGGGATATTTTGATATTTTGGGTTTATATTTCGGTTTAGGGATAGTTTTGCTCCTTCAGCTGCTATCTGTGACTAATCATGGCCTGCCTGCAGTTTGCACGATGAAGAAAAAGAAAATGTCCTGTGGGCTAAAAGTATATGCTACAAGACAGCTTTGCGGCCTGCTGTAGTCTGGAGGCCTTGCTTTGAGTAGAAGTACACAAAGTCAGGCTCAGAGGAGAAATTCAGGTCTGCTCAGAGAATTAATTAGCAGAAAACATACTTTCAGTCTTGAAGAAAATTGAAAATGTCATTTAGCACCAGGAGATGAAAAGACCAAAAACAGGCCAAGGAATGCAGGAAAGATTTGCTCCACAGCACAGATAAGCACAATTAAGCAAAGACCAGAAGACCTTGAGAGCACCAGCTGTAGAGAAGGTAGCCCTAAGGCATAATTGGCATTATTCATGGGAGGGGGCCTCAGAAGGAGTTCTAGCAAAGTTTGTTTTCTTTGCAAGTAACTCTGATTTTCTGAGAATGACATCAGACTTCTAGAAGTTTTGTGACAGAGAATATCTTTAAGGGGATGGCTCCATAACTCATTGGGCAGTCTGCTCCCCAATTCCGGTAAGGGAAGTGGACTGTCCACCACCTTTCTCAGACAGTCTTTTGCTCTCTGCATTGGTGATTTATTTCGCTTTTGGTATACCAATAAAGAAGCTTTGCATCTGAGCAGAAGTTTGTCTTGAGTAATTTGTTGCTAATTGGTAATTGGTGATATCTAACAGTGAAAAAACAGTTGTGGGATACAGGGCCCCACAAGCTCTACTGGGGTAGGGAGATATGGAAACTTCACTCCTTGCTTGCTTAAGTGACACCTAATAGCCAGATTCAGAACCTATGACTGCTAGGATACAGGAGGAGACCCCAGCCCAGCATTCACTCTTAAGAATTAGACAAGGGGTGTTGGAGGTTGATAAAGGTTTGGGAGCGGGGGGCTTATCAGCCCTCATTCTCAACAGAGCTGGAAGTTGAAGAGGAAAGTGGTGGGGTCAAAATAACCATGTATAAATGTACAGCATCCTAGTGACCAAACTTGCTTTATTGGTAACTGCTTGTCTAAATTTTCACTAGGCATTAATGTGTGTTTGGTTTTTTGCAGTTGGTCTTACCAATACTTATGCCTGCATTGGTCTGGAGAAAATTGAAGAGAGGTTGCCCATCCTCAATCAACCACTTGATAAGGTGAAGTAGCTTCTCCCTCTGGCTTCCTCCTTACTGGTGCAGACTGTAAGGGATGTGAAGATGCACAAATGGAGGAAGTTGTATAGCATTGGCAGGTTGCTGCTCTAGGTGGTTGCAGCTGGTTAACTAGTTTCACCTACCTTGACTTGGATAATTGTCACATCATACAGCTAGAACTCTGCAGTTTTGCCCTCCAAAGCAGTCCTCTAGCATGCATGAATTATAAGTAGTATGGTTCCTGCTCTGTTAAGGAGAAGGTGCACTAACATGGTGGTCCCATGGTGTGGACTCAGGAGCAATAGAGATGGAGCAATAGAGATGGCTTCAACAGACCATGAATTGGTGCAGTTGGGCCTAGGAGTAGGTAAGAATGATGCAGCCCTCAAGGGAGGGGGGAGAAGGATAATGGTCAGCAAAACGTACTACCAGTAGTTACACTTAACTCTTCTGGAGGCCTGGGGTAAATGACTTGAGCTGACACCTCTTGGCCTTCAGAGCATTGAAGTGACTGAATGTGGGGCACTTAAAATTAAGACAATATGTTCAATATATAGGTAGCTGCTGATGCCACTAACATGGTGGCTAGTGCCAAAGAAGCTGTAGCAGGGGCAGGAACATGTGTCAAGGAGAGAGTTGCCAATACAGTCACTGGTGTGGTGGACAAGACCAAGAAAGCTGTGCAGGGGAGCATGGAAATGACCAAGACAGCTGTGAGTGGCAGCATGAACACTGTTCTAGGAAGCCACGTGGTGCAGATGGTGAGCACTGGAATAGATGCAGCACTGACCAAGTCTGAGGCTCTTGTGGATCAGTATCTCCCACTGACTGAAGAGGAAGCAGGTAAAGAACTTCTCTTTCTTACAGTAGCATTAAGAACTTGCACTGCTGTCTTGCCTGGGTGCTGCTAAATCCAAGAAGACTTGGAGGGGTGTTGAGTAACTGCAAACTCATGCAAATTGAAAGCCTGAGGGAACCTTTCATGAGAAGAGAGCATAATAGGCCATACTTAATCCAGGGAGATTGGGGGGGGGGGGGTGGTGCACAGTAGGCATATTTAAATACTCCATGTTGCCCAGTGCAACAAAAGGAAGAAAATAGCAGCCAGACTATAAAAATGACTTTTTTGCAAAACCTAGCATGATCCTTTCTTACCTGACTAGCAAGCTGGTTATTGGACTTAATGACTGGGTCATTGGGATGGGACCAGGGTGTTTCTTGGGGGTCTCTTGCACTCCCATTACTTCATTCTGTTAAGAACAGTCTGAGCCCAGAGTGACTCTGAACCTGAAACTATTAAAATGGGCAGCCATGCTGTGTTCTCACAGCTGCAGCATCTTCAAATACAAACACTTTTGGTCTTAGCAGAAGCTGGAGGCACCAGTAATTCCACTAGTACCTTCACCTGGCATTCTTCTGACTTCTGGTCCCTGCCAGAGTAATCCTGTCTTCTCCCATGGCTAGGTCATGAGTTTACCCCTGCTGGGCAGGCTCACTGTCCTTAAGCCCTGCCACACAGTACTGTACCTAGCCCTGTGAGTGGTACAGCCACACGGGGTGCAAGAGGATTAGGGGTGCACATCCAGTTTCTAGCCCCTACCCCCTCCCACACATTGTCCTTGTGCTGCTGCTGCAGGTCTTTGCAACTCAGCATTTGCATGGCTGGCCTGGTCCTTCCCTCTAATTTGACCTACATCAAAGAAGGGAAGGAGGGACCTAACCTGCCTACAAACATGGATTTGTCTCACTGTTGCTGCCATTGCCCCAGACAAAAGTGTGGGGGGGGGGGGGGGCGTTGGCAGGCAACCAGCAGAGGGGAGGAGGGTATGCCAGAACTGGAGCTTGCACAAGATGCAATTATGGCTCAGTATAACCCTGCCACTATCCCCTCAACAGCACTATGGTGGTCAGCAAGAGTCCCTGAATAGAATATACCCAGTCTTATATGGCAGCCATTTTTCCTCCCACCTGCTCAAACCTCAGCAGGCCTCTTACTACCTGTGGACCCTGGGAAAGCTTCCATTCCAGTCTCCTGGTTCTTATACTACCTGTAATGTCATTCTGTTCTCTTGAACTCAGCCCTTCATGCTTTCAGCTGCTTCAACCTCTCTCCCCCTTGTTTTTGCATAGCTTACTCAACACATGCCTTGGACATCTATCATTCTCTTCTATGAATTCTCCACATGTCAGCCCCTTACCAGCCTTATTCTCTCTCTCCCTTCACTCACAAGTTTGTGCTTTTTCTTCCCATAGCAGCTTCCACAGGACTATGGCAGCAGGTACCATGTGAGGCAATATCCTTTATGGGCTTCATTTCTCATCAAAAAGCAGTCGTGTAGTAGAGTAGGACTTTCACTATATCCTGCAGTGCCTGTTGCCACTTGCTGTGCTCAAGCCAGTGGTGACTAGCTTGTATTCCCCCCCCCCCCCCCCCAGCAATGCATGGTCAGTACCAGTCAACATATCCCATCACTACACATACCTTAACTTCTAACGCTGCATAACAATGTCCAAGTGTTAAAAGCCAGATTTAACACACTATTGTAGCCAAGGCAAATGTAGCAGACACTTAAGTCTCCTACTTAACCTTTGCAGCAAAGGTATACATTTTAAGGTTACAGGGACCTTTGCATAGTGGGCTGATATATTTAAACTGTAATCTTACTATGTTTCACTTTCCATTATCTTTTACAAGCCTGCTTCAGTGTGGGGCTAATTGAATCAACTCTACAACTGACCAAGTAGCAGAACAAGTCTGCTCACCTCAGCTTCAAGAGACTACACACTCAGCTAAGGACAGCTAAATTGGTGTCTCATTCAATGCAATAACTGGTGCTTTCATTCTGAAGAATTATTTGGAACCTAAGAGCTTGCCCTATATGCCTAAAGCTAGCTGCTATGTAGAAAGAATTTACTCTACTAAAGGAACTAGCTGCAATACACCTTAGGGTACAAACAATCCACCAGGGCTCCCACAAAGAATCAAGCAGCCCAGAAACAAATGGATCACAGTGGGATCTGGTAGGTGGCAACATGTAATGCAGAGACGCCCTATACATTAAGAGATTCCCTGCATAATGCCTTCTCTAACTTGGATAATGAGTGCTCAATTTGTTGAAACTAAGATGCCTTTTAAACGAGATTTAATGCCAAATCCTACTGATAATGCACCAAATAGGAAAAATCACAAAATGGAAAACTATTACTACTTGGGGATTCCATCAGAGGCACCAACTTGAACATGGCTCAAAGGAGAGAAGATGGTCAAATGCCTCCCAGGCTCTTCAGGCAGCAGGAATACAAACCAGATTGTTGGTGCAGAAAGTGAACACTCCAAAACAGTCATCCACTTGGATATTGTTGGTTTTTTGTGGGCATCCCCTAAGTTTATTTGGGAATTTTCTAATTTTTTTTTGTTGTCTGCTTGTGTTCAACCCCATCATATATATACAGGACCCACCTTAAATTGCTTGTGCCACCGTAAGAGCATGGAAACTTTATTTTGCCAGGTTTGTAACATCACAAGATTTGCTTTTTAAATAAGGTACAAATTTCAATATCAATACATAGCATCAATACATAATGAGCAAAAAGCACCTGACTTATGTGTAAAGGGTCCTGGGGACAGACAGCATCACTCCAGTGAGATCAGCTAATGTCTGTCTACCTATCAGAATTTCTCCCCTATATTTATATTCATTTTTAGGCTCAAATTGCTGTTAAGAAAAGAGAATCTGCTTATTCTCTATTCTTTCAAGCAAATCTGCTCCTTAATCTTTTGCCCTTTGCTTTCCCTTGTGGCATCCTGTCTCTTCAGTCTCATGGTAGTCCTCGTCGCCATGTGCTGGCTCTGTTTCCTGCAGATTAACTTCAGATACTGATGTTCTCCTTGGTTTTTGTCCTCTTATTTTTTCGAGGGGCTCAGGTGGTGGTTTTCACTAGCTGTGTAGTTTTCAGACCCTCTCATTGTGTCAGTTCTGGGTCAGGATGTTAGCTCATTTCATAGGTCAATCTTGCTGATTCTGCAGTTTCAGCATGAAAAGGGTCAGCAGGCTATTTCTTAGGCCTAGAGCTTAGATGTTAGCACAAGGTGGAAGACCTGAGACAAGGGTACCTGAAGGGGGATTCATTTTCCCCCTTCAATACAAATGACCTGGCTAGAAACAGTGCCCCTGCAGTTCAAAGGGATTTCCAGACTCTTGGAGAAACTCAAGCCTATTAACACTATAGCATTCTCAAAGTTCTTGGATAACTTTAAATACATGGTGCAAACAAGGATTTAGATATATAGGTGACTGGGGAAACAGATGGATCAAAGTCTATACTGTGCTGATGAACTACAACTCTCCATTGCAGAGAAAAGGATCCTAAGCAAAAATTCAGGCAGTATGTGGACAGGCATTTAACCTAGAAAAACAGGGGTGACAGATGGAGAGAAGTTCAGGACATCACTCCTAGCAAAAGCAATATGACATTGGAAACAGCCACACTTAAACCACAAATCAATAGCAAGTGGGAAGGGACATGTAGAACAAAATCCATGCAAAAGGCAGGCAAGCCAGCCAACAAATGCTGGAAAGCAATGAGCACAAATGCTCGAAGCCTAGCCAACAAAGTTCTGATCTGGAAGCCCTAATGGTGGAAATGGACCTGAACATTGGCCATTACAGAGACATGGTTTCAGTCACATGAATGGGATATAGCCATAGCTGGCTATAGTCTATTTAGAAGAGGGCTATTCCTTTTCTACCCTTTGTCAAAAGCAATATTAAAGCTGCTGAAATACAGGGGATGTGGAGAAAAGCACTGTGGATTGTGTTGGAAAGAGATGGCACTGGCATCCATACTGGTGTAATCTACAGACCTCCAACTCCAAACCAACAAAATGGATAGTGAATTGATAGCCATGAAGGGGGATGTGATCATATTGGGTGACTTTAATATAGCATATGTGGATTGCAGTATTCCTTCTGCAAATCTGGAAAAGTAAAATCATGGATACCTTCCAAGATGCATTACTTAGACAAATGGTGATGGGAGCTGAACAGGGAGAGCTTGGTGCTGGATTTAGTGCTCACCAACAGTTAGCATTCAAATATCTGTGGGTGCCAATATGAGCAGCATCAATCATCGCACTGTGGTTTTGAGACAAAAGCCAAGGTAGAATCCAATCACAGCAAGCTCAGAGTCCTAGACTTTAAAACACTGACTTCAGTAAAATGGCCAAGTACCTGAAGGAAGAGTTGGCAGGATGGGAGGGGATAATGGAAGTGGATTTGCAATAGACTAAACTAAAAGGGGCAACAGATACTTATGTAAGGAAAGTAAAACAAGAGGAAAATGAAACCTATTTGGTTCTCCAAAGAAGTGGTTGCACAAAGGAGTGGAGTGGCCTAATGGTTGGGGCAAGGTACTTAAGGTCGGGAGCTCAAATCCCACTAGAGGACAGCAACCTTGGGCCAGAAGGACTGGGGTTTCTAGTCCCACAGGTGCTCCTTGTGGTCTTGGGCAAGCCACTTAACTATTTTACAGGGAACATGGGCTATGGAGGGTTATCTCCAAGTTATAATGCCCTGTTCAATGTAATTTCAGTTTGTTCAATGTAAACTGCACTGATGCAGAATAGCACGGTATATAAGAGAATGTAAATAAAGGCAAACAGTTTTCACAAAATTCAGAAGTTTTCAAACAGAGGAACACAGAAAATACGGGATAAAACTAAACAAAGGATAGCAAAATCAAAGGCAGAAGAAAATATGGCTAAAAATGTGAGTTGTGGCAACCTTTTTCAGGTATGTTTGGGAAAGGAGGAAAAGCAGTGGTGGCATTGCAGGACTCAAAAGTGCCAGGAACAGATTTGTGGAAAGTGGTATTGAAAAAGCAAAAATGCTAAAGGGATACTTCTGCTCTGTTTTTTACTAGATAAAATCCTGGAGAAAGGACCACCTGTGTTCCCAAATATACAAATGGGAATGGAATAGATACCACACCATTCACAGAAGATGTGTTTAGAGCAGTTTGCAAAACTGGAAGTGGCCAAGGCCATGGGGCCAGATGGGATAAATCCCAGGATACTGAAAGAGCTCAGGTTCTTGCAGAGCCATTAAAGGATGTGTTTAATAGATCCTTGGAGAGAGGAGTAGTTCTACAGGATTGGAGAAGGGCTGATATGGTACCTCTCCACAAGAGGTAATAGGGAAGAAGTGACTAACTACCAGCCAGTAAGCCTTACCTCAGTAGCAGGAAAAGTAATAGAAGTGCTCTGAGAAAGCAAATAGTGGACTTCTCGAAGCCAACAGGTTGCATGATCTGAGGCAACATGGTTTTATCAGAGGACTATCTTGCCAAACAAATCTGAGTTCTTTTGACTGGGTGACCAGAGAACTAAATCAAGGGCATGTGATGGATGTGATCTACCTGGCTTTCAGCAGAGCCTTGATACTGTTCCTCATAGGAGGCTTATAAAATTCAACCAATTTCTGATCCAGTTCACCACCTTGGGACCCATCCCCAAGCTGACTGACAGATGACAGAAGGTGATGGTAAATGGAACTCACTTGAATGAAGGAAGATTAGCAGTGTGCACCAGTGGTCAGTCCTGGGACCAGTACTGCTCAATGTATCTGAGTGATATTGCTGAATGGCAGTCTCTTTGCAGATGACATGAGAATTTGCAACAGAACTCCCCTGAGGGAGTGGATAACAAGGAAATATCTACAACTGCCTTTATCATGAAAGGCAGTATATAAGAAATATTAAATACAAAAGCTGGTAGAATGGTCTAATGCTTGGCATTAAGATTTAATGTGAAGTGTATTTCTGCTTCCCAAGTGCATGACACTGCAAGGGGATTGTATGCAATAAGGGGCAAGAGGTTGGTGTGCATGGACCAGGAGAAGGACCTTGGAGTGACTGTTACTGAGGATCTCAAAGTGGCAAGTGTGACAAGGCAGTGGCAAAAACCAGAACAATGCTCGGTTGCATACAAAGGAATTACCAGCAGAGGAAGAGGTACTAATGCCACTGTACAAATAACTGAAGCCTCACTTGGAATATTTAGTTTTGGAGACTGTCTCAAAGGACAAAGGCTTGGAACGGTTCAAAGGAATGTGACAATGATTGGGAGTCTGCATCAGACTCATGAAACTTGAAGTGCTAAATGTACTCTGGAGGAGAGGAGGGACTAATATCATTCATACCTTTTTAAATACTTAGGGAGTGTTAATAAACCTCCCTTCAAAGGCAAGGAAGCTGCAAGAGGGTAAACTGAAAGGCAACGTCAGAAATACTTTTTTCCACTGAAAGGGTGGTGGATGCTTGGATTGCCCTCCCAATAGAAGTGGTGGGGGCAAATACAGTGAGAATTCAAAATGGCAAGGGACAGACACTGGATCCCTTTTTATAGTAGCAGGATAAAATCAAAATAAACTACTATCTTAGCAAATAGGGGTGACATACACAGCAGTGGGTACACCCCTACACAAAGGCATAGGGCAGGGTGACCTTCAAAGCAGCAGGTGCACCTACTCTTCTTACCTTTGCTGCGCAGGCTAGATGGACCATTCTGGTTTTTATTTGCCATCATGTACTATGTTACTGTAACATGCTCTTAGGTACACAAGACCATCCTGTACAGTGGCAGAAACTCAAATTTGAGGGCCCTCATGCAAAATATCAGAAAAGGCCCTAGAGTTGGGAGCCTACCTCCAGAAGGTAAGTGAACAGCTATAAATGGGGGTCCCCCTCCACTGCAGGCACAGCTTAGGTGGAATTTCTGCTACCAATTCTGGACTCACAGCTCATAATCTACCTTATCATTAAAGCTATGGAGCTATTATAGCCTTAAGCAGGGGGCTATCTACTTGATCTCTGCAGTGAGGAAGAAGTTTCATCCCTGCTTAGTAAGGCTTTCTGTCAAACAATCCCAAGACAGAACATAAGAGATGCCATACTGGGTCAGACCAAGGTCCATCAAGCCCAGTATCCTGTTTCCAACAGTGGCCAATCTAGGTCATACATACCTAGCAGTTTCCCCAAAAGACACAGGTTCTACAATGCTTGTACTGGGTCAAGCATTGATATCCTGGGTCCCTTCTTAATGGTTTATGGACCTTTCCTCCAGGAACTTGTCCAAACTTTTTTTTTTTTTTTACACCCCACTACACTAACAGCCTTTACTACATCCTCTGGTAACAAATTCCAGGGTTTGATTACATGTTGAGTGAAAAAATATTTTCTTTTATTAGTCTTAAATAGTTTACCCTGTAGCTTCATTGCATTTCCCCCTAGTCTTTCTATAGTCTAACAATCAATCTGTTTACCCATTCCACTCCATTCATTAACTTATAGACTTCTATCATATCTCCCCTCAGCTGTCTCCTTTCCAGGTTAAAGAGCCCTAACCTTTTAAGCTTTTCATAGGGGTATCCTTCCATCCCCTTTACCATTTTGGTGGCTCTTCTCTGAACCTTTTCTAATAACACTATATACTTAAGATTTGGCGACCAGAATTGCACACAATATTAAGGGGCAGTTTACCATGGAACATAGAGGCATTACAATATCCTCTGCTTTGTTTTCCATGCCTTCCCTTATGATACATAGCATTCTATTAGCTCACTTGGCTGCCGCTGCACACTGGGCTGAGGGCTTTAACATGTTAGCCACAATGACGCCTAAATCTTTTTCCTGGGTGGTGGTTCCTAATGTGGAACCTTGCATCGTGTAACCATAGTTTGGGTTCTTTCCTAGGTGCATAACTTTGCACTTGTCCACATTAAACTTCATCTGCCATTTTGATGTCCAGTCTTCCAATTTATCAAGATCCTTTTGCAATTTTCCACAATCCTCTTAGGTTTTAACAACTTTAAGTAGTTTTGTAATCTGCAAATTTGATAACCTCTCGTTGTTCCCTTTTCCAGGTCATTTATAAATGTCAAAGCAGCAGACCCAGCACAGATCCCTGGGGTACTCCACTATTCACCTTTCTCCATTGGGAAAATTGGCCATTTAGCCCTACCCTCTGCTTTCTATCTTTTAACCAGTTCCTGATCCACAATAGTACACTACCTCCTATCCCATGACTCTTTGCCAAGTCTGAGGGTCCTTTGTCAAAGGCTTTCTGAAAGTCCAAATACACTATCAACCAACTCATCTTTGTCTACCTGTTTGTTCACACCTTCAAAAAAAATAACAGAATAGTAAGACAAGATCTTTCTTGTCTAAAGCCATGTTGGCTGTCTCCCATTAAGCCATGACTAGCTACATGTTCAGCAATTTGGTTCTTTATGATGGTTTCTACCATTTTTCCTGGTACTGACGTCAGGCTCACGGGTCTAGTTTCCCAGATCACCCCTGGAACCCTTTTTAAAAATTGGTGTTACGTTTGCCATCCTCCAATCTTCAGGTATTAGAGATGATTTTAATGATAGTTCACAGATTACTAATAGCAGGTCTGCAATCTCATATTTCAGTTTCCCACATCCTTGGATGTATATCATCCGGCCCAGGTGATCTGCTACTCTTCAGTTTATCTAATAGTTGTAATACATCTTCCCAATGTATTGATATTTCCTTCAAGTCTTCTGCACCTTTTAAATACCACTTCAGTCATGGGTAACATCCCTAATCTTCCTCAGCAAAGAATTCATTCAGTCTCTCTGCTATTACCTTGTCACCTCTTAGTGCCCCTTTAACCCCTCTATCATCTAATGGACCAACTGACACTCACAGGTTTTTTTGCTACAAATGTACTTAGTCTTATTACATGTTTTTGCTTCCACAGCAAGCTTCTCAAATTCTCCCTTTGCCTGCCTTATCTATGCCTTGCATTTAACTTGCCAGTGCTTGTGCTGTTTCCAGATTTCGTTTGGCTTTTTTTTTTTCTTTCATTTCCTGAAAGATGCCTTTGGCAACAGCCTCTGACCTCACCTTTAAACCATGCTGGCAGTTTTTTTGGACTTCCTCCCACTTAAAGCGTGGAATACAGCTGGTCTGGGCTTCCAAGATAGTATTTTTCAACACCCAAGCTTGATGTAAGTTGTGTTTAACCTTTGCAACAGCTCCTTTTAGTTTTTTCTTAACTATTTTTTCCTCATTTTATCAGTCTCCCTTTTAACTTTTGAAAGGGAGTACTGTGGATTTCCTTACTATCCCTCCTCCACTAATTAACTCAAACACAATCATGCTATGATCACTATTGCCAAGTGGCTCCAACACCCTTATCTCTTGCACCAGATCTGGTGTTCCACTAAGGACTAGATCCAATATGGATTCCTCTCTGATTCATGAACCAGCTGCTCCAAGAAGCAGTCTTTATTTCATCTAGGAACTTTATCTCCCTAGCATGTCCTGCCGTGACACTAACCCAGTCAATACTGGGGTAATTGAAATCGCCCATTATTACTGTGCTGTAACTTTTGTTAGCTTCCTTGATTTCTTTGAGCATTTCATCATCCATTTGTTCTTTCTGGCCAGGGAGTCGATAGTACACCCCCACTGCCACTGCCTTCCCCTTTTTTTACATCCAATTTCAATCCATAGAGATTCTACAGCAAATTTTGTTTCCTGCAAAACTTTAATCTTTTCTGACTCAATGCCTTCTCTAACATAAGAGTGCAACCCCTCCACCAATTTGATCAGCTCTATCATTACGATATAGTTTGTACCCAGGTATCAGTGTCCCACTGGCTGTCCTCCTTCCACCATGTCTGAGATTCCAATCATGTCTAACTCCTATCTTATTTTTTAGACTTCTAGCATTTGCATACAAACATTTTAGAGACTGTATTTTATTCATATTAATTTGGCTATTGGTAGGCATGGGTAATTTGGGATCTTTAAGCTGTCTGCTCCATACTCAAGGGCATTTGGGTACTTTATTCTTTTTTTGGAATCTCTCTGCTTTTGGTAGTATCCTTCAAGGATACAGTTTTCCAAACCATGCACTCTTAGGGGAAGCTGACAGTCACCCATTATCTAGTTTAAAAGCTGCTCTAATTCCTCAAAGGTTAATGCCAGCAGCCTAGTTCCATCCTGGTTAAGGTGAAGCCCATCCCTTCAGAAAAGCCATCCTTTCCCCAGAATGTTCCCCAGTTCCTAACAAATCCAAAACCCTCATCCTTGCACTATCTTACCTATGCATTGACTCTGGAGCTCTGCCTGCCTTTTGGGTCCTGTGTGTGGAACGGGAAGCATTTCAGAGAATGCTACCCTGGAAGTTCTGGATGTCAACTTCCTACCTAAAAGCCTAAATTTAGCCTCCAGAACCTCCCTACCACATTTTCTTGTCATTGGTACCAAGACAGCAGACTCTTCCCCAGCACTATCTAAGACCTTATCTAGGTGGCATATGAGGTCCACTACCTTCCCACCAGGCAGGCATGTTACCAGGCGATCCTCATGTCCACCAGCCACCCAGCTATCTACATGCCTAATGATCAAATCACCAACTATAACACTTATTAATAGGGCTGCTACACTGTACCCTGTCCTGTACTTCTGTGATAAGCTGTGACCAACTTCCTGGGTGATTGACAGTCCTTGTTTGGATCAAAGGAGTCTTTCAAAATGGCCTTTTGACCTGCCACCTGGTGTTAACACCTATCGAAAGTTTCACAGGTCTCTTGCCCCCTAGGTAGAAGGCTTGTTTGTAAAGGTCTCTAGAAGACTATTTGTTCAAAGAATACTGACCCTGTTTTGCCTTTTATGCTAAGTTGTTTTTTTTTCTTGGATTGGATTGTTTTTAAATTTAAAGCTCTTTGCTGCTAGGCTCTGACCTATTAAATTTAAACTAGAAGCTCTCTGCTGGGTGTGACATCTAACCAGAAAGTTCTGTTTAATTTTTTAAACTTAAACTGCTGCTACTTGGCCCTAACTGACTTAACAAATACACTGGGTTCACACATTAATCAGCTTTAATCCAAAGTCCCTTCAGAAAAATTCCTAGAAGTATATACTCACAATTGCAGATCTCTCTCCAGAAGTAGCAGTCCCCTTTTCTAGTCCTTCAAGACTGAAGGGACAGAGCTTGGACACAGCTCATAAGCCAGCCAGGCACTGGAATGAAACTTGCAAAGACTAGGACCTCATTGCCTGGAAGAAGCCTTGAAGCAATAAGACCCATGTCCCAGGTAAAGACAAAGGTCTCCTCCAGAGCACCATCTTAGACATACCTATCTCCCTCCCAAGTTCATACCTTAATTCCCAAACTAGTGGTGTGCTGCCCTAAATATAGGCATTCGTTTGGTCATCCTCAAATGATGGTACCATATTTATTGAATAGCACTGCAGGTTTCACCTCTGTGCTGAAAACTCAGTGTAAACATCCTGTCCAGGTGACCTGCTCTTTATCAAGTAGTTCTACTATAGCTTTAGCTAAAATTAGATTCAATTCTGCTTGATTACAGTTCAACTAAAGTTAAGTCATGCCAGAAAAGGTGTTTACCCAGGCACATTCCTTAACTAGCTGTCTTGAAATAACTCTAAAAGCCCTAACTGCAAATTTGGGGAACTAATAAGCCAAGCAAAACAATGCATTTTTTGTCTAAGTTTGCAGTAGTCAAAACAGAGCAAAGTTGTGCTCACTTACCTGCAGAGGCTTCTGCTCTGCTTCTCCCCCCCCCCCCCTCCCCCCCAAGCAAGTGTGATCCTCTGTAAATATGTAACAGCCTGTTTGTCTTTTCATTAGTCAAAGGAGCTTCTAGAACTGAAGGATATGAAGCTGAAACCCAGCAACAAAGTTACTATATCAGACTGGGCTCACTGTCTTCCAAGATTCGCAGACATGCTTATGAGCAGGCCTTAACTAGGGTCAAGGAGGCTAAACATAAGAGCCAGGAAGCCATCACCAAGCTGCATCACACCATTGATCTGGTAAGGAGATAGAAAAGAAGCTGGTTTTCAGTGAATAGCTAGTACCACTCTTGGGATACCTTGAAGCCCTAATCATGCCCCTCGGGTGTATTGGTCATCTATCTTTGTAGTTGAGATCAGTTTATTCAGGGCAGGAAAGGCCAGATTCTGCCCATCAAGCAGGGATGTCTTCTCCCATGGGCAGAATTGCTGGACAAGGCCAATGTCACAGCCCTTTGCACCACTTCTGCTCACTAGAGATGGGATCCCTTATGGACAGCAGCACCACTCCTGGCCATGATTGCAGCCCTCCTGCCTGCCTCTTAAATTAGAGGCAAGGGGATTCGCTGCACAGAAGGTAACCAGTTTTAAAGAAGGGCATGGGATGAATGCAAGGGGGGAGACTATCTGGAAAAGGAAACAGGAAAGGGTGGTTGGGAGTGAGCAGGAAAGGGGTTAGGGTTGGATTGGAAGGTAAAAAGACAAATGCATGAGAAGCAAAGGACAGTGTAAGGCACAAGGGCATCCCTCTCCCACCAGACATGCAGGTCCCTAACCTCAGCACTGCACTGGTGTAGCTTGAAGGGTCAGGAGTGGGACTACTGCCGCCTGACTTAAGCTGTTCCCTATAGAAAATGGGGGAAACCTCCTTAATCAGGTCTTAAAACACAAAATGTAACTGATCCTCCTTTTTGGGGAGGGGATATAGTGTGCCCTAGGCTTTGGCACCCAGCTCTTAGACTGCAGGAATTACA
The DNA here is from genome assembly GCA_033557465.1 of Ichthyophis bannanicus. Classification (NCBI taxonomy): domain Eukaryota; kingdom Metazoa; phylum Chordata; class Amphibia; order Gymnophiona; family Ichthyophiidae; genus Ichthyophis; species Ichthyophis bannanicus. The sequence continues at coordinate 339,494,776 of CM066035.1, forward strand.
TCAAAGCCTGCATTAAAATGTTAAGGCTCTTCTACTAGAGGGAAAATCTTAAGAGCATTTAGTATAAATATAGTTGGCACCTCTTGATGCCCTCTACCTATTGAGCACAGGCTGAAGACATCTAAAATATCTAGATGCATGTTATACAGCATGCTTAGCTTTCAACTATTTAATAGCCTGCTCTCATCTTCAGATGGCCTGTGTCCAGAAGAACCTGTCTAATACCAACCAGAAACTGCATGATGTCCAGGAGCAGCTGTACCAGGCCTGGGTTTCATGGAAGAGAAGCATAGGCCATCAGGATGGAGAGGAAGCTGCCAGCACAGAGGTGAATAGATTCTGAATGCTTGGAGTGATTGTGACTGCATCTGATATGCTCCACTTGCTCAATGAGTTTCTGCTTTAGGCAGCTTTGGCCAGTCAAGGCTTTTAGTGTGAAACACATATAATGCTCTAATCTGAACATCCAAGTTGGTCTGAGGCTGGGATCCTTTAGAAGCAGGGTTGTCAAAACATCAATACAGGATATCCTTAAATATGTAGGACATGACTATTTACAAGTTCAATTTGTATCATATTCCTATTGCATATCCTTAATAGGCACTAATTGGTAGCCCTCCAAGATTGCAGTTTTGATGCCTGTTAGCCTATAGACTTAAGATTCATGTCAGAACTTTCTTCAAAATGAAAACGAGATCTTTCATACACACCACTGGTATATCACACCTGCCTTTCTGACTGGGCAACATCCTGCTATTCAGATTCTAGCCTAGAACAGACTTCACTCAGAACTACCCAGCCTTCACAGCTAACTGTCCTTAGCCATGCCACAGACTGCTTCACAATCTAATAACCTTCACCAAGTTTAGCTGTTGGAACACCTGATTAGAAATAGAATAGATCTTATGGACAGCTTAACTAGTCTGATCATTTTAAGGAGTTTAGATTGTCATTCAGAGTAGCAGGCTTTCCAACAAGATGGTCTCATTAGGGTGAAATGAAACTTGGCAATCACTGGCTTTACAGAATGAGTGCTATAGTAGTTCTCTCCATTATAGGCATGGTCTCTCCAAGGACTGACTAAATTGCTCTGGTCTGTCTGCTAACCAAGTTGACAGCTGACCTGAGACATGTGTGGCCAGTCTGCTATAAACTAACCAACATTTTGTAGCAGACACATGGTTTGAAGGATTCTAAAGAACTTGTTTGTTTTTTTGTCTCTAGCATATTGAATCACATGCCCTAGCCATTGCTCAAGACCTATCTCGCCAGCTCAAGACCAGCTGCCTGACTCTACTAGCCAGCATCCAAGGCTTGCCCCAAAACATCCTGAACCAAGCCCAGTGTGTGAACTGCATGGCTGCAGACATCTATCAGAACTTCCACTCTGCTGCCTCCTTCAGAGATGTATCTGATCAACTTCTTGCCACCAGCAAAAGTCAGCTGAAGAAAATTAAAGAATCATTGGATGAGGTGATGGTTTACCTTGCCAACAACATACCACTCAGCTGGTTGGTGGGTCCTATTTGCTCAGAGCTGCAGCATAAGGAAGAGCAAGTTTGCCAGCAGGAGTGTGAGCATAGCAGCTGAACTGTGTATGCCAACCTGCTAGACAAGGTGATATCACTTAGCAGTATCTCTGCTTCCAAATGCAATGTGTGCCTTCCTGCTAAAATACCTGGTTCCTGTTTATGCAAATATTCACTTGCATGTGTTGCCTTTACTGTTGCATCACAGCAGCTATCCACATGCTTATGGTGGAAGCTTCATCATGGGGTTGCTGCTTAATCTGACTTGGAAGGGAAGTGAACATAGCTTTAGGTTTAAAGTCACAGTATCTTACATGAGTTAAGATGTTGCATATAACTTTTTATATAACTTATGGAACAGTGCAATGGGCTTTAGCTAAATCTAGTTTGGGGAAAGTACACTACACTAAACAAATCTACATGTTTAAATAGAACATCACATGGTCAGATTGTTCACTCTATACCTGTAAGTACCCCAGCACCACTCCCTATGTGCAGTTTATTGCTAATCTAGATGTGATGCTGAGAGAAAATTGAGCAGTTTACAGACGAGCATTTGTCATGCCTAATTTATGAATGCTTAACAATAAATGTGGTGGCAATGATGTGTGAATCATGTGGTTTGTTAACAATGTGGCAGTTAACTTAGACACTGGTGCTTAACTCATGTTCTCTGTCAAAATAGGGCTTTTTCTACCTATTGATGCTGAACCTTTTCCATAGAGGGAGACAAAACTCCAACCCCCTAGTCAAGAGTGTACAAGTAGCAGGACTTGGCCAGTTTATCTCCAGTGCCTTTACTGTTCTGAGCACTACAGCAGTTAATGATCAAATTAATTGTAGTCCAGTATTCCAGAGCCATAATGTTCAAGCTACGAGTTTCTATCCGTCTTGCTGAAAATAATACTTCAGCTATAGTGCATGAGAGAATCTAGCCTAAAGTGCCTTATCTGTCATCTTATTTGAGCATGGGGGTGGTGCTCAGGCTGCCTCACCTCTTTGAGGAGGGGTTGGCGCTACACTTTTTTGTTTTGCCATCAAGTCAGTGACTCAGCAACCCAGCTACCTCTGATACATTGCCAAGAAAACCCAGAAGCAGATTACCCTCCATTGCCTCAGAAGAAAAGGCTGGCAAAGTGACTTGCCCAAGGTCACAAGGAGTGCCAGTGGGAATCAAACCCTTGATCTTCTGGGTACTAGCCTAGTTGCTCTAACCACTAGGTGGCTACTCCACTCATTTTCTCATAGGTACACCTTAAACACACCATGTATACAAAGTTCTCTTGTCCCTCAGCAGGGATAAAGGCAGCAGGCTTTTCCCAGTTCACTATTTTTATATTATCTGCTGCCTGTCTCCTAGGCTGAACCCTATCTGATCTAGTGCACCAGTGTCTGCATACAGGGAGCCAAGTGCAGAGCCAGGAATGTTACCAAAGTTTTTTTACATCCACATAAGGAATATCTACCTGTATGAGCTGCACCTTAAAGGGTCCTTGCCTACTTTCATCAGTACAGTGATCCTTCCTGTTTAATATCTCCTGGGATAACTCTCCCCCTTTATGCAGAATATGTCTAATGGGATGTTGCAGACATTCACTGATTTCCTCCTGAAAGGGTTTATAAAAGGTCCCTGGCAGCAGTACACTAATGGCTGTCTCTATCAAGGGTCTTCTCCCCTGTTGCCTCTTCCAGTTTTGGTAGCTTGATGGTACTGGGATCAATGAGTATCTGGAGACCATCAATATCCCTTGTCAGGCATATAATGCCCTATAAAATCTTGCAAACCTATCTGATTAAAAAAAATTCCTCCCTATGCATTTCCCTGTTCAGCTCTTGAATCTGTGTTTTTTTACTCACTCGTATCTTCAAGGGCTTGGTTAGGACCCACCCCACCTTGTCCCCTCACTCATAAGATACCTGTGTCAAGTGCTGCAATGCATAGACTATCCTGTCGACCTATAAGACTTGCCATTTGGCCAGCACCTGCCCTACATGTTTCCAGGCTTAACTCCTATCCTTTGATAGGCTAGCATCTGCTCCCAAAGTTCCCCCCTCCCCATGGGTAATCCTCCCTTGGCTACTGAGCCTTTTTAAGCCTAGACACCCACACAATGAATCATCCATGAATAACAGCTTTGAGCCCCCTGTAACATCCCCAGTGTCATTGAATTGGAGGTATTACTTCTAATACTGGTCTTAATATCTTCCACTACATGATTTAACCTCTAATTGAGCTGCTAAAAGTTTGTGCCCACTGGGTTCCTATCATGTTGTGCCATGATCTAAACAAGTCATGGTATCAGCACCACTGTTCCCTCTAAGCTGTGCGTGTGCGCGCGCGCACACCTTGCCGAGCGAGCGCACATACTTTACAACAGAGCGCACAAAAATTATGGCTCTGATTCTGATAGAAAACAACACAGACGTCTTAAAATTTAAAAGTTATGATTGTAATTACTAGAAAATTCCCACTTCATTTAGTAATTGTCTATTTTCATTTAATTTGATTAAAATCAATGTAGTGTACATACTGTATTCTGACGTGTAGTCAAATGTTAAAGTATATAACTCCGAGTGTTATGTGGCGCACAAAAATTTAACCTTCCTTCAAAAGCTGCACACAGCTGATATTTTATGCGCACACAGCCTACAGAAAATTAGAGGGAACATTGATCAGCACCTATTACATGCACTCCTGCCATCCCCCAACTGATCCACCAATATTACATCTATCATGTGGGGCTGAATAAAGTATATTCCCTGTTGGTAGGGTATATCTCCTTCATGTCCACCAAATCCAAAGCACTGCATAAATCTATCCCAATGCTTTCTTTCCTTCCCCCCCCCCACCCACCCACCCACCCATATCCCATCCCATCCCATATTAACAGGAGCCCTTTAAGCTTGTCCTGCAACAGCTCACCCATTCCCATTGGGCACAGAGGGTGGTTTCAATTTCTCTGTCTCCCTAGGTATCTTTTTGAAGGAATCTTTTACATGAAAACACCCTGCTGAGAAACTAATCTAGGTACCTCCGATGCCTAAGCCTCCCTACACTGCAGGTGGGTTTCCTGCAAAAAGCACAATGCCCTATTTTGTTCTCTCGATACAGGCACTGCTACTTGCTTTGGGTGAATTTAAGCCCCCTACATCCAATGATCCAATGCAAAACATGCTTCCATTGATGTCCCCCTCTCCCATTTGTACTGCTTGGCTTAGGAGCCACGCACACATCCCATAACACTGAGCCTCCTCACTTACACACTCCCAGTAATTCTGCCCCCTCTTTGGAGTACTCCCCCCCCCTTCCCCATTTATTCACCTATATGCACACTCCTTCCATACCATTCAGCCCTGTCCCTCCTCTTCCACTTTTAACCTCCCTGCTTGTGGTACTAATTGTCCAACGTCCTGACCCTATGGGGCTAGCAAGACTCATCACAACAAGTTGTATGCACCCATTAAGGTCCAGACTTCACATTATCTGCTTCCCAGGCTGGCCCTTTGCTGCCATTCTGCTATTGCTGTCCTACCCCTTTTTGAGGTGGGGATCCTTCTGACTCAAGGTAGGTAGCCCCTCACATGCCACTTCTCTGAGGGCCTACCAGGCTGTCTCCTTTCCTCTCACATTCCAGGATGAACCTGTGACAGTGAAAAGGAGCCCAAATGTGTGTATCAACCTGTAACAAATGTCCATCTATCTTAGGTACATTGTCAGCTCCTGCATCACTCTACACCTCACAATGTCCCTTGGGAAAGATCTTCAAAAGTTCCACTTCTGGTTTTTTATACAATGCGCCCATATCTCTGAGCTATGTTTAACAGTTTCTCCTTCACTGGATATGAGCTCAGGCTGATCACAACATCCCTTGGCCTGTTCTCTCAGGGTGTCCCTAAATCTCTATATGTTCACTGGGTTTAGATTATTTTCCTGGCCATTCTCATCAAGCTGCATTGTGTCAGAGGGCCTGAACCACTGACAGTCCTTAAATTTCTCAGAGCACAGAGGGGGAACCTGCAGATCGATCTTCCAGCTTCTCTTGGTGGTGCTTTTGCTGCTACTGCCTCATCTTTTAAGCCTTTCTCCATGACCTCAGGCAGGTCTGCATGCTGCTCTGTGGTCTTCATCTCCAGCATCCAGCTGATGAGTTCGGCCATATCATGCTGCAGGGTCTCAAGTGTTGCTGTCATATCCTGCTGGAGAGATGGTTGAAAGAACAAACAACTGTTTAGATCCTTGGGACTCTCTCTGCAGATAGCAGAACAACAGATGGGCAATGGCTCAGTCCTGAGACATCTGAGCTCTGCCTACGTGACCTGTCTGGCTGGCATAACTGAATTGGAATAACTCTGTAGCTTCTTCCTCACTGACATTTATTGAAGTGGTGAGCTCATGCTCAGGTGTGCCACCTGCTTAGTTTTATGCTAAACCAGAGACTGTTACTGGAGTGTCACTCTGCTCGGACCATACAACTTGCTTGGGCTTCTGGCAAAGTTATTCTATTTTTAACAGAAAATTACTATGTTTTACTAAATGATGCAGTTTCTATAGGTCAATGTGTACATGGCTAATCTTGAGAAGAGGTGCCCTAGCAGTACGAGCTATTCCTTCCTTCCCCCTCCCCCAACTGCACTAGCTATATCTCCTATTCTTAAGTAATAAGAATAAAAAAGGGACATCTAGTATCAATACCCCTGCCTGCTGGTTGTCCAGTTCAAGCCAGTACTGTATTCAATACTACATAAAAGTAAGGCACCAGCTGGCACCTTCTGGATGAACAGTCTATAGTTTGCTTGTAAGTGGCTTGTGTTGTAATACAGAATGGGTCTGGATGTTAACTGGCAGGGGCCAATAGGCAGTAGTCTGCCTCCTTTTGTGTGTTTCTTTTTAGGGTAATTACAAAGAGCCTTACACTTAGAGGAGTGGAAACCTTGTAGGAGAAATTGCTACTACTTTTATAAAACTACAAGGCATATATAGTGCTACACATAAATGCTATGTAAAACAGTCCTTATTCTACTAAGCTTATGTTTCTGTTTTGATAAACTGAAGAGATGAGGTAATTCATCAGGGGAAAAAAACTTCACACACACACACGGGAGGGAGATTTAAACAGGAGAATGGCTGTGATTCATAACCTGGCTCGAGGCGTTCAGCTTCCATATGAATAGGATCAGATGGAGCCTGACCCACTGCCTGTAGTCCATGCCAGGCATATTGCATAAACTAAACACAGAACAGAGATAGCAAAAGAGCACAACAGCCAGTGGACTGGAGTAAAGATTCCTAGGAGGGTTGTAGGAAGAGAAATAATGAAGGTGTCTACCTACAATGTACATTCACTTTAAACTTATGCACCATGGGGGAGCCTTTTAAAGGCTCTGGATTGTTGAGGAATATCCCCTTTCTTTTACCTGGGGCCAACATTGACCATGTGCAAAGAGCTCAGAGACAGGAGGACTGTTCTGGAGTATAGCATAAGAGTCACTTAAAGTGAGTGAAATCTGAAGTATCTAGCTTCCCATCACACCAAGCAGAGGCCCACTTCTGAGGAAATCCTAATGGAACTGCTTACTTAAAGCGGAGACAATTCCTCTTTAACCCTCGGATACACTCGGTAAATCGACTGACACGTATACACTACCCCCAGGTCACCCCTGACCCATATGTAGAAATATGGTAAAACATCTACTTTTGTTTGTAAAACATGGTTAAATTGTGAAGAAAAAGACATACTTTTATTTATTTTTTATAATATTTGTTATTAATTCACCCTTTCAAGTGAATAATGTGCAATGCTAGCCAAGATCAGGCAGGACAAGTTGTACAAGGTCAGATATATGCTACATAATGTCAATACCTGTTAACTATTCAGTTGCAAGCTTAAAAATGGTGTGCAGCACTGCACGCTTTGCAAACTACAATAGTTCTATATTTATTCGCTAGGTGGACAGCAACAGTCAAAGTATGGTGCCATTATGTCAAGTAATGGCATGATGCAAATTGTTACAAAAAAATTACCGTGTTATAACAAATTGACAACGGTGCATTGTAAACAACAGAAAACTAGTAAGCAATACATGAAGTACATTGACTGTTTTTTTCAACAACAGTTTATGCACAATGTGCTAGTAGTTGTTCTTGAATGTTCAGGACATACTCGCTTCAGACAGATTTCACATTCGGTAAATACTTTTCGATCTCTGTCACTTGGACAAAAGGAGCATCTTTTTCTTTTCTTTGCTGATGCCTGTGTGGTCAACGGTCTTGGTGGCTTAGACATTTCAAGGCAAGGATAGCCAACATTGGCCATGGATTGACGTGTATGGCTTGTCAGACCTTCTGGATGGCTTTGACGATTTTGTAGCTGAGGCTTCATGAGATTCAAAGCGAGTTCCTCCAGAAAAAACCTTCTCTTGCAGTTTTCCTTGTGATGAAACATAGGATTGTTGTACATAAATATTATGAATGAATTTACAGCCGCGATATCAAGCAGTCCATAAAACACGCAAAGTGGCCATCAACGAGTTGATCTTTTCACACTGTATGTGTGGCACAACTGATCTACTGTGTCAACACCCCCCTTTCGTTCTGTTGTAGTCAAGTATTATTTCTGGCTTCTTTGATGTTTCATCAATTTTATTATCATGGTGAAGTGTTGACAGCAGCATAACTGATTTGTTTCGTTTTGGAACGAATGACACCAAAGTCTTGTCTCCACTGAAGCCAAATATTGAGGATCCCACAATTCTTGAGCGATTTGCCTGGAATTCTGAAGGTATGTCACGGTTGCAACGTCTTACAGTGCCCAGTAGTGTCAAATTCTTGCTAAGAAGAACATCAGCCAGTTGTACGTTAGTAAAGAAATTGTCGCAAGTAATGTTCCTGTCAGACCGTTCCAGAGGTTCAATAAGCTTCAAAACAACATCAGCTCCTAGAGATACTGTTTTGTCACGAGTAACTGGCTCTTCACGCCCTAGGTATGGCTTCATGTTGAATACATAATACGTTTCGGCATCTGCACACACCCATAACTTTATACCGTATCGGTCTGGTTTAGACTTGATGTATTGACGAAACGGACACTTGCCTCTGAACCCCAACAATTGTTCATCAACAGTCAAGTATGCAGATGGTGTGTACATTTTCATGCACTGAGAAATGAATAAATTCCAAACATCTCTGACTGGAATAAATTTGTCATTGGCCCTTCGTGATTCATGGGTTTGTTTGTCATCAAATCAAAGTAAACTCAATATTTCTGCAAACCTTTTACCTGACATAACAGCTGGAAATATAGGATTCTGGATAGGACTTTTAGCCCAAGTTCTGCGTACAGATACTTTGTTCAACCTGAAAACACCACTCATGTACAGAAGACCCAATGTTGCTTGGAGCTCTTCCATTGTTACCTGCTTCCAGTCAGTACATGGTGGCTGCATTGCTTCAGCTCTACGTATGCCTTCAGAATTTGTGAAATCTAACACTGCTGACAATATATCTGGAGTTACAAACATGTCAAAAATATCCTTAGCATTAGTTATACCTCTGATCAGAGCAATTGGTCCAGAAGATTCTCTGACTATATTTGCTTCCCTTGTTCTTGATGTTGGCGGTACAGTTTTATTCCAATGCATGCCAGAACGAGCTGTGTATTGACTGTCAGTAACTTCCTCATTTTCAGAATGTGATTCAGAAGTTTCAGAATTGCTGTATGAACTGCTATCGTCATCACTTGTTTTATTTTCTTCGACAGCATCTTCTGCTTCACTGCCGCTATCATCAAGATCAAGCTGATCGGACTGGGCGGGAACGACTGCACTATCCGTATCCGCACCTTCAGTATCATTACTCAAACTATCATTACTGTCACTTTCTTCATTCAACCAACGTCTAATTTTTTCAGTTGCTGCACAGATGCTGAAGCGTTTCGGGAGTGGCATTGTTTACCTTTGTTGTAAAAAATTTTAATCCACAGAAACAAACAAGGAACTGACGTCAGGTGACGTCATAAATGTAAGCAAGACGTTAGAAAACACAGGATTGTAATGTGGACTTGCAGTGGTGACTTTCTTTGCTGCTATAAAACAAAGGAGAGTGTTATTGTGCGAGTGTCGAAAATCACCCCTTGTTTGTTCAGCAGCATGCAGTACTGTATAAAAACGTTATTTTTGCAAACCATATGTATGAAAATACTTAAAAATGGTTCGTTCAGGAATACCTAGAGTACCAAAATACAATTCCTTACCATTTTGAAGAAAAAACACAAAAACCGACACCCGGGTCACCCCTGACCCGGGGGTAGTGTATCCGAGAGTTAAAGGAGTTTCTGAAACTGTCACATTCAAATGAAGGTAAACTTTCCTTTATATGAATCTTTGTGTTGGGTGCACTGTATTGCCAAATTTTACGCTTTTCCTTCAACCCTGTCACTCACTAGCTCACAGACTATGCATCAAATACAATATGAGTTAACCCTGTCATTCACTAGCTCACAGACTAGGCACAGACACTTTAGCAAATACAATATGCTTTTATTAGATTGAGTCCTTTTAGAATAATAAGCAAAAAGTTGAGCATTAGTACTTTACCGGATATTATAGCTCATCACTCCAGGTGGGGGACTGTTCAGCGCTCACTCTCAGGAGGAAAATCCGGGAAAAAAAATACAGAGACACGTCTGCCTCGTATATCAGTTGCAGTCCCATATTTTCCTCCTGAGAGTCCCCCTAAAGTACCTAACTAAAATCGTGCCTGCTGCATGCTATTACAAATAATTGGTTAACATGCTGCATGCTCAAATCAGGATTGGCTAGGGTTAATGCTGTACCCGTGGTCTTGTATAACAGGGTGTCAGCTATCTATGAGTCATTCATCCAGTTTTGTCCGGCCAAACCTGTTGCCTGCTCAGAGAATTTGTCCTAAAGTAACCCCCAAGCTCAGCTCCATTATCACTCCTCAACCTAAAGTAACCCCAGGCTCAGCTATCAGCTCCTGGGCTAGCAAGCTAATTCCTAATTCAGCATGGCTCAAGAATACAATATTCTTTGCTGATCCAACTCTCACATGAAATATTCTATGTACAATATTCTTCGCTGATCCAAAAATCCAAATAAATCTTTAATTAGTAATACATGCACTCAAAGGTGAAGGCTTATGCTACAGTAAAGGTGGCGCTTTCTGTTTATAAGCATGTGTTAGAATAGCTATCTTTCTTTCCTTGAGTGGCTTGCTTTACCTTTAAAGTGTTTTTCTTGTGTTACTTATAGCAAGAAGCTGGGGCCTAAGGCTTCTGTACCTTTACCCTATTACCAGGGCTAGTTTGATATTTCTTTATTCAACCACTTGGGGGTGCCAGTTTGGAACACAGCCTATAAACCTGTGCTATTCTCACAGAATGGAGGGCCTGGCTGGAAATTCGAATCATCTAGATTCATGTATCCTGGGCTAGTGGTATGCTAAAGCTAATGCAGACTTGAAAAGACAATGATGTCCCTACACTGAAGCCTCAGTAGGAGTAGGCAGGACCATACCGAGCCCTGTGCGAGCAGTGTGGCCACAAAGACGTAAAGGGTGCGTTTTGGCTCTCTGCCATTGCTGCTGCCGCCACTTTTTCAGCGGCAGGCAGCAGCAGAGAGATGAAATGCGCCGGCACAATAAGCAGGTCTGGTCTCTCTGGGAGGGACCAGACCTGCTTAGCGTGCCGGCGACTTGCAGATCAGGCGCGCCCGCACCCCCATAAAGTGTCTAAATGGGGGGCGTGAGCCCGATGTGCAAGTCGCTCAGGGCGCATTTCAGTTGCCTGGCAGCAGGCAGTGTCAAGCACAGAGATCTCAAACCGAGGCTATTACGAGTACAACCCAGTCAGGTTTTTTTAAAACATCCCTACTGAACATGCATGAGACAAGTATGCATATATAATGGAGGCAATGAAAGGGCATGTCTCACATGGATGTTGAAACTAATCTGAAAACTTGACTGGTGGGGTAGGATTGTAAATTCCCTCAGCAGCAGCTTTCAGGTATTACTTTTCAAGTGTTTGGTATAACAAGGGAACATTTTAGTGAAACCTGCTGCTCTTTGTGACAACGCACCGCCTAGCCTGTGGCGTAAGCAGGCCAAGGGGATGTGAGCCACACAGTGGGGTGAGTTTAAAAGAGTCCTTGTTAGTGCTGAAGCCTTCCTACTGTAGTTGTGGAGTGAGTGACGACAGCCAAGGTTGGGTTTCCAAAGTAAGTAATGCTTTATTCATGCATAAGGTATTTGCACAAAGTATAGCAAAGGACACCGTACAGGACTTACTCCCCCGCCACAGAAGTATAATGGTAACCTTCTGTACCAAATAAAAGTTCAAGTGTTTATATAGCTTCTCCTGATACTTCTCAGGGACACATAAAATATTTACAAGGTTTCATCATTCTTCCAGCTTCATTACTACAACAGGGCTTCAATCTTCTAGTACTGCTTTCTCAGTATCTACTGGTAATAAAGAATCTTTCTCCTGTTGTACTTCTTTCTAGTGTCAAACAGCTTCCCATAGAAATGGCAATCTCCACAACTCTGGCTTATTAATGACTGCCTTCTTGTGTAGGAGCAGTTTCTCTATATTGCCTTCTATTCACAGCTGTACCACATGAAGCTTTGATTCATTCCATTCACTAGAACGCTGCTTTCTCTCATGCAAGTTCTAGAACATTGGCTTAAGGCTTCTCAGCACCCAATCATCAATTAGGAATACTTATAGTTCTTCACTCTATCATGCAAATCCTTAGGTAGCTGCTTTGTAAGATCCCTCAGCTCTGCCTGGTCTTCAAAGGCTCCTCTTAGCTCTCTGCACGGTTGCTGCCAATTAGCTTCTTGCTGGCAAGCAGGTGTGTGCTCTTCTGAACTAGAGCTTAGCTCACGCTGTCTATCGTAGGGAAATGTTTGCAGCTTTCTAACAGGGACTTTCCTATAACCCCTCTTCCCTTTATTAACTTCAGGTTTATATTCAGAGCCTGATTTACCCCTGCCTCCTTTAGCAAGCAGTCTATTGTCAGTTCCTATAGACTGACTTCTCTCAAAGCTATTTACTTTACAAGGCTTAGAAGAGTTTGCTCTGACCTGGTTTTTGCAGCGTCTGCCTCTGGGGAACTCCCCTGACTCCAAGTCAGTATTCCAGGCTTCTGAATCCAGTTCTGGGTCAGCTCCCAGGTTTTCTCTCTCATGGAGCTGAGGTCTGCCTGTGTCTCTTCCTGGACCACCTGCAGGAACTCTCCCTTCCCTGGTTCTCTCCTTAGTTCCTCTGGGCTCAGCCTTTCTGCTTGCACTGCTCTGTAACCAGTTCCTCTTCTCCAGGCCTTGCTCCTCGAGGGCTTGCTGCTTCAGTGCTTGCTCCTCGAGCCCCTTCTGCCTACTAACTGCTGCTTCCTGGTTATGAGTGCAGAGTGGCCCAATCCGGTCTGACTCCTCCCACCTCCCTGATTGGCTATGTCTCTGGGTTAGCCTAGAGCTAGGGTGTGGTTCTTTCCCTGCTCTTCTCTGCGGAGAATGTTTGTGTGCAGGAAACTTAACCCCTTCCTGTCCTGCCTCTCCAAGCATCTGAGGTGACAGAAAGTGATTTAAACCCATTTTCTCCTGTTTCTGAGCCTCTGCCTTGTCACATCTTCCAGTAGAGGTCATTAGATGGTCATTTTTATGTCGGAGATTCCTGTCCTAAGCGTAGTGAGGATCTGAGTGGATTCAACTGTTGTATTAGAACAAGATCTGGAGGTTCTAAAGTCTACTATTCTTATCATGCTGCAAAATTGTCATTTATCCAACATCAAGCATCTGAAAATCAAATTATCTTCCTTACAACTCCCATAAAATATGTAGCAACACCAACGGGTAACAAAAGCAGTACATTTCCTCTGTCTCTTCCAGGCCTTGTTTGTGCCTGTGAAAACATAAGTTGGGGATGAGAATTGACTGGAGCCAGTTTGCACCTCTGTAGATCCTTGGGGTCATCAAAGGCTACTTTACACTCACTCACAGAGAAATCTGCTTAGTGAGCTAATGGAATCAAAATACAATCCATTCCTGTTCCAAGCTAGATTTAAATGACTTCCACCCTTGGGAATAAAATGTCATGGGGGAGAGGGGTGCATAACCTACAGGGAGTGGCTGTTACTACCCTAGCTACTATATGGGGTAGACTAGATGGGCCATGTTGAACTTTATTTGCTGTAATTTACTATGTTATTTGCATTCACTCTAGACTAGGATAATGTTTTAATAAAGTTTTCTATAAGAAGAATCAATGGGTTTGGCTGTGGTCCTTCTCTGCTTTTCTTGGGTGGTGCTTGCTGTTTGCAGAGGTTTTCGGTTACCTAACATTAAGGTTACCTGATGTCTCCGATTTTGAGCTAATGTCTCTGACTCTGGACTAAAACCACCCCCTTTCCCCAATTAAAGTGCAGATTGAGATACAGGACTGTTCTCCCAATAAGCCCTCCAGTGGAGTTCAACTGACCTAGTGAGTCTTCTCGAACTTTACCTAACATAGATGTCCACTAGATGGTGAACTTGGTTAAGGAACGAAGTGCAGTGTTGAGTACTCCCCTGTTGTTATGATGATCACATCTCATTTTGATAAACTGCATATCCCAACTGAATCAACAAGCAAAAAGGGTGAGCAGAGTAAGGGTCACTTGCGCTTTATTAAACAAACAAACCCCGACGCGTTTCGGCCAAAGCCTTCATCAGGGGGCTCAGAGGACTGCAAAACAGAGAATACAATCATAAAAACAATATAATAAGAATGAACATATTAAAAAATAAATAATAAATATACATTAAGAACAATCATTAAAAACAATGTTGATAAATAAAGATTGAAGACAACAATGTAGAAAACAATGTTACCATGACCATACAAAATAAACAATAAAAGAACTAGATTATACTTACAAAGTGAATTATACACTAGGTGAAGCACACATAACAATGTGAACACTTGGCACATAACCAACTTAAGATTGAGAATGCTAAAGGAATAATGAGATGACAATTAAAGCAAAATCAATAAGCAAAAGATCACAAAACAACACAAGAACATATGGGAAACCCAGACCCAAGGCAAACCGTACTAACGGAATGATGGAGATAGAAATTGGACAATAAAGTATACTATAATTGTAAAAAATATATCAACCAGAATAATAAAATAAGACCACGTTAAAAACCCCATTAAAAAGAACACATTGTAAAACAGTAAATATAATAAATAAAATCCAGAACATTGCATGTAAAACATTTGTATCCTCTATAAAAAAGGTTAAAATGTTGTGAGACACCATCGCGTGCCTAATTCTTGAACAACAGTAAAGTGGTATAAAAGATACGCCAGGATCCAAAAAAATGTGCAAAAACCCAAACATTAAGAACATGGAGTGGAGGAGTGGCCTAGTGGTTGGGGCAAGGTACTTCAGGCCGGAGGGTCAGGGGTTCAAATCCCACTAGAGGACAGCAACCTTGGGCCGGAAGGACTGGGTTTTCTAGTCCCACAGGTGCTCCTTGTGGTCTTGGGCAAGCCACTTAACCCTCCATAGCCCATGTTCCCTGTAAATAGTTATCTCCAAGTTATAATGCCCTGTTCAATGTAATTTCAGTTTGTTCAATGTAAACTGCCTTGATATCATGAAAGGCGGTATATAAGAAATGTTAAATAAATAAATAAATAAATAAATGGTAAAACAACAGACCAATTAAAAAGGGACGTCCAAAAAAGCCATATATATTGTATGAAACAAAAAAACATATGGTGCAAAAATCGTTTTATGACCATTGAAAAATAGTGTAACCAAATGTTAAAAAACAGAACAGAAGAATAGCCATCAAGCATGTGCAGCCTTTGTAAATGGAGAAAGCACTAAAAAAAGATCAAATGTGTAGACACCTCTCAAAGCAGAGAGACAAGAAAACCATGCTGAAATATGGCGCGTCTAAGGGGATAGTTCATGAATATGTATAATCCATGATTCCAGTAAAAACCTAGCCAGCTTGTATAGAAGCTCCAACGCATTGGTAACATGTGCAGAAAAAAATATATCACATACCCATCAAAATATGTGCAAAAATGAAAGAAAACTGTCTTTGATAGTACTGCCATGAAGATAAAAATGTAAACGCTAAAATAGCAAGGTGCCGGCCACACTCATAACTGAAAATAAAAAGATTCTAGCGTTTAAGGAGACAAAAGATAACAAGCATTAAAAATCTTATGGTAGAATGCAGAAAGGTATTAGCAAAACAAATACCAAGCGTAGCTGAAAGAATATCCAAGACAAAAAAAGAAGAGACCATACCTCGAAACAGCACTGACTCAACATCCTGGAATGCAAACATTAGGGGGATCCCTAATGAAATCAAGAGCAGGTGACACGTGCACCGGCTCGCATACTCATATGAGCTACAGTCGCTTGAACCCTCTGGTCTTAATCAAGAATTTAATTTATCTGTGTTTTTATGACTACATTTGTGATCAACCACTCTTGGTTTTACTATGGAGGTTTTTTAGTTTCTTTGTGACTCTTGCATTTATTCTGATATGCATTTTTCTTTGTTCGAGTCAGTTCCCTTTTTTTATTATTGCACAGTTATAGATGTATAAGTTTTTTTGCCCCCTTTTTCTTGTGTGTTTTAATATTTACATTTTTCAGTCACCTTATTTGGTTTTATTTTTTCAATATGAGTATGCGAGCCGGTGCACGTGTCACCTGCTCTTGATTTAATTAGGGATCCCCCCCCCCCCTTTTTTTTCCACGTCTGTGTAACTATATATTTTTATTTGTATCCATGGATTTTTCATTTATACTCTTTTGAGTTGTTAAGTTTTTTTCCTGTTAATACTGTCATCAATTTTTGTATGCTTATGCATATGCATGGGTAGGTGGTTTGACCTTTCAAATGTGCGTAACTCAGCTTGCAAGCTTCCGTGCATATTTTCCCCCCTTTTTTTCGTTTTTTGGCATACATGGTGCCTCTTCTTCCTTTACTGTTTGAGATATCATTTAGTCTCACACATTTATGTGAATGTTGGAAGGTTTTGATTTTTTCAACTCATGTACTCATGCATATGCATATGCATGAGCAAACAGCCTGACCTTTTAAACGCGCGAAACTCAGTTTGCATTCCAGGATGTTGAGTCAGTGCTGTTTCGAGGTATGGTCTCTTCGTTTTTTTGTCTTGGATATTCTTTCAGCTACGCTTGGTATTTGTTTTGCTAATACCTTTCTGCATTCTACCATAAGATTTTAAAGCTTGTTATCTTTTGTCTCCTTAAACGCTAGAATCTTTTTATTTTCAGCTATGAGTGTGGCCGGCACCTTGCTATTTTAGCGTTTACATTTTTATCTTCATGGCAGTACTATCAAAGACAGTTTTCTTTCATTTTTGCACATATTTTGATGGGTATATGATATGTTTTTTTCTGCACGTTACCAATGCGTTGGAGCTTCTATACAAGCTGGCTAGGTTTTTACTGGAATCATGGATTATACATATTCATGAACTATCCCCTTAGACGCGCCATATTTCAGCATGGTTTTCTTGTCTCTCTGCTTTGAGAGGTGTCTACACATTTGATCTTTTTTTAGTGCTTTCTTCATTTACAAACGCTGCACATGCTTGATGGCTATTCTTCTGTTCTGTTTTTTAACATTTGGTTACACTATTTTTCAATGGTCATAACACGATTTTTGCACTTATGTTTTTTTGTTTCATACAATATATATGGCTTTTTTGGACGTCCCTTTTTAATTGGTCTGTTGTTTTACCATGTTCTTAATGTTTTGGTTTTTGCACATTTTTTTGAATCCTGTTCTCAATGTTTGGGTTTTTGCACATTTTTTGGATCCTGGCGTATCTTTTATACCACTTTACTGTTGTTCAAGAATTAGGCACGCGATGGTGTCTCACAACATTTTAACCTTTTTTATAGAGGATACAAATGTTTTGCATGCAATGTTCTGGATTTTATTTATTATATTTACTGTTTTACAATGTGTTCTTTTTAATGGGGTTTTTAACGTGGTCTTATTTTATATTATTCTGTTTTATATATTTTTTACAATTATAGTATACTTTATTGTCCAATTTCTATCTCCATCATTCCGTTAGTATGGTTTGCCTTGGGTCTGGGTTTCCCATATGTTCTTGTGTTGTTTTGTGATCTTTTGCTTATTGATTTTGCTTTAATTGTCATCTCATTACTCCTCTAGCATTCTCAATCTTAAGTTGGTTATGTGCGCTTCACCTAGTGTATAATTCACTTTGTAAGTATAATCTAGTTCTTTTATTGTTTATTTTGTATGGTCATGGTAACATTGTTTTCTACATTGTTGTCTTCAATCTTTATTTATCAACATTGTTTTTAATGATTGTTCTTAATGTATATTTATTATTTATTTTTTAATATGTTCATTCTTATTATATTGTTTTTATGATTGTATTCTCTGTTTTACAGTCCTCTGCGCCCCCTGATGAAGGCTTTGGCCCAAACGCGTCGGGGTTTGTTTGTTTAATAAAGCGCAAGTGACCCTCACTCTGCTCACCCTTTTCGTTTGTTGGGACTTTCTGCGAGTCAGTGCTCTTCTTTGTGTATCCCAACTGAATCTACATCTCTTACAATAATATTAATAATGGAAGACTACACGGACAAGAGAAGAACAAAGGTTGGAAGTGGAATAATGGAGTCGCAGCAGAGGTTGAAAGTCTGTTTGTGATTACTGCAATGTCCATGTGGAAATGTATGTAAATCTCAGACAAGATGTAAAATCAACATAACATAGCCCTTCAAAAGAGCCATGAGTTTACATCATAGAAGGAGGTGCAGGAATGCTGGACATCCATGTGCAGTGGGAGTGTTCATTTTAGAAATGTACATATGGGAGAAATTAATAACATCCCTGTGTAAGTGCTGGAATTTCGCAGTGTCCATGTGCAGATGTCGGCACGTACCCCTAAAGCTTTGCTGTTTTGCAAATCTGAATGTGCATCTATCCTTACCCAAAGAGGACTCGACTTTTATCTCATTCCAATTGGGATGGGTAAATAAACAGTGAGGGGGGGTTAAGGAGGATATCCCTCTTAATCCCTTCTCTAAAGTAATGCCCAAAAGAAACACCTGAGAGCAGGGGTTCTCAACCCTGTCCTTGGGGCACACCTAGCCTGTCACGTTTTCAGGATAACCATAATCTACATGAGAGAAATTTACATACACTGAAGGCAGTGCACACAGATCTCTCTCATGCATATTCATTGTGGTTATCCTGAAAAACAAATGGGCTAGGTGTGTCCCAAGGACTGGGTTGGAATCCCTGCCTTGGAGCATAGGTGTTTGGTGATACAGCTGTTTCGGGAGGATAAAGTGAGGCTGGGGTTAGGCAAGGGTAGGATATGGCATGGCGACTTTAGATCTGTGAATTCAAGGGCAACACTCATGTGAGCAGTAAAGGGACAGTGAAGGCACTTTGCAACCCAGCAGGAAGGACCCTTTTCCAATGTGGCAGGTGTAACTGCACCAGCTGCTTCCCCTCTGGTACCTCTGTTACTGATAGTAATATGCACATTGAACACACTCCAGGGAATTCTGTGCCAAAAAAAATCAAAATAATGCAAATAACATATTAGACGGAACAGTATTTGCAGTAATCTGGAATACATGCAGATACTTAACACTTGGTCCCCAGTTCGCTCTAGTCCACCGTCTTCAAGTTGGCCATAGGAACAGGTGCTCAGCAGCACTGCAACAGAAATCCGGTGCTTACTGGCAACCATAAAATGCTTTGCCTGTCGGTTCTTTCTGTAGGTTATGAAATGGCCAAAAGGCTTTTATCTGGGGGCCTTTATTTTATTGCTGAGTTAGCAAAGATGTGTCATCTCTATTAGCTGTACCAATGCTCGCTAACAGAAACCCTCTCCAGTACTAGGCATATTCTGTAAAGTAATAACAAAACCCTACAATAGTCACTCAAGACCTAAAAAGTAATTCTGATATACCATCATAGGTGTCGGAAAAAGGTGGCCCCACCAAAAATCACAGCATGGCAGGCAGTAGGCTGCCCATGGGGATCCTGTCTGCGCACAAGAATTTGGATCCTCTCTTCTTCTGCCCGCTGGGGATGGGATCCCTGCAAGCAGCCTACTGCCCGCAGACCGTGATCATTTTGGGCAGACAGGAAGGCTCTTTGCAATGATCGTGGCTGTCAGGCAACAGTGGGGCTGTCATCTCCCATGGGAAGAAGAAAAGCCCCTTCCTCTATGCCCATGGGAGGTCAAATCCTGGTGGGTGGAATAGAAAGGGTCTCTGCCTGTGCGGCAGGGCTTGGGCCCCCTCAGAAAAATCCCTCCAACCGCTCCTGCATACCATAGCAGCACTAACTTCCTGGAGTTTTACAATAAGCACCTGCCTAGAAGCAAGACATAACCATAAACACTACAGTGGGTACTAGAATATCAATATAGCTACTGGGAAAACTAAGCAAGCCAGATTACTACAGATGGATCCTGCACAGATATTGGAGGCTAACAGAATACATGGCCCTTTCCCGCACAAAGAACACAGACAGACAGACTCCTAGCAAGTACATGAGTAAATAAGTGACCACAAACTAATAGAAATATGGAGACAGGAAGCGCTGCCACAGAGAAATATGCAGTATGGATAGTGTCAGGCTGAAAATCCCTCTAACAAGGCCAATACTATCCATATAGTGAATGGGTGGAGCGAGGGTGTCGTGCTGAATAGAAGATCTAAACTTAAAGGATAAAAGTAACAGAGGCGACTGCACAGTATGTATAGTCAGTGCTGCTGATTACATGTATAACAGCGTTGAATATATATATATATATTCATTTAAATGCTGGTACTGCTGTTTCAATTAAGTTGCTCAATCCCAGCACCAAATATTGGCTCCGATGTCTCTGTTTTATCCCCAGTACTGTGTCCCTGGATTTTTAACTTCCCCACTTTCCCATCAGTGCCAGACTACTTATACCTTCAATCCCCAGGACCTCATTCTCACTCCCACTCCCTGAGTTCCTACTGCTACTCCACTCCCTGTTTTCCTTTTAATGCATGCTTCTCCCCCTCCCATCCACTCCCTGCTCTCTCCTTATTCCCTGTCCCACTTTAGCCTCCTAATACCTCTCTGCCCTTTACATTAACCCCCCTCCATGCCCTAGACCTAACCTGGAAGTATGTGTGTCCCCATGGGATGCCAGACCTGTCTCCCAAAAAACATGTACTTAGGACAGGGAAGCTGGGACCAGCATGGACTGCATGTAGAGGGTGATTTGGAACAGGACAATCTAGTTTTTGAGTTGACTATATATTGTCTGGTTACAACTATAATCGAACACTCTAAGTTCTGGTCATATTTAAACTCAACAATCATGATTTTCTTAACATCACCTATTCAAAACCAGTTTTCAAAAAACCTGTACATGGTCTTCTATGGTTTAGGCATTTGATATACCACCCTTTACTTGTGCATCAGAGCAGTTTACATGTATATACTAACAGGTACTTGTTTTATTCCCTTGTCCCTGAAGGGCTCACAATCTAAGTGTAGCTGAGGCAATGGAGGGTTAAGTGGCTTGCCCAAGTCCACAAGGAGCAGCCATGGGACTAGAGACCCCAGTCCCTCCGGCCTGAGGTAACTTGTCCCTGTGTGGGAATTGAACCCCCGGCCCTCTGGCCTGAGGTAACCTGTCCCAACCACTGAGCCACTCCTCCCTCTGGTCATACTTAAAAATGTAATTTGTTTTGTATGTGCATATGTATTGAGAGCAGTTTCCAAAAGTCCTTTACCCAGGTAGCAGGACAATTATAAAATGACCCATCCTCCCTGTGAGTAAAGGTTCCTGCTGATGTTCTTTGACATGACTGGCCATCAGGGTCTGTGGTGTTGTTTTTACTGCAGCTGCTCTAAGCTGCCCCTTAGCAGCCATGCCAGAGACCATCTAGTTTGCTGGCTGGGGGATGGTGCAGTCTGCCAAAAGTGGGCTAAATTTCAATAAATCCTAATTTGTTCCTGAGTCTCAGAACCCATATTTATATTTCTTCATGTTCTTGACCTTTCATACAGTGCTATGTCTGTGAGATGGGGCTAAGCCAGTCTTCATTTTACATCCATTGTATATTTCTTAAGAAATGGAAATAGGAGTCTCTGCATAGAATGAGGAAAAAAACAGGACTAACTCATTCTCTCCATATGATAATCTGATAACCCTTCTCTTTTTTTAAATGTTTTATTTATGTAAATTTTTAGATTACAAAACCAAATAATCCAAGAAACTGTAGCCATACAAAGAATAATAACTACCAATAAGAAAATACAAGCTACTACATTGTTGTTATTGTTGTTAAGTGCCGTCGAGTCGGTGTCGACTCATGGCTACCCTCTGGATAGTTGTCCTAAATTGTGTTCAGTCTTCAGTCAGGCAGCTCATTGTTGACAGACTGGCACCCATAGCTACTGTTATTGTATCGATCCATCTCATTGTTGGCCTTCTTCTTTTGCATTGATCTTCTACCTTGCCAAGCATGATGTCTTTCTGTAATGATCTCTCTCTTCGCATGAGGTGTTCAAAGTATGAAAGTCGAAGTTTTGTCATCTGAGCTTCTAAAGAAAGCTTAGGTTTGATCTTTTTATTTAACAAGCACTTATATACCGCGGCTTCCGGGGATCAGCTGCGGTTCACAAATAACAACAGTCAACAAAGCATAGTTTGTTTTACATATAACATATAACTATAAACAATGTAAAATTAACAGAAAATGTTAAACAGATTAGCACGGAACAGTGCAACACTATATACATTATATACATCTCTTCTAGTACTGACTGGTTTGTTCTTCAGGCAGTCCATGGTATACACAGTATTCGTCGCCAGCACCATAATTCAAAGGCATCAATTTTCTTCCTAACTACTTTTTTCAATATTCAACTTTCGCATTCATATGACGTTATTGAAATGCCATGGCTTGAACAATTCAAATCTTTCTATGGAGAGAGACATCTCTGCTCTTGAGAATCTTGTCTAGGTCCTTCGTAGCCATTCTGCCAATCGCAATGCATCGTCGGATTTCTTCACTGCTTGTTGCTTCTTTATTGAAAGTTTATTAAATTAGGTTAAAGTTGTCCAATATTTCCATTTCTTCTCCACCAACGATGAACTTATTGATTTTGTCAGTTGTCATGATCTTTGTCTTCTTTACATTTAGGTGTAGGCCCAATTTAAGACTATGTTCCTTGATCTTGAGAAGCAAATGTTTCAGATCATCGTCACTTTTACCAAGCAATGTGGTATCATCAGCATAGTGAAGGTTGTTGATGAGTCTTACACCAGTCTTCACACCTCTGTTGTCTTCATACAATCCTGCTTCTCTGATGATTTGTTCTGCATATAAATTAAACAGGTAGGAGGAAAGTATGCAGCCTTGTCGCACACCTTTGCTGATTTTAACCCATTCTGTTTCTCCTTGTTCCGTTGGAACTGTTGCTTCTTGATCAATGTAAAGGTTGTGCAAGAGAACGATCAGAAGTTCTGGAATACCCATATTTCTTAATGTGGCCCAGAGTTTCTCATGGTTTACACAGTCATTGGCTTTGTTTATGTTTTCCCTAGAATGTGTACATCAATGCATTCCTTAACAGCCAGCTAAACCAGTTCAACATCCAAGGGAAAGTCCAGTCTCTTAATGTCCAACTGTTTATTACAATGAGCAATATAAGGTACTTACTGTGATAGCTGAAATGAAGAGGTACACTGTTTCTTGTTCAACATGCATGCCAGGTCTGTCTGCGTCACTGCTTCATTCCAACAACTGCTGACAGGAATTTGCTGAATGACGCTAGGGGCAGATGTTCAACAGGTGAAAAGAGAATGGATTGCAGAAGACAGAGAGAGGCAGTGACACTTTGTTTGCTGTGCCCAAGCCAGAGATTTCTGCCCAAGAAGAAGGGGTGAAGAGGAATATCCCAAAGGCCAGGGAGCTGTGCCACTGACCTGTATGGTTAACGGTTGTACCTTGGGCTGAGGTATGAGCCAGGGAGGTCTCCAGGAGACTGGAAGGAAAGAGTCATGAACAAGGAGCAAGGCAGAGAGCTGCTTGCAGGCTGTATGCAATACCACTGACTGTACATATGCACTCATAAATGTGGGGGCAGAACATTGTTAAATTGCTCTTACTGTGATTTCTGTGCCAGACTGTGTTTTTCAAGAGGACTACAAATGTTGCAGGCAGGTAGAATGTGATGCTTACAAAAAATTGTTACGAGATTTCTGAAACAAGGAAAAGAAAAAGCAATATTATTAATGGTGTTTTTTTATTTAATAGGTGTTGGTGTTACCTGTCTCAGGTGTGATTGTTTCTTGAGTATGTTGAAAGTGTAACGTTGTCTGTGGAGAATGGACATGGATGCACATACCTGCAGTCAATGCAACGTATCCACCCTGGCGGCCTTAACTCTCTCTCTCTACTGCTTGTGCTGCTCGGCCCCACTGCTGCTGCCTCTTGCAAGAGTTCGCCAACACCACCAGTTCCACCAGCTCACAGGAGAGAGGGGATAGGAATAGGAGAGCAGCAGATTTGCAGCAGGGGCACGTGCTACTCACCCCCCTGAAGATGCCAGAGGGTCAGTGTTAGGGTAATAGACGCCCCAGGGGAATTTCCAGCCTTGTGCCCTCCCTTCAGTTATCTTCCCTGCCCATAGGCCCCCCTGAGACTTTCATAATTAAACTCAACATTCATGATTTTCTCTACATCTCCCATTCCCAAACACTCCTCTAAAAACCCTTAGATGGTCATCATACTTTTAAAAATTAAACTTAGTATTTATCTACCTATGTCTTGAGGGAAGTTTTCAAAAGTCATTTACTCAGTTTAGTATCTATTCAGGTAAAGGGACTATTTGAAAATTAATCATCCTCCCTGAGAGTAAAGTATCCGCTGGTGATTCTTTGACATGTCTGGACATCAAGATCTATTATTTTGCTCTGACTGCAGATGTTGTTTGAGTCTCCTTAGAAGCTGCAATGGTAGAGACATCTAGTTTGCAAGCCCTGGGAAGGCTCAGTCTGCCAAAAAGAAGCTAAACTTCAGTAAATCCTTCTGTGCCCCTGAGTCTCACCATCCATTATATATTTGAACTTTTGATTCAAGTAAAATTTCTTAAGAAGGAGAAACTTGGGGGGGGGGGGGTGTTTACTAAACGTCAGTAGTGGACTCTGCACGATATCGGAGCCGTGGCCCCATTGATTTTGCATGGAGTCCACTACCGCCATTTAGTAAACACCCCCTTAGAGCCCTTGCATGAAATGAGGAGAAAGCAGGACTAACTCATTCTCTCCATAACATACATGGATTAGTAATTCTCTCCTAAGAACTAAGGACTGGATCAGTTAGGTTGGTTGACTTGGGATGAGGGGGCAACCCTCCCACTGCTGTCTCTGTTCCTGATGGGCCAATTCCCAGTTGTGCATAGCTGAAAGCAGATACAGAGTTACCAAGTTACCCAGTTTTAGGAGTGAGATTTTTTGCTTTAAATTTGTTCTGCAATGCAGCATGGTTTTTATAGTTTCTGATTTTCCCCTTTGGAATCAGTGCTGTAGGCCACATAATGCATCAGAATGAGCTTGCCAGAAATCCAGGACTGGTTTACAAATGCCAGTCTTTGAAATGGGCAACTTGGCAACTCTGCAGGTGAAAGCCACATGCCCCAGGCTATGCAGTAGACCCTGAATTACCACTCTCTTCAGAATTCCTAAAATCCAGGGAGTGTCTTTTCAGCAGAATCCTTTCCCTAACTTGTCAGATTCAGAGGGGCCCTTCTTCCCTGAGGAGAGGTGTCCATTAATGATCTGTGAAAGTTGACATGCAAAATGTGGATCTATGGGAGATGGATCATAGAATCACAGTGGTCTGTGGTTCCTGGAATGGAGACTAGCACAAAGGGCAGTCCTGCAAGTACAGTCTATCCATTTTTGGCTGTGGTGTCTCTGAGGGCAAAGTCCTATATTTATTTAACAGGTATTTTATAGTGCTTTATCATGTAGTCAAAGTGGTTTATGTTGTAACTTAAACTTGGTAATGTGCATGAAACAGGGGCATTGATAACTTGGTTTCTTTCTGAAAAAATGGAGGTGTAAGTGATTTGCCCATGGCCACAAAGAGTACTAGTGGGAACTGAATCCTGTTCTCTTGATTTTTAAGCCAGTGCTCTAACCATTAGGCTATACCACCACTCCTCTGTAGGACTGTTCTGGAAGGTAGGAAGAGTGTGGGACTGTACTGAAGCTTTGTGGTACTGAGTGCTGACTCCGTCAATACTCTGGAGCACTGCTGCCTGATCCTCCACCACATCACCAGCCTGACCAGCCTCAGGGACAATCCTGAATGTCTAGTAGGTCAATCCAACCCTGCTAGTGGAACTGAGACTAGGGCCACATGAAGGAGTGTATGGTCCTTGCAGGGCAAATGAGGAAGAGGAGGAAAAGAACCTGAAACATAAACCAGCTCAGGGGGAAAGAGGTGCAGGAGGGCAGGAAGAACTAAGTAGTAAAAACTACCAGGGAGGTGCTAGAGGTGGGGGATGTGCTGAATCTCAGGAGCCCCACCCTTGTCTTTCCTAGAAAAGCTCCCTTAGGAGCTTGAGGAGAAAGGTTCCTGCTGAACACTTATTTTTGCTGGGCTTCTGGAAGGTAGTAGTACCTGGTAATAGAGCAAAGATTTGGGGTTCCTGGTTTTTTTCTTTTCTGGAAATCTGTTTTGTTTTCTGTAGTTCTTATTTTGAAGCTGGTTTATATGTTTTATTTTGTTTGTTCTTCTTTATTGACTGCTCACTTTAGGTCTGAGGCTCAGATTCTGCATACTAACTGCAGGTAGGGTAGGGCTGGGTGGGGGAACCAGCTGTACTAAACTAGATATGACTTCAGTAACTGAAGCACTGAACCAGGTTGGGGTTTTGTGCTAAGCTGTAAGGATACAGTATGAGATCTTGGTGTACAAGCTAACAAGGTACTGTTTTGTTTTTGTTTTTTTTTTGGCCAGATCCCTTTTTTGGGGGTGTTTGTTGATCACCTGTAACAGCTTGAATTGTATTTAATCATGGGGTTAAGGTGAGGGCTGCTGCTGTCTATAACCTGGTTTTAGAACAACTGTCTGGACTTTGTCCTCTTTGTAGCTGTTTAAAAATGTGACCTGGTAGGGGTCAATAACTCCTATATTAAACTGAAGCTGCTATTCAGCAAGGTATGAGTGCATTATCCTTGTGGGTTTCTCTACTCAAGATCTGTGAGCAGATGGCATAAAATAAACAGCTGGTGAGAAGTGGGAGAGGTCAGGCCTTTGGAAGATATGTTTGAGTTCTTGCCCAGTAGCTAAGAAGCTGCATTATTGGGAAGGCAAAAAATGAAACGCGGAGGGGAAGTCTGCTTCCTCTGTGTACAACTATGCACTGTGTCACTGCTACAGATATCTCGAAGCTAAGGCAAGCTTGGCCTTTAGGTAAAACTGGGTGCTCATTTAGGGCAGTAGTTCCTGGGAGATTGGTGATTAAAGAGCAGTAGTGTTCACAGTAAACAATTCTGCCTTTTGGAAGTTCAGAGAACTGCTAGCTCACTCTACCTGTAGGCATGCACATAAATGAAATAGAAATCTTGAATGGTATATTTAACTATCAATGCTGCCTAGCAAGCTAATGTCTCATACTAGCCCTGCATGCAGTTACTGATAACTAGCAAGGTATGTTACTATATCTTTCCCTGAGTCACCCACATAAATACATGTTCTAGCCGGTGAACATAGAAAGGGGAAATGTGACAGTCTCTTGTGTTGTGCTTTACACTCATGCAAATGTTTCTCCCCCCCCCCCCCCTTTTCTTTTGTTTAAAAACAAAACAAAAAAAAAACACCCACCACAAACCTTACTAAAATGTCTTGTTTTCATTTTTGTTCTAATTTATTGTAGACTCTAGAGGAAAGAAATGGCTTCAGTAGCTCCTGATGAAGAGGTATGTATAAAATGTAAGTCAATTTTGTGATCTGTCTTCTATGGATTTCTAATGTTCCGACTTCTTGTTTGGCAGAACATTGTACTGAGGATGGCCAACCTGCCACTAGTGAGCTCTACCTGTGACATGGCGTCATCTGCTTATATCAGCACAAAAGAGAACCTGAAGTCTGCCTGTGAGGTGGCAGAGAAGGGGGTAAAGGGCATCACTGCTGTGGCCCTCACAAGTGCAGAGCCCCTCATCCAGAAACTGGAGCCACAGAGTAAGTGATGGTGCCTCTATCCATCTGGGGATGTTTAAACTTGATCCTAATAGACATCTGACAACACTTTGAACTGTAAAGCCACAGATGGCTTCCTTTCCTTGCCCCATAGGTTAAGAGCACTAGCTACTGAAACAGTCTGTTTACCGACTACTAATACAAATGTGTATAGTGCTAGAAGGCATATGCAGCACTGTGCATATACAATCTAATCAAGACAAAATACCACAAAACTGGAGACTAGCGTATGGTAAGATGAACAAGAGTGAGGCGCATCAGGATCCAAAAGTGGGTTTTTAGTGTGGGTTTGAATAGGTCTAGAGAAGGAGCCTGACATCCTGACTCAAGTAGCTTGTTTCCAGGCATATATAAGAGCAAGGTGGCATGAATGATGTCTGGACTTGGCAGTGGCTGAGAAGGGCATAGATAAAAAGAAATTGCCAGAGGACTGGCATTTCCAAGGAGGTGGTATAGAGTGAGATAGTGAGCTGTAGAAGGAATGCACTGGTACATCAGAAGTTTGAACCCTATGTGGAAAGGGAGCTAGTGAAGTGACTTGAAGTGGGGGTTTCATGAGCCACAGCAACACTGGCAGAAAACCCTTAGCTCCAGATAATGTGCTAAGAAGGCAGCTTAAACTTTGTGCAGCAGTTACAGGGGGGACATCACAATCTAGACCATCGGCATGTGCTACAAGTTGCTGTTCTGCTTTGGGCCAGTAAGAGCACCGCCTCTCTTGCAAACTGATGCAGGCAAAAAGTAGCCAGTTCTGCTCTTTCATGACTTAATCACCACTGATCGTCAGTTCCAAGTACACTATAGGGTTTTTCTTGGAAACTCTACAGGGGCTTTGCCAACTTCTGTTAGTCTGACTGCCTGAGCTGGACAGCCTTACTGTACTTTCTCACCCCCTGCAAAGCATGCAATCTGACACATCCTGTTGTGCCTTCTAAAGGTGTAGGGATTTGTAGCTAGTCCACAACTTTAGCTGACATGAATGGAAAGTGTGGTCACTAGGCTTAATTTAGGCCAACAAAGATTTCCTGTTAATATCTGGCTGGTAACAATTTTTCCCATCATGCAGAAGCCCAACCTAACTGTTAGCTGACTTAGGTATTCCTTGCTAGCATTTGAAGTCTTCATATGATTGCTTCATGGGCACTAGTGTAGGAAAGGGGGTGGGGCTGCTGCATAGCAGAAACTAGACTCTCCAACAGAGCTATGTTGGGGGAGGGGGCTGCATAGCAGGAATGAACTACACTTGCAGAACTAAGGTCACTGCTTCCCACCTAAAATTTGAAGTTTGCTTCTGCTACTGATGCTGATTGTGATAATAGGTGAGTCACTTGCCAATTGCTTGACCTCCTAGCTAGATTCTGTGCCTTCATGGATGGTTACCTGGAAAGTCTGAACATGATGATTGTGTTCTTTACCAAATTCAGTAGTCTGCTTGGAGACCTCTTTAGGATGGGTGTGCATGTGTACACGTTAACTGAGGCTTTTTGGTGTGGGGAAGGTATGGCCAGACCGTTTCTCCTTACTACTGTTCTAGAAGAGAATGTCTGTCTTTGGGGCAGTTTAATGAGGAGGTCCAGCCTCATCCATATCATAACATGCAGTGTTACCTATGTACATTAGGGTGGTCCACAAACCAATGCAAAGTTCATGTTTGTAGAATCTTCTCCACAAGGCTTAATTTTGTCCATTATGGATAGCTTGCTTACCTTTTTGTAATTTCAGCCCGATTGCAAAACATTTAGAGGTTGGCCCATTCTGAACACTTCATGGATGGGAAAAGGCATTTATGTATTGAGCCTATTCTTGATGTGGCTCAGTCTTGTTCACATCATAGTGGCATGCAGCACCAGTTGCATTCAAAGCTCCTCTTGATGACCTCTAATTTTTATCAGTTAAGATTTAAAACACAACAGCCTGGTTGGTTTTCAAGGCACCAGGTCATTGATTGAGCACTTGGCAGGCTTTGCCCTTTTTGAGACACCAGCAGAAATGGAAAATTGGTGTAGAACCTTCAGTGTCCACTACCAGTCTTAGCTCAGATGATACAACTGCCAAATGGGGTGACCTCTAAATGTTGTGGGGTGGGGTTTTTTCTTATCTTATAAATTAAAATGTGTTGCAAAGATGGTAAAGAACTGGAGGCAGCCCGTGTGTGTGTGTGGGGGGGGGGGGGGGGTGCAGGGCCATGTGCAGAGACTCAATGTGAGGCCACTCTGCATAAACTTGCATAACATTAACATGCACTAACTTTTAATAAACATGCCTCTTAATGAGTGTATGGATAAAGAGACTACTAGATTCCTACATCATACACAGTGCTAACTGCCAGGCACATTAGGAAGTACTATAACCACTGCCCATTTAGAACCCATAGGAAATCTGGTATATCAACAGCACTACAGGACACACAGCACCAAACCCTACCTATCAAAAGGCAACATTGCAAATATTAAACCAATACATCTCTCTACATCTGCTTTAACATACTGATCTTTCTCCTTTTTTTGTTTCCTCCATATCTTTATTCCTTTTTTCATCCACTTACATTTTTCCCTCCATCTTCAATCCCCACTTACTCCCCCAATACCCAGCCGATTGAAGATTTTCTTCCCTCCCACACTATATTTTTTTTTTCTTTTTCCACTCTCCCAGCCCCATCCCATTCTAGTCCTCCCCAACATCAGCCCATATCCAATCTTAACCTCCTTTCAGTCCATTTCCATTCCAGGCCCCCATCCTGAAGAGCCCCATGGCTGTCTAAAAAACTTAGGTGAGCTGGGGCCTCTCCAGCTCCCTCAACAGCTACCAAAGTGAATAGTCTTTTCTCTGCACTTCAGCAGCTCTACTGTAGTTTACAACTCTGCTGTGCTGAGGTCAAAGGAGACTTCTGTTTTTTTGGCACGCAGCATGGCACCATCCTAAACTACAGTACAGCTGCCAGAGTGAAGAGAAGATGCTCCAGTTCCCTCTAAAACCACCCTGCCTACTGATGCTCAATGCAGGATGTTAGTGTGGGGCCCAGTGAAGCCTTGTGGAGAAACCATCTTTGTACTACTCTGTGCCAGCCTTCCGCCTTTTGGTAGGCCCTTCCTCTTGGAGGACCTTCTGAAATGGCTGCAGTACTGTACAGGAACACCAAATAAGCAAGCTGAATGGAGCTACCATAAGCTCTGGTCCTGAGAAAAGGAAGTATATATCTGGGCCAGAGGCATAGCCATGGCTGTCTTGGAGTCTGGGATTAGCATAGGTGGGAACAAGGTAGTGCAAATAGACCACTAAAGTGCGAACCTGCAGATGTTAGAACTGGTGGGCTCATCTAAAGAGACGAGGCAACCCCACTGTTGCTGCTGCCTCTCAGGCAATGGCCACAAATAACCCATGTTTGCAGCAGAAGTAGGCATGGGACAGAAGCAAACAGCTCCATGGTGCCAAACCCAACTGAATGTTTGAGCACTCAGCTGTAATGTTTCATCGATGAGAATGTAAACAGTTTTTGGCTTTTTTGAACGGCGATGATACTTTCTGCTGAACTGATGGAAAAGCAGCAAGCATTAACCTTCGAATTAGTTCACCGCAGGCTGACACTCACTATTGACCCCATCAGATGAGTATTTATACTTTCTAGGCGATATTGATATGTCAGGACTTATAAAATTGTGTTCTGACTGAACTGAGACTCGAAATATGTTCTAAAGAAATTGAAGCCAGCAGTGGCAGTCAGGACCGAATAGCCTCACGCAGAGGTGGCCTAGTTGGGCCTTTTTAAATTTGATTAAAATGGAGGGTCTGTTACAAGAGGCTGTGTTTCATCCTCATAACAGACGATCTGACAAAGAATACAAATATATAAGTAGGTAGTTCTGTCAAATTACAGGAGTGTATAGTTGGTAAGTTAGTGATTTATAGGTGTGTATCTTTAAGGATATATCAGTGTTCACACTGCGTGGGTTTCTGAATTAAAGACAAACCTTAAGTAAGCACTGAGTGGCTGTTTACTGTCATTGCTGCCTGTATGGAGAGGTGTTAGTAATGACAATGGGTGCCACTGGAGATATTGCACTCCAGGTGACCAACTAGATCGCTTAATGGTAGCACCAGTCCTGACTATGCCATAAATTCATACAATGAGCTGCTGGTCTTGCCCACTATAAATCAAAAGCTGGTTTAAATATGCTAAGCTTTGGCACCTCCTTGTTCTCATGACAAACATAGAGGGCTTGTAACTAAGGTGAAATAATGCTATTTTGAAGAACATGGGACCTTGTTAATATGTGTAATCGCCATGATGTGTGAACATTAGTTGCTAGCTCCCTTGGTAGCTTAAGAGCTTTCATGTTAACCTGCTTGGTGGGTTCAGTGGCAAGTGTCTCAATCATACAAAAGATTCCTAGTTCCCACACTGAGCCTTCTGTTTTCCAGCTCAACTGGGGCAGTGAGATGGAAACATAGCTCCTTACTTTTCTGACAGTGTCCAGATCCACAGCCTATGACTGCTAGGCTACAGGAGTCCCGGTGCATGACCCCAGCCCAGCAGTCACTCTAACAATTAGACAAGGGGTGTTTGTGCTGTAAAGTTTGGGGGGGGTGGGGTGTGGGTTTTTTGTGTTTGGTTCTTTTTTTTGGGGGGGGGGAAGGGGGACTGATCAACCCTCATTCAACAAAGCTGGAATTTGAAAAGATAAAACTGGTGTGGGGTCAAAATGACCATGTAAATGTACAGCACCCTAGTGACCAAGCTTTCTATATTAGCTACTTGTCCTACTTTTTCACTAGCCATTAATGCTGTTTGGTTTTTTGTAGTTGCTCTTAGTAATAGTTATGCCTGCATTGGTCTGGAGAAAATTGAAGAGAAGCTGCCCATCCTCCAACCAGCTGATAAGGTAAAGTAGCTTCTCCCCTTTGGCCTACTCCTTACTGGTGCAGACTATAAGGAATGTGAAGATACACAAATGGGGAGATGCCATAACCTAGAGCAGCAACCTGCCAAGGCTATTGCAGCTGGTTAGTGACTAGTTTTCACCTACCTTGTATGCTTGTCACATACAACTGGAAGTCGGCTCAGTTGCTCTGCTGTCCAAAGCAGTCCTAGCATGCATGAACTATTTACAAGTGGTATGGTTTCTGCTTTCTGCTCCTAATCAGAGGGTGTGCTAACATGGTGGTCCCATGGTGTGGACTTGGGAACAATAAATGGCTTCAGCAGACCACAAATTGGTACAGTTGGGCTTAGGAGTAAGTAAGAATGATTCATTCTTCTGGAAACAAGGATAATGGCTAGCAAAACTTACTACCAGGCCTTCAGAAGCATTAAGTGTAGCTACTGGGATAACTGATTGGAGTTCACAGCTGTTACCCTTCAGAGCATTGAAGTGACTGAATTAAGCATTAAGACGCATACAATTGTTAATCATTCAAAATATAGGTTGCTGCTGATGCCACTGACATGGTGGTTAGTGCTAAAGAAGCTGTAGCTGGGGCAGGGACCTATGTCAAGGAGACAGGTGCCAATACAATCACTGGTGTAGTGGACGAGACCAAGAAAGCTGTGCAGGGGAGCATGGAAATGACCAAGACAGCTGTGAGTGGCAGCATGAACACTGTTCTGGAAAGCAACATGGTGCAGATGGTGAGCACTGGAATAGATGCAGCACTGACCAAGTCTGAAGCTCTTGTGGATCAGTATCTCCCACTGACTGAAGAGGAAGCAGGTAAGGAGCTTCTGTTTTGCTCTTTCTACAGTAACATTAAGAAGAATTTGCACTACTGTTACCTGGGCTGTTAAACTTTGGAGGGGTGTCTAACTTTGCAAAATTGTGTAAGTTGAAAGCCTGAGGGAGCTTCTTCATGAGGGCAACGTCACAGGCCACATTCCAA
Source organism: Ichthyophis bannanicus (assembly GCA_033557465.1). Taxonomy (NCBI): domain Eukaryota; kingdom Metazoa; phylum Chordata; class Amphibia; order Gymnophiona; family Ichthyophiidae; genus Ichthyophis; species Ichthyophis bannanicus. The sequence continues at coordinate 339,528,501 of CM066035.1, forward strand.
GACGATTGGGGGGGGGGGGGTTTGGAGTGCACAGTAGGCATTTTCAACATGCTATTTTGCCCAGTACAACAAAAGGAAGAAAATGGCGGCAGCCCAAACTGGTGCCATTGCATAAAATGCAGCAATAGATGAACACTTCCACTCGCACACAAATGAGACACCTTTTTTTCCAAAAGCTAGTGTGATCCCCTCTCCTTATCTGGCTAGCTATCTTGTGATTGGATTTAGTGGCTGAGTCACTGGGACAGGATCAGTGTCTTCTGGGGGTCTCTTGTACTAGGTCACTACTTCATTCTGTTAAGAGCAGTTTGAGCCCAGAGTGACTCTGAACTTGAAACTATGAAAATGGTCAGACATGCTGTGTTCTCATAGCTACAGTACCTTCAAACACACTCCTGAACATCTTTGGTCTTAGTGGAAGCTGGAGGCACCAGTAACTTCACTGGTACCTTTCCCTGGCTCCTGGGCATGCCAGCCACACCTCATTCTTCTGACATCTGGTCCCTGGCAGAATAATGCTGTCTTCTCCCATGGCTAGGTAACAAGTTCTCCCCTGCTGGGCAGGCTTGCTGTCCTTGAGTTCTACCACCCCCTCAATAGCAAGGGTTGGTAGCCAAAGACCCTCAATAGAAAAGAATATATCCAGAGTCTTATACAGCAGCCAACTTTCTTCCATCTACTCGAACCTCAGCAGGCTTTGTAGCCCTTGTTGGCCCTGTGGGATTCACTAGCATAACATTATTCTACCTCTTCCCTTAGCAATGCACATTCCTTTGGGGGGGAGGGGTGACTACTACATGGATTTAGCTTAACTTCCAATTAAAACCTGCTGAGCACACAGTACTAATTTTTGTTAATATTTACTGACACTGAAGAAAACTAGTTCCAGTTACCTAGTTCTATTTCCTGTACTGTTGCCCCTCCCATTCCCTTTCTCTCTTGAATTTTGGTCCTTCATGCGTTTGGTTACTTGAAACTCTCCCTTGCTTTGCATAGCTTTCTCAACACATGTCTCTGCCTTCTATAGTAACTTTTTATTTTTCTGACTTCTCCCCTCATTAGCCCCTTACCAGCCTTATTCCCCCCTCAGCTTACAAGTTGTGCATTTTCTGACAATAGCAGCCTCCATAAGACTGCCTCACATGGTACCTGCTGATTATCTTTCATATCCTTAATTGCTAATCAAAAGCAGAGATGTAGTAGAGTAGGGCTTTCCCTGTGTCCTGCAGTGCCTGTTGCCACTTGCTTTCATGCCAGTAGTGACAAGCTTGCCTCCCACCTTGAAGATACGTTGTCAGTACCAGTCTTCAGGCTATATCATCCCATCACTACACATATAGCTAACTTTTAACACTGCATAACAATATCCTAAGTGTTAAAAGCCAGATTTAACTCTTATTGAAGCCAAGGCAAATGTAGCAGAAGCACCATGCCTTCCTCTTAGGTACTCAAAGGAATATCCTACGGAGTGGCAGAAATTTAAAATGGAGGGCCCCCATGCAATATAAAGGAATGGGTGCCAGAGTTGAGTTCACCTCAGATAAATGAGCAGCTATAAAAGGGGGGGGGGGGGGGGCGGCGCGGCTTTCTCTGGGGCCCCTGCACTGCAGGGGCAGCTTGGGTGGAATTCATGTCACTGATCCTGGACTTGCAGCTCAGAATGTGCCTTATCAAAGCCATGGAGAATGGGCCAGTCTACCAGCCTTAAGCAAGGGGCCATCTCCAATGATTGCAGTAATCCTCTGCTAATAAGACTTTTTGGTAAAGGAGCTCAAAACAGAGCTTGGGCACAGTTCATAACTCAGCCAAGCATTGGAAACTTGCAAAGCCCAAAACTTCACTGCCTGGAAAGCCTTGACGCAATAAGAGCACTTTCCAAGGAAAGACAAAGGGATATCTAAGATGGTGCTCTGGTGGAGGAGACCTGTCTCCCTAGTTCATCCCTTAACTCCAGACTAGTGGTGTGCTGCTCCTTTCTCTAAACTGTTTGCAGTCTTAGAGCAAATATTCCCCAACTTACTTTGCTCATGCATCAAAGCACTTCAGATCATGTTTGCACTGAGGAACTTGCTACCAGATTTTGCCACTCCAGATATTTTCCACTTGAACTAAATGGACTTGTGGGTACCTGATAAAGGGGTTCTCATGCACAATGACTCTTCAGCCTATTGGTTTAGCCTAGGCCTTGATCTATTCTGCTCTGTCCACCAGGATCCTTTAGTACAGTGGTGTAAATTTCCCTTCTATTTTAAGTATGAGGACTGTAAGAGAAGTGTTCTATCTAGTGAGAACCAGGTAAACTGGTCAGGCCCTTCACACTCTTGTTACTGCTTCCTATGAACTAGATTCCAGTGGTAACTACATCAAACAGGTGATGTCATAAATCTAAGATCTAAGACTTCATAAATAAAAGCAAAACATTTTTCTCGCACATCAAGGTGGAGGCTATATTTGGGGAAAGGGTTTTTTTTCTCTCCCCCCCCCCCCCCCCAAAAAAAAAAATTAGGATTATGCAGTTAACTTGTAGTCTGTGTGAACTGGCAAACTGCGACCATGCCATGTAATACAGACACCAATACCTCTATACCTGTGGACTTCTCAAGCTCACTTTTCAGAGCATCTATTGTCACAAGTAGATGTGGGGGGGGGGGGGGAGGGGGCATGGGGGCAGGCAGCATTAACTGTCCTGTGTCCTGCTACTTACATGTACCAACCCTCAACTAGTTTTGCCAATCACAAGTTCTTAGCTACTACCAGCTTTCTCACCCTACAGTAGCCACTCGGTGTAATCTCCATTTTACCCAGCACCATTAGCCTTATCACTAATCTTCCAGATGATCCATGGAGCCCTAATTATAGGCATTTTGGCCATCTTCAGATTAGATAATTGTACCATATTTACCCAATAGCACTAGTTTCATCATGAAATATTCAGCATCTCAAAGAGCAACAAGTCACCTGGATGGGATGTTTATACTTATGAAGTAGTTCTACTACAGTGTTAACTAAAATTTGATTCAATTCTGCTTGATTACAAGTCAGCTAACCTTAGACAGCCAGAAAGTTTACCCAAGCACACTCCTTAATTCAGGTCAGATAGTTAACTCTAAAAGGCTTAACTGCAAACTAGGCCAAACAAGCCAAGCCAAAGTGTGCTTTTATTTTTATTCCAAGCTTGAGGTCATCAAACTTCTAGCAAAGTTGTGCTCACTTGCAGAGGCTTCTGTTTTCCCATCAAACACTTTTTATCCTTTGTGAAATATGTAACAAGGCCACTTGCTGTCTTTTTTTTTTTCCTTAGTCAAAGAAGCTTTTAGAACTGCAGAATCTGAAGCTGGAACCCAGAAACCAAGTTGCTATATCAGACTAGACTCGCTGTCTTCCAAGATTCACAGACATGCTTATGAGCAGGCATTAACTAGGGTCAAGGAGACAAAACATAAGAGCCAGGAAGCCATCACAAAGATGCATCATACCATTGATCTGGTAAGGAGATATAAAATCAGTTTCCAATAACAAGCTAAGGCTTCAAGCTATCTCTAAAGTGGTATTAATCTTGCACTATGGGTGTATTGATCATCTGTCTTTGTATTTGAGACTGGTTTACATGGCAGGAGAGGCCAGATTCTGCTCGGCTAGCTTAGGTGCCTCCATGATGGCCATTATCTTGAAGTAGGACTGCTTGGAGCTGGTGGCATAACTAGCATAGAGGCTGGGCTCATCAAACCCCCAGGTGACAATTCAGAATCATGGCTAAAATTGAACCTGGCACCCAGGACTGGCCCATCAACTAGGCAGGCTAGGCAACTGCATAAGGCAGAGTAGCAGGCCATGTGCTTTGGTATGCATGGCCTGCCACATACCACCCCCCCCCCCAACAGGAAGTTGTCTGAGTGGGGTCAGAAGCAGCAGGCTATGTGAAGCACATGGCCTGCCTTGGGCTACTGCTCCAAGACTAGCCATTCCCCCATAACCAATGTGAGGAGAGTGGCACAACCTAGACTGGTGCCTGGGACAGTAGAAAACCTTGGGCCAGTCCTGCTAGTACTTGAGGCTCAGCTGGTATGTCTTCTCCCATGGGCAATACTGCTGTTCAAGGCCATAGTTGCAGCCCTTTGCACCATTTCTGCTCACTAGAGATGGGATCTCCCATGGACAGCAGTACCACTCCTGGCCATGATTGCAGCCCTCCTGCCCAACTCTTATAGAGGCAGGGGGATTCTGTATAGATAGTAACCATTTTTAAAAAGGCAGAGGATGAATGCAGAGGTGGAAAGGGAAACAGGGAAAGGTGGGTTGGGAGGGAGAGCAGAAAAGTGCTTACTGGGAAGATTGGAAAGTAAAAATGAATGCAAGGGGCACAGTCACTAGACATGCAGGTCCCCAACCTTTGCACCACATTGGTGTAGCTTGAAGGGTCAGGAGTGGTGCCACTGCTGTCTGACCCTTCAGTGGCCCTTTAAGAGCATGATTTAAGTGTGTGGGTTTCCCCCTGTAGAAATGAGGAAAACTGCCTTAGTAAATCAGGCCTTAAAACCAAAAGTAACTGATCCTCTATGGGGTGTAGTGTGCCCTAGCTTTTGGCACCTAGCTCCTAGACTGCAAGAATTAAGCTTGCATTACAATGTTCAGGCTCCTCTACTAGAGGCAAAATCTTAAAGAGCATTTAGTATAAATGCAAATTGTTTGGCATCTATTGAGCACCAGGCTGAGGACATCTAAATATCTAGATGCATATTGTACAGAATGCTTGTCTTTCAACTATTTAATAACATGCTCATCTTCAGATGGCCTGTGTCCAGAAAAACCTGTCTAATACCAATCAGAAACTGCATGATGTCCAGGAGCAGCTGTACCAGGCCTGGGTTTCATGGAAGAGAAGCATAGGCCATCAGGATGGAGAGGAAGCACCCAGCACAGAGGTGAATAGATTCTAGGTTCTGAACACGGGGGGGGGGGGGAGGGAGAAGTGATTGAATGAGTGGGGCTGTCGGATGCAATTACAGTGAGTTTCTGCTTTAGGTAATCTTGGCCAGTCCAGGCTTTGTTTCCTTTGTGCAAAACCCAAAGTATAATGCCTTAATCAACATTCACATTGGTCTGAGGCTGGAATGCTTTAGAAACAGGGTTGTCAAAACATCAATACAGGAGACTTAAACTAGACAGGATTAGTTGGGATATCCTTAAATATGTAGGACTGACTTGAATGATGCAAACGAAGATTGTACTGTAAATGGTCAAGGTTTATATCCTTATAAGAACATAAGATATGCCATACTGGGTCAGACCAAGGTCCATCAAGCCCAGTATTCTGTTTCCAACAGTGGCCAATCAAGGTCATATGTACCTAGCAGTTTCCCCAAGAGACACAAGTTCCACAATGCTTGTACTGGGTCAAGCATTGATATCTTCAGTCACTTCTTAATGGTTTATGGACCTTTCCTCCAGGATCTTGTCCAAACCTTTTTTTAAACCCAGCTACACTAACAGCCTTTACTACATCCTCCAGTAACAAATTCCAGAGTTTGATTACACATTGAGTGAAAAAAATATTTTCTTTTATTAGTCTTAAATAGTTTACCCTGTAGCTTCATTGCATGTCCCCTAGTCTTTCTATATTCTGATAAGGTAAACAATCGATCTACATCTACCCATTCCACTCTGTTCATTAATTTATAGACTTCTATCATATCTCCCCTCAGCCGTCTCTTTTCCAGGTTAAAGAGCCCTAACCTTTTTAGCCGCCTTCATAGGAGTATCCTTCCATCCCCTTTACCATTTTGGTGGCTCTTCTCTGTACCTTTTTTCTAAAATCGCTATATCCTTTTTAAGATACAGCGACCAGAACTGCACACAATATTCAAGGTGCAGTCTCACCATGGAACGATAGAGGCATTATATCTTTTGATTTATTTTCCATTTCTTTCCTTATCATACCTAGCATTCTATTTGCTCTCTTGGCCGCCGCTGCACACTGGGCCGAGGGTTTTAACATGGTATCCACAATGACGCCTAAATCTCTTTCCTGGGTGGTGGTTCCTAATGTGGAACCTTGCATCGTGTAACCATAGTTTGGGTTCTTCCCTAGGTGCATAACCTTGCACTTGTCCACATTAAATGTCATCTGCCATTTTGATGCCCAGTCTTCCAATTTATCAAGATCCTCTTGCAATTTTTCACAAGCCTCTTGGGTTTTAACAACTTTAAATAGTTTTGTGTCATCAGCAAATTTGATAACCTCACTCGTCGTTCCACTTTCCAGGTCATTGATGAATGTCAAAAAGCAGTAGACCCAGCACAGATCCTTGGGGTACACCACTATTCACCTTTCTCCATTGGGAAAATTGGCCATTTAGCCCTACCCTCTACTTTCTATCGTTTAACCAGTTCCTGATCCACAATAGTACACTACCTCCTATCCCATGACTCTTTTTTTTTAGTTTTGCCAAAAGTCTGAGGGACCTTGTCAAAGGCTTTCTGAAAGTCCAGATACACAATATCAACCGACTCACCTTTGTCCACCTGTTTATTCACTCCTTCAAAAAAAACATAACAGATTAGTAAGACAAGATCTTCCTTGTCTAAAGCCATGTTGGCTGTCTTCCATTAGGTTGTGACTTATCTACATGCTGAATAATTTTATTCTTTATAATGGTTTCTACCATTTTTCCCAGTACTGACATCAGGCTCACCAGTCTGTAGTTTCCTGGATCACCCCTGGAACCCTTTTTAAAAATTGGTGTTACATTGGCGATCCTCTAATCTTCAGGTATTAGAGATTTTAATAGTTCATAGATGGCAGTTCTGCAATCTCATATTTCAGTTCTTTCAACACCCATGGATGTATACCATCCGGCCCAGGTGATTTGCTACTCTTCAGTTTATCTAATAGTTGTAAGACATCTTCCCGATGTATCGCTATTTCCTTCAATTCTTCCATACCTTTAAATACCACTTCAGTCATGGGTAACATCCCTACATTTTCCTCAGTAAAGACCGAAGCAAAGAATTCATTCAGTCTCTCCGCTATCGCCTTGTCGCCTCTTAGTGCTCCTTTAACCCCTTTATCCAATGGACCAACTGACTCTCTCAGGTTTTTTACTACAAATGTACTTGAAGTCCTCCAGGATTGGCAGTCCTCCAGGATTGTGTTTTTGATGCCTGTTAATCTTTAGACTTAAGATTCATGTCAGACTTTCTTCAGAATGAAGATCTTACACCCCACTGGTATTTCTACACCTGGCTTTTTGACCTGGTAACATCTGCTATTCATGTTCTAGCTGAGAACAGACATGAAACTACCTAGTCATCACAGCTAACTGTCCCTGGCTGCTACAGGCTGCTTCAGAATCTGATAACATTCACCAAGTTTGGCTGTCGAACACCTGATTAGAAATAGAATAGATCCTATATATGGACAGCTTAATTGGTTTTCCAATCCTTTTGAGGAGCATAGATGCTCCTGGACCCAGCACCCAATTGCTGGCATTGAGGGAGAGCAGGCAGGTAAGCTCCTCCCTGCTCCCCTCTGAGGCCAGTCACACCCTGCACCTCCCTATTCATTCCTTCACCACCTGGTATGCCCATGCCTGAGGGCCTTGCCAGAGGGCCCTCTGGCATGGCCCTTTGGTGTAGGACCATGGTGCAGGGCACCCTGCCAGGTTCCAGCCCAAATCGCTCACTCCACCACCCCCTCAGCCCTGCCTGGCAGCAATAAAAAGTGCAGAGGGCTGCGACCCCCTTCTGCTCTAACCAGCAGCCAACCTGGACCCAATACCAGCATGACCACAACTTTTACTAGGATCAGCACCAGGGAGTTGAGCAGAGGAACGCTCCTCCCTGATTGACTCCCCAAAGCCATTCTGGTCTTACTACCCATTGCCTACAATCCCCTACATCATACTGCTACCCACTGTTGGGCATGGAACTGCATACCCATCGCTGTATAGAACAGTTATCCATTGCTTATTCATTGCTTGCATAGTACTGCTACCCATTTGTTTTGCCTACTGTTGTCACCCATTGTCTAGAACTGTTATCCAGTGCTTGCTACCCATTGCTTGCATTGAATCTGCTACCTGATGCCTGCTTGTCTGCCTATCAAGTGCTACCCGTTGTTTGCCTAGAACTTGTTGCCCATTGCTTGCTCAGACCATGCACCCACTACCATGGCCCCACATCTCATTATCCTCCCCAACACCCTCCCTTCTCTTCCCCCCCCCCCTACCTTCCTCACTTACCCCTCCACTCTGCCCCCTAGCCTTTCACCGGCTCTTGAGCTTCTTCATTCCAGTCCCCCTCTCTTTAAGGCATCCCCAACCTCGCTTCTGCCGTACTATCTCCCCTATACCTCGCTCTCTAATACTCCTTCTCTCATCTGGTAACTTCAATCCCAACCCTGTCTTCCTCCCCCCCCCCCCCCCCCTGATTTCTTTCTCACACTAGAAAAAGTTCCTCACGTACCCCATCTAATCTCAACCACATCCCGCTCCTCCCTCCTTCTGCCCTCCCCCATTCATCACACAATCAATTATTCATAGATATCAACTCCAACCTTACCCCCAAAAAAATCCCCCACATAACCTACCAAATACCATCAATTTACCCCTCATTTCCCCTCACATCCCTCTTGGAGAGCACCTCACCTAGACACCAACCCACACCCTGCTCCCTCTAAATCTTGGCATTACCATAGAAATAGACCCCCATGCTACTGATAAATCTACACGTAACTTATCCAACCTTATCCATATCCCTTCCTTCCGCTCTCCCGTTTTCATGTGCCCTATGGAACGCATGCTCAGTCATAAAAAAAAAACCCTTTTATTCATGACCTTTTCATCTCCAATGCCCTACACCAGGGGTGGGCAATTCCGGTCCAGGGGGCTGCAGACCAGTCAGGTTTTCATGATGTCCCTAATGAATATTCATGACCTATTTCCATACATGGAAGGCAGTGGATGCAAATACATCTCATGAATATTCATTAGGGATTACCCACCCCTGCCCTACACCTTGCCTTGACTGAGACCTGGCTCCTCCTAGATGACACCACTTCCATTGCCTCTCTGCTATGGGGGGTTACCAGTTCTCCCATACACCCTGACTTACTGGTCACAGTGGTGGTGTTGGCCTCCTACTCTCTCTCCTGCCAATTCCAGCCCCTTCTGCCACCCCATGGAGACTCCTTCAAAGTCCACTCCATTCACCGCCTCCTCACCACTTCCCCTCCAAATAGCTGTTTATCGCCCACCAGACAAATCCAAATCAATTTTCCTCACTGACTTCAGCTCCTGGCTTTCTGCCTTTATGGATCCTTCTTCCCCCACTCTTATTCTTGGTGATTTCAACATTCACAACAACCCCTCCAACCCCCATGCCTCAAAGTTCCTCGCTCTCACCTCCTTGTTCAACCTCCAACTTTGCTCAACTGCCCCCATACATCTACACAGCCACTGCCTTGACCTAATACTATTCGCCAACTCCTCTCCTTCAAACTTCCGTAAGTTAATCCTTCCCTCATCTGACCATCACCTCTTAACATTTACTCTTCAACTTCCACCATCCCAACCTCATCCTGTCTCCTCCGACCTATTTAGAAACCTTCATAATATTGATCCCCTGACTCTCTCCTCCACCATCTCCATCTTTTTCCACCATTTTATCCTCCAACTCTGTCAACGATGTATTATCTTCACACAATGCTACATTATCCTCAGCCCTTGACACTCTTGGCCCTCCCACCCCACATCCCATCAAACAAGCTACTCCCCAACCCTGGCTTTCACCCACAATCTCCTACCTATGCATATGCACCTGTTCTGTCAAACAAGCATGGTCCAAATCCTGCTCCCTGGAAGACCTACACTTCAAATTCATGCTTGGCTCCTTCCAGTCAGCCTTAGCACTTGCCAAACAAAATTACTTCATCCATCTGACAACTCCCTTGCCTCTGATCCTTGCCATCTCTTTAATACCCTCAATTTTCTCCGAGGTCCCACCCTCCCTTCCTGCCCAAACCCTAGCTGACTACTTCCATGACAATCCACAGGATTACCCTCCAATTCCCTACCCAATCTACCTCCCCTCTGCCACCCTCTCCTCCTTCCTTTGATCTCTGAGGAAGAAACTGTCCTCCTCCAAACCCACCATGTTCATCAGACCCTATCCCCACCCATCTCCCACATTCCATTGCCCCTCCATCACTCATCCTCAACCTCACTCTCCACTGCAACTGTCCCCATTGACTTCAAACATGCTGTTGTCACACCCTCACTTGATCCCACATGCCCTGCTAACTATCAACCCATCTCCCTCTTTCCCTTAATATCCAAACTATTAGAACAAGCTGTCCACCATCACTGCCTCACCTCCCAGGCCCTCAACCCACTTCAATCTGGCTTCTGTCCCCTACACTCCACTGAAACAGCACTCACAATTCACAAACAACCTGTTCCTGGCTAAATCCAAGGGCCTCTTCTATCCTTATCCTTGACTTTTCTGCTGCCCTTGACACCATTGACTACAACCTTCTCCTCATCCTCTCCTCACTTGGCTTTAAGGACTCCATACTATCCTGGTTCTCCTCCTACCTCTCCCATTGCTCATGCAACATATGCTCTGGTGGCTCCTCCTCCCCTACCCTGCTCCATGTAGGTATACCCCAGGGATCTGTCTTAGGCCCCCTCTTCTCTCTCTATACCCAAGGCCTTGGTGTGCTTATCTCCTTCCATGGCTTTCAGTACCATCTCTATGCTGATGACTTGCAAATCCATCTCTCTACACCTAATGCTGCTTCAGCAACCCAGTCCAAGACTGCTGCCTGGATGTATCATTGACCATTGAAATTGAACATGGCCAAGACTGAATTCCTTGTCTTTCCACCTAACCCCTCCCCCCCCCCCCCACCTCTCAATACATGTGGATCTGCAGGCTGAGGGTACAGGAAGAGTGATCTAGGGGTTATCTTTGACACCTCTCCTTCTCCGCTCATATCCAGCTTGTAGCTCATACCTGCCACTTCTTAACATCAGCAAAATCCACCCCTTCCTCTCTGAACACACTACCAAAATGCTTATCCTCTTGCCTCGATTATTGCAACCTACTCCTTGCTTTTCTTCCTGTGAGCCACCTCCTTCCCCTTCAATCTATATAAAATCACACTGCTCAACAAATCTTCTGCCAGCCTCTCCATGCCCATATTAGTCCTCTTCTCAAGTCATTTCACTGACTCCCTGTCCAGTTCCGCATCCAATTCAAGCTTCTGCTGACCTATAAATGCATTCACTCTATGGCCCCTCAATACCTTTTATCTCTCCCTATGTCCCCTCTCGAAATTTGCACTCCACTAACAAATTACTTCTATCAATGCCTTTCACCCGCACCACAAACTCCCGACTGCTCCTTTCACTTTGCCGCACCTCATGCCTGGAACAGCCTACCTGTGTCTGCACCAGGCACCCTCCCTGGCCCTCTTCAAGTCCAAGTCCAGGCTGAAGACCCACCTCTTCGCCATTGCATTCAGATCCTGACTCCTTCCTCATCTCATCCTAACCCCCGTCAACATTTATGACCAACTACAGACCAAACTGTACCACACCATACCTTGCATAGAACTGACTAATGCTCTGTACTGTTTTTAACTAATGTACTATTCTAACTAGATTGTAAGCTCCGATGACCATGACTGACAGGCAGGGACTGTCTCTTTTTGTATATTGACTACCTCTTGTAGGTCAGCTGTGCAGCACTGCATGCATGGCGCTTTAGAAGTGCTGCTTAGTAGTTCAGAGAAATAAGCTTGTCAACAAGACAGCCTCATTGTTTAGGGTGAAATGTAACTTTACAGTCACTAGCTTTAGAGGATGGTGCTACAGTAGTCCTGGTCTGCTGTTTGCAAACTAAGTTGTGACTGCTGGAGACACTTGTGGCCAGTCTGTTTCTATAAACTAACATATTGAAGCAGACAGATGGTCTGGAGGATTCTGAATTTTGTTTTTCTGTCTCCAGCATATCGAATCACAAGCCCTAGCTATTGCTCAAGACCTATCTCACCAGCTCAAGACCAGCTGCCTGACTCTACTAGCCAGCATCCAAGGCTTGCCACAAGACATCCTGAACCAAGCCCAGTGTGTTAGCTGCATGGCTGGAAACATCTACCAGAACTTCCACTCTGCTGCCTCCTTTGGAGATGTGTCTGACCAACTTCTTGCCACTAGCAAATGTCAGCTGAAGAAAATTAAAGAATCCTTGGATGAGGTGATGGTTTACCTTGCCAACAACATACCACTCAGCTGGTTGGTGGATCCCATTTGCTCAGAACTACAGCATAAGGAAGAGCAAGCTTGCCAGCAGGAGTGTGAACATAGCAGCTGAACTGTATGTGCCTACCAGTCACCTGCTAGACAAGGTGATATCACTTAGCAATATCTCTGCTTCCATCCTGCTAAAGAAACATCTGGTTCCTGTTTATACAAATTCACTCCATGTTGCCTTTACTGTTGCATCACAGCAGGTTGTGTAAGCCATTGCCAGGCATTCACATGCTTATGGTGGAAGCTTCATCATGGGTTTGCTGCTTAACCTGGATTGGAAGGCAAATGAACATAACATTAAGTTTGATAAAGCCACTAAGTTGAGTTATGAGGTTAACCTTTTTATATAGCACATAGAACAAAGTGCAATGGACATTAGATAAATCTAGCATGGAAAGAACACAAAAAAAAATCTACAAGTTTAAAAAGAACATAAGATGGTCAGAGGATTGTTCTCTATACCTGTAAGTACTCCTGCACCACTTTCAAAATGGGGCATATTGCATTTTGTTTACTAGGTGATTCTGAGTAGGCATGGTAAATTCTTGTCTGTAACATAAACAGTTAACAATAAATGTGGTGGCAATGATGTGTGAATCATGTGTTATTAACCACCAGTGTCTTGTCTGAATGCATCTATGGCTTGCCATACTATTGTCATTAGATAAAACAGGGCTTCCTTTCTTACTGGGGCTGGTTTACCAACTGCTCCTATAGCTTTTTCTTTTCCTCTTCCCTCTGTACTTCTCCATAGAGGAGGGACACAGAACTCTAACCCCCTACTCAAAGTTTAGAGGTAGCAGGACTTGCCCAATTTTTTACCTCCAGTGCTTCTTACTGTTCTGATCACTACAGCAGTTAGAGATCAGATTGGTTGTAGGAAAGTATTCCTGAGCCATAATGTTCAAGGGGGGAGTTTCTCCCCTCTTTGCTAATGAGAATCTTTCAGCTATAAAGCATTTGTCTAGGCTAGATTCTCTTGTACCCCAGCTGGCCTTTTATCTGAGCATGGAGATGGTGTCTGGATGCCTCACCTCCTTGGAAGTCTTTGGCTCTACAGTTTCATATTTTCTCATATGTACCCCTTAAAACGACCATTTTATACAAAATTCTCTCATCCTCAGCAGGGATGAAGGCAACAGGTTCATGGTTAGTGTTATGGACTTGTTTGTTCTTTTTTTTTCTAGGTGAAAGCTAATTTCCAAAATGGTACCATAGAAAGAAAGGGGCTTGAGTTTTACAGGAACAGACATGATCATTCTTCCAGTCTGGACTTCTTTAACTTTGATAGTTAAAAGCATAACTGTCAGTATTAACGTCAGCCAACATATAAATTACCCCTGGATATCTAGTCATCCAGAGAAACTATCTGGGTACAATTTTTCATTTCAATATCACCCCACCTCCTAAAGTCCAGAAAGGACCACACTAAACAGTTATTGACTGGGTCAGTGTTACAGTAGGACATGCTAGGGAGAAGGTTTACTAGATGGAATGAAGAAAAAATGACCTTGGAGCAGCTGATTCATGAACTGACCAGAGGGGAAGCCATTTTGGACCTAGTCCTTAGTGGAACACAAGATCTGGTGCAAGAGAAGGGTGTTGGGGCCACTGGGCAATAGTGATCAAAGCATGATCACATTTGATTTGATGAAGGATAGTAAAGAAATCCATAGTACTACCTCTTTAACTTTCAAAGGGAGGCTATAATAAACCGAGAAATAGTTAAGAAAACTAAAAGGAGCAGTTGCAAAGGTGAAAGACTTACATTAAGCTTGGGTGCTTAGAAATACTATCTCGAAGCCCAGACCAGTTGTATTCCATGCTTTAAGAAAAGTGGGAGGAAGACCCAAAAACTACCAACATGGTTTAAAGGTGAGGTCAGAGGCTTACCAGAAGCATCTCTTAGGAAATGGAAAGAGGAGCCAAATGACAAACGGGAAACATTGGGAAGCTAGATGCAAGGCCTTGATAAGGCAGGCAAAGAACTTGAAGATTGGTGTGGAAGCAAAAATGCATAATACTTCAAGTACATTTTGTAGCAAAAGCCTGTGAGTCAGTTGGACCATTAGTTGTAGAGGGGGACAAGGCCATAGGGGAGACTGAATTCTTTGCTTTGGTCTTTACTGAGGAAGGTGTAGGACTGTTACCCATGACTGAAATGGTATTTTAAAGGAGATGCTGTGGAAGAATTGAAAGATCAATACATCAGGAAGATGTATTACAACTATTTGATAAACTGAAGAGTAGCAAATCACCTGGAATGGATGGTATACATCCAAGGGTACTAAACTGAAATATGAGTTTTCAGACCTTAGTTCAGATTACCACCACTGAAATCTTCTGTAATACACTGGCCATCCTCTAATCTTCAGGTTAACTCCAATTTTTGGAAAGGGTTCCAGGGGTAATCTGGGATACTACAGACCAGTGAGCCTGATTTCAGTACTAGTTAAAATGGTGGAAACAACATCAAACAATTACTGAATATGTAGATGGCCATCTCCCATTAAGCTGTGGCTAAGTGGCTTCAGCCAAGGAAGGTCTTATTCTGTGGCTTTTTTTTTTTGGGGGGGGGGGGGGGTCTTATTTCAAGGTGTGAAACAGGTAGACAAAGGTGAGTCGATTATAGTGTTTCTGGATTTTCAGAAAGCCTTTAAGGTCCTTCATGAATCTTTTGGCAAGATTAAAATGTAATGGGACAGGAGGCAGTATATTGTGGATCAGGAACTGATTAAAAGATAGAAAGTAGAGGGTAGTGCTAAATGGCCAATATTCCCAATGGAGAAAGGTAAATAGTAGAGTACTCGGTTCTGTGCTGGGTCTGCTGCTTTTTTAACTTTCATAAATGACCTGGAAATGGGAATAACATGAAGTCATTAAGCCTGCAGATGAGAGAACTATTCAACATTAAAACCCATGAGGATTGTGGAAAATTGGAAGATGGTATACAAATGGCAGATGACATTTAATGTGGACAGGTGCAAAGTTATGCACCTAGGAAAGAAACCCAAACGATGGTTACATGGTGCAAGATTCCACATTAGGAACTACCACCTAGGAAAAAGATTTGCTGTCATAGATACATGTTAAAACCTTACGACCAGTATGTAGCAGCGGCCAAGAGAGCAAATAGAATGCTAGGTATCATAAGGAGAGGAATGGAAAAATAAAACAAAGGATATTATGCCGCTAACTTTCCATTGTGCAACTGCATCTTGAATACGGTGTGCAATTCTGGTCACTATAGCTTAAAGCAGGGGTCTCAAACTCAAATTGCTTTGAGGGCCGAATGAGGACTTGTAAAGTAACCCGGGGGCCGCATAAGACACGGGCCTCATTTGCATAAGGGGCCTCATTTGCATAAATATTTGCATAATGTTACCATGCACTAACGTTTAGTAAACATGCCTCTTTAATGAGTGCATGGATAAAGAAAGACTAAAAGATTTAGAAACAGGAAGACAATAATTAAACTGGGAACCCCAAAAGCCAAACTTGGCATGTACAACAACACTGTAGAAATAAAACTATAAATTAATTTCCTCTTGTACTAAACAAAGCGCAAACATTAATGATGCACATTTCCCAGAGCTGACATATTCCAGTTAATAAATTCAAAATAAAGAGATTTTTCTACCTTTTGTGCATTTTTTTTTCAGTTGCAATTGTTCCAGCCACTTTCTTCTGGTTTCTTCATGTCTTCTGCTAACTCTCCATCGTCTGCTGTCCATTTGCCCTTTCTTCTCTCCTAGTTTTTTTTCCATTCTCTCTCTACATCTGCTTTAACATACTAATCTTTCTCCTTTTTCTCTTTCCTCATTCCTATTTCATCCACTCAAATTTTACCCCTCCATCCTCAATCCCCACTTACTCTCCCAATACCTGGCCAATTGTAGATTTGTCTTCTCTCCCAGACAAAATATTTTTCCCCTCTCCATTTCACTTTCCCAGCTCCATCCCATTCTAATCCTCCCCCAACATCAGCTCCCTTCTAGTTCCAGCCCCACCCAGCATACGCTCCCTTCTAGTCCCTGCATCAGTCCATTTCCAATCCTAGCCCCCCATCAGCCATTTCCATTCCAAGCCCCCTCCCCATCAGCCATTTGCAGTTCAAGCCCCCCTTCCAATCAGCCCACCTCCAGTCCTAACCCCCATCTGCCCATTTCCAGTCCTAGCCCCCCCAATAGCCCATTACCAGTCATAACCCCCCCCCTGCCAAGAGCCCACTTCCAGCCCTCACCCCCATTACCCCATTTCAGTCAGCCCCTCCAGAGCTCATTAGGAGTCCTTACTCCCGACTTCAGCCCTCTTCCAGTCCTTCCAAACCCCCACCTGCCCATTTCCAGTCCTAGCCCCCTGCCAATAGCCCGTTTCCAGTCATAACCCCCCCCCCGCCAATAGCCCATTTCCAGTCATAACCCCCCCTGCCAATAGCCCATTTCCAGTCATAACCCCCCCTGCCAATATCCCATTTCCTGTCCTCCACCCCCCCCCCCTGCCAATAGCCCATTTCCAGTCCTACCCCCCCCCCCCCCGGGTAAATAAAAAAAACACCTGTCCCGCGGCCCCTTCCTCTCTGCCCGGAGATCCCTCATTGTGCTTCATCAGCGTGTGCTTCTTAAGCCGCGAAGAGAGTATTTCCCTCTCGCGCGGCTTAAGCCTATTCACTTGTCAAGCCTCGCGAGAGGGGAATACTCTCTTCGCGGCTTGAAAAGCACACGCTGATGGAGCACAATGAAGGATCTCCGGGCAGAGAGGAAGGTAACGCAGCACAGCTGATTTTGCTGCTTGAGCAGCAGAAGCCCGTTTTAAAAAAAAAATTGACAGTTGATTCTGCCGCTGCCACGGCGGCAACGGCAGAAGCAAGGCTTTTTTTATTTCCCTCCGTCGCGGGCCGCACAACCTTCTCTCACGGGCCGCATGTTTGAGACCCCTGGCTTAAAGGATATAGCATCTAGAAAAGTACAGAGAAGAACCACCAATGCTCAAGGGGATGGAAGGATACTTCTGTGAAGTAACTAACCTTTTTTAGCCTTTCAACCTTGAAAAGAGACTGCTGAAGGGGAGATATGATAGAGGTCTCTAAATTTAATGGAGTGGAACAAATAAATCAACTGACAACACCCTCAAAATATAGGAAGACTAGAGGGCATGTAATAAAACTCTGGAATTTGCTAAGAGGATGTAGTAAAAGCTGTTAGTGTAGTTGGGCTTAAAGGTTTGGACAAGTTCTGGGGGAAAGGTCCATAAACCATTAAAGTGGACCCAGAATATACACGGTTTGTCCCAATACAAGCATTGTGGAACCTGTGTTTTTTTGAGGAAACTGCTAGGTTGGAAACAGGATATTTGGGCTTGATGGACCTTGGTCTGACCTAGTATGGCTTATGTTAGTACAGCTATACACATCCCATATTTATGCCCACCCAATGCCTAGAGTAAGCCTTTCCATTCCTGAAAATACTTATCCATCTTCTGCCAAAGTTGCAAGGAACTCCCACTGAACCCTATAAAATCCCTTTGCAGAGTCTATGAATAAAAATAGAACTTCTCCCTCTGATTTCAGGCTGCCTATAATAACTCCACCATTCTCTTCATATTTGCACCAGAGTCTGCATCATCCAGGGGACATTGACCTGTATGAGCTGCACCTTTTGAAAGAGGGCTGGGACCCCCTGGCAGTACAGTGATCCCTGCTATTAACATCTCATTGGATAACTTCCACCCCCCCCCCCTTCTGCCACCATCCCATTACACATGCATAGGTTCACTGACTTACTCCCAAAAGGCTTTATAAAAGGTCCCTGGCAGCCTGTCCAAGCCAGGAGCCCTCCCTGGTGGCAGTGCACCAATCACTGCCTCTGTCAAGGGTCTTCCATATCCCCTTGTTAGGCATATTCTCCTAGGACAAGCAGGATGAGTCAGCCACACTTGGTGATGTCATCCGACAGCGCCGAGACGGAGGTACTCTCCATAGCTCAGAAGGGCTTTTGCCCTTCTGAGCATGAGCCTACTGGGCCCACCCCTAGCCAGCCAGTTTTCAGTTCTTCCGCCTTGCCAGTAAGACAGATTTTTCTACTCTCCAGCAGCTATCTCACTCTCTCCGATGGCAGAAGAAGCCACCAGAGCGAAGGAGGAGAAATTTGCACAAGGTAGCGCCAGCCCGGGACGTGCCTAAGGCCTCTGTCCCCGGCCAGCCTCCTGGTTCCCTCCGATGTGGCTGCTTAGTCTCCGGAGGTTTGCTGATGTTCTCCTCGACGGACCTGAGTGTGCCCTCTGGGCCTCCACTCGCAACTCTCCTGCCCGCCCAAAGATTGGATCCTCGTTATTGCTGCAGTCTCACTCCCAGGCAGCTTTTAGTGTGCCCTCAAAGGCCTTGGCTCACAGCCCCGCGGCCCTGGACTCTCTGGGTGACCCCTGCAGCTCTCTGGCCTCATGGCTCCCATGGTGGCAGCCATCTTGGTTGATGTCGTCACAGCCTGGCTCCTCCCCTTCGGCACTATTGGCCGGCGCCGACCCAGCATCATTGGGAAAGGAGGAGCTGCGTAGTCAGGAGGCACTTCAAGACGATGTAATCCAGGGGCGGTCCATGTCGTCGGTGCAGATATCGGTGCCCATCACGGAGCCTCAAGCTCTTCTGGATCAGCACCGGGAAGCCTCTCCGCCGATCCATCGGCTGGCACCATGGCTAGTGAAGCCCTACCCGCACCAAAAAAAAGGGGTGTCTCTGTTCAGCTCCACCCTCTCTTCGGCGCCACAGTCCACTGTGCAGCATGGCAAGCAAAATTAGAGGCCTCGGCGCAGAGCTAATCTGCAGGCAGAATCCATCAGACACTGAGCTCAGCGCCGAGGATCACTCTGCACCGGGACCCCAGGGGCGGTGCCGAAAAGAACCTGAGGCAAGCCCTTTTCCTGCATCGGCGCAGAGGAATGTCTCCCCCCGGCACCAAAAAGCTGAAGGCAAGCCCTCCTTCAGCAGCAGGAAGCTGCATTGTTTGCCGCCGCGGAGTCTGTGCTATTCCACCGGCACCATTTTGCCATGTTCCATCTGTGGCTACATGGATTCAGCACAGCACACCATTGCAAATAGAAATGGGAGGGCCATGGTGCCAAGGACAGACCTCATATAGCCTTCCCCAAACCAGGCCAGCCTGCTTAAATAAAAGTGGAGGGCCATGGTGCCGAGGACCTCCTGGGCTTAGCTACAGACTTCATGTAGCCATCCCCAAACCAGGTCAGCCTCCTAAAAATTGACCCTTGGGTGTTGGGTAGTGTATGTATTGCGACACCTCTCCCCCATGCAATAAGTGCCACAGGGCTCCAAAGGGAGTTCTCTCAGGCTGCATCCCCCACCCAAGCCATAAGATGGGTAATGAAGAAAGCGACCTGGCAGTGAAAAGCCTTGGTGGCCCAGTGGTTGAGAGTGTGGCTAATATCCCCACGGCTGTGGGTTCAACTCCCACCAAAAGGAGAGTTGGTGTTAGTGCTCCCAGTGAAGTGAGGTGGGTAGTATTTTACCAGAGATTTGGTATTCATACCAAAGCACCATAGTACCACCCCAACATTCTTCCCTCCCCTCCCCCCCCCCCTTCTCACGGGCTCAGTACAGCTCCCTGCACCTCCCATTCCACAGGCAGGACCATACTCCAAGCCCTATTGCACACTTAGTTCCCTGCACTGTTTTCGGGAAAGAGCCTCTGATGCCTGTCTGCATTCTGCAGCCTTTGGCCCTCCTGGCGCAGACCCTCGTCAACCTCCCAATCCATACTCAAGGCCACTTGCAGATCGATACCTTGGAGAATAAAGTATCAGCAAGCGCAGGCCTTCCCCATGGAACTGCATGGATAACAGCCCCTGGGCCCTCCTGCCTTCTTCCAGAAACGCTGGAACGACACTCAAGAGCTAACTGGCAGTACACACAGCCAGTGTGGCATGAAACAGAAGTACCCTTCATTGCCTCATACAGATGCAGTGAGCAATATATGGACCTTTTCACCTACCCAGTCAAAGCTCTGCGTGGGACTATAGTGGTAACAGTGTGGTGCAGTACACACTACCAGTGTGCCCAGAAACCAAAGATCACAGGCCCAAGTCCCCAGCTGTGGATCCTGCAGAGCATCTTCCCGCATGGAAACACAATGACACAGGTGGCAACTCGGTTTGCTTACCTTTGGCTCTGGACACAAGCCTCAGGCGACCTTGTGTCCTCCAGTCGCAGGCTTGGCAATCCACACTCGCTTTCGCACTGGTTAGTGCTGGAGCTTCGGGATCCAGGAAACTAATATATTACCAACCCTTTATCTTGCCAACCAAGGCAGCCAGGGAGCTCATAGGTGGGCCCCCCCCCCCTGCATAGCAAAGGGTCGGAGTTCAATACTGCTTGTTCTCCCAACCCCGCACTACCATAAGTTGCATGGTTTCCTGCGGGTGGAAGAACACAGGCCTAATCGGAGGTTGTCCAGGGACAGGTGGTCACTCCACAAGTCCATCGGTAGCCAGAAGGCTCAGGCAGTACACTACCCATTGACATCAGTAGGGGTTGGTTTGTGAGAAAACATCAAATTCGGTAACTCCCCGCACCTTGACAATGAGCTGATCTCTGCCTTGCCATCATACAAGGCACAGGCAACAGCCCAGCAAACCGGGCTCCCTGGTGAACCACCAGATGCCTCACATCAACGACATGCGGTCGGAGTGAACATCAACTCCACAGCGCCCGTGTCAATCCAACCATTAAAATGGAGGAACACCTTCGTCATGATATGGGGGCGCCTTCCTGACCCTGTTGCAGCCTCCGTGTCCTAGAGCACAGAGTCACCAGTCCAGGTCCCAACTGCAGGCCTCGGAAAGCATGGCCAACAGCAGAACCACATCAGCAATGGAAACAAGATCCACAGTTCCCACCTGCGCCCCACTCTCCAGAGGAGGGCTGTAGCACAATGGTTAATACACTGAACGATGAAACAGGGGTCATGAGTTCGATTCCCTAGTGGACTTAATGAGTAAGGCTGTCTGAACAGCAACAGGCTACCTTCAATAGCATCCTGCACAAGACAGCTGAGATCTGTGACAAAACAATCCCTGAGCTCCATGTCACTAGTCCTAAGTGACCTGCGCCACTGAATGTAAGGGAGCAGGGACTCTTTGTTATGATAGGAACAAAGGTCACATTCAATGCCTGGGCTGCAGTCCGGTTGGGGCATTAGCCAACAGCCAGAGTACCACATTGACTCCTCTCTCTTACAGCCTGCCCATACAGGTGACAGTGCCACATTGGCTCTGCCTGCTAGAGCCTGCACAGGCAGCCATAGTCCTGTGCGCTAGGGATTCAGGCAGTGCCGCCAGGCAGACTCAGCCATCTACCTAACCACCATGCGGTGGACATGAAGAGCGCTACTCCCTAAACACATGGCTATTGGGCCCCTGGATTACCCCCCCCCCAGTAAGTGTGGGTGGACAATGGGTAGCTTGCAAACCTGAGCTGGTAATCACGGAAGCCCTACAATTGAGACCTCACCTGTTGTCTCTTCCTACCAATGCGGTACGATAGAAGCTCCATCATGCAAGTCGGGCAATGCCTGGCAGCAACCAGCAGGGCAATTGCGGCCTCCAACATCTACACTCCACAGCCTTGCTGCTATTCTACTCAGCTCGCCATCACCTAATATGGTACATCACCTCAAGGACTCCCCCAATGACAGCCATGCAGCCATAACACTGCAAACAGAACTGGGGTAGACTGCCAGTAGGATTATCGCATAGCAGTCCAATCTGCTAGTCCTATGGCATCCTGGATAGTACTCCAAACTGCTACCTCCTGTCCATCGAACTAAAGGATCCCCCCTCGAGGAGCAGATGCTCGGTACTCTGGTTATCTTCAGAGCCCTACGTGACTACTTGCCCACATGAAACAATGAGCATGCATGAACATTGTGCCAGCAACAAGGCAGCCCAGCCCTCATCGCATGTGAAGCCAATAAACCTGGCCATCCGGTCTCCCTCTCCGATACCCACATGCCCTTCCATCTGCATGAAGGTGGCCAGGGGCACAAATGAGGCCTCCAGTGTCGACTGAGCCGACGGCTGGCCTGGTCGATGTGCCCAAGCAAGGGGTAGCCGTTCAGATCTTGAGACAACTAGGCATTTGTCTGTGCTGCCTGCACAGGTCACAGTTGGCGATGGCCCTTTGGTGCAGCTCGTTTACCAATGGGTCCTTTTGGCACAGCTAAGTCCTGCGTTCACAATTCCTACCCTTACAGGTGGTGGCTCTTGTAGCTTGCTCAACTTTGAGCCATATTCGCAGTGGCCACCCTAACGCTACTGCTCATGGAACTCTATCTCCTGCTACCTGTGGCTCCTGTTGGGCTCATACCCACCCCCAATCACTGCAGCGACAGATGTACCCCCGCAATCACCATGGCTGCACCTGAATGCATGGCGACTGCATGTATAATATTCACTATCGCCACCAGGTGCTACGTCTCATGGGGGCAAAACCATTGTTGCTTCGCATTTGTACTGACCCCACTGGTGCACTATGCTACAGTGTCATGACACCCTGCCTAACGCCACAGTGTCTCCCTACCTGATGCTATGGTGTCGTCCTGCCTTACGTAGGGATTCCGGGATTCCTAGGCACACCAATCAAACTTCCAGCATTGGTAGAGTGTCCGCCATAAGGATATAGCCCACTGGTTAATACAGTGGTCTCTAAGGCTGAGGTCATGGGTTCGATCCCTCGGCCTCCTCTTTTCGAATCTCCAGCTTTGATAAAGTAGCAGCCATAGAAGTATATCCCTTTGGTTACTGCAATGGCTTCAGGGTATCATGCTAGGGTGTCGCCCTACCTAACGCTACGGTGACCCCAGGGTTCCGGACGCCAATAACACTTCCAGCCTTGGTAAAATATCCACCATAGATGTACATACCAGTGGTCAGTACAATGGCTTCCAAAGCAAAGGTCATGGGTTCGATCCCTCGGCCTCACTTCGAACCTCCAGCCCCGGTAAAGTGGCAGCCATAGAGGTTAGCCCTCTGATTAAGGCAATGGCTTCCAATGTATTGGTCAGGACTTCGATCCCTCTGCAGCATCTTTTCTGATCTGGCCCCGGCCTTCCCCCTTCCACCACATCACTGGCCAGCTTGGGAGGCACCAAGTGTGGCTGACTCATCCTGCTTGTCCTAGGAGAAAACGGAGTTACTTACCTGTAACTGGAGTTCTCCAGGGACAGCAGAATAAGTCAGCCACACATACCTGCCCACCTCCCCTGGAAGGGGTTGACCTCCGAACTGTGCCTGCCTCATAGCTAAGACTCAGCTAGGAACAAACTGGCAGGCTAGGGGTGGGCCTGGGGGTGGGGCCAGTAGGCTCATGCTCAGAAGGGCAAAAGTCCTTCTGAGCTATGGAGAGTGGTGCCGTCGGATAACGTCAAGTGTGGCTGACTTATCCTGCTGTCCCCGGAGAACTCCAGTTACAGGTAAGTAACTCCGTTAAGTTTACAAGATTTTATAGGGAATTAATCGGATAAAACTCTCCTCCCTGTCTTACCTTGCAATTCAACCCTTGGATCTGAATTATGATTTACTTTGTATCTTCAAGCACTTGGCCAGGACTTTCCCTGTCTTGTCTCCCCTCCCCCTGCAATGCATAGGCTGTCCTGTTGGCCTGCAATTCAACGCTCACCTCCCTACATGTTTCCAGGATTGCTTAGCTCCCATCCTTTTTTGATAGGTTAGCATCTGCCTCAAGAGTCCCCCTCCCCCCCCCCCCCCCTGTGTAGTTGATCCTCCCTCTGCTCGCAAGCCTTTTTAAGCCTAGGCACCCACATAATGAACCACCTGTGAATGACTGACTGCTTTGAGACACCCCCCCCCCCCTGGTGACCCTACTAACCTATCCAGCCTCATTGAATTGAGGGTATTCCTTTTAATACTAGTCTTAAAATAAGCAAGTAGTGGATGATAGCTTAAGCTCTAATTGAGGTGTTAAACTCTTGTGCCCCCTGGCTTCCTACCCAAATCTTCACTCATACCACCCCCTGATCTGACCAAGTCATAGCATCAATGCCTGCTTGCACTTCTGCCATCCCCCAACTGAACCACTAATATTAAAATCTTTCCTACTGAAGCTATTATGTGGGACAGAGTTCTGTTTTAAAGTGAATTCCCTATGGGTGGGGTATATCTCCCTCCACATGTCCACCAAATCAGTGTTGCATAAATGTATTACAATGCTTCCCGATTCCTCCCCCTTATTTTGCAGAAGACCAGTCCCATTGAGAATGAAATAATACTAGAATGCAGTCCTCTTCTCCCCTCCCCCCCCCCGTCCCTTTTTTAACCTTGTCCTCCAATGGTTCACCCACCTCCACTGGATACACAAATGGAAATCAACCTATCCATCCCCATTACCCACCCTTATCTTTTCAAAGGAATCTGCTACATGTAAACCCCTTCACATCAGTACCAGAATTGATGACCCCCCCCCCCCCCCCATACTGTTGAGTAACTGATCAAGGTACCTCTTCTGCCTAAGCCTCCCTATGCTACAGGTGGACTTCCTGCAAAAGCACTGTCCCATTTTTGTTCTTACACTCCCAATTAGACACTGGTGTTTTGTTATGGTGACTTTAAACCTGTAACATTTAAACAATCCAATGCAAATCATGCTCCATTGACTTCTCCCTCCCCCATTCATGCTTCTTGACCTAGGTGCCACACTTCCCATGAGGTCAAGCCTCCCCCCTTCCACTCTCCCAGCAACACTCACCCCTATCCCACACTATTTGTCTTCATTCACCAGCATTCACCTATATGCACACACCTTCAATGCCACTCTCAGCCTTCTCCCTCTCCCTCTCCACTTTTTAACCACCCTCCACCAAAATATCCACCTCTCCCAGCCTTTTGGTTCTAATTATCCGATGTCCTGGCCCTATGGGGCCAGCAAGACTCCATCACAACAGGCTATATTCACCCATCAGTCCAAATTGTACATTTTTATTTATTTTACTTACATTCTCTTATATACCGTACTATTCTGCATCAGTGCGGTTTACATTTAACAAACTGAAATTACATTGAACAGGGCATTATAACTTGGAGAACTATTTTACAGGGAACATGGGCTATGGAGGGTTAAGTGGCTTGCCCAAGACCACAAGGAGCACCTGTGGGACTAGAAAC
Organism: Ichthyophis bannanicus; assembly: GCA_033557465.1. Lineage (NCBI taxonomy): Eukaryota > Metazoa > Chordata > Amphibia > Gymnophiona > Ichthyophiidae > Ichthyophis > Ichthyophis bannanicus. The sequence goes on from CM066035.1 coordinate 339,554,003, forward strand.
CCCAGTCCTTCCGGCCCAAGGTTGCTGCCCTCTAGTGGGATTTGAACCCCTGACCTTCCAGCCTGAAGTACCTTGCCCCAACCACTAGGCCACTCCACTACATTATTTGATTTCTGAGCTGGCCCCTTGTTGCCATTGCTACCTGCCCCTTTTGCGGTGGGGCCCTGTGAGGATCCTTGTAACTTGAGGTGGGTAGCCCTTCACATGCCATGTCCGAGGACTTGCCAGGTTGCCTCCTGAGGCTCTCTACAGATCTCCATTTCCACCCATCTACTGATCTTGCTGAGTTCACTTATCTCGTTGAGCCGTCTGAGTTCTGCCGATGTGACTGTCTGGCCAGGCAGAACTGGATTGGAAAAACTCTAGCTTCTTCCTCACTAACATACCAACCATTTATTGAAGTGGTGACGTTGTCCTACTGCAGGGGTACTCAAATCCAGTCCTGGAGGGCCATGAACCAGTCAGGTTTTTGGGATATCCCTAATGAATATGCATATGAGAGAGTCAAATACAATGGAGGCAGTACATACAAATATATCTCATGCATATTCATTAGGGATATCCCGAAAACCTGACTGGTTTGTGGCCCTCCAGGACTGGATTTGAGTACTCCTGTCTTAGTGTGCAATTCTTTCACCCTCTACAGAGTGACCTACCTCTCCTCAATGAATGTCTCCATTGCATTTGTCTGACTTACTTCTAACTACCTAAAGCTGTCCAAATCTATTGTCATTTAGTTCACCTTTGGCAACTCCTGTCTGTTTGCCCTGGTCCTTGCCAATGTTACACTTCCTCTTGTCTCCAGTATTCATTACCTCGATCTGACTTAATGCAGAGCCTAATCTTTCCAGGAGCATGTCTCACTTCTCTCCCATCACTTGTTTTACTATCTTTGTCAGATTCATGCTATTTGCCATTTTATTTTTTTTTTTGTCTCCCCAAGTGCTGATTACCCTCTTATCCCTTGTGATGTCCTATCTGGACTTTTGCAACTTAGCTTTTGCCAGTATTACCAAGACTCAACTTTACTGACTACAGTTGTTACAAAATACAGCAGCCCAGATCCAACATTCCTCTTGTTGGATCACATTACCCCAGTTGTTTATGTTCAATTGGTTCCCTCTGGTCTACTGCATACTGTACAAGATCCTCACCTTAACTAATGTCATTCATTCCAATACTCCCCATATTTGGCAGACTTAGTACAATTCCATACACCCTCTCACAGTCTTTGTTCTGTTCTGTTCATGTTAATCGTCTGGTGCTTTCATCTCCTTTCAATGCCCATCTCCAGTCTACCTGTCTCTTTGCCTTTTTCTTTCTGGGCCCCTCCCTTTGGCATTCTCTCCCTTCCACACTATTGCAGGAACCAACATTCCTCAAATGTAAGACCCTCCTAAAGACCCATTTGTTCCAGATGGCCTTTGATCTACCATCTACTGCTTCCTGACCTCCTCTACCTTCCTTATGGCTGTTTTTTCTTTTTGGCCTTTCCTCTTCTCCTTTTTCCCTCTCCCCCCCCCCCCCCTTTTTTTTTTTCTTCTTCTGTTCATTTACTTCTGTCTTTTACATTAATGAAGCTCTTTTCCTCTCTAAGCAATTAGCCTCTCCTTTTGGTTTTTGAAACTTGTATACTGCTGTGGATTATAAGGAGTGGTATATCAAGAACCACATCAACATGTACTCAGTTGTGCTACCTACTTATTTGTACTCTAAACGTGTGGGTTTTTTTTTTTTACTGGTGCATCACTCTGCTCTGACTATATCCAAGTTTCTGATATCACCAGAACCCCATTCTACTTTTAACAGTAACTTATTATGTTTTACTAAATGAGGTAATTTGTACAGGTCAATGTGTACAAGACTAATCTCAAGTGCCCTAGCAGAATGAGCTACTTTCCCATTAGTGCCAGACTATTCATCTCTTCAGTCCCCAGGACCTCATTACCACTCCCTGTTTTCTTTTTAATGCATGCTTCTCTCCCTCCCTCCCTCCCCCTGCTCTCTCCTTATTCCCTGTCCCACTTTTAACATCTTAATAACTCTACCCAGGGCTGTAACAAACTATAACTGTGAAACTGGTGTGTGCCCCCCTCCCCCTTTGACATGAGACTTTTATCAGTTACATATTTTATTTAAAAGCATTTCTAAGCCATTTATCAAAATCTAAGAGGCTTAGAAAATAACAGTAACTTAGACAGTAACAAACTGAAAACATCATAAAAACAAAAAGGTCATATTAGACAATAGGCCTGTATAAAGTTAACTAAAGTCATGAGTCTATGCAACCCACAGTCAACTTTATACAGGTCTATTGTGACCATGTAAAAACACTATCAGCTAACAGCCTACAAGGAGCTGTTGTAACTAACGTAGGTGTCATCTTGATCCAAAATCTAGCTTGTATTTAAATTAGCCAAATGTGACTTCACTATCCACAAAGGCAAAATTAATAAGTAGAAAACTGGTCTTTGGCAAATATTTAGTATAATGTTATAGGGTTTTAAATCAAAGTTCACCAGTCACCAATTCAATTATTTCAAAGTTACTTTCCTTGCTTTCTGCAAAGCAAAATCATCTGACACTATTGTAACTGCAAAGGTGGCTGAAGGCCATCTGCTGCCTGAGGTGAAGAATGAGATGGTGCCGCCCCCCCCCCCCCTTGAGGGGGGCAGGGCTTTTTCAGAACTCCAATCAGAGACTGAACCAAACCACTGCTTATATGGAGGAAATGCAGGATTTTTGCACACAGGGCCGTATCATACTGTAATCGTGCCCTGTGTGACTTGCAGATCAGGTAAACACCCACCTCCCTCCCCCCCTCCCCCCATCCAGCGCTGCCTGCTCTTTCCCTGCTGCTGCCGCCTCTCTGTTTTTTCCAACAGCGGTGCTGGCAGCAGGGAAAGAGCAGGCAGTGCTAGATGGAGATATGGGGAGGAGGAGGAGGGACATGTGTCCAATCTGAAAGGCACCGGCACTTTAAGCAAATCTGTCCCCCCCCCCCCCCTCCTCCTGCACTGATAACATGTTGGAGGAGGGAGGGACCAGACCTGTTTAAAGTGCTGCAAAAAAGGCTGGGGGGTGTGCGCATTTCAGCTGCCTGCTATTGTCCTGCCAGCGGCAGCAGTGCAACAGCTGTTGGGATATTTTTGGCTTAGGGATAGTTCTGCTCCTTCAGCTTCTATCTGTGACTAATCATGGCCTGCCTGCAGTTTGCACGATGAAGAAAGGAAAAATGTCCTGTGGGCTAAGAAAGTATATGCTACAATATAGCCTTGCGGCCTGCTGTAGTCTGGAGGCCTTGCTTTGAGTAGAAGTACGTGGAGGCAGGCTCAGAGAGAAACAGGTCTGCTCAGAGAAGTAATTAGCAGGAAACATACTTTCGGCCTTGAAGAAAAAAGAAAATGTCATTTAGCACCAGGAGATGAGAAGAACATAAAACAGGCCAAGGAATGCAGGAAAGATTTGCTCCACAGCACAGATAAGAAGCACAATTAAGCAAAGACCAAGAGACCTTGAGAGCACCAGCTGCAAGGGAGGGTAGCCCTAAGGCATAATTGGCATTATTCATGGGAGGGGGCCTCAGAGAAGGAGTTCTAGCAAAGTTTTCTTTCTTTGCAAGTAACTCTGACTTTTACAGAATGACATCAGACTTCTAGAAGTTCTGTGACAGAGAATATCTATATAAGGGGACGGCTCCATAACTCAGTGGGCAGTCTGCTCCCCAATTCCGGTAAGGGAAGTGGACTGTCCACTACCTTTCTCAGACAAAGACTTTTGCTCAAAGCAGTTGCTGTTTGTTTGTTCTGGTACCCGAATAAAGAGCATTGTATTCGAGCAATTTGCAGTCTGAGTGATTTGTTGCTAATTGGTAATTGGTGATATCTAGAAAAACATGTGTTGTGGGTAGGGTTGCCAACTTTTTCACCGAGAAAAACCCGACACCTGTGGCTTGCCATGCTCCACCCATCCTCCGCCCCTAGTCCCACCCCTGCCCCGCCCCCAGCCCCACCCACAAAAATTACCGAGGATACGTGTAGGCTAACTTCCTTGGTCAGATAATAATTAAACTGGGAACCCCAAAATCCAAACATGAAATGTACAACACTGGAGAAATAAAACTAAAGTAATTTCCTCTTGCACTAAACAAAAACGCAAAGATGTTAGCAATACACACTTCCCAGACCAGACATATTCCAGTTAATAAATTCAAAATAAAAAGTATTTTTCTACCTTCTGTTTGGGCGTTTTATTTTTCAGTTGCAATTGCTCCAGTCACTTTCTTCTGGTTTCTTCGTGTCTTCTGCGAGCTATCCATTTGTCCTTTCTTCTCTTTTAGATGTTTTCCATTCTCTCTCTATTTCTGCTTTAACATACTGATTGTTTCCCTTTTGCTCTTTCCCCCAATTCTTTCCTTATTCCTTTATCATCCGTTTAAATTTCACCCTTCCATTCTCAAGCCCCTCTTACTCTCCCAATACCGGCCCATCATAGACTTTTCTTCCACACAAAATATTTTTTCCCCTCTCCATTCTCATTCCCCATCCATTCTAGTCCTCCCCCCAAATCAATTCCCTTATAGTTCTAGGCCCACCCACCATCCACTCCCTTCTAGTCCCATTCTCCCATGCCCCACATCAGCCCATTTCCAGTCCTATTCCAGCTCTTCATCAGCCCATTTCCAGTGCTAGCCCTCACATCACAGGCCATTTCCAGTCCTAGCTCCCCCCCAATCACAGCCCATTTCCAGTCCAAGTCCCCCATCACAGCCTATTTCCAGTCCTAGGCCCCCCCCCCCCCACCATCACAGCCCATTTGCAGTCCGAGTCCCCCCGCACCATCACAGCCCATTTGCAGTCCGAGTCCCCCCGCACCATCACAGCCCATTTGCAGTCCTAGCCCCCCTAATCACAGCCTATTTCCAGTCCAAGATCCCCCTTCCTCCACCATAGCCCATTTCCAGTCCAGGTCCCCTCCACCCCCATCACAACCCATTTCCAGTCCATGTCGTCCCCCCCCCATAACCCTTTTACAGTCCAGTGCCCCCCACCCCATAACAGCCTATTTCCAGTCCAAGTTCCCCCCCCCCCCATAGCCCTTTTCTGGTCCAGGTCCCCTCCACCCCCATCACAACCAATTTCCAGTCCATGTCCCCCCCCCCCATAACCCTTTTACAGTCCAGGTCCCCCCTCCCATCACAGCCTATTTCCAGTCCAAGTCCCCCGCCCCCTTTAGCCCTTTTCCAGTCCAAGTCCCCCCCCCTTTAGCCCTTTTCCAGTCCAAGTCCCCCACCCCCTTAGCCCTTATCCAGTCCAAGTCCCCCCCCCCCCTTAGCCCTTTTCCAGCCCAGGTCCCCCCCATCCCACCCAATGCCGCCCTTGCCCCCCCCCCCCCCCGACCAGCATCGCGGCTGTCTGAGGCTTCAGAGGGAGCCGGGGAAGCCCGTGCGAGGCCCCGGCTCTCTCTGTACAGCCACCAGCGTGAAGAGCCTTTTCCGTCACGCTGGCGGCTGTTCCTGTGAAGCCGTGAATGCTGGGAAAGGTTAAAGGGCAACCTTTAACCTTTCCCAGCATTCGCGGCTTCACAGGAACAGCCGCCAGTGTGAAGGAAAAGGCTCTTCACGCTGGTGGCTGTTCAGAGGGAGCCGGGGCCTCGCGCGGGCTTCCCCGGCTCCCTCTGAAGCGGAGAAAAGCCGGTTTTTTTGCTCTGGCCGCTCCCGATCTTGCGTTAAGAGCAAAAAAAACGGCTTTTAAAGGGCCGGTTTTGCCTCTGCGCCGGCAGCCGGCCTGGCCGTGGAAAAACCGGCCAGTTGGCAACCCTAGTTGTGGGAGATAGGGCCCCACACAGCAGACAGCCGAAATGTGCAGCTGCACTGCTTGCACAGGGCTAGTGTTGGGATATTTTGATATTTTGGGTTTATATTTCGGTTTAGGGATAGTTTTGCTCCTTCAGCTGCTATCTGCGACTGTAATCTTGACTTGCCTGCAGCGTGCACGATGATACAAGGACATCCTGTGGGCTATCTAAGAAAGTATATGCTACAGGAGAGCTTTGCGGCCTGCTGTAGTCTGGAGGCCTTGCTTTGAGTAGAAGTACACAGAGTCAGGCTCAGAGAGAAATACAGGTCTGCTCAGAGAAATAATTAGCAGAAAACATACTTTCAGCCTTGAAGAAAAGAAGAATGTAATTTAGCATCAGAAGATGAAAGACCATAAACAGGCCAAAGGAATGCAGGAAAGATTTGCTCCACAGCACAGATAAGAAGCACAATTAAGCAAAGACCAGAAGACCTTGGGAGCCCCAGCTGCAGGGAGGGCAGCCCTAAGGCATAAATGGCATTATTCATGGGAGGGGGCCTCAGAGAAGGAGTTCTAGCAAAGTTTTCTTTCTTTGCAAGTAAATCTGACTTTTACAGAATGACATCAGACTTCTAGAAGTTTTGTGACAGAGAATATCTATATATAAGGAGACGGCTCCATAACTCAGCGGGCAATCTGCTCTCTGATCCTGGGCAGAGAGGGGGTTGCCTGTCACAATTCTCAGACAGAGTCTCTTGCTCTCTGCATTGGTGATTTATTTTGCTTTTGGTATACCAATAAAGAAGCTTTGCATCTGAGCAGAATTTGTCCTGAGTAATTTGTTGCTAATTGGTGATATCTAGAAAACATTTGTTGTGGGATACAGGGCCCCACACTAGGTACGGTCCTGTTTGCACACCAAGGAACTAAGACAGCAAGAACCAACAGCACAGTTTATAAAACTAAATTATAACTCATTTTTATTTTGTTATAAACTGTGTTATGGTTCTTGCTCCTTTCTTTTTCAACATATATTTTGCATCCACAATAGGTGCAGAGCAGAACCAGGACCTTCATCCACAGAACTCCACTTTTTTTTTAAATCTGATTCTTGCCAACAACAACCACTATTCTCCAATACCAGGCATATTGTGAACTAATACAAAACCTTATAACAAAGGGCAAACCTACCATACCATATCAGCACCAACTTCCAAAACTCACATAAGGAGCCCATCCAAACAAAGCATCACTGTAAATACTACAGTGGGCCCTGGAACATCCATGCACCAATCTGAAAAGCTGAACAAGTCAGATTTCTACAGTACAGTATAGATCTTTATGTACAAACTTCATGTTAACAGAACACCTGTCCTCAGTCAGACACTCACAACATTGACCTTCACCTTCACCTTCACCTTCACCTTCACCAAGTACAGAATAAGTAACCACAATCTAAAGTAAAAATAAAGTATGTAGACAAAATTTAAACTGAAACCCCAAGAAGCCAGAGTCCACATGCAGTGCAACATCAGATAAATAAGAGATGCAGTTCCCCAATAATCTGTAAAATGTAAAAATAGCACAACGTCCAATCATTAAAGTTAAATAAAAATTTATTTTTTCTACTTTTGTTATCTGACCATTTTATTCTCTGATCATGCTGGTCCTGATCTGAGGCTTTTGTTTCTGTCTTCTCTTAGCTCTCTTTCTGTGGTCCATGGTCCATCTGCCATTTCTTATCTCTTCTTTTGTTTTCTTCAATTCCTTCCATCAACCCCCTTTCCAGTTCCAGTAACCCTCCCCAGTATCAACCCCCTTTCTAGTCCTCCCATCCCAGTACCTTCCAATGTCAACCGCCTTGCATTCCCACAACTGCCACTGGTGTCCATGCCCTTCCAGTCCCCCCCTCCTTCCCCATTATCCAGCCCCTTCTAGTCCAAATGCCATCCCAGGTATCAGATCATATCTACTCTCAATGCCACCCCACTAGTCAGCTCCCTTCCAATTGCCCTACCCTCTGTCTATCCCCCTTCCAGTGCCATTTACATGTTAGCTCCCTTCCAGCCTCCTCCCTCTTATCCAGCCACCTACCATTCTCATCCCCATCCCTAAGTGTCAGCTCCCTTCCAGTCCTATTCTACCATCAGCCCATTTGTAGCCCTAGCCCCCCCTTCCTGATCATCCCATTTGCAGTTCTAATCCCCCCCTCCCCAGCCCATTAGTGCAAGAGACAGGAAGTTCCCTGTTTCACTTTTAACTGTGCAGGCTTTGCGATTGTGCCGGTGGGTGGCTGCAGTTTAGTACAGCTGCGGAACTGAAAGAGAGAGGTCCTGTGGCTGTAGTTGTAATAATGAGTGCAGACTCCAGTCCACTCTGAGGCAGGAGAATCCGGATGCCAAATATAACCAGTTGCCACGGAGGTATAGTTTAAGGGGGGGGGGGTTCAGTAATTAATTTATTTCCAGTCCATTCTGACTGCACCCCCCCAGATTTTTGCGCCCTGTGTGGCTGCACTGCTCACACTGGGCCAGGTATGATCCTGTCTCTGCCCCTTACATTAACCACCACCCCCCTCCCCCCTGGTCCTAGACCTAACCTGGACGTATATGTGTCCCCCTGGGATGCCAGTCCTGTCTCCCAGAAAACATGTACTTAGGACAGGGAAGCTAGGTGGAAGAGGGTGGTTTGGAACAAGACAATCTGGTTTTCGAGTTGACTATATATTGTCTGGTTACAACTGTAATCAAACACTCTAACGTCTGGTAATATTTAAACTAAACAATCATGATTTTCTCACTATCACCTATTCCAAAACAATTCTCAAAAAGCCCGTATGTGGTCTTCATAATTTTAAAAATGTAATTTGTTTTGTATGCGCATATGTATTGAGAGTAGTTTCCAGAAGTCATTTACCCAGGTAATGGGGCAATAATAACATGACCTATCCTCCCTGTGAGTAAAGGTTCCTGCTGATGTTCTTTGACATGACTTGTCATCAGGGTCTGTGATGTTGCTTTCACTGCAGCTGCTCCTTAGAAGCCATGCCAGAGACCATGGGCCCGATTTTGAACTGAGTGGTAATATACGTATAACCTGACCTCCTCCCGCCTAACCTGGATTTTTCATGTCTGGGTCATATGTGGCCCTGGCATCAAAAATTCAGGTGTTACTGCACAGTCAGGTAGCCGAAGGAGCTACCTATGTGGCACCGTTTATTGATGCTACACGATTAGCCAGCGGCTTAAAGATAGACAAGGTCTTCTTACACCTGTCTTTAAGGATAGAGTGCTAACCGTGTAGCAACGAAAATTGCTGTTACATGGGTTGCGCCCTGGCATCCTCTGCTCCAACTTGCCCTGATGCAACGCGGATAGCATCTGAGCACATTAGGGACATATCCATATTGGTGCCCTTCTAAAACCCCGGGTAACTAGGGCCCCATCTAGTTTGCTGGCCGGGGGATGGTGCAGTCTGCCAAAAGTGGGCTAAACTTCAGTAAATCCTAATGTGCTCCTGAGTCTCAGCACCTTTATTTATATTTTCTCATTTCTTGACCTTTTGTATAGCCCCAGGTCTCTAAAATGGGGCTAAGCCAGGCTTTGTTTTATATCCATCGTATATTTCTTATGAAAGTGGAACCAGGAGTCCCTGCATAGAGTGAGGAAAAAGCCAGGACTAGCTCATTCTCTCCATATGATAATCTGAGAACCCTTCTCTTTTTTTTATTTTTTATTTTTTATTTATGGAAATTTTTTTATTACAAAACCAAATAACCCAAGAAACTGTAGCCATGCAAAGAATAATAACTACTAATAAGAAAGTACAATCTACTACATCATAGTCTACATCAAAGAAACATACATCCATTCATACAAATACACCAAACTGAGAATAATAAAAATAACAGGAGACCAAATTTAATCATTAACTATCCCACCTCTAAGAGCTCTGCTTATCTAAGAGAAATTTCTCCAGATACGAAATATCCTGGAAAATAAACATGTTCCTCTGCAAAGTGACAATACATTCACAGGGGAACCGCAAGTACAATGTTGCACCCAGGGCTAATACTTGACGTTTCAAACACCACACCAACCATGATCCAGTTATCTGCTTTCTTCAGAGCCTGGCCTAGCATATATGTTAGTAGCTTGTGGTTTCCTGTGTATGCATTTCTTTGCACCTAGCCTCTGCAGGCCTTTATCTGATATCCCCTTGTAGGCCCAAGTCTAGACTCTCCAGACCAAACTGGCACCTTGCAAGGCTCATGATATCTCCTTATATGGTTCCTTCCGGTGCTGGATCTCTTCTTGCAAAGGCCTGAATGCTGGCTCACATGTTATAGCAGTGTGGCTGTTCTTCTTTAGCAATTTTGTGAGATTCAGGGCAGCCATTAAGTGATTATGAACCAGGAACATTATTAATCCTTAGCACTTAAAAATTAAAAGCAAATCTATCATACTTAACCCCATATCTATCATACTTAACCTCTACCTCTACAAGTACTTAAACCCTACAACTCCCCCATATATTTTTTTTTATTCGGCTGGGGAATGGGAGAAATCTAAGTCAGAATAGTCTGACATGGGGACTGCTGCATAAGAAACATTGACAAGAGTAGGGCTAGTTTGAACAGGCAAAAAAGAAGTGGATACTTTGGTGAAATGTTTCTTACAGCAGGATATAAAAATAGAAACAAAACAACAGAAGAGTAAAGCAATGATTAAAATAATGACAGCAGAAATCAATAAGCCTTTCAAGCCAGAGCCAAGGGAGTGAAACCAGGAGGAGAGAGATGAAAACCAATCTCCAATCTGGAGGCCACCCTTAAAATCATCAATATGTAGTTCAGATAAATGCTTAATCTTATTCATAGCATCTAATACAAATACCGTATGGTTCGCGATCACTGTGCAGCAATTAGTAGCATTGATAAACGAACAAGTCCCGCCCTCTGCAGCGAGCAATAAATCTAAAGCCTGTCTATTCTGCAGAGTCATTTGATTATTTTGTTCAAGTGATTCAGCAAAGCGAGAAATAGATTCAGTAACAGCTTTCATTTGTATATGTAGCAAACATTGTAAGTGGCGAATAGACATGCCAAGGAATCCAAGAAGTAGTGCTAAGAGCTATAAGGCGGGCTTTGGTCATAGGGTAAGTGGAGTTAACATATTCATGGGAAGCTTGTATTGCAGCATCTTCAGCAGTGGAGGAATCCCAGGGGCTAGCATAGCTGCGCTTATGGCGCTGGTGCAGAGGAGTAGAGGGAGAGGGCGGGGAATTATATGAGACATTCAGGGGAACAAGGACTGAATAAGAGGATACTTTAAGTAAGGCACAGGGTAAATTGGACAGTGAAACCTTCTGGTACAAAACATCACCGCAAAGCCAGTAATGGCCCACAATAGCAGAAAGAGAAAAAGAAGGTTTCCAAGTAAAGTATGTTTTGATAGGATATGCAATAGAAGTATGGGGCTCACAGGTTAGTTTACCAGTGGTAGGGGAGTGAGCACAAGGAGTCTGACAGAGAGGATGATCATCACGGGATTTACAAGGTTTCCAGTGGAGGCGGCCAGCAAGTTGGTGGCCTATGATTGTAGTAGCAGCGGGGCGACCCTGCTGGGCGGTGGAATTTACTTTACTGGGAGTGGTGTGTGCTTTACCACACCGGGCAACATCATTGCAGGAAAGGATTGGTGCATAGCAAGAAGTGAAAGGAGAGGACATGTATGTACCTTTTCGGTAAAGGAGAGTATGTGTGGAATCTATAGGGCCAACATTAAAGGTTGAAGCCCAAAAGTCAGGACCCCATACCCGAGAGTATGCTTTAACCCGCGGGCCCCAGTAATTGGAGTTGACAAGATTGTTACGGGCTTGAGTGTGGTACCAGTCTAGCCTAGACATATTATGCCCATAATAGAAAGGGCGCATGGTACCGTGCAAAAAGTGAAAATTATTTGTTTGGACATTCCAGGAAACATTACAGTTGTTGGCAAAAGAAACAGAAGAGTTGGTAATAAGACAGTAATAAAATATCATAGAGGGCACAGAGACACGGACAGGAAAGGAAGCAGCTTGATGGGCCGCCCAAGTATCATTACAATATAAGGGGCCACGCTCTATACAACCTTTAATAAGGTGGGAGTTATTCCAGCACGGGATGGCACCTACAACTTCTTCAAATGGGACAGGGAGAACACGGACAGGGGCATAATTACCACCTTGTGGTAACGGGGTGCATATGATACAGTCACTAATATTCATAAGATGAACTACCTCGAGGACGGTTGTTTTCCAAGTATTAGTGAGGGGGAGAACTGACCTACGGGAGCGGTTCGGAGAAGGAGAGGGGAAGGGGGAGATAGGAGCAGAGTGAAAAGAATGGGGGCGGGAAGAGATAAAGTATAGAAACCACCCAATAAAAATTGTCAATAAAATAGCGAAATATAGAAAAGCAAACTTATAAGCAATATGAGGCATGCTGAGAAAAGGTCACTTAAAAGTCCAAAAATCAGAAACAGTTCAGGGTACCCAAAGATGGGCAATATGAGTCCAAGTTTGGCTAGCGTCCAGCAAGACAGCAAATGGAGTTGAGGCAGAAACGATGTGGGGTCCTGAATATGTTGGATCTTGCCAGGAACTCCGATGAGGATTTCTGCGGTAGACAGTGGTTCCAATTGGGATCAAGGTATCCTTTGGGGACTGTGGATGTTGATCACGGATGGCACAGCATCGGGAAATCTCTGCCAAAGCCAGGCGCAGACCTGCAATGTAAGGAGACAAAGAATCCGGTAAGGAAATAGCAGTGTCAGATAGATTGTATAGCAGCAATCGCCTCCCAGTACATATTTCATGAGGTGTCAGAGCAATATTTTTCAGAGGACGATTTCTCAATTGAAACAGTGCCAGGGGCAAGGCCTGCAGCCAGGAAATACTTTTATCTGATTGTATCAGACGCAGGGCTGTCTTGAGCAAGCCATTGGTTCGTTCGACGAGGCCATTGGAGGTGGGGCGATACACGGAAACATACTTCCACTTTACACTCAGAGCTGTGGAAAAAAGGTGTATAAGATGATCCCGGAAATGAGAACCATTGTAAAAACAGTTCGTGGTATGCCAAAGCGAGGAAACAGATGTTTAGAAAAACAATTGAAAACCTCGGAGGCCCTTTCCTGTCTGCACGGGAAAGCCTCAACCCACTTGGAGAATGGACACACGCAGACTAGAAGGAATCTGTATCCATCTACACGAACCTGCATATCTGTGCAATCAACATACCAGGAAATGAAAGGACCCTGAACTGTCGGAAGATGACCTTGGAGAGTATGTTTGCCCTTCACTGGAGAATTTTCTAAACACTGGGGACACTTCTGGCACCATTCCTGTATTCTGAGCTTGAGACGCGGATGCCAAAAAAGCTCAGAGATCTGCGCAGACACGCTGGAAGCCGGTGCATGGCCAACAGAATGCAACAGAGAACACAATTGCTGTAAAGACCAAAAGGAAATACAAATTTTTCCAGAGGAGTGGACCCATAACTTCTTATGCTCAGTGCACCCTAACAACTTCCACTTCTGAACCTCATCCTGTGCAAGATTCTGCTGATAATCGTGCAGTGAAGGTAAGGGGTAAGTTCTTGCTCGTGTAATAACTAAAATGGGGACAGTATCTGTGACTTGTTTTGCTGCTTCATCTGCTAGGGCATTGCCAAACTGCAGGAAACCATAATGGCGGGAATGGCCAGGGACCCAATTACAGGAAGTTAGAATATTTCTCTGACAGCGTTGTAATAATAAATCATAGAGGTACAAAATCAGGGATTTGTGTACTTGCTGACTACTAGATGAATTGACAAACCCTCGCTGTAGCCAAATCTGAAGGTATTCCCCACACAACTTTTGAACATACTGTGAGTCAGTGTAGAAAATCAGGGGCGTTGCCGGACGTTCTTCTAAGACTGCCAATATGGCACACAGTTCAGCTGCCTGTGCTGAATATCCCCGATCTGAGTCCAGAGCATACTGTAAACGATGCTCAGACACTCCATCAGGGGTCAGCTGCACCGCAGCAAATCCTACTGTACCTTTCTGTGCTGAGCCATCTGTAAACCAAATTTCACTGTCTGGTGGCATATCAGCGGGAGATACCATAAAGGATAAAACTTCCTCGTAAGATGAATCAGGAACTGGGGTATAAACATCTACTGCTGTCTGTAGCCAACTAAGTGGACAGGTGCAGGCACTGAGAGGACGAAAGATCACTCCACTATTCAGGATAGAGGCACAAGCTTGCTGCAGCTTAGATGGGGACAAATGTAGTGTATCTTTATTCAGAATAGCCTTCAATTCAATGGACTGATAGAGAATCAAGGTCGTGGGAGTGAAAATGGACAGGACTTTCTCTATTGCTGCTGCCACTGCAATAACTAATTTTTCAAGGTCAGGCAATGGGAGCTCAGTACATCCAAAAGTACCAGACAAAAATGACAAAGTGGAAACCCTATGCTGAAATAGAATGGCTGCCCACGCCTGGGAACCAGTTACCACCATCAATTGAAAGGGTTTGTGATGATTTGGCAGATGTAAGGCTGGAAGACACTTTAAATCTTCCAAAATGGACTGGAGCACATTTACATGACAAGGATCTAAAGTGATTTTTTCAGAGTTCTTTACCCCACCCTTCAAATAAGGGCGGAAGCAAAGGGTCCAAGAGCTAAAAGCAGGGATCCAATTTCTGCAAAAATTAAGTGTGCCCAAAACAGAACGAAGTTCTTTTACTGTACTGGGGACAGGTAATTGTAAGCCATGCTGTACTGTCTTATCTCCCACCTCAATAGAACCCTGGCTTAGCTGAAACCCCAAAAAGATGACTGTTGTCTGCACTAATTGCGCCTTCTCTGCATTCAATTTGTAGCCTTTGTCCTGCAGTTCCTGTATTAGTTCCTGTGTGTACTTCTGCATTTGCTGATAATCAGACCCAGACAGTAAAATATCATCTACATACTGTAACAAGCACATTTCTCCAGGGAGATGTGAATTGAACTCCTGCAAATCTTGTGAGAGAATCTGGGAAAAGATACTGGGACTGTCGACATATCCCTGTGGTAGTCGCGTCCATTGGTAATGTACTTGGTCAAAAAGAAAAGCTAGCAGGGGCCTCGAGTCAATATCAATTTCCACACTGAAAAAGGCATTTTTGAAATCCAATACAGTAAAATACTTGTACAGCTGTACTGTATTTAATGCGGTGGCCGGATTGGCAACTGCAGGGAACTGGGTTTCCACCACCTGGTTCAATGCTCGTAAATCATGGACAATCCGCCACTTCCCATTGGGTTTACTGACCGGAAAGAGCAGGGTATTATATGAGGACATACTTTGTTCTATAATACCGTGCAGTTTGAGCTGATCAATTTCTTCTCGTGCACCCTCTATAGCTGCCCGCTGTAAGGGATATTGTGGCAATTTTGGTCCCTGTTTCCCTTGTTTTAGTCGTATGTGGACTGGTGCACCCCGTACTCGGCCGTGAGGGCTGAGGAGATATGTACCAATTTCACTGAATCCTGCAGACTGAAATTCTCCTGCCACTAGGGTAACCTGGGCCTTGACAATTAAATCTCTCCCCATCAAATTAATAGGACAATGAGAGGCATACAGAAAATTGTGATAGAGATCAAATTCTGGCCCCATCACGTGAATTGGATTGGTCACTGGGGTTTTTACTGACTTACCATCAAACCCGGTGGTCATTACACTGTCTCTGCCAATAGTGCTACCTGCAGGCATGGTATTCAGGACAGACAATGTGGCTCCAGTATCAATTAGAAATTTCATCTCTTGGCCATTCAATGTTAATTTTATGTGGGGCTCCTCTGTTCCCAGTGTCACCTGCATATTATAGATGCCTAGTCATTGTCCATCTCCCCTATTACCATAACCTGCCCTATTTGGGGGCTGCCAGGTAGTATACTGCCATGGCCTAGCAGGTGGCGGTGGGCCTTGGTTATACTCTCTCCGCCCTCGTGGTGGAGGGGCACGGCAGGTCCGTTGAAAGTGTCCCTTTTCACCACACTGCCAGCAACAAAAATCCCTCTCTCTGTCCTGTTTTTGTCTGGGGAAAGGCCGTGGTCCCTGACCCGAGAGCTGACCATGTCCTTGAACATTCAGAGCACGTGTCACAGGTTTGTGTGCGTCTTCCGAGTCACTGTCAGTGCAGCTGTCACCGGAGGACTCGTATAAACGTTCCACACATTCCTCAAATAGTTTTTGTGCAGTTTGCGCTTGCTGTTTTGCTTCCTTAACCTCTTGTTGTAAAGTTTTAATCAGTTTCTTGTCAGCAGAAGATACACTGACTAATCATTCCTTTTTTCCTTGATCTATTTCTTTCAACTGTAAGTTAAACAGACGGGCTTGGGCAGCCTTCCTGTCTCTTTCCGGTTTAGCTAACTCCTCTTCTGCCTGTCTGACAAAATGAAAAATATGTGCCTGTTGTTTTTGCCATGTCTCTGACTCCAGCGCGACTATGTTTTTCAGTTTCAGCTGGATGGGCAGGGGTAGAGTATTGCACAGAGTCTGAAAAACCATAAGAGCAATATGAGGAGCATTATGGGGTACACCCATTTGTGCTTCCCATAGATCTTGGAACTTAGCCAAATAAGCACTAATATCTTCCCCTACCTTAAATTGCATCGATGTGAGGGGTCCCATACTTCTTTGGGTGGGATATATATCTCTTAGTGACTCCCAAATTAAATTACGATAAGGGTTAAATAAAGCCCCATCGTATTGTGGTTCATGGACCAATACCCCATTTATATGTGCATTATTAAACACTTGATTGGCAGCATTATTGCCCAAAATCCGGGCTAATAGTGCTTTTACATCACCAATTGCCAAAGTATACCCTGCTGTCAATCGTTCAAACTTCTGTATCCATGCCCCTGCACCTTGATTTAGGGGAGGGAGTTGTTCTGACAGGTTGGTCATGTCAGTGAAACTCCAGGGAACATATACCTCTGCCCTTCCCTGCCCTTGGTTAACATGTCGCACAGGAAACACCATGTAACCCGGTAACTTTGGGTTATTGGGATCTTGCCCCTCATACTTTTCCCACACTCTTAATCCTGCTTCCATGTATTTATAGTCCCATTGTGGGTCCCCTTCTCCACCACGAATATACCTACGGGCTAGGTTTAAATCTCTAGTTTCCAGTGATCCTTGTTCTGGCCAAATTCTCATTTGTGGGGCACATGCTGAGGTCATCCATGTAGGTTGGAACTCCAATGATATACATAAAATCCTTCACCCCCCTCTTCATTAAAAACAAACTCTACGGGAGTTTTCTTAGGCTGAACTGGTTCTTTAGTGCTCTGTACAGGGTAAATGCGATAGTCATGTGTGCGGGTCGTTCGAATCCCCATATCACACAGACTTTCGGGTCGTCGGCTAGAGTAAGGGAACCATTGACCTGCTGCCCTATTGGTGGATTTATAGTAATCAACAGGTCCACGACCAGAAGGGGTCCCAGACTTAGTTGATAAGTGAACCGGGGTGGTATTACCCAGAATTTCTGTCGGTTCCTTGGGAAAATAGTCAGGCCCCGACTGGCCCGCCCCAAACTTGGAGGGATTATCATCTATTTTGACCTGACAACTGTCGTTAGGGGTAAGATTAGGAGCAGAGGGAATGGAACGCAGGCAGGGTGGAGTGTTACCTCCCGTGGCCCCTAAAACTGATTGTTCATATGATCCTGGGGTCTGAGAACTTATGTCAGGGGTCAAATGTAATTTACCTGTTACCTGGACCCATCCCCTATGTGGTTCCCGGTGGGGGGATGCAGATCGGGATCTCCTAAATGGCTGGGAGTCCTTATGGTAAATTATATCTTCCATTTCCCTATGCAGTGGCTTATATAAGGAGGTGTCAATGTAAGGTGCAGAAGGCTCAGCTTGTTTTGTCTTTCCCAGATTCTCTTTTTGTTTTTCTGTCACCTGTTTATCATTAGGGGTTTTCTCAGATTGTTCCCTTTTGGGGTCTGTGTTTATCTGCGGGTCTGAATACCCTATTGCTGCCATGGTACGGTTCACTGTCCTACAGTAAGGGGGAGGAGCATCACTACTGAGGGTACCTGGGTTTGCCTGTTTCATCCACATAGAAATGTATTGCAGATGTTTTAACTGACTAGCATTGGTCTTATGGGACAAAACATAATCCCTAATCCTTGCTAAACAACCACCATCAAAAGACCCCTCCGGTGGCCAGCCGAGGGGGGTCCCAGGAGCATTGCTCCACTTTGCCCATTTAAGGCAAACTTTCAAAATTTCCTTTCCTAATATGGGATTATCTCTCATCATCCGTTCGACCGGAGTCATTGTGGAAACCTGATTTATCATTATTCCCTGATTGTCATCTTTCTTTCTCCTAAACAGAGACATAATTCCTACGTGCCACCTGTTGTTTTAAGGATCTCAATATCCAACCTCTTTATCTACAAAGGGAGGTAGTGCACGAAATGTCCAGGACACCTTTCAGACAAAGATTCGCTTCGTTCAGACCCAGCCAATCTCCTCGCGGAGGTATGGAACCGTGAGTAAGAACACACACACGCTTCGTATCAGCCGATATGTATCTCAAAAGCACACCTCATTCAGTCCTGGCTCATAGCAGCAAAAATATCTTTACACTTTATCAATACAATAGAACAAAAAGTAAACAACACTTGCCAAGCTTGGTCAAAAATAAGTATACTCACGGCTTTGTGGTCACAAAGGTCATCTTCCTAGGGAAATCAGTCACTCACTTCTTCTTCTCCTCCAGTCTCCACTCTGCACCGGGAACACACCTCCCTCTTTCTTTTGAGGGGAATCCAAATCTTTAAATTTATATCTTGGTCATAAAGACCCACCCGAACCCAATCCCGGGTGTTCGGCACAAATTTTGTACGGCCCTGTTTCGTACAAAAAAATGGACCACAACCTAATTATTATTACTAATTACCTGCAATGATCAGATCCGAAAAGTCAGTACAGGTGCAATCAGAGTCTCTGTTTATTAGATAACTGATGACCAAATACAGGTAGAAAGTGGGGAAGAGAGTTCTATCGGGCACTAGGCACCTCAAGAATGCAACTCTCCCCCTGAATATAAAAAGCATGTTACATTTATACCTTTCTTTTCTTCCGTTTTTCTGCATACAGTCCCCAGAGCTATTCCTTTGTGTTCTCTCCCCCTCCCCACCCCCTCCTATTTCCTATTATTGCCTTTTTGCTCCCCTTAGTTCCTGTTGCAAAATCCCTCCTGGCCCCCCTCCTCCCATACTCACCAACCATGATCCAGCTATCTGCTTTCTTCAGAGCCTGGCCTAGCATATATGTTGGTAGCTTGTGGTTTCCTGTGTATGCATTTCTTTGCACCTAGCCTCTGCAGGCCTTTATCTGATATCCCCTTGTAGGCCCAAGTCTAGACTCTCCAGCCCAAACTGGCACCTTGCAAGGCTCATGATATCTCCTTATATGGTTCCTTCCGGTGCTGGATCTCTTCTTGCAAAGGCCTGAATGCTGGCTCACATGTTATAGCAGCATGGCTGTTCTTCTTTAGCAATTTAGTGAGATTCAGGGCAGCCATTAAGTGATTATGAACCAGGAACATTATTAATCCTTAGCACTTAAAAATTAAAAGCAAATCTATCATACTTAACCCCAAATCTATCATACTTAACCTCTACCTCTATACAAGTACTTAAACCCTACAGTTCCAGGAATTGTTTCTGAGTTCTGCAAGTAACATCCAAAAAAACCACTCAGATGCTGTTCACAAAACTGGGCATCTTTTTTTGAAAATAAGCTTTCAAGATACAAATTTTAACTACTTCAGATCCAAAGGAAACCAGTAAGGTGACTCGTCTATCAATTATTATTAATAAATTTGCATAACTTCTATAGGTTCAGTAATGGCCAAAACAACATTCGGGGTTTTTTTTCAAAAGAATCTCTGGAGACAACAACTGAGTATAAGGGAAATTGAAAAACCTTAAATTACAGACCCTCAGCATGTTCTCCAGTGCTTCCACCTTAGCATGTAACACCAAAGACAGGGAAACTCAGCCCAGTGTGAGCTGCATGTAGAGGGTGCTATGGAACAGGACAGTCTTGTTTTCGAGTTGACTCTATAGTGTCTAGTTGCATTTGTAAATGGAAACTCTAATCTCGGGTCTAGAGCTACTGTAGTGCTCCAATGTAGCTAATCAGTGTAGCTGTAAAAGAAGCAGGAGATGCACACAAGAGGTGACCCATGCCTGACCTCTACAACTTGCTGCTGCCGTCACTGACTCTACTTCTTCCTACCTCCCACACACAGACGTGAATCACTGCTCCTCTTTCCAGCCCCCAAGGCTCGTACCTGCCTGTCCTGTATAAAGTACCCAAAACTAACCTTTCTGACGCTCATCAGTTGTTCCTGCTCACTCTCATGTCCCTTTACTTAGCTTAGTGTCTGATAATTGCAAACTGCTCCCCGGCTCTAATACTCATGACACCAAGGCTTGAGTTAACTAGAAGATCAGGGGTTGAAATTCAGTGTGAGCCAGCACAGGAGAAGAATAACAGGACCTGACCGGACAGCTGACCCCAGCAGCTAACCTGCACAGAAGAAGGGGCATTTCCAAGCAGCTGACCTCAACCTGAACCCTGCATAGGAGCTGCAGAGGTTTCATGAATACAGGAACTGGGATGCAGTAGGGAGGTTTTTGAGTCCCTTGTCCAGGAAAAATTGACAATCTTGGGGGTGAGAGGAATGTGAGGAAATGACTGAGGCTATGGAAAGAGATCTTCTGGATTTGACATTAGGCTGTTTGGCTTTCTTTATGTTTTCCCTAGAATGTGTACATCAATGCATTCCTTAACAGCCAGCTAAACCAGTTCAACATCCAAGGGAAAGACCAGTCTCTTAATGTCCAACTGTTTATTACAATGAGCAATATAAGGCAGTTACTGTGAAAGCTGAAATGAAGAGGTACACTGTTTCTAGTTCATCATGCACGCCAGGTCTGTCTGTGTCACTGCTTCATTCCAACAACTGCTGACAGGAATTTGCTGAATGACGCTAGGGGCAGATGCTCAACAGGTGAAAAGAGAATGGATTGCAGAAGACAGAGAGAGGCAGTGACACTTTGCCCAAGCCAGAGATTTCTGCCCAAGAAAAGGGGGTGAAGAAGAATATCCCAAAGGCCAGGGAGCTCTGACACTGAACTGTATGGTTAGCGGTTGTACCTTGGCTGAGGTATGAGCCGGGGAGGTCTCCAGGAGACTGGAAGGAAAGAGTCATGAGCAAGGCAGAGAGCTGCTTGTAGGCTGTATGCAATACCACTGACTGTACATATGCACTCATAGATGTGGGGGCAGAACATTGTTAAAATTGCTTTTACTGTGATTTCGGTGCCGGACTGTGTTTTTCAAGAGGACTAAGAATGTTGCAGGCAGGTAGAATGTGATGCTTACAAAAAATTGTTACGAGATTTCTGAAACAAGGAAAAGAAAAAACAACATTATTAATGGTGTTTTTTTTATTTAGTAGGTGTTGGTGTTGCCTGTGTCAGGTGTGATTGTTTCTTGAGTATGTTGAAAGTGTAAAGTTGTCTGTGGAGAATGGACATGGATGCACATACCTGCAGTCAATGCAACGTATCCACGTATCTCTCTCTCTACGGCTTGTGCTGCTCGGCCCCACTGCTGCTGCCTGTTCCAAGAGTTTGCTCACACCACCAGTGCCACCAGCTCACAGGAGAAAGGGGATAGGAATAGGAGAGCAGCAGATCTGCAGCAGGGGGACGTGCTACTCAGCCCCCTGAAGATGCCAGAGGCAGGGTCAGTGTTAGGGTAATAGACACCCAATGGGAATTTCCAGCCTTGTGCCCTCCCTTCAGTTATCTTCCCTGCCCATAGGCCCCCCTGAGACTTTCATAATTAAACTCAACATTCATAATTTCCCAACATCTCCCATTCCCAAACACTCCTCTAAAAACCCTTAGATAGTCATCATACTTTTAAAAATTAAACTTAGTATTTATCTACCTATGTCTTGAGGGAAGTTTTCAAAAGTAATTTACTCAGGTTGGTATGTATTCAGGTAAAGGGGCTATTTAAAAATTACTCATCCTCCCTGAGAGTAAAGTACCCGCTGGTGATTCTTTGACATGTCTGGACATCAAGATCTATTATTTTGTTCTGACTGCAGCTGTTGTTTGAGTCTCCTTAGAAGCTGCAATGGTAGAGACATCTAGTTTGCAAGCCCTGGGAAGGCTCAGTCTGCCAAAAAGAAGCTAAATGTCAGTAAATCCTTCTGTGCCCCTGAGTCTCACCATCCATTATATATTTGAACTGGGAAAACTCAGCTAAGGCGTCGGGCTTTTTTGATGTTAAAGCCACGCGTTTTGGCGCTTGGTGCCACGTTTTTTCTTAAGTTTCCATGTAAGTGCTTAGTTACCTGTCAGAACACCAAGTATGTTTTTCTGGAGACCTTGGGATTGGAGTCTTTTCTCCAATCCAAGGGTCCATCGATTACCTCAAATGTTTGACTGATTCAGTAGTAGATTGTTCAAAAAAGAGTTAAAATAATTTTTGAGTATGCTTCCTCTCTCTTGTACACTCCTCTTGATGTGGACTTTCATATAGATATAGATGCTTTACTGTGTGTATTTTTACTTTTGCTGTGCAGTGTTATTAGTAATTATTAGAGTGTCTGTATTTTCCTTGAAATTTCTCAATAAATGAAATTTAAACCTGCAAAAAAAAAAAAAAAAAAAGAAGGAGAAACTTAGGGGGGGGGGTGTTTACTAAACGTCAGTAGTGGACGATATCGGAGCTGTGGCCCCATTGATTTTGCATGGAGTCCACTACCGCCGTTTAGTAAACACCCCCTCAGTTGTGCATAGCTGAAAGCAGATACAGAGTTACCAAATTAGCCAGTTCTAGGAGTGAGATTTTTTGCTTTAAATTTGTTCTGCAATGCAGCATGGTTTTTATAGTTTCTGAATTTAGCCCTTGGAATCAGTGCTTTTGGCCACATAATGCATCAGAATGAGCTTGCCAGAAATCCAGGACTGGTTTACAAATGCCAGTCTTTGAAATGGGCAACTTGGCAACTCTGCAGGTGAAAGCCCCATGCCCCAGGCTATGCAATAGACCCTGAATTACCACTCTCCTCTCCAGAATTCCTAAAATCCAGGGAGTGTCTTTTCAGCAGAATCCCTTCCCTAACTTGTCAGATTGAGAGGGGCCCTTCTTCCCTGAGGAGAGGTGTCCATTAATGATCTGTGGAAAGTTGACATGCAAAATGTGGCTCTATGGGAGATGGATCATAGAATCACTGTGGTCTGTGGTTCCTGGAATGGAGACTAGCACAAGTTGACTTTTTCTTCAAATGGTGTATCAGGGATCAGTATGGAAGCACTATCCTAGGACACCTGCAAGTACAGTCTATCCATTTTTGGCTGTGGTGTCTCTGAGGGCAAAGTCCTATATTTATTTAACAGGTATTTTATACTGCTTTATCATGTAGTCAAAGTGGTTTATGTTGTAACTTAAACTTGGTAATGTGCGTGAAACAGGGGCATTGATAACTTGGTTTCTTTCTGAGAAAATGGAGGTGTAAGTGATTTGCCCAAGGCCACAAGGAGTACTAGTGGGAACTGAATCCTGTTCTCTTGATTTTTAAGCCAGTGCTCTAACCATTAGGCTACACCACCACTCCTCTGTAGGACTGTTCTGGAAGGTAGGAAGAGTGTGGGACTGTACTGAAGCTTTGTGGTACTGAGTGCTGACTCCGTCAATACTCTGGAGCACTGCTGCCTGATCCTCCACCACATCACCAGCCTGACCAGCCTCAGGGACAATCCTGAATGTCTAGTAGGTCAATCCAACCCTGCTAGTGGAACTGAGACTAGGGCCACATGAAGGAGTGTATGGTCCTTGCAGGGCAAATGAGGAAGAGGAGGAAAAAAACCTGAAACATAAACCAGCTCAGGGGGAAAGAGGTGCAGGAGGGCAGGAAGAACTAAGTAGTAAAAACTACCAGGGAGGTGCTAGAGGTGGGGGATGTGCTGAATCTCAGGAGCCCCACCCTTGCCTTTCCTAGAAAAGCTCCCTTAGGAGCTTGAGGAGGAAGGTTCTTGCTGAACAGTTATTTTTGCTGGGTTTCTGAAAGGTAGTAGCACCTGGTAATAGAGCAAAGATTTGGGGTTCCTGTTTTTTTTTTCTTTTCTGGAAATCTGTTTTGTTTTCTGTAGTTCTTATTTTGAAGTTGGTTTATATGTTTTATTTTTTGTTCTTCTTTATTGACTGCTCACTTTAGGTCTGCGGCTCAGATTCTGTATACTAGCTGCAGGTAGGGTAGGGCTGGGTGGGGGGAACCAGCTGTACTAAACTAGATATAACTTCAGTAACAGAAGCACTGAACCAGGTTGGGGTTTTGTGCTAAGCTGTAAGGATAGTATGAGATCTTGGTGTACAAGCTAACAGAAGGTACTGGGTTTTGTTTTGTTTTTTTGTCAGATCCCTTTTTTTGGGGTGTTTGTTGATCACCTGTAACAGCTTGATTGTATTTAATCCTGGAGTTAAGGTGAGGGCTGCTGCTGTCTATAGCCTGGTTTTAGAAAAACTGTCTAGACCTTGTCTTTGTAGCTGTTTAAAAACGTGACCTGGTAAGGGTCAATGACTTCTATATTAAACTGAAGCTGCTATTCAGCAAGGTATGAGTGCATTATCCTTGTGGGTTTCTCTACTCAAGATCTGTGAGCAGATGGCATAAAATAAACAGCTGGTGAGAAGTGGGAGAGGTCAGGCCTTTGGAAGATATGTTTGAGTTCTTGCCCAGTAGCTAAGAAGCTGCATTATTGGGAAGGCAAAAAATGAAACGCAGAGGGGAAGTCTGCTTCCTCTGTGTACAACTATGCACTGTGCCACTACTACAGATATCTCGAAGCTAAGGCAAGCTTGGCCTTTAGGTAAAACTGGGTGCTCATTTAGGGCAGTAGTTCCTGGGAGAGGGGTGATAAAGAGCAGTAGTGTTCACAGTAAACAATTCTGCCTTTTGGAAGTTCAGAGAACTGCTAGCTCACTCTACCTGTAGGCATGCACATAAATGAAATAGAAATCTTGAATGGTATATTTAACTATCAATGCTGCCTAGCAGGCTAATGTCTCATACTAGCCCTGCATGCAGTTACTGATAACTAGCAATGTATGTTACTATATCTTTCCCTGAGTCACCCACATAAATACATGTTCTAGCCGGTGAACATAGAAAGGGGAAATGTGACAGTCTCTTGTGTTGTGCTTTACACTCATGCAAATGTGTCCCCCCCCCCCTCCTTTCTCTTTTTTTTTTTTTTTTTTTTAAACAAAAAAACACCACCACAAACCTTACTAAAATGTCTTGTGTTCATTTTTGTTCTAACTTATTGTAGACTCTAGAGGAGAAAAATGGCTTCAGTAGCTCCTGATGAAGAGGTATGTATAAAATGTAAGTCAATTTTGTGATCTGTCTTCTATGGATTTCTAATGTTCTGACTTTTCTTGTTTGGCAGAACATTGTACTGAGGATGGCCAACCTGCCACTAGTGAGCTCTACCTGTGACATGGCGTCATCTGCTTATATCAGCACAAAAGATAACCTGAAGTCTGCCTGTGAGGTGGCAGAGAAGGGGGTAAAGAGCATCACTACTGTGGCCCTCAACAGTACAGAGCCCCTCATCCAGAAACTGGAGCCACAGAGTAAGTGATGGTGCCTATATCCATCTGGGGATGTTAAACTTGATCCTAATAGACATCTGACAACACTTTGAACTGTAAAGCTATAAATACCACAGATGGCTTCCTTTCCTTGCCCCATAGGTTAAGAGCACTAGCAAGCGAAACAGTCTGTTTACCGACTACTAATACAAATGTGTATAGTGCTACAAGGCATATACAGCACTGTAGATATACAATCTAATCAAGACAAAATACCACAACTAGAGACTAGCGTATGGTAAGATGAACAAGAGTGAGGTGCATCAGGATCCAAAAGTGGGTTTTTAGTGTGGGTTTGAATAGGCCTAGAAAAGGAGCCTGACATCCTGATTCAAGTAGCTTGTTTCCAGGCATATATAAGAGCAAGGTGGCATGAATGATGTCTGGACTTGGCAGTGGCTGAGAAGGGCATAGATAAAAAGAAATTGCCAGAGGACTGGCATTTCCAAGGAGGTGGTATAGAGTGAGATAGCAAGCTGTAGAAGGAATGCACTGGTACATCAGGAGAAGTTTAAACCCTATGTGGAAAGGGAGCTAGTGAAGTGACTTGAAGTGGGGTTACATGAGCCACAGCAACACTGGCAGAAAACCCTTAGCTCCAGATAATGTGCTAAGAAGGCAGCTTAAACTTTGTGCAGCAGTTACAGGGGGCATCACAATCTTCTAGACCAGGGGTCTGCAACCTTTCAGACATAAAGAGCCACTTGGACCTGTTTCCGAAGGGAAAAAAAACTGGGAGCCGCAAAACCATTGCGACATTTAAAACAAATCTAACACTGCATATATTGTTTGTTACCTTAATGCTATATACAGGATCGTGCAGTCAGCTGTCAATCTGAAGACAAAGGACTTTTTCACTTAACAATGCAAAATATATTTTTGCACATTAATAGCTAATTAAAATATTTATTTAATTTACCTGGTTAATGGGATTTTTGCTCCTGAACCTCAGTGCACAGTGTCTGCACATCAGGGCTGTAAGACGTCGCCTTCATTTTCACACAGGCTTGCAAGCTGTCATCTGAGGCTTGATCGATGTTTGTTTTTAATAGTTTATGTTGAAGACCTGCTCACATACATATGTGGAGCCGAAGATCGACAGTACTCCAAATGCATACTTTTTCATGTTTATTTAAGTGTTGGGGATGGCATTCCATGTTTCGAATACAAGCTTGTCCTGTTTGGGAAGGTTTTCAATATCACTCCATTTATGATTCTGAGCCAGAATGGCCTTCTGATGGGCAACATCCTCAAGAGTAGCGGTCAAGCATTTGAACTTGGACCACCATATATATTTGTCGGCTATATCGGCCAATTCCATCTCAAGATCAGGTTGACTTACACCTGCAAATGCAGTCATATTCAATAGGGATGAATCGATCGCCAGGGGAATGACAGGGAAGGATAATGTGGTTTTTTCCTCTCTGAACTCACAGAATCGTTTCCCAAACGAACTTTGCATTGTGGTGATTGCAGACTTGAAATATTCCAAATTGATCGTATCATGACTTTGTTTGAACCCTCTCAAAGAGGGAAAGTGAGACAGTGTACCTCTGTAAATCTTTGACAAACACTGTCAACTTGCACTCGAATGCCAAAACCTCCTCCAGCATGTGCAGGGCTGTGCCTCCTTTCCCCTGAAGGGTTGTATTTAGCGTGTTTAGATGTGCTGTCATGTCTACCATAAAATGTAATTTTTCCAGCCACTCTGGCTGTTCCTGGCCAGCAAAGAGCTCACCTTTGCTGAGCTGGAAGGTTTTTACTACTTCCAAACATGTGACAAAGCGTTTTAGCACCTCGCCTCTGGACAGCCACCGGACCTTGTTGTGGAGCAGGAGGTCAGAATATGCTTTCCACCTCATCCAATAACAAACGGAACTGGCGGTGGTTTAAACCCTTTGCCATTATCTTATTAACAATCTGAATGACCACATCCATCAGTTTTGTGCATTCCCGCAGAAATGTTTGAGCACACAATGCCTCTTGGTGCAGGATGCAATGAAATGACAGCAGCGTTCTACCAAGCGCCTTCTGCAGTAGAGCCACAAAGCCCTTCGGTGCCCCATCAGTAGCCACTGAGACCAGGTGTTTGGTGCTTTTTTTTAGCAGTTAAAAAGTCCAGGACAGCCTTACACATATCACCCCTTGTTTGGTCTTTTAGTGGTATCAGCTCAATCAGTTCTTCCTGTGGCCCAAAAGAGTTCACATATCGGCAGAACAGCGCTATTTGTTCAATATCACCTTTATCTTTGGACTCATCACAGGCGATGGAGTACGCCACAGCTGAATTAATGTCTTGAATTTGCTGTTTGCTAATGTTTTCTGTCATTTTTAGGGTTCTGTCTTTGACAGTCTTCGCAGAGAGTGGCATGTCTTTGATTTTCTGCACAATTTCATTCTTGTTTTTGACGTCCATGTATAGATGTTCCCAAATCTTAATGAATGTTTCTTTTATATACTCTCCATCTGTGAAGGGCTTCCCATGCTTGACTATTTCCTGAGCTGCCACAAAACTAGCATATGTTGTGGAATTTGCAGACTTCACCCACTTCTTGAAATTATTTTTGCTCATATTAACCTTCCTCATAAGTTCTGCAACGGCTTTTCGTCTCATCTCCATCTGGATATTTTTCAGCAAAGGCTGTGTGTTTATTCTGGAAATGTCTTGCAATATTGGACTTTTTGTGGTTTGCTAATTTCTCACCACATATTAAGCATACTGGTAAACCAGTCTCGTCAGAGAATGCAAATGATTCTGTCCATGTATCATTAAACACTCTGTTTTCTTCAGAAATTTTTCTCTTCTTGCCTTTATCCATGGCTGGCCTACCAGGGGGTCAAAAATAGCAACGTAAGTAGAAATCACAGGGCCCCATACCAAAATTTGCTATGCCCACCCCCCTCAAGTTCCAGCCCCCCCCCTCCCCTTCCTTTCCCTGCAACCTGTGTGAAAATTAACTTACCTCTTTTTTTTTTTTTTTTTGTTCTTCACTCCCGCGTAGCGCTGGCTCACGCTGGTTCCGGCTCTGTCACTCCTCCCCCTCGCACGCAGGCGGCCTGAGGTCACCAGGCACTTTACTCGTGGCGAGGCGGAGCTGAGCCACGTTGAGTAGCTACGGCAACACTATTGCCTGTCACCGGGCGGGCAGTGTGCTCCGGAGCCACAGCAAAGGTGAAAAAGAGCCGCATGCGGCTCTGGAGCCGCGGGTTGCCGAATCTAGACCATCAGCATGTGCTGCAAGTTGCTGTTCTGCTTTGGGCCAGTAAGAGCACCACCTCTCTTGCAAACTGATGCAGGCAAAAAGTAGCCAGTTCTACTCTCTCATGACTTAATCACCACTGATCGTCAGTTCCAAGTATAGGGTTTTTCTAGCCAACTTCTGTTAGTCTGACTGCCTGAGCTGGACAGCCTTACTGTACTTTCTCACCCCCTGCAAAGCATGCAATATGACACATCCTGTTGTGCCTTCTAAAGGTGTAGGGATTTGTAGCTAGTCCACAACTTCAGCTGACATGAATGGAAAGTGTGGTCACTAGGCTTAATTTAGGCCAACAAAGATTTCCTGTTAATATCTGGCTGGTAACAATTTTCCCATCATGCAGAAGCCCAACCTAACTGTTAGCTGACTTAGGTATTCCTTGCTAGCATTTGAAGTCTTCATATGATTGCTTCATGGGCACTAGTGTAGGAAAGGGGGTGGGGCTGCTGCATAGCAGAAACTAGACTCCAAGAGAGCTATGTTGGGGGAGGGGGCTGCATAGCAGGAATGAACTACACTTGCAGAACTAAGGTTACTGCTTCCCACCTAAAACTTGAAGTTTGCTTCTGCTACTGATGCTGATTGTGATAATAGGTGAGTCACTTGCCAATTGCTTGACCTCCTAGCTAGATTCAGTGCCTTTATGGATGGTTACCTGGAAAGTCTGAACATGATTATGTTCTTTACCAAATTCAGTAGTCTGCTTGGAGACCGCTTAGGATGGGTGTGCATGTGTACATGTTAACTGAGGCTTTTTGGTGTGGGGAAGGTATGGCCAGACAGTTTCTCCTTATTACTGTTCTAGAAGAGAATGTCTGTCTTTGGGGCAGTTTAATGAGGAGGTCCAGCCCAATCCATATCATAACATGCAGTGTTACCTATGTACATTAGGGTGGTCCACAAACCAATGCAAAGTTCATGTTTGTAGAATCTTCTCCACAAGGCTTAATTTTGTCCATTATGGATAGCTTGCTTACCTTTGTAATTGCAGCCCGATTGCAAAACATTTAGAGTTTGGCCCATTCTGAACACTTCATGGATGGGAAAAGGCATTTATGTATTGACCCTATTCATCTCTGAACACTTGGCAGGCACCAGCAGAAATGGAAAATTGGTGTAGAACCTTCAGTGTCCACCACTACCAGTCTTAGCTCAGATGATACAACTGCCAAATGGGGTGACCTCTAAATGTTGTGGGGTGGGGTTTTTTCTTATCTTATAAATTAAAATGTGTTGCAAAGATGGTAAAGAACTGGAGGGGGGGGCAGGGCCAGGGCCAGGGCCATGTGCAGAGACTCAATGTGAGGCCACTCTGCATAAACTTGCATAACATTAACATGCATTAACTTTTAATAAACATGCCTCTTAATGAGTGTATGGATAAAGAGACTACTAGATTCCTACATCATACACCAGTGCTAACTGCCAGGCACATTAGGAAGTACTATAATCACTGCCCATTTAGAACCCATAGCAAACCTGGTATATCAACAGCACTACAGGACACACAGCACCAAACCCTACCTATCAAAAGGCAACATTGCAAATATTAAACCAATACATCTGCTTTAACATACTGATCTTTCTCCTTTTTTGTTCTTTCCTCCATATCTCTATTCCTTTTTCATCCACTCATATTTTCCCTGCCATCTTCAATCCCCACTTAACTCCCCCAATACCCAGCCAATTGTAGATTTTCTCCCCTCCCACACTTTTTTTTTTCCACGCCCCCCTCACATCAGCCCATATCCAATCTTAGCCTCCTTTCAGTCCATTTCCATTCCAAGCCCCCATCCTGAACAGCCCCATGGCTGTCTAAAAAAACTTGAGGGATCTGGAAAGGCCCCAGCTCACCTAACAGCTACCAAAGTGAAGAGTGTCTCTTCTCTGCACTTCAGCACCTCTACTGTAATTTACAACTCTGCTGTGCTGAGGTCAAAGGAGACTTCTGTTTTTTTGGTACTCAGCATGGCACCATACTAAACTACAGTACAGCTGCCAGAGTGAAGAGAAGATGCTCCCTCTAAAGCCACCCTGCCTACTGATGCTCAATGCAGGATGTTAGTGTGGGGCCCAGTGAAGCCTTGTGGAGAAACAATCTTTGTACTACTCTGTGCCAGCCTTCTGCCTTTTGGTAGGCCCTTCCTCTTGGGGGACCTTCTGAAATGGCTGCAGTACTGTACAGGAACACCAAATAAGCAAGCTGAATGGAGCTACCATAAGCTCTGGCCCTGAGAAAAGGAAGTATACATCTAGGCAAGAGGCATAGCCATGGCTGTCTTGGAGTCTGGGATTAGCATAGGTGGGAACAAGGTAGTGCAAATAGACCACTAAAGTGAGAACCTGCAGATGTTACAACTGGTGGGCTCATCTAAAGAGGAGGCAACCCCACTGTTGCTGCTGCCTCTCGGGCAATGGCCACAAATAGCCCCTGTTTGCAGCAGAGGTAGGCATGGACAAAAGCAAACAGCTCCATGGTGCCAAACCCAACTGAATGTTTGAGCACTCAGCTGTAATGTTTCATCGATGAGAATATAAACAGTTTGGCCTTTTTGAACGGCAATGATACTTTTCTGCTGAACTGATGGAAAAGCAGCAAGCATTAACCTTCGAATTAGTTCACCGCAGGCTGACACTCACTATTGACCCCATCAGATGAGTATTTATACTTTCTGGGCGATATGGATATTATGTCAGGACTTATAAAATTTGTGTTCTGACTGAACCTAGACTTGAAATATGTTCTAAAGAAATTGAAGTCGGCAGTGGCAGAGTCAGGACCGAATAGCCTCACGTAGAGGTGGCCTAGTTGGGCCTTTTTTAGATTTGATTAAAATGGAGGGTCTGTTGCAAGAGGCTGTGTTTCATCCTCATAACAGACGATCTGACCAAAAATACAAATGTAGGTAGTTCTGTCTGTTAAATTACAGGAGTGTATAGTTGGTAAGTTAGTGACTTATAGGTGTGTATCTTTAAGGATATATCAGTGTTCACACTGCTTGGGTTTCTGAATTAAAGACAAACCTTAAGTAAGCACCGAGTGGCTGTTTACTGTCATTGCTGCCTGTATGGAGAGGTTAGTGATGACAGTGGGTGCCACTGGAGATATTGCACTCCAGGTGACCAACTAGATCGCTTAATGGTAGCACCAGTCCTGACTATGCCATAAATTCATACAATGAGCTGCTGGTCTTGCCCACTATAAATCAAAAGCTGGTTAAATATGCTAAGCTTTGGCACCTCCTTGTTCTCATGACAAACATAGAGGGCTTGTAACTAAGGTGAACTAATGCTATTTTGAAGAACATGGGACCTTGTTAATATGTGTAACTGCCATGATGTGTGAACATTAGTTGCTAGCTCCTTTGGTAGCTTAAGAGCTTTCATGTTAACCTGCTTGGTGGGTTCAGTGGCAAGTGTCTCACAATCATACAAAAGGTTCCTAGTTCCCACACTGAGCCTTCTGTTTTCCAGCTCAACTGGGGCAGTGAGATGGAAACTTAGCTCCTTGCTTATCTGACAATGTCCAGATTCACAGCCTATGACTGCTAGGCTACAGGAGTCCCGGTGCATGACCCCAGCCCAGCAGTCACTCTAACAATTAGACAAGGGGTGTTTGGGGGTGGGTTTTTTTTTTGTTTGGTTTTTTTTGGGGGGGGGAAGGGGGACTGATCAACTCATTCAACAAAGCTGGAATTTGAAAAGACAAAACTGGTGTGGGGTCAAAATGACCATGTAAATGTATAGCACCCTAGTGACCAAGCTTTCTATATTAGCTACTTGTCCTACTTTTTCACTAGCCATTAATGCTGTTTGGTTTTTTGTAGTTGCTCTTAGTAATAGTTATGCCTGCATTGGTCTGGAGAAAATTGAAGAGAAGCTGCCCATCCTCCATCAACCAGCTGATAAGGTAAAGTAGCTTCTCCCCTTTTGGCCTACTCCTTACTGGTGCAGACTATAAGGAATGTGAAGATACACAAATGGGGAGATGCCATAACCTAGAGCAGCAACCTGCCAAGGCTATTGTAGCCGGTTAGTGACTAGTTTTCACCTACCTTGTATGCTTGTCACATACAACTGGAAGTCAGCTCAGTTGCTCTGCTGTCCAAAGCAGTCCTAGCATGCATGAACTATTTACAAGTGGTATGGTTTCTGCTTTCTGCTCCTAATCAGAGGGTGTACTAACATGGTGGTCCCATGGTGTGGACTTGGGAACAATAAATGGCTTCAGCAGACCACAAATTAGTACAGTTGGGCTTAGGAGTAGGTAAGAATGATTCAGTCTTCTGGAAACAAGGATAATGGCTAGCAAAACTTACTACCAGGCCTTCAGAAGCATTAAGTGTAGCTACTGGGATAACTGATTGGAGTTGACAGCTGTTGCCCTTCAGAGCATTGAAGTGACTGAATTAAGAATTAAGACACATACAATTGTTAATCCTTCAATATATAGGTTGCTGCTGATGCCACTGACATGGTGCCTAGTGCTAAAGAAGCTGTAGCTGGGGCAGGGACCTATGTCAAGGAGACAGTTGCCAATACAATCGCTGGTGTAGTGGACGAGACCAAGAAAGCTGTGCAGGGGAGCATGGAAATGACCAAGACAGCTGTGAGTGGCAGCATGAACACTGTTCTGGAAAGCAGCATGGTGCAGATGGTGAGCACTGGAATAGATGCAGCACTGACCAAGTCTGAGGCTCTTGTGGATCAGTATCTCCCACTGACTGAAGAGGAAGCAGGTAAGGAGCTTCTGTTTTGCTTTTTCTACAGTAACATTAAAAAGAACTTGCACTACTGTCTTACCTGGGATGCTAAAAACAAACTTTGGAGGGGTGTCTAACTTTGCAAAATTGTGTAAGTTGAAAGCCTGAGGGAGCTTCTTCATGAGGGCAACGTCACAGGCCACACTCCAAGAAGATGGGGGGGGAGGGGTTTGGGAGTGCACTGTAGGCATTTTCAACATGCTATTTTGCCCAGTGCAACAAAAGGAAGAAAATGGCGGCAGCAGCCCAAACTGGTGCCATTGCATAAAATGCAGCAATAGATGAACACTTCCACTCGCACACAAATGAGACACTTCTTTCCAAAAGCTAGTGTGATCCCCTCTCCTTACCTGACTAGCTATCTTGTGATTGGATTTAGTGGCTGGGTCACTGAGACAGGATCAGTGTTTTCTGGGGGTCTCTTGTACTAGGTCACTACTTCATTCTGTTAAGAGCAGTTTGAGCCCAGAGTGTGACTCTGAACTTGAAACTATGAAAATGGTCAGACATGCTGTGTTCTCATAGCTACAGTACCTTCAAACACACTACTGAACATCTTTGGTCTTAGTGGAAGCTGGAGGCACCAGTAACTTCACTAGTACCTTTCCCTGGCTCCTGGGTGTGCCAGCCACACCTCATTCTTCTGACATCTGGTCCCTGGCAGAATAATGCTGTGTCTTCTCCCATGGCTAGATAACAAGTTCTCCCCTGCTGGGCAGGCTTGCTGTCCTTGAGTTCTACCACCCCCTCAATAGCAAGGGTTGGTAGCCAAAGACCCTCAGTAGAATAGAATATATCCAGAGTCTTATACAGCAGCCATCTTTCTTCCATCTACTCGAACCTCAGCAGGCTTTGTAGCCCTTGTTGGCCCTGTGGGATTCACTAGCATAACATATTCTTCCTCTTCCCTTAGCAATACACATTCCTTTGGGGGAAGGGGTGACTACTACATGGATTTAGCTTAACTTCCAATTAAAACCTGCTGAGCACACAGTACTAATTTAATATTTACTGACACTGAAGAAAACTAGTATATGGCATGGAAGCTAGGACATAAAGATGTTCTAACCACTTGTTCGTTCCAGTTACCTAGTTCTATTTCTTGTACTGTTGCCCCTCCCATTCCCTTTCTCTCTTGAATTTTGGTCCTTCATGCGTTTGGTTACTTGAAACTCTCCCTTGCTTTGCATAGCTTACTCAACACATGTCTCTCTGCCTTCTATAGTAACTTTTTTCTGACTTCCCCCTCCCCCCCCCCCCCCCCCCCCCCCAAAGCTTACAAGTTGTGCATCTTCTGACAATAGCAGCCTCCATAAGACTGCCAATAGCAGCCTCCATAAGACTGCCTCACATGGTACCTGCTGATTATCTTTCATATCCTTAATTGCTAATCAAAAGCAGAGATGTAGTAGAGTAGGGCTTTCCCTGTGTCCTGCAGTGCCTGTTGCCACTTGCTTTCATGCCAGTAGTGACAAGCTTGCCTCCCACCTTGGAGATACATTGTCGGTACCAGTCTTCATGCTATATCATCCCATCACTACACATATAGCTAACTTTTAACACTGCATAACAATATCGTAAGTGTTAAAAGCCAGATTTAACTCTTATTGAAGCCAAGGCAAATGTAGCAGAAGCACCATGCCTTCCTCTTAGGTACACAAAGGAATATCCTACAGAGTAGCAGAAATTAAAATTGAGGGCCCCCATGCCATATAAAGGAATGGGTGCCAGAGTTGAGTCCACCTCAGATAAATGAGCAGCTATAAAAGGGGGGGCTCTTTCTCTGGGGCCCCTGCACTGCAGGGGCAGCTTGGGTGGAATTCATGTCACTGATCCTGGACTTGCAGCTCAGAATGGGCCAGTCTACCAGCCTTAAGCAGGGGGCCATCTCCAATGATCTTTGCAGTAATCCTCTGCTAATAAGCCTTTCTGGCAAAGGAGTCCAAAACAGAGCTTGGGCACACTTCATAACTCGGCCAAGTATTGGAAACTTGCAAAGCCCAGAACTTCACTGCCTGGAAAAAGCCTTGATGCAATAGGAGCACGTTCCAGGGAAAGACAAAGGGATATCTAAGATGGTGCTCTGGTGGAGGAGACCTGTCTCCCTAGTTCATCCCTTAACTCCAGACTAGTGGTGTGCTGCTCTTTTTTTCTCTAAAAACTAATGTTTGCAGTCTTAGAGCAAATATTCCCCAACTTACTTTGCTCATGCATCAAAGCACTTCAGATCATGTTTGCACTGAGGAACTTGCTACCAGATTTTGCCACTCCAGATATTTTCCACTTGAACTAAATAGATTTGTGGGTACCTGATAAAGGGGTTCTCATGCACAATGACTCTTCAGCCTATTGGTTTAGCCTAGGCCTTGAGCTATTCTGCTCTGTCCACAGGATCCTTTAGTATAGTGGTGTAAATTTCCCTTCTATTTAAGTATGAGGACTGGTCAGGCCCTTCACACTCTTGTTACTGCTTCCTATGAACTAAATTCCAGTAGTAACTACATCAAACAGGTGATGTGTCATAAATTTAAGATCTAAGTATCAGACTTCATAAATAGAAGCAAAACATTTTTCTCACATCAAGGTGGAGGCTATATTTGGGGAAAGGGTTTTTTCTCTCCCCCCCCCCCCCCCCACCCCACCCCAAAAAAATAGGTTTATGCAGTTAACTTGTATCCTGGGTGAACTGGCAAACTGCAACCATGCCATGTAATAGACACCAATACCTGTGGACTTCTCAAGCTCACTTTTCAGAGCATCTATTGTCACAAGTAGATGTGGGGGGGAGGGGGCATGGGGCAGGCAGCATTATATGTCCTGTGTCCTGCTACTTACATGTACCAAACCTCAACTAGTGTTGCCAGTCACAAAGGTTCTTAGCTACTACCAGCTTTCTCACCCTACAGTAGCCACTCGGTGTAATCTCCATTTTACCCAGCACCATTAGCCTTATCACTAATCTTCCAGATGATCCATGGAGCCCTAATTATAAGCATTTTGGCCATCCTCAGATTAGATAATTGTACCATATTTATCCAATAGCACTAGTTTTCATCATGAAATATTCAGCATCTCAGAGCAACAAGTCACCTGGATGGGATGTTTTACTTAAGTAATTCTACTACAGTGTTAACTAAAATTTGATTCAATTCTGCTTGATTACAAGTCAGCTAACTTTAGACAGCCAGAAAGTTTTTACCCAAGCACACTCCTTAATTCAGGTCAGATAGTTAACTCTAAAAGGCTTAACTGCAAACTAGGCCAAACAAGCCAAGCCAAAGTGTGCTTTTATTTTTATTCCAAGCTTGAGTTCATCAGAACTTCTAGCAAAGTTGTGCTCACTTGCAGAGGCTTCTGTTTTCCCATCAAACACTTTTTATCCTCTGTAAAATATGTAACAAGGCCACTTGCTGTCTTTTTTTCCTTAGTCAAAGAAGCTTTTAGAACTGCAGAATCTGAAGCTGGAACCCAGAAACCAACTTGCTATATCAGACTAGACTCACTGTCTTCCAAGATTCGCAGACATGCTTATGAGCAGGCCTTAACTAGGGTCAAGGAGACCAAACATAAGAGCCAGGAAGCCATCACAAAGATGTATCATACCATTGATCTGGTAAGGAGATAACAAGCTAAGGCTTCAAGTTATCTCTAAAGTGGTATTAATCTTGCACTATGGGTGTATTGATCATCTGTCTTTGTAGTTGAGACTGGTTTACTTGGCAGAGGAGGCCAGATTCTGCTCAGATAGCTTAGGTGCCTCCATGATGGCCATTATCTTGAAGTAGGACTGCTTGGAGCTGGTAGCATAACTAGCATAGAGGCTGGGCTCATTGAACCCCCAGGTGACAATTCAGAATCATGGCTAAAATTGAACCTGGCACCCAGGACAGGCCCATCAACTAGGCAGGCTAGGCAACTGCATAAGGCAGAGTAGCAGGCCATGTGCTTTGGTATGCATGGCCTGCCACATACCACCCCCCCCCCCCCCCAACAGGAAGTTGTCTGAGTGGGGTCAGAAGCAGCAGGCTGTGTGAAGCATATGGCCTGCCTTGGGCTACTGCTCCAAGACTAGCCATTCCCCCATAACCAATGTGAGGAGAGTGGCACAACCTAGACTGGTGCCTGGGCCAGTCCTGCTAGTACTTGAGACTCAGCTGGTATGTCTTCTCCCATGGGCAAAACTGATGTTCAAGGCCATAGTAGCAGCCCTTTTGCACCATTTGTGCTCACTAGAGATGGGATCTCCCATGGACAGCAGTACCACTCCTGGCCATGATTGCAGCCCTCCTGCCCAACTCTTATAGAGGCAGGGGGATTCTGTATAGATAGTAACCATTTTTAAAAAGGCAGAGGATGAATGCAGAGGTGGAAAGGGGGGACAGCCTGGAAAGGGAAACAGGGAAAGGTGGGTTGGGAGGGAGAGCAGAAAAGTGCTTACTGGGAAGATTGGAAAGCAAAAACTAATGCAAGGGGCAGTCACCAGACATGCAGGTCCCCAACCTTTGCACCACATTGGTGTAGCTTGAAGGGTCAGGAGTGGTGCCACTGCTGTCTGACCCTTCAGTGGCCCTTTAAGAGCATGATTTAAGTGTGTGGGGTTTCCCACTGTAGAAATGAGGAAAACTGCCTTAGTAAATCAGGCCTTAAAACCAAAAGTAACTGATCCTCTATGGGGTGTAGTGTGCCCTAGCTTTTGGCACCTAGCTCCTAGACTGCAAGAATTGTTAAGCTTGCATTACAATGTTCAGGCTCCTCCTACTAGAGGAAAAATCTTAAAGAGCATTTAGTATAAATGCAAGTAGTTTGGCATCTATTGAGCACCAGGCTGAGGACATCTAAATATCTAGATGCATATTGTACAGAATGCTTGGCTTTCAACTATTTAATAGCATGCTCATCTTCAGATGGCCTGTGTCCAGAAGAACCTATCTAATACCAACCAGAAACTGCATGATGTCCAGGAGCAACTGTACCAGTCTTGGGTCTCATGGAAGAGAAGCATAGGCCATCAGGATGGAGAGGAAGCACCCAGCACAGAGGTGAATAGATTCTAGTTTCTGAACACTTGGGGGGGGGGGGGATGATTGAATGAGTGGGACTGTCAGATGCAGTTACAATGAGTTTCTGCTTTAGGTAATCTTGGCCAGGCTTTGTTTCCTTTGTGCAAAACCCAAAGTATAATGCCTTAACATTCACATTGGTCTGAGGCTAGGATGCTTTAGAAGCAGGGTTGTCAATGCATTCACTCTATGGCCCCTCAATACCTCTTATCTCTCCCTACATCCCCTCTCAATTTGCACTCCACTAACAAATTACTTCTATCAATGCCTTTCACCCGCACCACAAACTCCCGACTGAGCTCCTTTCACTTTGCTGCACCTCACGCCTGGAACAGCCTACCTGTGTCTGCACCAGGTACCCTCCCTGGCCCTCTTCAAGTCCAGGCTGAAGACCCACCTCTTCACCATTGCATTCAGATCCTGACTCCTTCCTCATCTCATCCTAACCCTCGTCAATGTTGATGACCAACTTCAGACCAAACTGTACCACACCATACCTTGCATAGAACTGACTAATGCTCTGTACTGTTTTTAACTAATGTACTATTCTAACTAGATTGTAAGCTCCGATGACTTTGACAGGCAGGGACTGTCTCTGTTTGTATATTGACTACCTCTTGTAGGTCAGCTGTGCAGTGCTGCGTGCATGGCGCTTTAGAAGTGCTTAGTAGTTAAAGAGTAATAAGCTTGGCAACAAGACAGCCTCATTGTTTAGGGTGAAATGTAACTTGACAGTCACTAGCTTTAGAGGATGGTGCTACAGTAGTCCTGTAGCTTCATTATAGGAATAGTCAAAGGACTGACTAAATTCTCTGGTCTGCTGTATGCAAACTAAGTTGTGACTGCTGCCTGAGATGTGTGGCCAGTCAGTTTCTATAAACTAACATTGAAGCAGACAGATGGTCTGGAGGATTCTGAATTTGTTTTTCTGTCTCCAGCATATTGAATCACAAGCCCTAGCTATTGCTCAAGACCTATCTCACCAGCTCAAGACCAGCTGCCTGACTCTACTAGCCAGCATGCAAGGCTTGCCACAAGACATCCTGAACCAAGCCCAGTGTGTTAGCTGCATGGCTGGAAACATCTACCAGAACTTCCACTCTGCTGCCTCCTTTGGAGATGTATCTGACCAACTTCTTGCCTCTAGCAAATGTCAGCTGAAGAAAATTAACGAATCCTTGGATGAGGTGATGGTTTACCTTGCCAACAACATACCACTCAGCTGGTTGGTGGATCCTATTTGCTCAGAACTTCAGCATAAGGAAGAGCAAGCTTGCCAGCAGGAGTGTGAACATAGCAGCTGAACTGTATGTGCCTACCAGTCACCTGCTAGACAAGATGATATCACTTAGCAATATCTCTGCTTCCATCCTGCTAAAGAAACATCTGGTTCCTGTTTATACAAATTCACTCCATGTTGCCTTTACTGTTGCATCACAGCAGGTTGTGTAAGCTATTGCCAGGCATTCACATGCTTATGGTGGAAGCTTCATCATGGGTTTGCTGCTTAACCTGGATTGGAAGGCAAATGAACATAGCATTAGGTTTGATAAAGCCACTAAGTTGCATTATGATGAGGTTAACCTTTTATATAGCACAGAACAAAGTGCAATGGATTTTAGATAGATCTAGCATGGCAAGTACACTAAAAATCTACAAGTTTAAAAAGAACATAAGATGGTCAGAGGATTGTTCTCTATACCTGTAAGTACTCCTGCACCACTTTCTAAATGGGGCATATTGCTTTTTGTTTACTAGGTGATTCTGAGTAGGCATGGTAAATTCTTATCTGTAACATAAACAGTTAACAATAAATGTGGTGGCAATGATGTGTGAATCATGTGTTATTAATCACCAATTTCTTGTCTGAATGCATCTATGGCTTGCCATACTATTGTCATTAGATAAAACAGGGCTTCCTTTCTTACTGGGGCTGGTTTACCAACTGCTCCTATAGCTTTTTCTTTTCCTCTTCCCTCTGTACTTCTCCATAGAGGAGGGACACAGAACTCTAACCCCCTACTCAAAGTTTAGAGGTAGCAGGACTTGCCCAATTTTTTACCTCCAGTGCTTCTTACTGTTCTGATCACTACAGCAGTTAGAGATCAGATTGGTTGTAGGAAAGTATTCCTGAGCCATAATGTTCAAGGGGGGAGTTTCTCCCCTCTTTGCTAATGAGAATCTTTCAGCTATAAAGCATTTGTCTAGGCTAGATTCTCTTGTACCCCAGCTGGCCTTTTATCTGAGCATGGAGATGGTGTCTGGATGCCTCACCTCCTTGGAAGTCTTTGGCTCTACAGTTTCATATTTTCTCATATGTACCCCTTAAAACGACCATTTTATATAAAGTTCTCTCATCCCTCAGCAGGGATGAAGGCAACAGGTTCATGGTTAGTGTTATGGACTTTAGATTTCACCTAGAAAGAAAAAAAAAAAAATTTCCAAAATGGTACCATAGAAAGAAAGGGGCTTGAGTTCTACAGGAACAGACATGATCATTCTTCCAGTCTGGACTTTTTAACTTTGATAGTTGAAAGCATAACTGTCAGTATTAACATCAGCCAACATATAAATTACCCCTGGATATCTAGTCATCCAGAGAAACTATCTGGGTAAAATTTTTCATTTCAATATCACCCCACATCCTGCTAAAGTCCAGAAAGGACCACACTAAACAGTTAATGGTTGGAGAAGCTAGCATTTATGGATTCAAATAACATGTCCCCCTCTCCATTGTATAACATTTTTGTCAAATTCTTATTCATCAGGGTATTCACAAGCTTCCAGTATAATAGTACCCTGGTATTGACTGGGTCAGTGTCACAGCAGGACATGCTAGGGAGAAGGTTTTCTAGATGAAATTAAGAAAAAATGACTGCTTCTTGGAGCAGCTGATTCATGAACTGACCAGAGGGGAAGCCATTTTGGACCCAGTCCTTAGTGGAACACAAGATCTGGTGCAAGAGAAGGGTGTTGGGGCCACTGGGCAATAGTGATCAAAGCATGATCACATTTGATTTGATGGACAGTAAAGAAATCCATAGTACTACCTTTTTAACTTTCAAAGGGAGGCTATAACAAACCGAGAAATAGTTACGAAAACTAAAAGGAGCAGTTGCAAAGGTGAAAGATTTACATTAAACTTGGGTGCTTAGAAATACTATCTCGAAGCCCAGACCAGTTGTATTCCATGCTTTAAGAAAAGTGTGAGGAAGACCCAAAAACTACCAACATGGTTTAAAGGTGAGGTCAGAGGCTTACCAGAAGCATCTTTTAGGAAATGGAAAGAGGAGCCAAATGACAAACAGGAAACACTGGGAAGCTAGATGCAAGGCCTTGATAAGGCAGGCAAAGAACATGAAGATTGGTGTGGAAGCAAAAATGCATAATACTTTTTCAAGTACATTTTGTAGCAAAAGCCTGAGTCAGTTGGACCATTTAGTTGTAGAGGGGGACAAGGCCATAGGGGAGACTGAATTCTTTGCTTTGCTCTTTACTGAGGAAGGTGTAGGACTGTTACCCATGACTGAAATGGTATTTTAAAGGAGATGCTGTGGAAGAATTGAAAGATCAATACATCAGGAAGATGTATTACAACTATTCGATAAACTGAAGAGTAGCAAATCACCTGAAATGGATGGTATACATCCAAGGGTGCTAAACTGAAATATGAGATTGCAGACCTTAGTTCAGATTACCACCACTGAAATCTTCTGTAATACACTGGCCATCCTCTAATCTTCAGGTAACTCCAGTTTTTGGAAAGGGTTCCAGGGGTAATCTGGGATACTACAGACCAATGAGCCTGATTTCAGTACTAGGAAAAATGGTGGAAACATCAAACAAAACTACTGAATATGTAGATAGCCACGGCTTAATGGGAGACAGCCAAAGTGGCTTC
Organism: Ichthyophis bannanicus; assembly: GCA_033557465.1. Taxonomy (NCBI): domain Eukaryota; kingdom Metazoa; phylum Chordata; class Amphibia; order Gymnophiona; family Ichthyophiidae; genus Ichthyophis; species Ichthyophis bannanicus. Next base: position 339,596,571 of record CM066035.1, read on the forward strand.
AGCCAAGGAAGGTCTTGTCTTATTCTGTGGCTTTTTTTTTGGGGGGGGGGGTCTTATTTCAAGGTGTGAAACGGGTAGACAAAGGTGAGTTGGTTGATTATAGTGTTTCTGGATTTTCAGAAAGCCTTTAAGGTCCTTGAATCTTTTGGCAAGATTAAAATGTAATGGGACAGGAGGCAGTATATTGTGGATCAGGAACTGATTAAAAGATAGAAAGTAGAGGGTAGTGCTAAATGGCCAATTTTCCCAATGGAGAAAGGTGACTAGTAGAGTACCCAGGGATCTGTGCTGGGTCTGCTGCTTTTTTAACTTTCATAAATGACCTGGAAATGGGAATAACAAGAGGTCATTAAGCCTGCAGATGAGAGAACTATTCAACATTAAAACCCATGAGGATTGTGGAAAATTGGAAGACTGGGTATACAAATGGCAGATGACATTTAAGGTGGACAGGTGCAAAGTTAATCACCTAGGGAAGAGAAACCCAAACTATGATTATATGGTGCAAGGTTCCACATTAGGAACCACCACCTAGGAAAAAGATTTGGTGTCATGGATAACATGTTAAAACCTTCTGACCAGTATGTAGCAGCAGCCAAGAGCAAATAGAATGCTAGGTATCATAAGGAGAGGAATGGACAAATAAAACAAAGGATATTATAATGCCGCTAACTTTCCGTTGTGCAACTGCATCTTGAATACGGTGTGCAATTCTGGTCACTAGCTTAAAGGATATAGCATCTAGAAAAGTACAGAGAAACACCAAAATGCTCAAGGGGATGGAAGGATACTTTGAAGTAACTAACCTTTTTTAGCCTTTCAACCTTAAAGAGACTGCTGAAGGGGAGATATGATAGAGGTCTCCAAATTAATGCCGTGGAACAAACAGATCAACTGACAATACCATCAAAATATAGGAAGACTGGAGGGCATGCAATGAAGCTACAGGGTAACCTATTTAAGACTGAATGAAAATACATTCTCTTACTAATGTGTAATAAAACTCTGGAATTTGCTAAGAGGATGTAGTAAAAGCTGTTAGTGTAGTTGGGCTTAAAGGTTTGGACAAGTTCCGGGGGAAAGGTCCATAAACCATTAAAGTGGACCCAGAATATACACTGCTTTCCCCAATACAAGCATTGAGGAAACTGCTAGGTTGGAAACAGGATATTTGGGCTTGATGGCCCTTGCTCTGACCTAGTATGGCTTATGTTAGTACAGGTATACACATTTATGCCTACCCAATGCCTAGAGTAAGCCTTTCCATTCCTGTAAATACTTATCCATCTTCTGCCAAGGTTGCGAGGAACTCCCACTTAACCCTATAAAATCCCTTTGCAGAGTCTATGGATAAAAGTATAACGTCTCCCTCTGATTTCAGGCTGCCTATAATAACTCCACTATATTCTCTTCATATTTGCACCAGAGTCTGCATCATCCAGGGGACATTGACCTGTATGAGCTGCACCTTTTGAAAGAGGGCTGGGACCCTCTGGCAGTACAGTGATCCCTGCTATTAACATCATCTCCTTGGATAACTTCCACCCCCCCCCCCTTCTGCAACCATCCCATTAAACAGGCATAGGTTCACTGACTTACTCCCAAAAGGCTTTATAAAAGGTCCCTGGCAGCCTGTCCAAGCCAGGAGCCTTCCCTGGTGGCAGTGCACCAATTACTGCCTCTGTCAAGGGCCTTCCATATCCCCTTGTTAGGCATATAATTCCCTATAAAATATTAAACATATCAGATAAAACTCTCCTCCCTGACTTACCTTGCAATTCAACCCTTGGATCTGAATTATGATTTACTGGTCTCTTCAAGCACTTGGCCAGGACCTTCCCTGTCTTGTCTCCCCTCCCCCTGCAATGCATAGGCTGTCCTGTTGGCCTGCAATTCAACCCTCACCTCCCTACATGTTTCCAGGATTGCTTAGCTCCCATCCTTTTTTGATAGGCTAGCATCTGCCCCAGAGTCCCCCCACTCCCCCAGTGTAGTTGATCCTCCCTCTGCTCACAAGCCTTTTTAAGCCTAGGCACCCACATAATGAACCACCTGTGAACGACTGACTGCTTTGAGACCCCCCCCCCCCCCCCAGTGACCCTACTAACCTATCGAGCCTCATTGAATTGAGGGTATTCCTTTTAATACTAGTCTTAAAATAAGCAGGTAGTGGATGATAGCTTAAGCTCTAATTGAGGTGTCAAACTCTTGTGCCCCCTGGCTTCCTACCCAAATCTTCACTCATACCACCCCCTGATCTGACCAAGTCATAGGATCAATGCCTGCTTGCACATTTGCCATCCCCCAACTGAACCACTAATATTAAAATCTTTCCTACTGAAGCTATTATGTGGGACAGAGTTCTGTTTTAAAGTGAATTCCCTATTGGTGGGGTATATCTCCCTCCACATGTCCACCAAATCAGTGTTGCATAAATGTATTACAATGCTTCCCGATTCCTCCCCCTTATTTTGCAGAAGACCAGTCCCATTGAGAATGAAATACTAGAGTGCAGTCCTCTTCTCCCCTCCCACCCCACCCCCCCCCCCCCGGGTCCCTTTTTGAACCTTGTCCTCCACTGGGTGCACAAATTGAAATCAACCTATCCATCCCCATTACCCACCCTTATCTTTTCAAAGGAATCTTCTACATGTAAACCCCTTCACATCATTACCACAATTGATTACCCCCCCCCCCCCCCCCATACCTTTAAGAAACTGATCAAGGTACCTCTTCTGCCTAAGCCTCCCTATGCTACAGGTGGACTTCCTGCAAAAGCACTGTCCCATTTTAGTTCTTTCTCTCCCAATTAGACACTGGTGTTATGGTGACTTTAAGCCCGTAACATTAAACAATCCAATGCAAATCATGCTCCATTGACTTCTCCCTCCCCCATTCATGCTTCTTAACCTAGGTGCCACACTTCCCATGAGGTCAAGCCTCCTCCCTTCCACTCTCCCAGCAACACTCCTCCCTCTTTGCAGCACTTACCCCAATCCCACACTACTTGTCTTCATTCACCAGCGTTCACCTATATGCACACTCCTTCAATGCCGCTCTCAGCCCTCTCCCTCTCCACATTTTAACCACCCTCCACCAATATATCCCCCTCTCCCAGCCTTTGGTTCTAATTATCCGATGTCCTGGCCCTATGGGGCCAGCAAGACTCCATCACAACAGGCTATATTCACCCATCAGTCCAAATTGTACATTTATTTATTTTATTTACATTCTCTTATACACCGTGCTATTCTGCATCAGTGCAGTTTACATTGAACAAACTGAAATTACATTGAACAGGGCATTATAACTTGGAGAACTATTTTACAGGGAACATGGGCTATGGAGGGTTAAGTGGCTTGCCCAAGACCACAAGGAGCACATGTGGGACTAGAAACCCCAGTCCTTCTTGCCCAAGGTTGCTGTCCTCTAGTGGGATTTGAACCCCTGACCTTCCAGCCTGAAGTACCTTGCCCCAACCACTAGGTCAGTCCACTACATTATTTGATTTCTGAGTTGGCCCCTTGTTGCCATTGCTACCTGCCCCTTTTATGGTGGGGCCCTGTGAGGATCCTTGTAACTCGAGGTGGGTAGCCCTTCACATACCATGTCTGAGGGCTTGCCAGGTTGCCTCCCTGAGGCTCTCTACAGATCTCCATTTCCACCCATCTACTGATCTTGCTGAGTTCACTTATCTCGTTGAGCCGTCTGAGTTCTGCTGATGTGACTGTCTGGCCAGGCATAACTGGAATGGAAAAACTCTAGCTTCTTCCTCAGTAACATACCAACCATTTATTGAAGTGGTAACATTGTCTTACTGTGTCTCTTTCACCCTCTACAGAGTGACCTATCTCTCCTCAACGAATGTCTCCATTGCATTTGTCTGACTTACTTCTAACTACCTAAAGCTGTCCAAATCTATTGTCATTTAGTTCACCTTTGGCAACTCCTGTCTGTCTGCCTTGGTCCTTGCCAATGTTACACTTACTCTTGTCTCCAGTATTCATTACCTCGATCTGACTTAATGCAGAGCCTAATCTTTCCAGGAGCATGTCTCTCTTCTCTCCCATCACTTGTTTTACTATCTTTGTCAGATTCATGCTATTTGCCATTTTATTTTATTTTATTTTTTTTGTCTCCCCAAGTGCTGGTTACCCTCTTATCCCTTGTGATGTCCTATCTGGACTTTTGCAACTTAGCTTTTGCCAGTATTACCAAGACTCAACTTTACTGACTACAGTTGTTACAAAATACAGCAGCCCAGATCCAACATTCCTCTTGTTGGATCACATTACCCCAGTTGTTTCTGTTCAATTGGTTCCCTCTAGTCTATTGCATACCATACAAGATCCTCACCTTAACTTATGTCATTCATTCCAATACTCCCCATATTTGGCAGACTTAGTACAATTCCATACCCCCTCTCACAGTCTTTGTTCTGTTCATGTTAATCGTCTGGTGCTTTCATCTTGCATGCCCATCTCCAGTCTACCTGTCACTCTGCTGTTTTCTTTCTGGGCCCCTCCCTTTGGCATTCTCTCCCTTTCACACTATTGCAGGAACCAACATTCCTCAAATGTAAGACCCTCCTAAAGACCCATTTGTTCCAGATGGCCTTTGATCTACCGCTTCCTGACCTCCTCTACCTTCCTTATGGTTGGTTTTGATTCTTGGCCTTTCCTCTTCCCCCCCCCCCCTTTTTTTTTTCCATCTCTGTTCATTTACTTCTGACTTTTTTCCATTAATGAAGCTTTCCCTCTCTGATTCTTGCCAACAACAACCACTATTCTCCAGTACCAGGCATATTGTGAACTAATACAAAACCTTATAACAAAGGGCAAACCTACCATACCATATCAGCACAAACTTCCAAAACTCACATATGGAGCCCATCCAAACAAAGCATCACTGTAAATACTACAGTGGGCCCTGGAACATCCATGCACCAATTTGAAAAGCTGAACAAGTTGGATTTCTACAGTACAGTATAGATCTTTATGTACAAACTTCATGTTAACAGAACACCTATCCTCAGTCACACACTCACAACATTGACTTTCACCAAGTACAGAATAAGTAACCACAATCTAAAGTAAAAATAAAGTATGTAGACAAAATTTAAACTGAAACCCCAAGAAGCCAGAGTCCACATGCAGTGCAACATCAGATAAATAAGAGATGCAGTTCCCCAATCTGTAAAATGTAAAAATAGCACAACGTCCAATCACTAAAGTTAAAAGTAGAAAAAATAAATTTTTATTTATCTGACCATTTTATTCTCTAATCATGCTGGTCCTGATCTGAGGCTTCTGTTTCTGTCTTCTCTTAGCTCTCTTTCTGTGGTCCATCTGCCATTTCTTATCTCTTCTTTTGTTTTCTTCACTTCCTTCCATTAACCCCCTTTCCAGTTCCAGTAACCCTCCCCAGTATCAACCCCTTTTCTAGTCCTCCCATCCCAGTACCTTCCAAAGTCAACTGCCTTGCATTCCCACAACTGCCACTGGTGTCCAGCCCCTTCTAGTCCAAATACCATCCCAGGTATCAGATCATGTCTACCCTCAATGCCACCCCTCCAGTCAGCTCCCTTCCAATTGCCCTACCCTCTGTCTATCCCCCTTCCAGTGCCATTTACATGTTAGCTCCTTTCCAGCCTCCTCCCTATTATCCAGCCATCTATCATTCCCATCCCCAAGTGTCAGCTCCCTTCCAGTCCTATTCTACCATCAGCCCATTTGTAGCCCTAGCCCCCCCCCCTTCCTGATCATCCCATTTGCAGTTCTAATCCCCCCCTTCCCCAGCCCATTAGTACAAGAGACAGGAAGTTCCCTGTTTCACTTTTAACAGTGTGGGCTTTGCGATTGTGCCGGTGGGTGGCTGCAGTTTAGTACAGCTGCGGAACTGAAAGAGAGAGGTCCTGTAGCTGTACTTGTAATAATGAGTGCAGACTCCAGTCCACTCTGAGGCAGGAGAATCCGGATGCCAAATATAACCAGTTGCCACGGAGGTATAGTTTAGGGGGGGGGGGGGGTTCAGTAATTAATTTATTTCCAGTCCATTCTGACTGCACCCCCCCAGATCTTTGTGCCCTGTGTGGCTGCACTGCTCACACTGGGCCAGGTATGATCCTGTCTCTGCCTCTTACATTAACCACCACCCCCCCCCTCCCCTGGTCCTAGACCTAACCTGGAAGTATATGTGTCCCCCTGGGATGCCAGTCCTGTCTCCCAGAAAACATTTACTTAGGCCAGGGAAGCTAAGTGGAAGAGGGTGGTTTGGAGCAAGACAATCTGGTTTTCGAGTTGACTATATATTGTCTGGTTACAACTGTAATCGAACACTCTAACGTCTGGTCATATTTTAACTAAACAATCATGATTTTCTCACTATCACCTATTCCAAAACAATTCTCAAAAAGCCCATATGTGGTCTTCATAATTTTAAAAATGTAATTTGTTTTGTATGTGCATATGTATTGAGAGTAGTTTCCAGAATTCATTTACCCAGGTAACAGGGCAATTATAACATGACCTATCCTCCCTGTGAGTAAAGGTTCCTGCTGATGTTCTTTGACATGACTTGTCATCAGGGTCTGTGGTGTTGCTTTCACTGCAGCTGCTCCTTAGAAGCCATGCCAGAGACCATGGGCCTGATTTTGAGCTGAGTGGTAATATACGTATAACCTGCCCTCCTCCCGCCTAACCTGTATTTTCCATGTCTGGGTCATATGTGGCCCTGGCATCAAAACTTCAGGTGTTACTGCACAGCCAGGTAGCTGAGCGCTAACCGTGTTACATGGTTGTGCCCTGGCATCCTCTGCTCCAACATGCCCCGATGCAACGTGGATAGCATCTGAGCACATTAGGGACATATCCGTATTGGTGCCCTTCTAAAATCCCGGGTAACTAGGGCCCCATCTAGTTTGCTGGCTGGGGGACGGTGCAGTCTGCCAAAAGTGGGCTAAACTTCAGTAAATCCTAATTTGCTCCTGAGTCTCAGCACCCTTATTTATATTTTCTCATTTCTTGACCTTTTGTATAGCCCCAGGTCTCTAAGATGGGGCTAAGACAGGCTTCGTTTTATATCCATCATATATTTCTTATGAAAGTGGAACCAGGAGTCCTTGCATAGAGTGAGGAAAAAGCCAGGACTAGCTTATTCTCTCCATATGATAATCTAAGAACCCTTCTCTTTTTTTTATTTTTATTTATGGACATTTTTTTATTACAAAACCAAATAACCCAAGAAACTGTAGCCATGCAAAGAATAATAACTACTAATAAGAAAGTACAATCTATTACATCATAGCCCACATCAAAGAAACATACATCCATTCATACAAATACACCAAACTGAAAATAATAAAAACAACAGGAGACCAAATTTAATCATTAACTATCCCACCTCTAAGAGCTCTGCTTATCTAAGAGAAATTTCTCCAGATACGAAATATCCTGGAAAATAAACACGTTCCTCTGCAAAGTGACAATACATTCACAGGGGAACCGCAAGTAGAATGTTGCACCCAGGGCTAATACTTGACGTTTCAGTTCCAGGAATTGTTTGAGTTCTGCAAGTAACATCCAAAAAAACCACTCAGATGCTGTTCACAAAACTGGGCATCTTTTTTTGAAAATAAGCTTTCAAGATACAAATTTTAACTACTTTATTTTATTTATTTATTTACAGTCTCTTCTATACCGTGCTATTCAGCACCAGTGCGGTTTACAATGAACAATAAAATTACACATTTGCAATGGTACTTTGTGTTTACAGTTGAACAGGTGATACAACTTGGATAACAGGGGTAACTATTTACAATTTATAACATAATCGTGATCTCTTTATTGGTTTCAGTCCTGGGGGTTGTGTGTGGCTTGTGAGGTTGGTGCTGTGTCTGCCTTGGTTACTGGGTAATACAGGAGGAAGAGGTGGTGTTTCAAGGCCTTTCTGAAATGCAATATGTCAGGGATTGCTCGGATGCCATGAGGGAGGCTGTTCCAGCACCTTGGTGCGCAGAATTTGAAGGCCCTGCCTGCTGTCGCCTTTGTGCATTGTGTTATTGATTTTGGGACTACCACTGTGTTGAGTGCTACTGATCGTCTATCTCTATTGTGGGGTGTCGTCTGTATTAGTTCAGTTAGTGACACAGATGTGAGCCCTTTGATGGCCTTGAATGTAAGTAGTAAGGTCTTGTATGTGAGTCTACATTGTATCGGGAGCCAGTGGAGTTGTTTTAGGATGGGTGAGACATGATCTTTACTGGATGCGCCGTGTAGGACTCTTGCTGCGGCGTTCATTGCCAGTTACTTCAGATCCAAAGGAAACCAGTAAGGTGACTCGTCTATCAATTATTATTAATAAATTTGCATAACTTCTATAGGTTCAGTAATGGCCAAAACAACATTCAGATATTTTTTTCAAAAGAATCTCTGGAGACAACAACTGAGTATAAGGGAAATTGAAAAACCTTAAATTAAGGGCCCTCAGCATGTTCTCCAGTGCTTCCACATTAGCATGTAACACCAAAGACAGGGAAACTCGGCCCAGTGTGAGCTGCATGTAGAGGGTGATATGGAACAGGACAGTCTGGTTTTCAAGTTGACTCTATAGTGTCTAGTTGCATTTGTAAATGGAAACTCTAATCTCGGGTCTAGAGCTACTGTAGTGCTCCAATGTAGCTAATCAGTGTAGCTGTAAAAGAAGATGCAGGAGATGCACACAAGAGGTGACCCTTGCCTGACCTCTACAACTTGCTGCTGCCCCTGACTCTACTTCTTCCTACCTCCCACACACAGACGTGAATCACTGTTCCCTCTTTCCAGCCCCCAAGGCTCGTACCTGCCTGTCCTGTATAAAGTACCCAAAACTAACCTTTCTGACACTCATCAGTTGTTCCTGCTCACTCTCATGTCCCTTTTGCAGCCACTTAGCTTAGTGTCTGATAACTACATACTGCTCCCCGGCTCTAATACTCATGACACCAAGGCTTGAGTTAACTAGAAGAAGATCAGGGGTTCAAATTCAGTGTGAGCCATGCTAAATGAAAGACATCAGCCCGCACAGGAGAAGAATAACAGGACCTGACCGGACAGCTGACCCCAGCAGCTACCCTGCACAGAAGAAGGGGCATTTCCAAGCAGCTGACCTCAACCTGAACCCTGCATAGGAGTTGCAGAGGTTTTGTGAACACAGAGACTGGGAGGCAGGAGGGAGACTTTTGAGTCCCTTGTCCAGGAGAAATTGAAAATGTTGGGGATGAGAGGAATGTGAGTAAATAACGGAGGCTATGGCAAGGGATCTTCTGGATTTGGTGTAAGGCTGTGTGGCTTTATGTGTTTCCTAGAATGCGTACATCAGTGCCTTCCTCAGCAACCAGCTAAACCAGTTCAATATCCAAGGGAAAGACCAGTCTCTTAATTTCCAATTGTTTATTAGAATGAGCAATATAAGGTACTTACTGTGAAAGCTGAAACGAAGAGGTACACTGTTTCTTGTTCAACATGCACGCCGGGTTTGTCTGCGTCACTGCTTCAGTTCAACAACTGCTGACAGGAATTTGCTGAATGACGCTAGGGGCAGATGCTCAACAGGTGAAAAGATAATGGATTGCAGAAGACAGAGAGAGGCAGTGACACTTTGTTTGCTGTGCCCAAGTCAGAGATTTCTGCCCAAGAAGAAGGGGTGAAGAAGAATATCCCAAAAGCCAGGGAGCTCTGCCACTGACCTGTATGGTTAGCGGTTGTACCTTGGCTGAGGTATGAGCCAGGGAGGTCTCCAGGAGACTGGAAGGAAAGAGTCATGAACAAGGAGCAAGGCAGAGAGCTGCTTGTAGGCTGTATGCAATACCACTGACTGTACATATGCAATCATAGATGTGGGGGCAGAACATTGTTACAATTGCTTTTACTGTGACTTCTGTGCCGGACCATGTTTTTTTTTGGAGGACTACAAATGTTGCAGGCAGGTAGAATGTGATGCTTGCAAAAAATTGTCCAGTGATTTCTGAAAAAGAGAATAGAAAAACAATATTATTAGTGGTCACTTTTCATATAATAGGTGTTGATGTTACCTGTGTCAGGTGTGATTGTTTCTTGAATATTTTGAAAGCGTAACGTTGTCTGTGGAGAATGGACATGGATGTACATATCTACAATCAATGCAACGTATCTGCCCTGGTGGCCTTAACTCTCTCTCTCTACTGCTTGTGCTGCTCGGCCTCACTGCTGCTGCCTCTTCCAAGAGTTCGCTCACACCACTAGTGCCACTAACTCACAGGAGAAAGGGGATAGGAATAGGCGAGCAGCAGATTTTGCAGCAGGGGGACGTGCTACTGACCCCCCTGAAGATGCCAGAGGCAGGGTCAGTGTAAGGGTATATACGGGGCGAAGGGTCAGCTGGACTGTTGCCCAGACAGTTCCCAAGCAGACACCTTCCTCCGTCCAGAAGGAGAACCACTCAGGGAGGACATATCACTTCCCAATAAAAGAAACATCACCAAGAGGACCTACACTTCCCAATAATATCTCACCTTATGCAGAACAATATCTCACCTTATGCAGAACAATATCTCACCTTATGCAGGACAACATGCTCGTACATGGTAATAACTATCTCACAGATTTTTCTTCCCAAAGGATCCTTTTATTATTCCTTATCTTACAGAAACTAAGAAATAAAGGAAACAGTCCAGTGGAATTACAGATCTTGCCACCTCTCACAGCAGGCGAACAGGGTCATTCTGTTTTATCTCAGATGCAGATTTCTAAACAATTACAAGTCAAAATGTCTGGTCCTGCCTGCATGATTCTGTCTTACTTCCTGACTCAACAGCGAGTATGACAGGCTTTCCTGGACACAAGAGATCAGTGTAATAGACATACACATACACAAGACAAACTGCCATGCACACAAAACTCAGACACGACAACAGGCATACTGGGGCCATAGAGAACCCAGGAAATCCATACTTCTCCACAGCCTCCACTGCGAAGCAGATGGATTCATTGTGTTTATCTGACCTCTGCACCCCTCTCACTCAGTTCTTTACCTGGTTTTCTTGATTTTTTTCTCTCTCACCCTTCAGTTCCCAAGAAATATATCTCTTCAACTCCCCGTGTGATGACAGCTATATTGGGAGCCATATGTTCTTCTTCATGCTAAGCTGGCATGTTTATCTCTCATGATTGCCTTTTACCCTCTCTCTGTCTACCATTTACTGATAAGTATATTTTCACATCTTTTCCTTATGATGTCATATACCTCTGAAAGCTTCACGTTCGCACCTCAGTACAATTCCAGCATTCAGACATTTCAATGATTTTTCTTTGTGTTACTGTGTTAACTCCTCCTCCTCCTCTGGCTCTAACACTCCCCCCCCCCCCCCTTCAGGAGTAGAATGTGGGAGCACATTCGCCCTCCTGATTCAGAAAGGCTCATGGGAGACACTGGGTCTAACACTGTCATAAATGGGCAAAGCCTGATTACGCCGTGGCTCATGAGGATAGGAACATGGATCATGGTGGACTTACGCTGGGAGCACAAGAGAGGTAGGCACCAAGTACAGCATAGCATGAGGTGAACAATACTACAATATTATAACAATGAGAAGAGTTCCTGATGTCTTGGCCTAAACCAGAAAACCAGCTAAAGACCCAAGCAAACCAGTCACCCTCCTTGCATATTACATCAGCAAGCTCCTGTAAATGTTTAATGACTTCTGTAATATTATCATGTGATGGGTCAGAGGAAATGTAGATGCAGCAGGAGAGACCAAATAAAACACAAACTGTGGGAGCCAACAGACAGTCCAGAGCTAAATGATTTTGATAAGACAGTAAAGAAACATTGCATATTTCTTCAGACAGTACTTGAAAGCCTGAAATGGTGAAATTTAAAACTCTCATAGGATCGTACCTAACCTTCGGTATCTATTTTAGAATTTGGTTCCTATTTAACAGCATGGACACAGTAACTGTAGTGGCAGTAGCACAGCTAAACAATCGTAAGAGATGGTATGTGACCCCTGAGCAAAAAAAACAGCTAGCAAACAGTATAAGTGCGAGAGTTCACAGACTCTGGAAAATTTGACAGGCAGATAAGTATATACATGACATCCACCTAAATAATACACATCCATGAAAGGGAAGAAGAATTAGAAAAAAGGCAAATAACACTAACATGAGGTAGAAATACCCAAAATAACACACTATAGTATGAAATCTTTAGGTACCCCCACTCCCTAAATCCTTGTAGCAATATGTAAAGTTAGCCGGAGCTCTCAGGGCAAATCGTAGAGGCTCGGATCTAACCTCACTAGTGTAATTAGCCAGATCAAATAAACAATGTGGGAATCACCTATTCAAAAGCAGCCTCAAAGAGATAAGCCTTACATATGGCTTAGAAAAAGGAGCAGAAATAGAGCCTGATGCACCAGCTCAAATAGTTTGTTCCAAGCATAAAAAGCAGCAAAGCAAAAGATCGATGCATGGATTTGGCAGTGGAAGAAAAAGGGAGAAAAACAATAGACAGAGAGGCCTACATAAAGGATTAAGTACAATAGCACTGAGACTCTGATATATATGATAGCATTAAAGCATAATGCATCAGCCACCAACCACTCTCCAGAGAGAGAGCAGAAGGGGAGAACACACAATACTGTTTGTACTATTCTACATACTCTGTTTTGTACCACCACCAATTAGCGGAGTTACTTACCTGTAACTGGGGTTCTCTGTGGACAGCAGGATAAGTCAGCCACACTTGGTGACGTCATCCGACGGCGCCGAGATGGAAGTACTCTCCATAGCTCAGAAGGGCTTTTGCCCTTCTGAGCATGAGCCGACAGGCTCCACCCCCTGCCCGCCCCTAGCTAGCCAGTTCGTCACTAGCTAAGCCCTTGCTGCTAGGAGGCGGGCACCGGTCCTGAGGCCGACCCCTTCCCAGGGGAGGAGGGCGGGAATGTGTGGCTGACTTATCCTGCTGTCCACGGAGAACCCCAGTTACAGGTAAGTAACTCCGCTTTCTCCTAGGACAAGCAGGATGAGTCAGCCACACTTGGTGCCTCCCAAGCTATCAGCGCTGTGGTGGAAGGGAAGGCCGAGGCACAGATCAACTTCAGGGAGACACTTTCCCTGTGCAGAATGTCATATCGGTGTACTATGACCTGTCCCCGCCGAGCAACACTTGGAGGTAGTGCCAGAACATGAACAGTGCATGCATGTAGTACAACATGAAGTGCACGTGTGTAGTAGAACAACATGAAGTGAAGATGGCGTGCGCCCATGTGATGCAGAGTGCAACCATGAAGTGGAAGCTGCAGCAGCAGTGATTGTGGGAGTAGTTAGTCTCAGGCGCACATGTGCAGCCGCAGAGAAGAAGTCATGTGTAGCCACAGAGGATTCCCTCGAGCAGTGGCCGTGAGGTAGACAGTGCGAGCCAGGATACATGAGGTAGTCACTGCGAGCGAGGATAGCAACTGCAGAGTCGGATGTGCTACAAGAGTGGTGAAACGGCGCCTTAATGCAATCACCACAGTGAGGTGGTCACTGCGAGCAAGGGTAGGAGCAGCATCGAAAACGAATGTGTCTGTAAGAGCGATGCAAATGTGTATTAATACTGCAATGGCCATGAGACAGTATGATGGACTGTCCCGGAGCATTCAAGCAGGAGGTAGTAGTCCAGGAGTTCAGACTGGATGGGTGTGTTTGTCCATGTTGCGAGGTCCAGGTCTTGCAGACATGGGCGATGGAACCCTTTGGCACGGCTTAGGCCTTGTGTTCACCCTCCACGTGGCTTGAACATGGAAGGCGGCGGCCAGGTTTTATTGGGGACAGATGAGATGAAGAGTCTGGTCCTTTGTTGTGCACTGTCCCATGTATTTTCTGGGAGACGAAGAGTCTCGCCTCTAGTTGCTGGTGCCCTGCTCTGTGGGAGTGATGGGCATGTAGCTGCGCTGGGTGATACCCCTAAATGAAGCTTCTGCTCCTCCAGGGAGGGAGCCCATAGCCCGAGGGCAGAAGTGCGCCACCAGCACTATCAGTTTTTATCGGAAAGCTTTCTGGCGGTCTACCTCAGTTTTGCCTACAGTGGCCTGGCAGCGGGACTGTCATCAGGGTAGTCCTCGACTGCCATCAGGGTGGTCCTCGAAGGGCTGGTTGGGGCCAGGGTGGTGTGGCAGTGAGGCTGGTGTGAGTAGTCAGCTGAGGCTGCAATCACAAGGGTAAGGGAGTAACGATCTGGCTGCTGAAACTCGCGCCAGGCACTGTAAGACATGCATGCAGCCTGGTGCCGTGGCACCTGTTTCATTCGTATAGCATCTGTGGGTCAGGTTTGAATTACCACCTGTCGACAGGGTTAGGCTATCGAGTCACACAATGTCCAATGGCAATTTTCCAGTGGGAGAGCACCTCGTCTTAGGCTTTGCCTGGACGGGGTAGAAGAGGGAGTGGGAACCTGTTCCCTTTGTGTGCTGGTTTGAGGCTATGGTCAGGCTGTTGGCTGTCTGGCCAGGCCCTAGAGTGCAGAGCCACGAGATGGTGGTACTCAGCTGAGAATCGGACCATTACACGGGGAGTATAAACACCGCTCACCAGCAGCAATACCAAACCACTGAACCAAGTGGGCGAGAGCTCAAATTCCTAACATGATGTGTCGCCAGGTCGTGCATCGGTGACCTGTGCTCCTGCCCCCTGCCCTTTGTGAGTGAGGCATAGCAATGATGTGGGCTGATCCTAAGGGTGCCCTAGAGTGGCCATGACCGGCCACCCTGTATATGTGCACCCAGCAGCTTTAAGAGGTTTTTTTTTTTCTGGGATTCTCTGCAGGATTATCAGGCAATAGTCTGTTGTCCCCATGGCCCCTGTTCCTGGAGGGGTGAGAGCATCAAGAGTGCATGTCTCAGTTAGGCCATTGGCATGGCTGCTGTGGAGTTTCGTCAGAGATGCAGGCTTACACAGTGGCGACCAGTCCAAAGCGTGGTAAAAATGGAAAGACAATTCTTTATTAATTAGCCTTTGACCGCCTGACACAGGCCGTGTTTCATCACCCTTCGTCAGGGGCTAGCCAGGCACAGAAACTCCGTTGAGGATTATTAGAAAAGTCTTACATCATGTGGTTATAAAACTGTCTAGGTGAATATGCTCACTGCTTAGGCAAAGGGAGACCAAAGGTCAGTAAATCTTCAATCACAGGGCAACATCACATGTGTGAAGATATCCCCCATGAAATGTACCAACAAAAAACTGCCAGCAGAGGCAGTTGGCTTGAGGGAGAGGGTTGTGTACCGTTCCCTGATCTTCGTGGGTACCATGGTCTTTATTGCAGGTGGTCCCCTGCCAAGACGTGTGTGTTTTTTTTAAATTTTTTTATAAGATAGACTGGCGCAGCAGTCACGGTCAGCAGGGTGCTGAAGACGGGCGTCTATCAGAAGGTGACTGTATTGCGGGGCCTTGACCTAGCCCATGTTCGGGTCATCATATGTCTGTATACCTTTAGTGAAACGACACTATAGGTAACAGGACAATGGCCATGTTTGGACTGTGGCCTGACAAGTTGGGCCGTTGCCCCATACTCCTCTTCCATGAGTCCCTGGAGCAAGATCAAGTCATAAGATATGCCATACTGGATCAGACCACGGTCCATCAAGCCAGTATCCTGTTTCCAACAGTGGCCAATCTAGGTCATACGTACCTAGCAGTATCCCCAGGAGACACAGGTTCCACAATGCTTGTATTGGGTCAAGCATTGATGTCCTGGGTCCCTTTTTTAATAATGGTTTATAGACCTTTCCTCCAGGAACTTGTCCAAACCTATTTTAAAACCAGCTACACTTATACCAAGTTGGCCGGGTTTGAAGTTAGCCGAGCCGCCGGGGTTCTTTAGGGGTAAGCCGGATCCAGGGGGGGGGAACCCAGGCCTTTGAGTGATTTGTGCTACAACAGGTAGGTTGGTGCATTGTGCTCTATGGCCCACCCTGTTATCACAGGGACATGGTACATCGGCTGGACATGAACCCATAACCTTCATTTCAGCATATAGCAACTGTACGGGTATACTGTGCTGACACTTCCAGGGCAAGGTGACCTGCCCAAGATCAATGGCAAATCAGATCTCCTGGGTGCTAGGATGGTGTACATATCTCCTGGGTGCTAGAAAGGTGTGCCAACAACTAGGCTACTCCTCCACTCGGGTTTATGGAGGTATGTCATCCTGGGAATATATACAGGAGCGTGAGACATGCTCTGCAGGATCCACAGCTGGGACCTGAACCTGTGACCCTCTGCTCCAGGACACATTGGCTGTGTGTACTGCACTGTTGCCACAGTTGGGCTGTCCCACAGAAGGATATGTGGAAGATGTGGAATCAGGATGAGGTTGGACTGAGGTGGTTGTATCAGAGGTGGGCAAGTGGGCAAGCTCCTGCGGCCTGCTGCCTCATGTCAGCACAGGTGTGGCATGTACCATATTACCTACCGGTCTTAGCGCGGGGCCCTGGAACCTATTGCTGGAGGGGACTGTGCTTTGCTCATAGTCACAGGGCATAGGATAAATGATCGATCACTGTAGGTCGACCACTGGAGGGGGCAAGTGATCTGTTCATGGTCTACCGCTTCAGCTAGATGATGCCTCAAATCAGCAGTCCTTGATTTTGCACTGCTGTAGACCAGTGCTGGCCAAAGGACCCCCGAAGGTGCTGTCCGAAGAACGCATGATCTGGCCTGTACCTTGATCTGCTGGTTAGACTCCCACCCACACCGGAGGGAGGCCACAGAAACCAGAGATTTCTGGATTAGAAGGCAGGAACGGTGCCTGATGAGCCATTATGGCAAGCCATTAATCAAGCTCAGAGTTTTGGTGTAGGGCTTCCCTTAGCAGACTCAGGGGTCGGGTCGGTGACTGGCCTGCAGACAGTACCGGCCGCAAATTGAGTCCTTGGTAGGAGTTGTAGGGATGTGCTCATCCTGAACCAGGCGTTCGTTGCCGTGGGTCATGTTTGATAGCGCTGTTCTCATTGGTGAGATTGGCAGATGATGACGCTGTTGCTTTGCATGACATCCTTTGTCCAGTAATAGCTCCATCTGAAGCACCCACGTGGTGCTAAGGGCCATTGAAAAACATGCCTGGAGGTGTGAGAGGGACTTCAAAGCCCATCTGCAGGGAAGTGCTCTAGCACAAGATACTGTCTCCGGCACAGATTCTCTTTAGGTCCAATGTTATGTGGGTCTAATTGCGGGGGAGCGCATTCGGCTGGCTCGACGCCATTCAATTGCAGCGAGGAGAAGCCTCTGCTGCCCTGGAGCTGAGCCTTGATGTCCCAGAGCTGAGCCTTGATGCCCCGAGCCTATTGCAGCAAAAAAGAGGCCTCTGCTGTCATGGCAGGCCCACTTCAGCTCCTAGTGAATCCGTACTGCGCCACCGGGACGGAGGCTCTCAGCGTCAGGGGTTTCGAGCAGGCTATCCCAAGCTTCTGCTGCTGTCCTGGAACCTCCATGGCTGATAGGAGCCAGTCAGGTGGGGAGGGGGCGCACGCGTTCCCTCGGCGGGTCCAGCACTGGGGAAGAAGAGTGGAGCAACCCGACATGCTTGTCGCCGTTGGATATCCTGTAGTAGAGCGACAGCCAAGGGAGGCACAGGGCAGGGTTGGATGCTGACCTCGCTTCTCTTCCAACTCTGCCTCCAGATCGTGTGCACTCAGGCTCGGCGCCATGAAGAAGGCATCCCGGCGCCGAGGCTCGAAGTGAGGAGGGTCAGAGAGGAGTGGCATCTGAAGAGTTCTAGCCAATAACGAAGTAGGGGGTGGGGCTGGGGAGATGAGTCACTCCCGGGAGTATGGCGGCGTACATCTTACCCAGCGCCATCTGGAGAAGCAACTCGGCGCCAAGGGCTCTCCACCCAGTCAGCCACGCCGACGTCGGGGCAGTCTGTCTGCTTGTCTGGGGCTGCCAATTGCTTCAGGAGCAGAGCGGAATGGAGCCAGAGCCAATCGCAGCGCAGGTCCGTCGGAGCTGAGGGAGCCTGGAGGGGTGGAGCCTACGACCGCCGGACGAATAGCAGATGAGGAAGGTGCCAGGGGGCTGCTGGGAGCAAGATGGCTGCCCCCTGCCGAGTCCCACGTGTGCAGGCACACTTCGACTCCGGCGTTGTCCCAGTGAAGCGAAGGTAAGACTTGCAGGATGATCCACTATAAGCAGGCCGGGGATGGAGGCTGGGGCGCATCCCGTGCCGCGTGTCTCCTCACAGGCAGATTCAGGGGCGGATTGCTGTGGCTGGGGATGGAGGCCCGGGGGCGCATCCCATGCCGCATGTTTCCTCCCAGGCAGATGCAGGGGCGAATAGCTATGGCCGGGGATGGAGGCCCGGGGGCACATCCCGTGCCGTGCAAATCATTGTCGAGCCTTGGGTAACGCTCAAACTTGTGCCTGGGGATGGAGGCCTTAGAGGCACATCCCGAGCGGCTGCGGCAGCAGAAGCAGGCAGTGTTCCAGAAGGTCTTCAGAATGGGAATACCAGCCATGAAACGTTCAGGAATCTGAAAAGAAGAAAGACATCTGGGATAGAGTTAGATACCTTTTTAAATTGCATAAAAGTAGATTTTGTTTGGAGAGTAGAAAATTCCGACTTGGTGGCAAGGCGGAAGAACAGAAACTGGCTAGCTAGGGGCGGGCAGGGGGTGGAGCCTGTTGGCTCATGCTCAGAAGGGCAAAAGCCCTTCTGAGCTATGGAGAGTACTTCCGTCTCGGCGCCGTCGGATGACGTCACCAAGTGTGGCTGACTCATCCTGCTTGTCCTAGGAGAAAAATTAAAACACGCTTGAACCAGTCCAAAAAGTCACGCAAAAGTCCACATTATGCTGTTTCAGTGTATGGAGCCAAATGCACTCTGGTGATGTGATGCCACTGCTGAGATTCTTCCACCTGAAACGCCAAGGGTTAACCCGTGTTACTCTGTAAGGGCTAGTAATGACCACGGCCTACCAGGTATTAGGTAAAATTCATTATTAAGGACCCAACTTAACAAGTTTCGGCCGAAGCCTTCGTCAGGGGTCTAAAAAACAAACACACATAAAATGAGCATAAAACTGAAACCAAAAGAAATTAAAACATTATAAAAACTGTGTTGTTAAATAAAAGGTTACCAGAAAACCACATAGAAGGTGTGAGGAACATGTCTATGTGGTGAAGAAATCACTCTTCCCAATCTGAAATGCAGTAAAATTGCAAGTGTGAATAATAACAAAGGAAACAAAGGTATAAAAAGCACACTAAAATGCAATAAAACATACATATGTAACATAATGGTTAAATTACATTAACATATAAAATGTGAATAAAAAACAAATTAAAACTTCATCTATAAAAAACTGAATATGTATTACAAACTTGTGAATGGGTATGGGTCAGTTTTTGAAACGTCTGAAATACTATCACGCTCAAAAGGGAGGGAACACATACGTCATAACTATTGCACAAAAAAAGGACGTTAATAAAGACAGTAAAACAACAGAACATAACAGTGTGAAGGAGGGCAAAAAAATTATTTTCTTTTTTTGTGCTGCACCATAAATCAATATCAAAAGAAAAATGAACATGATTTAAAACAGAGGGACGAACCCACGTATAATGATCACACCAATGGGACCAAGAAAGATGTATTAGGTATAAGTTGTGCAAAGCCGACAAAAGTATAGATAAAAACTTGGTGTATATCCACAGAAGGAAAAAGGGGAAAAAGTGTTGCCATACGATGCGCTGACAAGAAAATTTTTTTATTGCTATGTATGCTACGTGCCAGAAAAAAAGGGGGGGGGGGTGCAGGGCGTACATTATGCAAAACCAACAGACGTTTAAGTAAGAAATTATCTATATTCACAAAGGAGAAAAAATATATGCACACATAATGCACCGACAATAAAAATGTTCTTCTGCATTTTAAAAAGAGGAACCTACATCAATACATCGCAGGAGAAAATACTAATGGTATAGACAACACAAAGTAAGCCATAAAATTACCATAAATACGCCGTCTACAAGAGGATAAATGAAAAACTGTTGTCTAAAAACAAGATTTGAAAACCATGCATGTGGGTGAGCCGTAAAACAAGCCATAAAAAGCGGTAGAACAACAGGATTGTGCGGAGCGTATGCAAAGCCAAAAAACATCGGGAGCGTAAATAAAAAGAACTGTATCAACAAAAAGGGATTAGTGTATACGCACATAATGCACCAGCAATAAAAAATGTGCAATGAGCGCTACGTGCCTGCATATCAAAAAAAGAAAAAAAGAAGAAAAAACCCAGGAAAAAACAAACCCACATACAGAGGGAAGTTACTAATAGTATGGACCATACAAAATAAGCCATAAAAACATCTCATGAGTGAGCCGTCTACAGTAAAACAATTACAATAATCAATAAATTAAAAAGCCTGTGGTTTGAAAACGATGTATATAGGCTAGCTGTAAAACAAACAATAAAAAAGAAACGCCGTACCTTCACACACAATAAAAGGCGGGAAAACGCCGCGCTAGGACATGGAAGCACTATCTAAAGAGGAAAGAAAAGGGGAAGGCTCATCCTACTGGCGTTTTACTCTATGTCCACTCGGGACTATCGTAAAGGGATAAACCGGTAGGCAATGTGGATGGCTACTGATAAACAATGTGTCATTAAAAGCTGGCAGGATCGCAAAGGGTATAGGGATGGTTACTAGTTGAAAGATACCAAGATATGGGTAGTAAAAATTGAACAAAAATAATGCATGGGCGAAAAAGGTGATTAAACAAAAAACATTCTTGTTGTCCGATTGATTTTTATGGCTTGTTTTTACGGCTTGCCTATATGTACGGTTTGAAAGTCTTGTTTTTTGTTTAATCACCTTTTTCGCCCATGCAGTAAAAATATTTTAAAGCTGTTTCTTTAAAGAATAAAGCAGTGCAGCACTAAAATAGCTATCTGCATTATACTTAACTGTCATTCTGTCTGGACTTCATTACCATAATCCCCTAGGGAAATCCCTCTTCTGTTTTTAGCCATAAAAATAATTTGTGCAAAGGTCAAAAGTGTTATACTAATATTTATACTTATTCCCCACACTTCACTGACACTTTTAAAATCACAACTGCACAATTCTTTCTCCAGGGAAAATGGATCAAATTACAGCTAACTATACTTCCAAAAATTATAAAAATACATTTTGCAAGTCCCTAGACCTCCTGCACTTGAACTCAACCATCAATGTGCAAAATCATCAACCTTTAATTTTGATAGAACTAACCCCCCCCCCCCTACAAAATAAAATGGGTCAAATTTAAACCAAACTAAATAACTTTCATCAATAAAATTACATATTTGGGCTCCCCAACATCCCCTCAACACTTTCTTATACTTTAAACTTTGAAATTTTAACTTTTAAAATCACCAGGGTTTTTTTCCACTTTAAACATGCAGTGTCTCTTTAAGGCTGGCTTCCTACAAAAGCCTGCAGAGCTCACGGCGAGAAATAAAAATCAGGACAGTTGGCTCAAAACAGTCCCCTAACTAAATCAGAGACAGCTCTGGAACCATACTGCACCCCAATTTCTCCTACAAGTATACCTTTCAGAAGCCTATACCCCTCCATCGAAGCACTCCTGAAGCCTCAGGGCAGAGAGAAAACTCAGTTTGAGCTCTGATTTCATTTACAAAACAAATTCATGAGGCTGCTTCTGTCCGTTCCCTGCAACTTTTTTAACAACATTCTTACTAGTTTTAAAAGCCTGCACCATACCTCTGTCACCCATGGAACCCCAGGTATTTATTAAAATGTTTTTCTCTGGTTATCCCTATCTGACATTAATAACAATATAACAAAACACACACCAAATGAAAGTACAAGAACATTTGAAGCTTACAGACGATCCCTTGAACACCCACGACGTTGTGCACTTCACGTTCACGACTGCTATTAGGGGTCGCTCTCCAGCCTTACCTTAAAGCACAAACTAAGCTACATGAAAAATATGGGACTCACCCTGGCCAGGAAAGGGCTCCTCTCATACCCTTATGATGACGTCCTTCGTACCTGCACTCAGCACTAAGGAGGCAGGTTTCCCGGTCAGGGAACCAGTGTACAGGGTGAAGGGTCAGCTGGACTGTTGGCCAGACAGTTCCCAAGCAGACACCTTCCTCCGTCCAGAAGAGGAACCACTTAGGGAGGACATATCACTTCCCAATAAAAGAAACATCACAGAGAGGACCTACACTTCCCAATAAAATCTCACCTTATGCAGAACAACATCTCACCTTATGCAGGGCAACACGCTCGTACATGGTAATAACTATCTCACAGATTTTTCTTCCCAAAGGATCCTTTTATTATTCCCTATCTTACAGAAACAGAAACTAAGAACAAAGGAAAACAGTCCAGTGGAATTACAGATCTTGCCACCTCTCACAGGAGGTGAACAGGGTCATTCTGTTTTATCTCAGAGGCAGATTTCTAAACAATTACAAGTCAGAATATCCTGCCTGCATGATTCTGTCTTACTTCCTGACTCAACAGCGAGTATGACAGGCTTTCCTGGACACAAGAGATCAGTGTAATAGATATACACATACACAAGACAAACTGCCATGCACACAAAACTCAGACACGACAACAGGGATACTGGGACCATAGAGAACCCAGGAAATCCATACTTCTCCACAGCCTCCACTGCGAAGCAGACGGATTCATCATATATCTGGTCCTGTCACATTATATACCCTTGCTCAGGACCATACTTACTATTCAGGCATTCTTCTCTAAGTAGCTAATTCTTGTTCCAGCTGTCTGGGGCGCCACTTTTGTGATTTGCCATGTTATTCTACTCATGTCTGTGCCCCTCTCCACTGACCTTTCTTGGGCCCATGTCTGCAATTATCAGTCTGGGCCCTGTCAGATTTATATTGTTATCTGACCTCTGCACCCCCCTCACTCAGTTCTTTACCTGGGTCTCTTGCTTGGTTCTCTCCCACCCCTCAGCTCCCAAGAAATATATCTCTTCAACTCCCTGTGTTCTCAGAACTATATTGGGGCCATATGTTCTTCTTCATGCTAAGCTGGCATGTTTATCTCTCATGATTGCCTTTCTACCCTTTCTCTGTCCACCATTTACTGATAAGTGTGTTTTCACATCTTTTCCTTATGATGTCATATACCTCTGAAAGCTTCACATTCGCACCTCAGTACAATTCCAGCATTCAGACATGTCAATGATTTTTCTTTGTGTTACTGGGTTAACTCCTTCTCCTCTGACTCTCACAGGTAATAGACACCCCAGGGGAATTTTCAGCCTTGTGCCCTCCCTTCAGTTATCTTCCATGTCCATAGGCCCCCCTGAGACTTTCATAATTAAACTCAACATTCACGATCTTCCCAGCATTTCCCATTCCCAAAAATCCTCTAAAAACCCTTAGATGGTCATGATACTTTTAAAAATTAAGTTTTGTATTTATCTACCTATGTCTTGAGGGAAGTTTCCAAAAGTCATTTACTCAGGTTAGTATCTATTCAGGTAAAGGGGTTATTTGAAAATTACCCATCCTCCCTGAGAGTAAAGTACCTGCTGGTGATTCTTTGACATGTCTGGCCATCAAGATCTATTATTTTGCTCTGACTGCAGATGTTGTTTGAGTCTCCTTAGAAGCTGCAATAGTAGAGACATCTAGTTTGCTGGCCCTGGGAAGGTGCAGTCTGCCAAAAAGGGGCTAAACGTCAGTAAATCCTTCTGTGCCCCTGAGTCTCACTATCCATTGTATATTTGAACTGTTGATTCAAGTAAAATTTCTTAACCCTTCACCACACACATGGGTCATTTTGACCCCAAGCGTTTTGTTATGTCAAATTACTTACTTATTTATTTCAGTCATGACTTAAAACTTCCGGTAGTTTCTCAATATTGACAGCCATTGAATTTCCCGTAGAGTGTTGTCATTTAATCGGAACAGTAATTTTATGTTAACATTTTTATGGTGTGTATTCCTATTATACACACCTGGGTTCAAATTGACCCCAGCTTAGCGAAACCAGTGTTGTCAGAATTCCTGTTTCAGGTTCATGTTGTAGTTATTATTGTTAATTTGGCATTGCTAGGCTCTTTCATCTGTAGGCTACTGTGATCTTCATGTGAAATTAAGGCGACATTTTTTAGCGTTTGAGTTCATACCAGGCATGTGTTCGTATAGACCTAGTCATTGCTGTTATAGAAGTAATGGCGCTTTGCCGCCAACATTGTTTCTTTTTTCTGAGATATATTTGATTGGTAATAACAGTCATTTATTATGATTTCAGTTATTTTATTGTTCCAAGGAACTGTTTTCATTACAGTTTGTTTTTTGCAAAGAGATCACACTAGTGCAGTGGTTCTCAACCTTTTTTGTACCGTGACCCCTTTTACCATTGGTCAACTTGTGGTGACCCCCAATGATAAAATCAAATGTGTCTCTCTTCCTTTACCGTTAACGCCTTGTCGCTGTAATCATTTGTTGAATTATTAATATATTATAGGCCTTTGCAATATGTTTTTATTTATAAAATTTACTTATTTAAACCACAATAATTAATCACAATAACAAGTAACAATATTTGATTTCAAAATTATGATGATTTTGTAGTCAAATCACTAATATGAAATAAAATTATTTTTTCTACCTTTGTTGTCTGACCATTTTATTCTCTGATCATGCTGGTCCCGATCTGAGGCTTCTGCTTTCCTGTCTTCTCTTAGCTCTCTTTCTGTGGTCTATGGTCCATCTGCCATTTCTTATCTCTTCTTTCATTTTCTTCACTTCTTTCCATCAGCCTATTTCCAGTCCCAGCAACCATCCCCAGTATCAGCCCCTTTCCAGTTCTCACTCTCAGTACCTTCCAATGTCAACTTGCATTCCCATGACTGCCACTGGTGTCCATTCCCTTCCAGTCTCCCTCCTTCCCCACTGACCAGTCCCTTCTAGTACAAATACCATGGCAGCCCCTCTCAGATCCACTCTCTTCCACTTCCATTCTCCCATCCCCTCGTATCAGCCCATTTGTAGCCTTAGCCCCCAGTTTTCTTCCAGGGCCAGCAGCTCTATCCTCCCCTCCCCACAATCAGCCCATTCCCAGTTGAAGCCCCTCAATCAGCTCGCTTCCAGTGCTAGTCCCCCATCAACCCCATTACCAGTCCTACCCCCCCATCAGCTCATTACCAGTCCTAGCCTCTTCTAATCAGCCCATTTCCAGTCCTAACCTCCCCGATCAGCTCATTTCCAATGCTAGCCCCCCATCAGTCCATTACCAGTCCTACCCCCCTATCAGCACTTTACCAGTCCTACCCCACCCCCTTGACAAGTCCATTCCCAGTCCTAGCCTTCCCTAATCAACCCATTACCAGTCCTAGCCCACCCACCATATGCCCATTATAATCTTAACCCGCACTGCCTCTCCCCTCTGTCCAGCATTTGTCCCCCGTCTGTCCAGTATGTCCCCCTGTCTCTTCCCTTTATCCATGTCAGCCCCCATCCCTCCCTCCCTCCATTCCTCCATGTCAGCCCCCACTTTGTCCATGTCAGCCTCCCTCCCTCCCTCCGTCCATGTCAGCCCCATCTGTCCATGTCAGCCCCCTCCCTCCCTCCATCCATCCATCAATTTCAGCCACCCCTCCCTCCCTCCCTCCCTCCCTCCATGTCAGCCCTCCCCTCCCTCCCTCCCTCTTTCCATGTCAGCCCCCCCTCTGTCCATGTCAGCCCTCCCTCCCTCCATGTCAGCCCCCCTGTCCATGTCAGCCCCCCTCCCTCCCTCCATCCATCCCTCCCTCCATGTCAGCCCCCCTCTGTCCATGTCAGCCCCCCTCCCTCCCTCCCTCCCTCCATCCATCCATCAATGTCAGCCCCCCTCCTTCCCTCCCTCTCTCCATGTCAGCCCTCGCTCCCTCCATACATCCATCAATGTCAGCCCCCTCCCTCCCTCCCTCCCTCCATGTCAGCTCCCCTGTCCATGTCAGCCCCCCCTCCCCCCCTCCCTCCATCCCTCCATGTCAGCCCCCCTCCCTCCCTCCCTCCATCCATCCATCAATGTTCGCCCCCTCCCTCCCTCCCTCCATGTCAGCTCCCCTCCCTCCATCCATGTCAGCCCCCTTCTCTCCATGTCAGCCCCCCTCTCTCCATGTCAGCCCCCCTCCCACCCTCCATGTCAGCCCCATTTCAGGTTACCTGCCCCCTCCACCCCACTCCCAGTCTGCCTGCTGCTGCCCAGTTGTTCTTCTACAGCCGCGGCTCCCTGTCTCTTAGGGAACCGCGGCTATGCCTGTAAAACTGTTGTGAAGCCTTCCTGTCTCTCGACGGGCTTCATGCAGCATTGTCCCACCTCCAAAGGAAGTGGTAAACAACTATGTTCCAAAGAAAAACAAAACGGTCATTGTTTTGAGCAGCATGCATCATGACAAGGCGATAGACGACAAGAATGAAAAGAAGCCTGAGATGATTCTGCACTATAATGCTACTAAGTCTGGAGTAGACAATCTGGACAAGCTTGTGTGTACATATACAAGCAAACGTGGCACTAGAAGATGGCCGTTCTGCCTGCTGATGAACATGTTCGATGTCGCTGGTGTGGCAGCTTACATAATTTGATTGCAGCAAAAACCTGAATGGCAAACAGAGGTGTCCCACAAACGGCGACTGTTCCTAACAGAACTGGCAAAGGAGTTAGTTCTGCCACAGCAGACATTGCGATTGCAGAACCCAAGAACACTTCAGAAAGGGGTGTGGATCTGCATGCAACTACTTGGATTCAGCTTGCATGGTCCTACAGGCTGTGAATCCAGAGGGACACGATCGTGCTGCCAGCTTTGCACCAGATCATCAGATAAGAAAACATCAAAATACTGCAAGTGATGTGGTACAGCCATATGCCCAGAACATTGCCAGCTGTTATGCAATGAATGTGCTGACTAAAAGATGCCTAGATAGATGATTATACTAGGGGTGTCAAGACTTAATTACAATTAAGTGATAAACTGAAGTTAATAGTTAGACTACTTTTATATCATAAACACTGAACATTTGTAAACAGCAAAAACTGAGAACTGTTTTTAATAAATGCATTAAAATACCAATCCTATGTGGACGAAATTGTTCATAGTTTCTGGTCATTTACTGATGGGGTCAATTTGAAACCAGGTGTGTAAAGTCATCGGTAATTTAACGTGGGTGATGAAGGGTTAAGAAGGTGAAACTTAGGGGGGTGGGGGTGTTTACTAAATGGCAGTAGTGGACTCCGTGTGATATCGGAGCCGTGGCCCCATAGATTTTGCATGGAGTTCGCTACAGCCGTTTAGTAAACACCCCCTTAGAGCCCTTGCATGGAATGAGGAGAAAGCCAGGACTAACTCATTCTCTCCATAACATACATGGATTAGTAATTCTCTCCTAAGAACTAAGGACTGGATCAGCTAGTTTGGTTGACTTGGGATGAGGGGGCAACCCTCCCACTGCTGTCTCTGTTCCTGTTGGGCCAATTCCCAGTTGTGCTTAGCTGAAAGCAGATACAGAGTTACCAAGTTACCCAGTTCTAGGAGTGAGATTTTTTGCTTTACTTTGCTTTAAATTTACTCTGCAATGCAGCTTGGATTTTATAGTCTCTGAATTTAGCCCTTGGAATCAGTGCTGTAGGCCACATAGTGCATCAGAATGAGCTTGCTAGAAATCCAGGGCTGGTTTACAAATGTCACTCTTCAAACTGGGTAACTTGGCAACTGTGCAGGTGAAAGCCACGTGCCCCAGGCTATGCAGTAGACACTGAATTACCACTCTCCAGAATCCCTAAAATCCAGGGTATGTCTTTTCAGCAGAATCCTGTTCCTAATTTATCAGATTCAGAGGGGCTTCTCTTTCCTGGGGAGAGCTGTCCATTAATGATTGTGAAAGTTGACATGCAAAGCATTGCTCTATGGGAGACGGATGATAGAATCACAGTGGCCTGTGGTACCTGGAATGGAGATTAGCACAAAGTGACTTTTAATTGTGTATCAGGGATCGTAATGGAAGTCCTGTCCCAGGACACCTGCAAGTACAGTCTATCCATTATTGGCTCCGGTGTCTCTGAGGGCAAAGTCCTATATTTATTTAACAGGTATTTTATACTGCTTTATCATGTAGTCAAAGTGGTTTATGTTGTATCTTAAACTTGGTAATGTGTATGAAACAGGGACATTGATAACTTGGTTGCTTTCTGACACAATGGAGGTTTACGTGATTTGCCCAAGGCCACAAGGAGTGCTAGTGGGTACTGCCCTGTTCTCTTGATTTTTAAGCCAGTGCTCTTCCATTCCTCTGTAGGATTGTTCTGGAAGGTAAGAAGAGTGTAGCACTATACTGAAGCTTTGCGGCACTGAGTGCTGGCTCCAATACTCTGGAGCACTGCTGTGGCCACACAACAGCCTGATCCTCCACGACATCACCAGCCTGACCAGCCCACAGGGACAATCCTGAATGTCTACTAGGTCAATCCAACCCTGCTAGTTGAACTGAGACTAGGGCCACATGAAGGAGCGTATGGTCCCTGCAGGGCAAATGAGGGAGGCGAGAAAGAGAACCTGAAACATAAAATTAAACTAGCTCAGGGGGAAAGAGGTGCAGGAGGGCAGGAGGAACTAAGTAGTAAAAATCCCAGGGAGGAGCTAGAGGTGGGGGATGTGCTGAATCTCAGGCGCCCCACCCTTGCCTTTCCTAGAAAAGCTCCCTTAAGAGAGGGAGGGGAAAGGTTCCTGCTGAAAGTTCATTTTGCTGGGTTCCTGGAAGGTAATAGCACCTGGTAATAGAGCAATGAGTTTGGTTTAAGGGGGGTTTTTTGTTGTTTTTTTCTTTTTGGAAATCTGTTTTGCTTTCAGTAGTTCTTATTTTGAAGTTGGTTTAACTGTTTTGTTTTGTCTGTCTTTCTTTGAATGCTCACTCTAGGCCTGAGGCTGAGATTCTGCATACTAGCTGCAGGTGGGGTGGGGGAACCAGCTATACTAAGTTAGATATGACTTCAGTAACTGAAGCACTGAGTCAGGCTGGGGTTTGGTGCTAACTTGTAAGAAAACGGTTTGAGGTCTTGGTATGCAAGCTAACAGAAGTTACTGTTTTGTCAGATCCCTTTTTTGGGGGGGGGGGGACTTTTTGTTGATCGCTTGTAACAGTTCTGAATTTTATTTAAACCTGGAGTTAAGATGAGGTCTACTGCTGTCCATACCCTGGTTTTAGGGAAACTGTCTGTAGACTGTCTTCATTTTAGTTGTTTAAAAATGTTCTCTGCTGGGGGAGTCAGTGACTCCTATATTAAACTCTGAAGTTGCTATTCAGCAAGGCATGAGTGCATTATCCTTGAGGGCTTCACTAATTAAGGTTTGAGCAAATGGCATAAAATAGATGGCTAGAGATGAGGAGTGGGAGAGGTCAGGCCATTGGAAGATATGTTGAGCTTTTGCCCAGTAGCTAAAGAAGCTGCATGACTGGGAAGGCTAAAAAATAAAACTCGTAGGGACTTGGGGGGGGGGGGGATGTCTGCTCCATCTCCATGTGTACAACTATACACTATAACAGTGATGGCTAACCTTTTTGTGCCCAAACTGCCGCACAAAACCAAAGAATTTCCTCAAAGTGCCAGCACGTCAATTAAACCTTAACAAGATTTTAGTATCTAAAAACTCTTTATAAAGTTGCCTGAACTATGTAACATCATTTGTAAAGGTTGGAATCTTTGTATTGTCAGAGAATCAATTTGATTCACAATCCTTTGGTTTTCATTTCAATTTATTGGCAATTTATAATGTTTTAATGATTTCATTCAATTTAATGAATTTAGGAAGAATTTGATTCAGTTACACAATATATTTTAAATGTATTATTCACATAACATGTCAAATGTATCCTGAGTAAAAAAAAGAAACTTCTTAAAACTGTTAACTGTGTCAGGACTCGGTGTTTATTCCCAAAGAATCTATACATGAAAAAAACTAATGTGATGTTTGTTGTTGCATGCATGCTGATAACTTGTCAAAGAGATCTTTCTACCTTTTGTGCATTTTTTTTCAGTTGCAATTGCTCCAGCCACTTTCTTCTGGTTTCTTCATGTTTTCTGCTAACTCTCCATCTGCTGTCCTCTCTCTCTCTCTCTCTCTCTCTCTCTCTCTCTCTCTCTCTCTCTCTCTCTCTCTCTCTCTCTCTCTCTCTCTCTCTCTCTCTCTCTCTCTCTCTCTCCATCCGCTTTAACATACTAATCTTTCTCCTTTTGCTCTTTCCTCATTCCTATTTCATCCACTCAAATTTTACCCCTCCATCCTCAATCCCCACTTACTCTCCCAATACCCGGCCAATTGTAGGATTTTTCTTTTTTTATCCCTTCCACACAATATTTTTCCCCTCTCCATTTTACTCTCCCAGCCCCATCCCATTCTAATCCTCCCCCAACATCAGCTCCCTTCTAGTTCCAGCCTCACCCAGCATCCATTACCTTCTAGTCCCTGCATCAGCCCATTTCCAGTCCTAGCCCCCCCCCATCAACCCATTTCTAGTCAGCCCCCCATAGCCCATTGCCAGTCCTAACCCCTCCCCATCAGCCCATTTCCTGTCCTAGCCCCCCCATAGCCCATTATCAGTCCTAACCCCCCCATAGACCATTACCAGACAGCCCCCATCAGCGAACAGCCCATTACCAGTCTTAACCCCCCCATAGCCCATTACCAGTTCTAACCCCCCAACAGCCCACAGCCCATTACCAGTCCTAACCCCATCAACCCACCTCAAGTCCTAACCCCTCCCCATCAGCCCATTTCCTGTCCTAGCCCCCCCATAGCCCATCAGCACTCCTAACCCCCCCCAGCCCCCCATAGCCCATCAGCACTCCTAACCCCCCCCAGCCCCCCATCGCCCATCAGCACTCCTAACCTCCCCCCGCCCCCCATAGCCCCACAGCACTCCTAAGCGCCCCCCGCCCCCCCATAGCCCATCAGCACTCCTAACCCCCCCCCCCCCCCAGCCCAGCCCAGCCGAGGGAATTTTTTTTTTTTAAAGCTGTCTTCTCCCGCTGCTGGGGCCGCCGTGGCAGAATCGAGTGTGCCGCGGGGCCCCCCAACCCCAGCACAGCATGCCCTCCCCCTCTCTCCGCTCTCTCGTCGCAGCTCAACTTGACAGGCGCCGGCTTTCAGAGCGCGAAGGGATTAGTTTCACTTTCGCAGCTCTGTTAAGCCCGCGGGGGCTGATGGGAACTTCCCATCAGCCCCCGCGGGCTTAACAGAGCAGCGAGGGAGAAACTCTTCCCTCGCTCTCTGAAAGCCGGTGCATGTCACTGTGAGCTGCGACGAGAGAGGGGATAGAGGGGGAGGGCAGGCTGTGCTGGGCAGGGGGGACCCCGCGGCACACAATTCTGCCGCGGCGGCCCCAGCAGCGGGAGAAGACAGCTTTTTTTTTTTTTTTTTTTAATTTTACTTGCAGACCTTCCCGCGTGCCAGCTGCAAGGCCTTTGCGTGCCACAGCTGGCACGCGTGCCATAGGTTCGCCATCGCTGCACTATAAAAACCACGGCTGTCTTGCCCTTTAGGTAAAACTGGGCACTCACTTAAGGTAGTAGCTCCTGGAAGAGGGGTGATAAAGAGCAGTAGTGTTCACTGCAAAACAACTCTAACTGTTGGCAGTTCAAAAAACTGCTAGCTCACTTTACTTGTAGATATGCACATAAATGAAATAGTCATGTACAAATCATGAATGGTACATTTAACTATCAATGCTCCCTAGCAGGCTAATGTCTCATACTAGCCCTGCATGCAGTTACTGATAACTAGCAAGGTGTATTACTATATCTTTCCCTGAGTCACCCACATAAGTACATGTTCTACCCTGTGAACGTAGGAAGGGGAAATGTGACACTCTTGTGTTGTGCTTACATTCATCTAAGGTTTGTCTTGTTCTAATGTTTTGTAGACTATAGAGAAGAAAAATGACTTCAGTAGCTCCTGATCAAGAGGTATGTATAAAATACTGTAAATCAACCTTGTTGTTCTATGGGTCTCTAATGTGTTGATTTCTTGTCTGGCAGAACATTGTACTGAGGGTGGCTAACCTGCCACTAGTGAGCTCTACATGTGACATGGCATCATCCGCTTACATCAGCACAAAAGAGAACCATCCGTACCTGAAGTCTGCCTGTGAGGTGGCAGAGAAGGGGGTAAAGGGCATCACTGCTGTGGCCCTCACGAGTACAAAGCCCCTCATCCAGAAACTGGAGTCGCAAAGTAAGTGATAGTACTTTCATCTGTCTGGGGATGTTAACCTTGTCCTAAGACATCTGACAACACTTTGAACTGTAAAGCTGGAAATACCACATATGGCTTTCTTTCCTTGCCCCATAGGTTAAGAGCACTAACAAGTGAAACAGTCCTTAAGCCTTGCTTATATAACGTTCACTGACTACTAATACAAATTTGTATAGCGCTGTGGATATATATGTAATACAGTCCCTGCTAAATCAGTTTACAATCTAATCGAGACAAAACATCACAAAACTAGATACTAGAGTATAAGATGAACAAGAGGCGCATCAGGATCCAAAAGTGTGGGGTGGCTTGTGGGGGGTTTGGTTTTGGGTTTTATTTTTTTAGTGTTGATTTGAATAGGTCTAGAGAAGGAGCCTGACATACTGACTCTGGTAGTTTTGTTTCCAGGCATATATAAGAGCAAGGTGGCATGAATGATGTCTGGAGTTGGCAGTGGCTAAGAAGGGCATAGATAAAAGGGATCTGCCAGAGGACTGGCATTCCCAAGGAGGTGGTATAGAGAGATAGTGAGCTGTAGAAGGAATGCACTGGTACATCAGGAGAAGTTTGAACCCTATATGGAAAGGGAGCTAGTGAAGTGACTTGAAGTGGGGGTTACATGAGCCACAGCAACACTGGCAGAAAACCCTTAGCTCCAGATAATGTGCTAAGAAGGCAGCTTAAACTTTGTGTAGCAGTTACAGGGGGCATCACAATCTGGACCATCAGCATGTGCTGCAGTTGCTGTTCTGCTTTTGGGCCAGTAAGAGCACCACCTCACTCGCAAGCTGATGCAGGCAAAAAGTAGCCAGTTCTGTTCTGTTCTTACATGAGTTAATCACCACTGATCATCAGTTCCAAGTATAGGATTTTTCTTGGAAATTCTACCAGGGCTTTGCCAACTTACTTCTGTTAGTCTGACTCTGCCTGAACTGGACAGCCTTACTGTACTTTCTCACCTCCTGCAAAGCATGCAATCTGACACATCCTGTTGTGCCTCGTAAAGGTGTAGGGATTTGTAGCTAGTCCACAACCTCAGCTGACATGAAGGCAAAGTGCAGTCATTAGGCTTAATTTAGGTAATGAGAGATTTCCTGTTAATGTCTGGCTGGTAACTTTCCCATCATGCAGAAGCCCAACTAACCGTTAGCTGACTGGTTTTCCTTGCTAGCTTTTTAAATCTTCATATGATTGTGCTTCATGGGCACTAGTGAGGAAAATGGGGGAGGGGGGCTGCATAGCAGGAATGTTCTACATTAGCAGAACTAAGGTCATTGATTCCCACCTAATACTAGAAGCTTGCTTCTGCTACAGTTGCTCCTTGTGACAATAGGCAAATCGCTTTCCAATTACTTGACCTCATAGCTAGATCCAGTGTCTTCATGGACGGTTACCTAGAAGGTCTGAACATGATCCTTATTGTGTTCTTTACCAAATCCAGTAGTCTGCTTG
This sequence comes from Ichthyophis bannanicus, assembly GCA_033557465.1. NCBI lineage: Eukaryota > Metazoa > Chordata > Amphibia > Gymnophiona > Ichthyophiidae > Ichthyophis > Ichthyophis bannanicus. The sequence continues at coordinate 339,630,306 of CM066035.1, forward strand.
GAGACTTCTGATTTAGGATGGGTGTGCACGTGTACACTTTAACTGATGCATTTTGATGGGGGGGGGGGGGATTTGGCCAGACAGTTTCTCATAACTACTGTTCTAGAAGAAAACATCTGTATATGGGGTAGCTTCATGAGGAGGTCCAGGCTCATCCATGTATGTCAATAGGTAACATTGCATGTTATGACAAGTACATTAGGGTGGACCACAAACCAATGCAAAATTAATGTTTGTAGACTCACTTCTCCACAAGGCTCATTTTTGTCCATTATGGATAGCTTGCTTACCTTTGTAATTTCAGCCCGATTGCAAAACATTTAGAAGCTGGCCCATTCTGAACACTTCGTGGATGGGAAAAGGCATTTATGTATTGAACCTATTCTTGACGTGACTCAAATCAGATTTGGCTCAGTCTTGTTTGCAAATGGTGCTTCATGCCACTGATGTAATCGGAGCTCCTCTCAATGACCTTGAATTTTTATCAGTTAAGACTTAAAACACAACAGCCTGTTTGGTTTTCAAGGCACCAGGTCACTGTCTGAACATTTGGCAAGCTTTGCCCTTTTTGAGACTCCAGCAAAAAAACAGAAAATTGGTGTAGAACCTTCAGTGTCCATCACTACCAGTCTTAGCTCAGATGAGACAACTGCCAAATGGGGTGACCTCAATGTTGTGGGGGGGGGGGGTTCTTTTTTTCTTTCATTACAATTGTGTTACAAAGATGGCAAAGAATTGGAGGCAGCCCAAGGGGGGGGGGGTGGCATGTGCAGAGACTCAGTGTGGGGCCTCATTTGCATTAACATTTAGTAAACATGCATCTTAAGTGTATGGATAAAGAGACTATTAGATTTCAACCTTTACTATGCTCCAGTGACAACCGCCAGGCACATTAGGAAGTACTATAACGACTACCCATTTAGAACCCATAGCAAACCCACCATATCATAACAGCACTACCAGGACTCGCAAAGCAACATACCCTACCTATCAAAAGGCAACATTGCAAATATTACACCAATACGTCTCCTACTGGGGAAAGAACAAGTGGCACTGTCAAATAGAAACTACATAAACAGAATACCTCAGCTCATTTACACATGAACATAGACATCACTAAACAAAGAACAAGGGATCCCAGTTTAGAAATAGGAAGACAATAGTTAAAATGGGAGCCCCAAAAGCTGAACCTGGCATGTACAACACTGCAGAAATAAAAAAACAAACAAACAAAACCTATAAATTTCCTCTTGTGCATCTTTTTTAATGTCTGCATTTTTAGTACATCTCCCAAAGCTGACATTTCAGGTAGGAAAATACTAATTTGAATTTTTATTTTTTTTTTTGTGCATTTTTATTTTTCAGTTGCAATTGCTCCAGTCGCTTTCTTCTGGCTTCTTCATCTTCTAACTCTCCATTGTCTGTCTGCTGTCTTAGTCCTTTCTTCTTAGGGTTTTTTTCTTTCCATTCTGTCCACATCTGCTTTAACATACAGATCTTTTGCCTCTTTACTCTTTCCTCCATCTCTTTATTCCTTTTTCAACCATTCAAATTTTACCCCTCCATCCTCAGTCCCCACTTACATTCCCAATACCCAGCCAATTGTAGGGTTTTTTCCCTTCCCAAACTTATTTTTTCACTCTCCCAGCCCCATCCCATTCTAGTCCTCCATCACCTCCCTCCTAGTTTCAGCCCATGTCCAATCCAATCTTAGCCTCCCATCAGCCCATTTCCAGTCCAAGCCCCCTCCTGAAGAGCCCTGCAGCTACCTAAAAAACCTTATAGGGAGCTGGAGAGGCCCCAGCTCACCTCTAACAGCTGCTGAAGTGAAGAGCGTCTTCTCTTCACTTCAGCAGCTGTACTGTAGTTTACAACTCTGCTGTGCTGAGGTCTAAGGGGACTTCTGTTTCTTGGCACTCAACACAGCAGCATACTAAACTACAGTACAGCTGCCAAAGTGAAGAGAAGATGCTCCAGCTCCCTCTAAAGCCACCCTGCCTGCCAGTACTCAATGCGGGATGTTGGCATGGAGCCCCTTGAAGCTTTGTGGAGAACCAAAAGTCTTTGGACTACTCTGTACCAGCCTTCCACCTTTTGGTAGGCCCTTCCTCTTGTGGGACAGTACTGAACAGAAATAACAAATAAGCAAGCTGAATGGAGCTACTATAACACTTCCTTTTCTCAAGGCCAGAGCTTATAAGTCTGGGCCAGAGGCATAGCCATAGCTGTCTTGGAGCCTGAGATTGGCATGGGTGAGAACAAGAGTGCAATATGACACCTGCAGTTTCTCACATTAGTGGTCTTACGACTGGTGGGCTCATGTAAAGAGATGAGGAAGCCCCACTGCCACTGCTGCCCTCAAAGGCAATGGCCACAAATAGCCCCTGTTTGCTTCTGTCCCTTTGATGCCCAGTGCCTACTTCTGCTGTAAACAGCTCTATGGTGCCAAACCTTAAAACTAAGCACAGAGTGGCTGTTTACTGTCATTGCTGCCTGTATGAATAGGGGTGACAGTGGTGGTAATGGGTGCCACTGGGGATATTATACTGTACATGACCAACTAGTTTGCCTAATGGTAGCACTGATCCTGACTATGCCATAAATTGATACAATGAGCTGCTGCTGCTGTCCATTATAAATCAAAATAGCTGGTTAGGTACACTACACTTTGGCACCTCCTTGCTCCCATGACAAACATAGAGGGCTTGTAACTAAGGTGAACTAATGCTATTTTGAAGAACATGGGACCTAGTTAATATGTATGTAATTGCCATGATGTGTGAACATTAGTTGCTAGCTCCTTTGGTAGCTTAAGAGCTTTCATGTTAACCTGCTTGGTGGGTTCAGTGGCAAGTGCCTTACACATCATACAAAAGGTCCCAGTTTCCACACAGCCTTCTGCTTTCCAGCTCAACTGGGGCAGTGAGATGGAGACTTACTTCCTTGCTTAAGTGTCACCTACTGGCCAGATTCGGAGCTCCAGCCCAGCATTCACTCTACCAATTAGACAAGGGGTGTTGGGAGATTGTGCTCAAGCTTTTGGGGAAGGGGGGCTGATCAACCCTCGTTCCAACAGAGCTGGAATTTGAAAAGACAAAACTGTTGGGGGGTCAAAATGACCATGTAAATGTATAGCACCCTAGTGACCAAGCTTTCTATATTAGCTGCTTGTCTACTTTTTTTTTTTTTTTTTCTCTAGGCATTAATGCTGTTTGGGTTTTTTTGTAGTTGCTCTTAGTAATAGTTATGCCTGCATTGGTCTGGAGAAAATTGAAGAGAAGCTGCCCATCCTCCATCAACCAGCTGATAAGGTAAAGTAGCTTCTCACCTTGGCTTACTCCTTACTGGTGCAGACTATAAGGAATGTGAAGATACACAAATGGGGAGATGCCATAACCTAGAGCAGCAACCTGCCAAGGCTATTGCAGCCAGTTAGTGACTAGTTTTCACCTACCTTGTATGCTTGTCACATACAACTGGAAGTCAGCTCAGTTGCTCTGCTGTCCAAAGCAGTCCTAGCATGCATGAACTATTTACAAGTAGTAGGGTTCCTGCTTTCTTCTCCTGATCAGAGGGTGTACTAACATTGTGGTCCCATGGTGTGGACTCAAGAAAGATGACTTGGTGCAGTTGGGCCTAGGAGTAGGTAAGAATGATGCAACCTTCTGGAAACAAGGCTAATGGTTAGCAAAACCTACTATTTAGATAGTTTTGTATACCACCTTATCCTTCAATCAAAGCGGTCACAACACAATTGGGGGATACATTTAACATGTGGGGATATGAGATACATACAGTAATATTTACAGGGAACATGGGCAGTGGAGGGTTAAGTGGCTTGCCCAAGACCACAAGGAGCATCTGGGACTAGAAATCCCAGTCCTTCCGGCCCAAGGTTGCTGTCCTCTAGTGGGATTTGAACCCCTGACCACCTGGCCTGAAGTACCTTGCCCCAACCACTAGGCTACTCCCTCCAGTAGCTACACTTAGTGCTTCTGAAGGCCTGGGATAACTGATCTGAGCTGACAGCTCTTGTCCTTCAGAGTATTGAAGTGACTGAATTAAGCATTAAGACGCCATCAATTTTTGATCCTTCAAAATATAGGTTGCTGCTGATGCCTCTGACATGGTGGCTAGTGCTAAAGAAGCTGTAGCTGGGGCAGGGACCTATGTCAAGGACACAGTTGCCAATACAATCGCTGATGTAGTGGACAAGACCAAGAAAGCTGTGCAAGGGAGCATGGAAATGACCAAAACAGCTGTGAGTGGCAGCATGAACACTGTTCTGGAAAGCAACATGGTGCAGATGGTGAGCACTGGCATAGATGCAGCACTGACCAAGTCTGAGACTCTTGTGGATCAGTATCTCCCACTGACTGAAGAGGAAGCAGGTAAAGAGCTTCTGTTTGCTTTTTGTACAATAACATTTAAGAACTTGCACTATTGTCTGTCTTGGGCTGCTAAAACCAAGAAAGCTTGGAGGGGTGTTACACAATTTTGCAAAGTTAAAGTTGAAAGCCTGAGGGAGCTGCTTCATGAGGGGAGCATCACAGGCCATACCCCAAGAAGACTGGGGGGTGGGGGCAGGGTACACAGTCATGTTTCAACACACCATTTTGCCCAGTGCAACAAAAGGAAGAAAATAGCGGCAGCCCAAACGGGTGCCATTGCATAAAATACAGCATTAGATAAACAGTACCACACTCACACAAATGACACACCTTTTTGCAAAAGCTAGTGTGATCCCCTCTACTTACCTGACTAGCTATCTTGTGATTTGGATTTAGTGGCTGGGTCACAGGGACAGGTCCAGAGTCTTCTGGGGGTCTCTTGTACTAGGTCACTATTTCATTCTGTTAAGAACAGTCTGAGCCCAGAGTGACTCTGAACCTGAAAATATATGAAAATGGGCAGACATGCTGTGTTCTCATAGCTGCAGTACCTTCAAACATTCTACTGAACATATTTGGGCTTAACAGAAGCTGGAGGCACCAGTAATTTCATTAGTAACTTCCCCTGGCACCTGAGTGCCAGCCACACCTCATTCATTCTGACATCTGGTCCCTGCCAGAGTAATTCTGTCTTCTGTTGCTAGGTAACAAGTTCTCCCCTGCTGGGCAGGCTCACTGTCCTTAAGTTCTACCACCCCCTCAATAGCAGGGGTTGGTAGCCAAAAACCCTCAGTAGAATAGAATATATCCAGAGTGTTATACGGCAGCCAATCTTCATCTACTCAAACCTCAGCAGGCTTTGTAGCCCCTGTTGGCCCAGGGGGATTCATTAGGGTAGCATATGCTCTTCCCTTTGCAATGAACATCCCTTTTGGGGGAGGGATGTCTACTACTTGGGTTTAGCTTAACTTCCAATTAAAACCTACTGAGCACACAGTACTAATTAGTTAAAATTTACTGACACTGAAGAAAACTAGGGTAGGGCATGAAAGCTAGGACAGATGTTCTAGCCATTTGAATTCCATTTTCCTGGTTCTACTGCTTGTACTGTCGTCCCTCCCATTCCCTTTTTCTTGAATTGTTGGTCCTTTGTGCTTTTGGTTGCTGCAACCTCTTCCCTTGTTTTGCATAGCTTACTCACATGTCTCTGCCTTCTATAGTTTATTTCTATGAATTCCCCACCCATTGACCCTTACCAGCCTTACACCCCCCCCCCCCAAGCTTGCAAGTTGTGTATTGTCTGACTATAGCAGCCTCCACAAAACTGCCTGCCTGCCTCACATGGTACTTGCTGACTATCTCTCATATGCTTAATTGCTAATCAAAAGTAGTCATGTAGTAGAGGAGGGTTTTCCCTTAGTCTTGCAGTGCCTTTTGCCACTTGCTGCTTTCATGCCAGTGGTGACAAGCTTGCCTCCCCCCTTGGAGATACATTGTCAGTACCAGTCTTCATGATGTCATCCCATCACCACATAGGACATTTTTATGCAGTGTTACAAGTTAACCATAAGTCTTAAAAGCCAAATTTAACTCTATTGGAGCGAAGGCACATGTAGCAGAAGCACCATACCTTCCTCTTAGGTACACAAAGGAACTTTCTGGAGAGTGGCAGAAATTAAAATTGAGGGCCCCCATGCAATATAACAGAATGGGTGCCAGAGTTGGAGTCCACCTCAGAAGATAAATGAGCAGCTAGATATCTCATAGGCCATGTGGTCTCTTTGTCATATTTCTATGTTTCTATCTAGTCTGTCCTTCCATATCAACGACTACAACAGTCCCCTTCTTTTTTCCTTTAGAGATCCTATGCATTTGTCACATGCTCTTTTGAATTCAGATACCGTCATCTCTACCACCTCCACTGGGAGACTATTCCACAGATCCACCACTCTTCCTGTAAAATATTTCCGCATATCACTCCTGAATCTATCCCCCTCTTTATCTGGGGCCCCTGCACTGCAGGGGCAGCTTGGGTGGAATTCATGCCACTGATTCTGGACTTGCAGCTCATAACATGCCTTATCAAAGCCATGGAGAATGGGCCAGTCCACCAGTCTTAAGCTGGGGGCCATCTCCCATGATATTTGCCGTGAGCTCTGCTAGTAAGGCTATCTCCAGGAATAAGCAGGAATGAGTCCTCACATATGGGTACGTTGGTACCGACGGAGCCTGCACAGGAACGCTTCCCAAAAAAAAGCTTTTGGGAGCATCCCACAGCACCTGCGCACTGCCTTCCCGCCTTTCCTAACCAACTCTCCTCAGTTCTTCTTTTCCGCGGAGCCAGCAGGTCGTGTTCCTGTCACCGCTGAAGTTCTTTATTTTAATTTATTTCTTTGGTTGCATGTCTGCCTTCCCCGACGCCGGACCGGTACTGCCGGTCTTTTTTATTTTAATTTTTTTTTTTCTTTCTAAAAAAAAAATATATTTTCCTCACTTGGTGTATTTTTTTTTTCTTAGGCCTCCAGGCCCACAAGAAATTTTTCCCTCATGGAAAAACCAGCCTCGGGTTCAAAAGTGTAGCGGTACAATTTCTGTTAGATACCCATGAATGGTGTCTTAAATGTTTGGGTCCTGAACACTCCATTCCGGATTGCCAGTCCTGCTCTCTAATGTCTAAACGAGGGTTACAGAACCGAGCAGCCAAGCTCCATGTGCTGTTTCCCACGGATGCACCGGCGGTGGCATCGACATCTTCCAGGTCTTCCTCTCCCGATGGGTCTCAGGTAACCAAACATACTCCTAGCAGGTCCTTGAAGGGCAAATCTCCCTCTAAGCATCGAGATGCCTCCGGGCTTGCCCTCGAGGATCCTGCCCCAGCCAAACAACCCCGGCAGAAAGCTCCAGCTTCCAAAGCTCCTCCTATGGGGTTACAGGTTGACATCGATGGCACGGCCTCGACCGATCACCTGTTAGACTGCTCTGGGGTACCGGCACAATCTCCCGGTACTGACATCCAGGCAGTCGTGGCGTCCATGGATCACACTGTTCAATCCATGCAGCAGGCTATAATGGCTTTTATTAAAGCTGCGATGCCGTCAGTACCGCAACAAGTTCCGTTGTCAGTACCAGCACCGATACTGGTACCAACTGCATCGACATTGGCCAGGATACCAACTCAGGTTCCTTGTCAAGGCTATTTCTCAGTACCGATCCGGTACCGGGGACGCCTGATGTCAGTACCAATCGATACGCGTATCGATCGTTGGAAGGGGACAGACGATACTTCGATTCCTCTGATTCTGATTCATCAGATGAGTCTCCTGAGGTATCCATTACCCTTCCTGAGGAGCCTGCTTCTCCAAAAAGGAGAGTCTCCTCCAGAGGATTTGTCCTTTCAAGACTTCATAATAGAAGTGGCTAAAGGACTCTCTATTTCAGTAACCTCTGAAGCAGAGCCTAGAGCAAAAGATATTTTAGGATACTCTAAGGCTCCCAGAGAGGCAGTCACCTTGCCAATTCATGAAATTCTTCATGAACACATGATTGACTTATGGGTGACTCCTCTCACCCGTTCTCCTCATTCTTGCAGATTGGACACTATGTACCGTGTCCCCCCTTGTCCTGGATTGCAGAAAACTCAGCTTCCTCACCACTCCATTGTGGTGCAGTCAGCTATGAAAAGGATAGAGTACCAAAAGACACTCTTCTGCTCCTCCAGGAAGAGAATGCAGGACCTTGGATGCTTTTGGTAGGAAAATCTTCCAAGCCAGCATGCTTATTGCCAGAATCAACTCATATAGCCTTTATATGGGTATGTTTCTAAAGGAAGTTGCACGAAAGCTGCACAACTTTCTCCCTTTTATTCCAGAGGATAGAAGGGATGAGTTCCTCCTTTGGCTTAAGCATACTCAAGACATTTCAAAGTTTTCCAACAGGGCAGCCTTTGACTCCTTTGAAGGTGCCAGCAGAGCCTCAGGCATTGCCATAGCTGCTCGCAGAATTGCTTGGCTCCAGGCTTCTGATCTAGAACCCTGGGTTCAGGATGGCTTAGGAAATCTGCCCTGTATGGGTGAAAATCTCTTTGGCAAAGAGTGGCAAATAAAAGCCACTCAAATGGATGCAGAAAATTCTGCTCTGGATAGACTTTCCAAGTCAACCTCCATTCCAGCCAAGAGAATCTTTCGAAAAGCCTTTTTACAAAAGGAGCAGATTTCCTTCCACTTCTGGCCAACAATCTTCTACAGGTCGCTTTGCTACTAAGCGTCAGTAACCTAAACAGGCCAGGCCTAAACCTGCAGGGGCTGCTACAACTCAGCAGTCACAACCCCCTCAGGGTTTTTGACTTGATACTAGAGAACTTAACCTTTCTGGCTCTACAACAGCCAGAACCTCTCACCATTCCAGGAAGGTTAGCTCATTTTGCTCCCAGATGGGAGCAAATCACATCAGAGCAGTGGACCCTCTCCATCATAAGAGGGCTACAAACTTCATTTCTCAGACCTTCCTCCCTACACCATGGTGAGACACTTCAATTCTCCCACATCCCTCCTGGATCAGGAGGTGACTACCCTTCTGGCCCAGAGGGCCATAGAAGTTCCTCTTCAACAGGTCAGGGTTTTACTCCCCCCTACTTTCTCATTCCAAAGAAAACAGGGGGATACAGACCCATTCTAGATCTCAGAGAATTGAACAAATTCCTAAGCAAGGAGAAGTTCAAAATGCTTTCTCTAGGCACTCTCCTTCCATACCTGTAGAGTCAGGATTGGCCTTGTTCTCTAGATCTCAAGGATGCATACACTCATGTCGTCATCCATCCATCTCACAGAAAATTCCTACATTTTCTGTTCCAGGGAAAACATTACCAATACAGAGTGCTTCCTTTCGGTCTAGCCTCTGCTCCAAGAGTGTTCACCAAATGCATGGCAATAGTTGCTGCATTTCTATGCACTCTGGGAATATTTGTCTTCCCATATCTGGACGAGTGGCTCATCCAAGCTCCAACCCAGTCGGAGGCTCAGATCTTCCTGAACCACACCAGGCGCATTCTGCAATACCTGGGACTAGTGGTAAACCTCCCAAAGTCCCAGCTCACCCCTACTCAGTCCCTGGAATTCATAGGGGCCTGGTTGGACACCACTTCTGCAAGGGCCTACCTCCCTCAGGCCCGTCAACGTCTAGTGCAGTTAGCCTCCCAGATTCAAGTCAAAGAGTCACTTAACTGCCAGGGAGATGCTACAGCTGCTAGGCCATATGGCTTCCACAGTACATGTGGTACCCTATACTCACCTACACATGAGAGCAGCTCAATGGACTTTGTCCACCCAGTGGACTCAAGCTTCAGGAGCTCTCTCAGACCAAATAGCAACCTCCAAACGTCTTTTGGTCTCTCCAATGGTGGATATCCACTCAAAATCTATTGCTGGGGTCCCCTTCCAACCTTTGTTGCCCCAAGCAACCCTCACAACAGACGCCTCCCAAACAGGTTGGGGAGCTCATCTACAAGACCTCTCCACCCAAGGCACTTGGTCCCCACAGGAGACCTCTCTTCATATCAACCACTTGGAACTTCGAGCAGTGTTCCTAGCTCTCAAGGTCTTTCATACCCTCCTCAGCTACAAGACAGTCCTCATTCATACGGACAATCAAGTTGCCATGTTTTACATAAACAAGCAAGGAGGAACTGGCTCTGTCGCTTTGCAACAAAGCTCTAAGATTATGGGCTTTCGCCAGAGAGCATCAAATCCATCTCCTGGCAGTATACCTCCCAGGAATCCAAAACTCTTGGGCAGACAGACTCAGTCAAGTTCTGCTTCCACACGAATGGTCCCTGCACATGGATCAGGTACTCAGAATTTTCCAGGAATGGGGAACCCCGGACATAGACCTCTTTGCAAGTCTGTGGAATGCCAAACTTCCCTGGTTCTGTTCCAGAATTCCATGTCAGGGAGCTCAGGCCAAGGATGCCTTCCTCCTTCATTGGGGTCAGGGCTTCCTGTATGCCTTTCCACCCATTCCTTTGATTCCCAAGACTCTGTTCAAACTCCAGAGGGATCAAGGAGCTATGAGGATCATAGCTCCACACTGGCCATGCCAAGTGTGGTACCCTCTACTTCTGCATCTCTCCCAAGCCCCCTCCCTGGACTTGGGAGCTGCGCCAGACCTTCTGTCCCAGGAGGAAGGGACTTTGTGGCATCCAAATCCCAAGTCCCTTCACCTCAGAGCTTGGTTACTGAAGGCCTAGACCTTCAAGACTTCAATCTTTCTCAGCAAGTTAAGGATATCCTCCATGCTTCCAGAAAACCTTCCACTAGGCGTTCCTATGCTTTTAAGTGGAAAAGATTTTCCATTTGGTGTACTCAAAAGGGTCTTGACCCTCTGGCACTTCCTGTGAATTCTCTATTGGAATATCTTCTGCATCTCTCCAATGCAGGCCTTAAAACTAATTCAATAAGGGTCCATTTGAGTGCTATTGCAGCATCCCTTAAGCCTCTCAATGGACAACCTATTTCCTCATCCTCTTATTGCAAGATTCATGAGAGGCTTAACTTTAACTAAACCTCCCATTCGACCTCCTCCAGTGGCATGGGACTTAAACTTGGTTCTTGGTCAGCTTATGAAGCCACCTTTTGAACCCTTAGCCACTACCTCCTTGAAATTTCTTTCCTGGAAGGTTATTTTCCTTATTGCAATCACTTTTGCTCGCTGTATCAGTGAACTGCAGGCCTTAGTGTCTAACCCACGTTATACAAGGTTCCATCATAAGGTAGTCCTTAGGACAAATCCTCACTTTATGCCTAAAGTGGTCTCACCTTTTCATCTTAATCAAGAGGTATATTTACCTGTCTTTTTTTCCAGCTGCTCATGCATCCAGTGCAGAGAGGAACCTTCATACTCTAGATTGTAAAAGCGCTCTTGCTTTTTACTTACACAGGACACAGCAACATAGAAAGTCTTCCCTGCTTTTTGTTGCTTTTGATCCTTCTCATTTAGGACTTCCAGTCTCTAAAAGAACACTGTCCAATTGGATTGCTCAGTGTATTTCTTTTGCTTACCAGAGTAAGAACCTTTCTCTGGAGGGCCATGTCACAGCTCACAATGAGGGCCATGGCCACCTCTATGGCTCATCCTTCATTCCGTGTCCATCGACCAGATCTGTCGAGCAGCCACCTGGGCCTCGGTTCATACCTTCACAGCCCATTACTGTTTGGACAAGGACTCCTGCCAGGATGCCTTGTTTGGTCAGGCTGTCCTCAGACACCTGTTCCATTCTTGAACAACTCCTGCCCTCCTTCCCTGAATGGATGCCTGAGATCCATAGGAAGACTAGGAACCCTACAGGGTCTCATACCCTTAGGGATCTCCCAGGCATCTTAGCTAGGGAGTCCCCATATGTGAGGACTCGTTCCTGGAGATAGCACAGTTACTTACCTGTAACAGGTGATCTCTGGGAACAGCAGGAATTAGTCCTCACAACCCTCCCACCTCCCCTAGGACTTGTATCTCTGTCTTTCCTTTCCTCTCTCTCTATTGTCTCAGCTTTAAACTCGAACTGAGGAGAGTTGGTTAGGAAAGGCGGGAAGGCAGCACACAGGCGCTGTGATGCTCCCAAAAGCTTTCCTTTTTGGGAAGCTGGGGAGTGTTCCCACGCAGGCTCAGTCGGTACCAACGTACCCATATATGAGGACTAATTCCTGCTGTTCCCAGAGATCACCTGTTACAGGTAAGTAACTGCTTTCTGGCAAAGGAGCTTGGGTACAGCTCATAAGTCATCCAGGCATTGGAAAGAAACTTGCAAAGCTCAGAACTTCACTACCTGGAAGAAGCCTTTAAGCAATAAGACCATGTCCCAGGTAAAGACAAAAGGAGATCTAAGATGGTGCTCTGGTGGAGGAGACCTGTCTCCCTAGTTCATCCCTTAACTCATACTAGTGGTGTGCTACTCATTTTTCTCTAATGTTTGCAGTCTTAGAGCAAATATTCCCCAACTTATTTTGCTTAAAGGTTTGCTCCAGGGAGCTGATTGTAATACACAAATTGCTATCCTAAAGGACCAATAAGGACATCATGCCTGCTCTCAACTTGGGCATTCACACCTGCTTTCAGAGGAGGCAGGGCTAGGTTAAGGTGCATAATTATACTCCTATTTTAGCAAGTACATAAGTAATTCTCTAAAACTGGCCCCACATCTGCACAGCTAATGCATGTACATAAGTTCTTAACCACCCTCTGGAGGAATGCACTTCATATGATTAAATTTCATGGTGGTGCTATTGCTACTGCTGCCAAATATTAGGCTATTGGACTTGTGTGTTGCACTTTTCATAAATGCCAAGATGTGATTGTGCTCAATATAGTAAGTAAAATATTGAGTCATGCATCAAAGGACTTCAGATCATGTTTGCGCTGAGGAACTTGCTACCACATTTTGCCATTTCATATTTTTCCACCTGAAGTAAATAGACTTGTGGGTACCCGATAAAGGGGCATCTGATGCACAATGATGCTTCAGCCTATTGGTTTAGCCTAGGCCTTGAGCTATTGCCTTCTGTCCACCAGGATCCTTTAGTACAGTGATCTAAAATTTTTCCCTTCTATTTAAATGAGCATGAGAACTGTAAAGTGTTCTAGTGAGAACCAGTGTAAGACCTGACTGGCTTACCTGTTACTGCCTCCTATGAACTAGATTCCAGTTGTAACTATATCAACAGGTGATGTGTCATAAATCTCTAAGATTTAAGTATCATTCTCCATAAATAGAAGCAATACATTCTCTTAGATGCATCAAAGTAGAGGCTGTATTTGGCGAAAGGTCTTTCTCTCTTCTCCCCCCCCCCCCCCCCAAAAAAAAAATTATGCAACTAATTTGTGGCTTTGGCAAACTCACAAACTGCAACCATGCCATGTAATACACCAATACCTCTCTACCTGTGGACTTCTGAAGCTCACTTTTCAGAGCATCTATCACAAGGGCATGGGGCAGGTAGCATTAACTGTTCTGCTACTTACATGTACCAACCCTCAACTAGTTTTGCCAGTCACAAAGTTCTTAGCTACTACCAGCTTTTTATCGGCCTGCAGTAGGCACTCTGTGTGTGGTTTGGTTTTTTTTTTCTTTTTTTCCCAGCCTTGTCACTAATCTTCCAGATGATCCATGGAGCCCTAATCATGGGCATTATTTTGGCCATCCTCAAATTAGATAATGGTACCATATTTAGCTAATAGCACTAGTTTTTCATATTGCTCTTGTCAGCATCTCAAAGAGCAGCAAGTCACCTGGATGGGATGTTTACAGTTATCAAGTAATTCTACTACAGCTTTAACTAGATTCAATTCTGCTTGATTACAGTTCAGCTAAAGTTAGTCAGTCAGAAAAGGTTTTTACCCAACTCGTTCCTTAATTCAGGTCAGATAGTTAACACTAACTGCAAAGTAGGGCAAACGAGCCAAGCCAAACTGTGGGGTAGTTTTGGGTTTTTTATTCTAAGCTTGACGTCAGAGCTTCCAGAAAAGTTGTGGTCACTTGCAGACACTTCTGTTTTTCCCCTCAAATATGTGTGTTATCCTTTGTAAACTGTTAACAAGGCTGTCTGCTGGTGGTTTTTGTTTTTGGGTGTTTTCCTTAGGCAAAGAAACTTCTAGACTTGAAGGATCTGAAGCTGAAACCCAGAAACCAAGTAACTATATTAGACTGGGCTCACTGTCTTCCAAGATGCTCAGACATGCTTATGAGCAGGCCTTAACTAGAGTAAAGGAGGCTAAACATAAGAGCCAGGAAACCATTGCCAAACTGCATCACACCATTGATCTGGTAAGCAGATATAAAAAGTCAACTTCCAATGAATAGCTCTGGCTTCAAGGTATCCCTAAAGTGGTACTAATCTTGCTCTATGGGTGTATTGATCATCTGTCTTTGTAGTTGAGACTGGTTTACTTGACAGGCCAGATTCTGCTCAGCTAGCTTAGGTGCCTCATGTGGTGGCCATTATCTTAAAGTAGGAGTGTTTGGAGCTGGTGGCATAACTAGCCATGTGTGCTAAAGCCCATGGCCTGCCTTGGGCTACTGCGCCAAGCCATTCCCCCACAACCAATGGGAGGGGAATGGGACAGTATAAAACCTTGGGCCAGTCCTGCTAGCACTTGAGGCTCAGCTGGGATGTCTTCTCCCATGGGCAGAATTGCTGGACAAGGCCATAGTTGCAGCCCTTTGCACCATTTCTGCTCACAAGAGATGGGATCCCCCATATACAGCAGCACTACGCCTGGCCATGATTGCAGCCCTCCTGCCTGACTCTTATAGAAGCAGGGGGATTCTGTATAGATGGTAACAAATTTTTAAAAAAGGGCAGGGGGTGAATGCAGAGGGGAAAGGGGGACAGCCTGGAAAGGGAAAGGTGACTTGGGAGGGAGAGCAGAAAAGTGCTTAGTGGGTGTGAAGAGTGCAAGGGCTTGGAAGGTAAATGAATGCATGGGCATCCCCCACCAGACATGCACATCCCCCACCAGACATGCACGTCCCCAGCCTTTGCACCACATTGGTGTAGCTTGAAGGGTCAGGAGTGGCACCACTGCCTTCTGACACTTTAGTGGCCCTTTAAGAGCCTGGCTTAAGTGTGGGGGGGGGGGGTGTTTGTTTGTTTTTTTGTAGAAATGAGTAAAACTGCCTTAGTAAATCAGGCCTTAAAAGTCTTGAAGGACTGGAAAGGGGGGCTGTTACTTCTGGAGAGAAATCTGAAATTGTGAGTATATACTTCTGGGAATTTTTCTGAAAGGAATTTTCTTTTAAAGCTAATTAATCTGTGAACCCACTATTTTTTTTTTTGTTAAATCAGTCAGGGCCTAGTAGCAACAGTTTAAGATTCAATTTAAAAACACAGAAGAGAACTTTCTGGTTACCTTTCATACCCAGTAGACAGCTGTAGTTTAAATTTCATAGTCACTCAGGGCCTAGCATCAGCAAAGTACTTTTAGTTTCAAATTAAAACACAGAAGAGAGCTTTCTGGTTAAATTTAGAATCCAGCAGAGAGCTTGTAGTTTAAATTTCATAATAGGTTAGAGCCTAGTAGCAGCAAAGAGCTATAATTTAAATCAAATCAGAATATAGTTTTCCTCAGCAGCACAGGACAAGGTACTGTGTAGCAGCCCTTTTTTAATAAGTGTTATATCCCTCCCTCCCTCCCCACACCCACCCTCCCCTGGGAAACTCACAGCTTTATAGGTACTTGCACAACTTAAAAGACAGGAGGTGCTCTCAGGTGAAGCTCATTACCCAAATCAGTCATACACCAAGGACCTGAGATTAATTAAGCTTCAGGTGAACAAGGTATATTAAACTTCTTAGGTACTGTTTTAGTGGTATAAATATCCATTGCACCCTTTAGTACATATAGAACTTAAAGATCTAAACACAAACTTAAAACTAAGATGCAGACAGCAGTCCAGCAGCGGGATGTGGGCTTTCCAGTCTTTTGCATTGAGTGTTACATGTATGATTTTCTCCCAGCTGGTGAGAGGTCTTACGTGTGCACTAGGTGCAAGGAGCTCTCTGCTCTCAGGGAACGAGTCCGTTCTCTAGAGGCTAGAGTAGCAGACTTGGAAAACATAAGACAGACAGAGAGGTACATAGACGAGACCTACAGGGATATAGTCCTGAAGTCCCACCTCCAGTCTGGCAGCATCCCTGTTGCCATGGAGGAGAGAGGTCACGTGACAGGAGAGCATCACCCTGGTGTGGCAGGAAGTGATCCTGTAACTAGGACCTGTCCTCCAGGTGATGTAAACCCCTCTCGCACCGAGGAGGTTTCTCCAGGGCCAAGTGCCCATGCGGGAAGGGTTAGGACAGCAGTTATAGTTGGTGATTCGATCATTAGGCATGTAGATAGCTGGGTGGCTGGTGGACGTGAGGATCGCCTGGTAACATGCCTGCCTGGTGCGAAGGTAGCGGACCTCACACGCCACCTAGATAAGGTCTTAGATAGTGCTGGGGAGGAGTCTGCTGTCTTGGTACATGTTGGTACCAATGACATAGGAAAATGTGGTAGGGAGGTTCTGGAAGCTAAATTTAGGCTTTTAGGTAGGAAGTTGAAATCCAGAACTTCCAGGGTAGCGTTCTCCGAAATGCTTCCCGTTCCACGCGCAGGACCCAATAGGCAGGCAGAGCTCCGGATTCTCAATGCGTGGATGAGACAATGGTGCAGAGATGAGGGGTTCGGATTTGTTAGGAACTGGGGAACATTCTGGGGAAAGGAGGGGCTCTTCCGAAGGGATGGGCTTCACCTTAACCGGGATGGAACCAGGCTGCTGGCATTAACCTTTAAAAAGGAGATAGAGCAGCTTTTAAACTAGATAATAGGGGAAAGCCGACAGTCGCCCAAGAGCGCATGGTTCGGAAGAATGTATCCTTGAAGGATACTACAAAAAGCAGAGAGGTTCCAAAAAAGAGTAAAGTAGCCCAAATGCCCTCGAGTATGGAGCAGACAGAACTTAAAGATCCCAAATTACCCATGTCTACCAATAGCCAAATTAATATGAATAAAATACAGTCTCTAAAATGCTTGTATGCAAATGCTAGAAGTCTACAAAACAAGATGGGAGAGTTAGAATATATAGCACTAAACGAGAGGTTAGATATGATTGGAATATCAGAGACATGGTGGAAGGAGGACAACCAGTGGGACACTGTGATACCTGGGTACAAACTATATCGAAATGATAGAGCTGATCAAATTGGTGGAGGGGTTGCGCTCTATGTTAGAGAGGGCATTGAGTCAGAAAGGATTAAAGTTTTGCAAGAAACAAAATTTGCTGTAGAATCTCTATGGATTGAAATTCCATGTAAAAAGGGGAAGGCGATGGCAGTGGGGGTGTACTATCGTCCGCCTGGCCAGAATGAACAAATGGATGATGAAATGCTCAAAGAAATCAAGGAAGCTAGCAAAAGTTACAGTGCAGTAATAATAATGGGTGATTTCAATTACCCCGGCATCGACTGGGTCAGTGTCACAACAGGACATGCTAGGGAGATAAAGTTCCTAGATGAAATAAATGACTGCTTCTTGGAGCAGCTGGTTCATGAACCGACCAGAGGGGAAGCAATATTAGACCTAGTCCTTAGTGGAACACCAGATGTAGTGCAAGAGATAAGGGTGTTGGGGCCACTTGGCAATAGTGATCATAGCATGATCGCCTTTGATTTAATTAGTGGAGGAGGGATAGTAAGGAAATCCACAGTACTACCCTTTAACTTTCAAAAGGGAGACTATGATAGAATGAGGAAAACAGTTAAGAAAAAACTAAAAGGAGCAGTTGCAAAGGTTAAAGACGTACATCAAGCTTGGGTGTTGTTGAAAAATACTATCTTGGAAGCCCAGACCAGCTGTATTCCACGCTTTAAGAAAAGTGGAAGGAAGTCCAAAAAATTGCCAGCATGGTTTAAAGCTGAGGTCAGAGAGGCTGTTGCCAAAAAAGCATCTTTCAAGAAATGGAAAAAAGAGCCAAATGATGAAACCTGGAAACAGCACAAGCACTGGCAAGTCAAATGCAAGGCATTGATAAGGCAGGCAAAGAGAGAATTTGAGAAGAAGCTTGCTGCGGAAGCAAAAACGCGAAATAAAGACCTTTTCAAGTACATTCGTAGCAAAAAACCCGTGAGAGAGTCAGTTGGTCCATTAGATGATAAAGGGGTTAAAGGAGCACTAAGAGGCGACAAGGCGATAGCGGAGAGACTGAATGAATTCTTTGCTTCGGTCTTTACTGAGGAAGATGTAGGGATGTTACCCACGACTGAAGTGGTATTTAAAGGTGTGGAAGAATTGAAGGAAATATCGATACATCGGGAAGATGTCTTACAACTATTAGATAAACTGAAGAGTAGCAAATCACCTGGGCCGGATGGTATACATCCAAGGGTGTTGAAAGAACTGAAATTTGAGATTGCAGACCTGCTATCAGTAATCTGTGAACTATCATTAAAATCATCTCTAATACCTGAGGATTGGAGGATCGCCAATGTAACACCAATTTTTAAAAAGGGTTCGAGGGGTGATCCGGGAAACTACAGACCGGTGAGCCTGACATCAGTACCGGGAAAAATGGTAGAAACCATCATAAAGAATAAAATTACTCAGCATATAGATAGTCATGACCTAATGGGAGACAGCCAACATGGCTTTAGACAAGGAAGATCTTGTCTTACTAATCTGTTATGTTTTTTTGAAGGAGTGAATAAACAGGTGGACAAAGGTGAGTCGGTTGATATTGTGTATCTGGACTTTCAGAAAGCCTTTGACAAGGTCCCTCATGAGAGACTTTTGGCAAAACTAAAGAGTCATGGGATAGGAGGCAGTGTACTACTGTGGATCAGGAACTGGTTAAAAGATAGAAAGCAGAGGGTAGGGCTAAATGGCCAATTTTCCCAATGGAGAAAGGTGAATAGTGGTGTACCCCAGGGATCTGTGCTGGGTCCGCTGCTTTTTGACATATTCATAAATGACCTGGAAAGTGGAATAACGAGTGAGGTTATCAAATTTGCTGATGACACAAAACTATTTAAAGTTGTTAAAACCCAGGAGGATTGTGGAAAATTGCAAGAGGATCTTGATAAATTGGAAGACTGGGCATCAAAATGGCAGATGAAATTTAATGTGGAGAAGTGCAAGGTTATGCACCTAGGGAAGAACAACCCAAACTATGGTTACACGATGCAAGGTTCCACATTAGGAACCACCACCCAAGAAAAAGATTTAGGCGTCCTTGTGGATACCATGTTAAAACCCTCGGCCCAGTGTGCAGCGGCGGCCAAGAGAGCAAATAGAATGCTAGGTATGATAAGGAAAGGAATGGAAAATAAAACAAAAGATATTATAATGCCTCTATATCGTTCCATGGTGAGACCGCACCTTGAATATTGTGTGCAATTCTGGTCGCCGTATCTTAAAAAGGATATAGCAATTTTAGAAAAGGTTCAGAGAAGAGCCACCGAAATGGTAAAGGGGATGGAAGGCTACTCCTATGAAGAAAGGCTAAAAAGGTTGGGGCTCTTTAACCTGGAAAAGAGACGGCTGAGGGGAGATATGATAGAAGTCTATAAATTAATGAACGGAGTGGAACGGGTAAACGTAGATCGATTGTTTACCTTATCAGAATATAGAAAGACTAGGGGACATGCAATGAAGCTACAGGGTAAACTATTTAAGACTAATAAAAGAAAATATTTTTTCACTCAACGTGTAATCAAACTCTGGAATTTGTTACCGGAGGATGTAGTAAAGGCTCTTAGTGTAGCTGGGTTTAAAAAAGGTTTGGACAAGTTCCTGGAGGAAAGGTCCATAAACCATTATTAAGAAGGGACCCAGGATATCAATGCTTGAACCAATACAAGCATTGTGGAACCTGTGTCCCTTGGGGAAACTGCTAGGTACGTATGACCTAGATTGGCCACTGTTGGAAACAGAATACTGGGCTTGATGGACCTTGGTCTGACCCAGTATGGCATATCTTATGTTCTTATGTTCTTATCTTATGTTCTTATGTTATGTTAACCAACTGATTCTCTATTATGAGGGGTGTAGTGTGTCCTAGCTTTCAGCACCCAGCTCCTAAACTGCAAGAATTGTAAAGCTTGCATTACAATGTTCAGGTTTCTTTACTAGAGGGAAAACTCTTAAGTGCATTTAGTATAGATGCAAATTTGTTTGGCACCTATTGAGCACCAGGCTGAGGACATCTAAGATGCATATTGATGTATAGATGCATATTGTACAGAATGCTTGGCTTTCAACTATTTAATAGCATGCTCTCATCTTCAGATGGCCTGTGTCCAGAAGAACCTGTCTAATACCAACCAGAAACTGCATGATGTCCAGGAGCAGCTGTACCAGGCCTGGGTTTCATGGAAGAGAAGCATAAGCCATCAGGATGGAGAGGAAGCTCCCAGCACAGAGGTGAATAGATTCTGAACGCTTGGGGGAAATGATTGCATCTGACAGCCCCATTCATTCAGTTTCAATGAGTTTCTGCTTTAGGCAATCTTGGCCAGTCCAGGCTTTGTTTCCTTTGTGCAAAACCCAAAGTCCAATGCTCTAAATCGGAACATTCAATTTGGTCTGAGGCTGGGATGCGTTTAGAAGCAGGGTTGTCAAAACATCAATCTAGGAGACCTAAAAAAAAACAGGATTAGTTGGGATATCCTTAAATATGTAGTACTTGCGTCATTTGCATCATATTCAAGTTTGCAAATGGTCACGGTTTATATCCTTAAGCACTAATTGGTAGTCCTCCAGGATTGTTCTTGATGCATGTTAGCCTTTAGACTTAAGATTCATGTCCAGAATTTTTTCAAAATGAAGATCTTACACACAACTGGTATTTCTACACCTGGCTTCTTGACTGGGAAATATCTGCTATTCAGATTCTAGCTGAGAACAGACTTCACTCCAACTACCTGGTCATCACAGCTAACTGTCCTTGGCTATACCACAGACTGCTTCAGAATCTGATAACATTCACCAAGTTTAGCTGTTGAACGCCTGACTAGAAATAGAATAGATCCTATATATGGAGCAGAGGAGTACTGTAGGATCTCTAATTCTTCTGCCCTGGGCTCAATCTCAGTCTCCAAAGAAAATGGTATGGCCTTAGTGATATGGCTAACAAAATCCTGGAATGACATCCTCAAGAGGAGACTTTTGTCTTTCATTATTACTATTCTATTAGTAGTAGTTAGCTCACAACTTTCAAGTATAGTTCAAGGTGAGCCACGTTTAGGTACAGTAGGAATTTTACAATTTAAGTTTGTATCTGAGGCAGTAGTTTATGTAAAGGCCTGCTGCAGATACCCCATCTCTATGCCATCCAGGAGACTTGATTGCTTTAACAAAACATCACCCCCAAAAGGGGGGCAGGGCTCAATAGCACTGGAAGCCCAGTATAGCCATTGCTTCTGAGGAGCATAGATGCTCAGGTTCAGAGTAGCAGGCTTGCCAACAAGACGGCTTCATTGTTTAGGGTAAAAGGGAACTTGACAGTCACTGGCTTTAGAGAGGATGGTGCTACAGTAGTCCTGTAGCTTCATTATAGGAATAATCAAAGGACTGACTAAATGCTCTGGTCTGCTGTTTGCAAACAATTAAGTCATGACAGCTGCCTGAGACATGTGTGGCCAGTCTGTTCTATAAACAAACATATTGTAGCAGACACAGAAGGTTTGGGGGATTCTGAAGAATATTTTGTTTTTCTGTCTCCAGCATATTGAATCGCATGCCCTAGCAATTGCTCAAGACCTAGCTCACCAGCTCAAGACCAGCTGCCTGACTCTACTAGCCAGCATCCAAGGCTTGCCCCAAAACATCCTGAACCAAGCCCAGTGTGTTAGCTGCATGGCTGGAGACGTCTACCAGAACTTCCATTCTGCTGCCTCCTTCAGAGATGTATCTGACCAACTTCTCACCACTAGCAAGAGTCAGCTGAAGAAAATTAAAGAATCTTTGGATGAGGTGATGGTTTACCTTGCCAACAACATACCACTCAGCTGGTTGGTGGATCCTAGTTGCTCAGAACTGCAGCATAAGGAAGAGCAAGCTTGCCAGCAGGAGTGTGAACATAGCAGCTGAACTGTATGTGCCTACCTGTCACCTGCTAGACAAGGTGATATGATTTAGCAATATCTCTGCTTCCATCCTGCTAAAGAAACATCTGGTTCCTGTTTATACACATTTTCACTAACATGTTGCCTTTACTGTTGCATCACAGCAGGCTGTACAAGCCATTGCCAGGCATTCACATGCTTGATGGAAGCTTCATCATGGGTTTGCTGTTTAACCTGAATTGGAAGGCAAATGAGCATAGCATTAGGTTTGATAAAGCCACTAACTTGAGTTATGATGCAGATAACTTTATATAGCACAGAACAAAGTGCAATGGATGTTGGTGTATTTTCCATTCTAGATCTTGCTAAATCTACAAGTGTTAAATAGAACATATCAGATGGTCAGGGGACTGTTCTCTATACCTGTAAGTACACCTGTGACACTTTCTAAATGGGGTGTATTGCTTTTTGTTTAAAGGTGGTTCGGAGATTAGGCATGTCAAATTCTTGTTTTTAATTTTATAAACAGTTAACAATAAATGTGGTGGCAATGATGTGTGAGTCATGTGGTTTGTTAATGTGACAGTGAGTTATTAACCACCAGTATCCTGTCTGAATGCATCTATGGCTTATGTCATTAGTTTAAAATAGGGCTTCCTTTCTTACTGGGGCTGGTTTACCAACTGCTCCTATAGCTTTTTTCTCTTCCCTCTGAACTTCTCCACAGAGGAGGGAGACAGCACTCTAACCCCCTACTGAATGTGTACCAGTAGCAGGACTTACCCAAAATTATTTTTTTTACCTCCAGTGCCTTTACTGTTCTGATCACTACAGCAGTTAATGAGATCAGATTGGTTGTAGTAAGTATTCCTGAGCCATAATGTTCAAGGTGGGAGTTTGTCCCCTCTTTGCTAATGGGACAAACTCCCACCTTTGAACATTATGGCTCAGCCATAAAGCATTTGGCTTAGCCATTAAGCATTTTATCTAGGCCAGATTCTCTTACACAAGCT
Source organism: Ichthyophis bannanicus (assembly GCA_033557465.1). Taxonomy (NCBI): domain Eukaryota; kingdom Metazoa; phylum Chordata; class Amphibia; order Gymnophiona; family Ichthyophiidae; genus Ichthyophis; species Ichthyophis bannanicus. Next base: position 339,653,292 of record CM066035.1, read on the forward strand.
GGCCTCTTATTTGAGCATGGAGATGATGGTCTGGATACTTCACCTCCTTGAAGTGTCTACAGTTTTCATCTTCTCATATGTGTCCTTTAAACTAATATATTTTATATAAAATTCTCTCGTCCCTCAGGCATGAAGGCAATGGGTTTTCCCAGTTCATGGTTAGTGTTATGGACCTTTTTCATTTAGATTTCGCCTAGAAACTAGAAAACAAATTTCCAAAATAGTACAATAGAAAGGGGCTTGTTCTACAGGAACAAGGGCATGATCACTCTTAGTCTGGATGGTTTTCATAACGTTATCTAATATTGACAGTGATGCCTTTAACATCAGCCAAAATATAAATTACTGCTGGATTGGGGATTTTGATAGATGATGGAAGGTAAGGAAATCAAACGTACTACCTTTTTCCCTTTCAAAAGGGAGACTATGATAAAATGAGGAAAAATAGTTAAGAAAAAAACTAAAAGGAGCAGTTGCAAAGGTTAGTATGTGTAAGCACCCAAGCTTGATGTAAATCTATCTTGGAAGCCCAGACCAGCTATATTCCATGCTTAAAGGTGGATGGAAGACAAAAACTGCCAGCTTGGTTTAAAGGTGAGGTCAGAGGCTTACCAGAAGCATCTTTTAGGAAATGGAAGGAGGAGCCAAATGACAAACTGGAAACACTGGCAAGCTAGATATAAGGCAGGCAAAAAACTTGAGAAGATTGGTGTGCATAATACTTTCAAGTACATTTGTAGCAAAAACCTGTGAGTCGGTTGGATCATTAAATGTGGAGGGGTGAGGGTTCCAAGATGGTGGAGGAGTAGACGCTGTCAGGAGGAGCTCAAGATAGCAGAGAGGTGATTTCGGCTCTGATGGGGAGAAAGAGGAAGCAAAAATCACAACAGCCCCCAGGTTCTTCTACCCCTATCAGGGGTTCGGTACAAACCTCTATTGCTCCTTTCTGCGCTCCTCGGATGGTCACCATGGCCTCAGCGGATCCCGTGGAGGTGTCGGGGGGGGGGGGGGGTCTGAGCAGTGACAGGGTGGATCTAAGCCCTGTCAGTCAACTGTTGCTGCTGCAGCCCAGTGGTCGGCGAGAGGAGGTAGAGAGTGCTGGATTATCTCCGGGTCAGGAGATTGCAGCCTTGTGCAGGGGCGCTTCCTCTCAGCCGTCTAGGAGCCCTACTGTGCAGTCAGTAGGAGCGTTGGAAGTGGAGTGCTCTCCTGTTGAGCGACCCGGGAGGGTTCAAGTGACCATCGATTTGACGGGATCTCTAGATCTTCGGGCAATATGTGGTTTGAAGAAACCAGCTAAGGTAACTTTAGATAGCTTATGGGAAGCTATCTCCTCGCTCCAGAATTCCCTTGCTCCAGTGGTGGGAGCATTATCGCAGGAATTTCTACTTGTGAAGGGCCGCTGTGTTGCGGCTGAGTCAGTGTGTGGAGCAGGCTGATAAGCTGGCAGTGCTAGAGGCTAAAGTGGAGGAGTTACAGAATGTGGGGGAGACTTCAGCTAAGGAGTGTTTGATTTCCCTGCGGTGTTTGGAATATATGGATAATGCTATGCGAAGGAATACGTTGCGGTTTCTGAATTTCCCAAGATCACTGTTGATGGAACCACTGGGACTTGTCCGCAGGTACCTTACAGAGGTCCTCCTGATGCCATCAGACAATTTACCACCTATTACTAGAGTTCAATATGTTGTGATTTCTGGGTCTGGGGGGGGAATGTGGGTGCCTCTGGGCCAGACCAGTTGGAACTCACGGATTTTCTGGAGACTTCTCTGGAAGTAGTCACTAGCAAAGCCACATTGTTAGTTTCCTTTGCCTTTGAGTCTGATCGTAATACCGTGCTAAAATTATATTTCAGCAGGATGTCTTTTTCTCAGTTCATGGGATCAAAGGTTGTTTCCTGACTTGTCGAGGGACACCCAAAAAAGGCAGAAGGAGTTTCTGGCTTTACGCCAGAGAGCTACTGCTTTGGGTGCCCAATTTAAATTGAGGTTTCCTTGTAAGTGTGCCTTATTGTATCAGTCTAAGCAATTTTTGTTCTTTGAACCCCTGCAACTGGTTAAATTTCTTCAGGCGAGGGAGGTGGGAGAGGGGGAGGTGGGGTAATTCCTGTACTGGCTGCCATGTGGAATATCTTGCTCATTCGATGTATATTTTCTTTATTGTGATTACTTTTGGAACCTTAGAGGTATAAATATTGGACTAGGATATAATGGAACTAATCTACTGATTATTGAGAGGTTGTTTATTTTGCTTTTTATTTTGTTATGAGTAGTGTTCCTAATTTTTTCTTTACTTGTAATATGGGAAATTTTTGCTTAAATAAAAAATTTAAAAAAAAAAGTGGAGGGGTAAAAGGGGCACTAAGAAGGGACAAGACAAAAGCGGAGAGACTGAATTCTTTGCTTTGGTCTTTACTGAGGAAGATGTAGGAATGTTACCCATGACTCAAATGGTATTTAAAGGAGATGCTGTGGAAGAATTGAAAGATATCAATACACCAGGAAGATGTATTACAACTATTTTGAAGAGTAGCAAATCACCTGGAATGGATGGAATACATCCAAGGGTGTTAGTAGGTCTGCAATTTCATTTCAGTTTTCAATTAGTAATCTGAACTCTCATTGACATCTTCTGTAATACATTGGCCATCCTCTAATCTTCAGGTAACTCCAATTTTTAAAAAAGGGTTTCAGGGCTAATCCAGGATACTACAGACCAGTGAACCTAACTTCAGTACTAAAAAAAAAATGGTGGTAACCATCAAACAATTACTGAACATGTAGCTTGGCTGTCTCCTATTAAGCCATGACTATGTGGCTTCAGCCAAGGAAGGTCTTGTCTTATTCTGTTTCTTTTATTGCAAGGTGTGAATAAACAGACAAAGGTAAGTCAGTTGATTTGTGTATCTGGACTTTCAGAAAGCCTTTGACAAAGTCCTTCATGAGAGACTTTTGGCAAGATTAAAAATTAATGGGACAGGAGGCAGTATTGTGGATCAGAAACTGTTTAAGATAAAAAGCAGAGGTTGGTGCTAAATGGCCAACTTTACCAATGGAGACAGGTGAATAGTGGAGTACCCCAGGGATCTGTGCTGGGTCTGCTTTTTAACTTTCATAAATGACCTGGAAATGAATAACATGAGGCCGTCAAATTTGCAGATGAGATGAAACTATTCAAAGTTAAAACCCATGAGGATTGTGGAAAATTATCAAGATTCTCTTGCAAATTTGGAAGATAAGGCATACAAATGGCAGATGCAATTTAATGTGGACAAGTGCAAAGTTATGCACCTACAAAAGAGAAACCCAAACTATGGTTACATGATGCAAGAGTCCACATTAGGAACCACCATCTAGGAAAGACTTAGGTGTCATTGTTTAACATGTTAACCTTCCGACCAGTATGTAGCAGTGGCCAAGAGAGCAAATAGAATGCTAGGTATCATAAGGAAAGGAATGGAAAATAAAGGATACTATAATGCTACTAACTTTCCATTATGCCACTGCATCTCGAATATTGTATGCAATTCTGGTCACTGTATCCTAAATATAGCGTTTAGAAAAATAGAGAAGAACCACCAAAATACAAAGGGGATTTATTTACATTCTTATATACTGTGCTATTCTGCATCAGTGCAGTTTACATTGAACAGGGCATTATAACTTGGAGATAACCTTCCACAGCCCATGTTCCCTGTAAAATAGTTAAGTGACTTGCCCAAGACCACAAGGAGCACCTGTGGGACTAGAAACCCCAGTCCTTCCAGCCCAAGGTTGCTGCTGTCTAGTGGGATTTGAATCCCCAACCTTCAGGCCTGAAGTACCTTGCCCTAACCACTAGGCCACTCCTCCACTCCAGATGGAAGGATACTCCTGAGAGGCTAAAAAGGTTACAGCTTTTTAACCTTGAAAAGAGACTGCTGAGGGGAAATATGATAGAGGTCTAAAAATTAATGGAGTGGAACAGAAACATAAATCAAGTTGACAACATGAAAATATAGAAAGACTAGAGGGTGTGCAATTAAGTTACAGGGTAACCTATTTAAGACTGAGTGAGTGAAAAAAAAATCTTCTCTTACTAATGTGTAATCGAACTCTGGAATTTGCTAAGAGAATGCAGTAAAAGCTGTTAGTGTAGTTGGGCTTAAAGGTTTGGACAATTTCCTGGAGAAAAGGTCCATAAACAGTGGACCAGAATATCCACTGCTTGCCCCAATACAAGCATTGTGGAACCTGTCTTTTGGGGAAACTGCTAGGCACTTGTGACCTAGATTGGCCACTGTCAAACAAGATATTAGGCTTGATGGACCTTGGTCTGACCTAGTATGGCTTCTTATGTTAGTACAGCTATACATCCTCCCATATTTATGCTCACCCAATGCCTAGAGTAAGCATTTCCATTCCTGTAAATACTTATCCATCTTCTGCTAAAGTTGCAAGGCATGCCCAGTGAACCCTATAAAGTCCCTTTGCAAAGTCTAGGGATAAAAATATATAACTTCTCCTTCAGGCTGCCTATAATATCTCCACTATTCATATTTGCACCAGTATCTGTCTGTATCATCTTGTGGGCCAAACACATAGTTGGGGTCTTTGCCATGATTTTGACATCCACTCTTAAAGGACATAGGCCTGTATGAGCTGCACCTTTGAAAGTAGGCTGGGACCCTCTGGCAGTACAGTGATCCCTGCCATTTAACATCCCTTGGATAACTTCCACCCCCCCCCCCCTTCTGCAACCATCCCATTACACATATGCATAAGTTCACTGACTTACTCCCAAAAGGCTTTATAAAAGGTCCCTGGTGGCAGTGCACCAATCACTGCCTCTGTCAAGGGTTTTCCATATCCCCTTAAGCACAATTCCCTATAACATCTTTTAAACTGTTAACATATAAAACTCTCCTCCCTCATTTACCTTGCCATTCAGTGTTTCAATCTGAATTATGATTTACTTGTCTCTTCAAGCACTTGGCCAGGACTCTCCCTGTCTTGTCTCCCTTACTCCCCCTTCCTCCTCCTGTTGGTCTGCAATTCAACCCTCACCTGCCCTACATGTTTCCAGGATTGCTTTGCTCCCATCATTTGATAGGGTAGGATCTGCCCCCAGAGTCCCGTCCCCCCCCCTGTAGTTGATCCTCCTGCTTGCAAGTGTTTTTAAGCCTAGACACCCACATTATGAACCACCTGTGAATGACTGCTTTGAGACCCCCCCCGTGACCCTACTAACCTCTCCAGTGTCATTGGATGGAGGGTATTCCTTTAATACTAGTCTAAACAGGTAGTGCATGATAGCTTAAGCTGTAATTTGGGTGCCAAACTCTTGTGCCCCCTGGCTTCCTACCCAAATCTTCACTCATATCACCCCCTGATGTGACCAAGTCATCAGACAATACCTGCTGCTTGTGATCCCCAACTGCACCACTATCATGTGGGGCAGACTTAAAAAGTGAATTCCCTAATGGTGGGGTATATCTCCATCCACATCCACCAAATCAAAGTGCTGCATAAATGTATTATAATGCTTCCCTATTCCTCCCCTTCTCTCTTTGAAGACTAGTCCCATTGGGGATGAAGTGCTAGTGTGCAGTCCTCATTTCTCCCCCCACCCTTACTACCAGGGTCCCCTTTTTAACCTTGTCTTCTAATGGTTCACCCCCTCCCCCAGGCACATAAATTGAAACCACCCTATCCATCCCCATAACCTTATTACCCATCCTTCCTAATCTTTTTGAAGGAATCTTCTACATTAAAACCCCTTCACATCAGTACCAGAATTGACCCCCCCCCCCCTGTCATTACCATTGACAAACTGATCAAAGTACCTCTTCTACCTAAACCTCCCTATGTTCCTGCAAAAGCACTGTCCCATTTTTTTTTGCTCTCTCCCAATTACAGACACTGCTGCTTGTTAGGGTGGACTTTAAGCCCTTAACATTAAACAATCCAATCCAATCCAATGCAAATCATGCTCCATTGATTTTTCTCCCTCCCCCTCCATTCATGCTTCTTGACCTAGGAGCCACACTTCCCATGAGGTCAAGCCTCCTCCCTTCCATTTGCCCAGCAACACTCCTCCCTCTTTGCAGCACTTACCCCAATCCCATACTATTTGTCTTCATTCACCTATATGCACACTCCTAAAATGCCACTCTCAGCCCTCACCCTCTCCACCTTTAACCACCCTCCACCAAAACATCCCCTCTGCCTTTGGTTATAATTGTCAATGTCCTGGCCCTATGGGGCTAGCAAGACTCCATCACAACATGCTATATTCACCCATCAAGATCCAAATTGTACATTTATTTGATTCCTGAGCTGACCCCTTGTTGCCATTGCTACCTGCCCCTTTTCCAGTGGGGCCCTGTGAGGATCCTTGTGACTCAAGGTGGGTAGCCTCTCACATGCCATGTCTGAGAGCTTACCAGGCTGCCTCCACCACTCTTGCCTTCCAGGATGAACCTTTAACAGTAAAAAAAAGAGCCCCAATGGATGTATTCACCTGTACCAAATGTCCATCTTCCTTAAGTGCATTGTCACCTCCTGCATTGCTCTATGCCTTAGCAATGTCCCATGGGAAAGATCATTGTGAAGTTCCACCTCAGTTTCTCCATGCAATGTGCCTAAATATCTGAACAATGTTTGACAGTTTCTCCTTCATGGGATATGAGCACAGGCAGACCACCCCCTCACTCAGCCTGTTGTCCTGGGGCACCCCTAAGTCTCTCTGCTCACTGGGTTTAGATTGCTCTTTGGGCCATCCCCATCAAGCTGAATTGTATGGGAGAAAGGGGCCTGCACCACTGGCATAGTCCATAAATTCCTCTGATCTGCAGATTCCCCCTCTGTGCTCTATCTTCCACCTTATCCTGGAGGTGCTCTTGCTGCTGTCTCTTACCTTCCTAACCTTTCTCCATGACTTGCTGCAGGGCCCTCCATGTGGTCTTCCATTTCCAGCACCTGCCTTCTGAGTTCAGCTTGAACATGCTGCAAGGTCACCTCTTTTTTTCAAGTCCTGCTGGACAGATGCAGTCTCCTTTTTTTTATTTCCTGATGGAACTTTCAACCAATGTTTTGGATCCTCAGTGAGGCTCTCTGCAGATCTCCATTTCCACCCGTCTACTGATCTTGCTGAGTTCCCTTATCTCTTTGAGCCATCTGAGCTCTGCCCATGTGACGGTCAGGCCAGGAGTAACTGGATTGGAAAAACTCTAACTTCACTGACATACCAACCATTTATTGAAGTGGTGACAGTCTTATTTTGCAACTCTCTCACCCTCTACAGCCTGACCTGTCTGTCCTCAATGAGTGTCTCCATCACATCTGTTGGATTCACTTCTAACCACCTACACCTGTCCAAATCTATTGCCATTTAGTTCACCTTTGGCAACCCCTGTCTGTCTGTTGTCCTAGTCCTTGCCAATCTTACACTTTCTCTTGTCTCCAGTATCCATTACCTCAGTCTGACTTTAGCCTCTGCATTATCTTTCCAGGAGCATGTCTCACTTCTCTCCCATCGCTTGTTTTACTATCTTTGTCAGATCCACGCTATTTGCCATTTTTTGTCTCCCGACGTGCTGACCACCCTCCTTTTATCCTTTGTGATGTTCTATCTGGACTTTTGCAACTTGGCTTTTTCCGGTATTACCAAGACTCAACTTTACTGATTACAGTTGTTACAAAATACAGCAGCCCAGATCATTACACATTCCTCTTGTTGGGATCACATTACCCCTCTTGTTCTTATTATACTGTATTGGCTCCCTCTGATCTATAGCATACAGTACAAGATCCTCACATTAACTCATCATGTCATTCATTCCAATACTCTCCATAGTTGACTGACTTAGTACAATTCCATACCCCTTCTCGCAGTCTCTATTCTTTTCATGTTAATCGTCTGGTGCTTCCATCTCCAGTCTACCTGTCACTCTGTTTTTTTTTTCTGGGCCCTATCCTTTGGAATTCTCTCCCCTCCACAGTGTTGCAGGAACCAACATTCCTCAAATTTAAGACCCTTTTTTTTTCCCAGATGGCCTTTGATCTACCATCTACTGCTTACTGACCTCTTCTACCTTCCTTATGGTTGCTTTCCTTCTTGACCTATCCTCTTCTCTACCTTTTTTCTTTTTTCTTTCTTTCTTTCCTGTCAATTGATGGAGCGCCTTTCCTCTTCTCTCAGCAATTTAGCCTCTCCTTTGGGTTTTTGAAATTTGTAAACTGCCCTAGCTTATAAGGAGTGGTATATCAAGAACCATAATAAACATGCACTCAGGTGTGCTACCTACTTATTTTTACTCTAAACTAGAGTTTTACTGGTGTGTCACTCTGGTCCGACTATACAGGTTGCTGACATCACTGGAACCCTATTCTACTTTTAACAGCAGTATGTTTTACTAAATGAGGCAATTTCTACAGGTCAATGTGTACAAGACTTATCTCAAGAAGTGCCCTAGCAGAATGAGCTACTCCTACTCCCCCCTCCCCATTGGACTAGCTATGTCTCTTCTTATTAGGTAATAAGAATAAAAAAGGGGGTATCTAGTATAAGTACCCCTGCCTGCTGGTTGTCCATTTCAAACCAGTACAACTAATAACAAAAACACAAAAGTAGGGCACCAACTGTCATCTGCTGGATGGACAATCTAGTCTGTAAGTGACTTGTGTGGAAATGCAGAATGGGTCTGGATGTGAACTGGAAGGGGTCAATAGGCAGTAGTCTGTCTCCTTTAAAAAAATAAAAATATTAAATTTAAAATAGAGATAATTATAGAGTCCTATGCTTATAGGAGTGGAAGACTTACAAGGAGAAACTGTTACAGAACTATAAGGCATATATAGTGCTGTATACAAAATGCTATGTAGAACATGCTTCATTTTACAAAGCTTATGTTGTTTTCGATGAAATGAAGAGATGAGGTAATTCATCAGGGGAAAATGACCTCTCATGCAAGAGGGAGAGGTATTTAAACGGAGAATGCCTGTGATTCCTCATCCTTCATCAGTGTTTTCAGCTTCCAAATAAATAGGATCAGATGGAGACTCGCCCACTGCCTGTAGTGGGTTTTGGATTTTTGAGGAACATCTCCTTTATAGTTCCCAGGCCTGTCCTTGACCATGTGCAAAGAGGTCAGAGGTAGAAGATTGTTCTGGAGTATAGCATAAGAGTCACTTAAAGTGAGCGAAGTCTGAGGCATCCAGCTTCCCAACACAGCAAGCAGAGGCCCACTTCTGAGGAAATCCTAATGGAATTGGTTATGTAAAAAAATTGAATCATCTCTGCTTTAAAAGAGATTTTTGAAACTGGCCTTCAAATGAAGGTAAATCTCCTTTGTATGACTCTTTGAATCTTTGTGTTGGGTGCACTCAAAGATGAAGGCTTATGCTACAGTAAAGGTGGAGCTTTCTGTTCATAAGCATATGTTAGAATAGCTATCTTTCTTTCCTTGAGTGACTTGCTTTACCTTTTAAACTTTGTTTTTATTGTTTTCTTTACAGTGCTCTGCAAGTAAAGCTACTGTACCTCACCCTGCTCAGCAAGTTTAGATATTTCCTCAATCCTTTGGGGTTGCCAGTGTGCAACACATTACCCTAGGGATGAAAATCCAACATGATCATCGCTTTGTCTAGATAGCATCATTGTGCCCCTGGTCTAGCTTACATTTAATAGAGGCCAGAAGAGGCAGCGGTGTCCATACACTGAAGCTCTAGTAGCAGTAGGCAGTGTCTAGCACAGAGATCTCAAATGGAGGCTGTTACAAGTACAACCCCGTCAGGCTTCTTAAGACATCCCTGCTAAATATGCATGAGACAAGGGTGCATATATTATGGAGGCAATGAACAGGTGCATCTTCTACCGATGTTGAAACTATCCAGAGAAACTGACTGGTGTTTTGGGATTATAAATTTGCTGTGGAACTGAAAGAGAAATGTCCCGTGGCTGTAGTTGTAATAATGAGTGCAGACTCCAGTCCACTGTGAGGCAGGAGACTCTGGATGCCAAATATAACCACTTGGCACAGAGATATAGTTAATTACTGACCCCCCCCCCCCCCCCCCGCCTCACCAGAAGCTTAATTTATTTCTGGTCCCTTCTGACTGCGCCCCCCAGATTTTTGTGCCCTGTGCGGCTGCATCACTTGCACTGGGCTAGGTACAGTTCTGCCTCTGCCCCTTACATTAACCCCCCTCCATGCCCTAGACCTAACCTGGAAGTATGTGTGTCCCTCTGGAATGCCAGTCATGTCTCCCAGAAAACATGTACTTAGTACAGGGAAGCTGGGACCAGCATGGACTCCTTGTAGAGGGTGGTTTGGAATAAGACAATCTGGTTTTCGAGTTGACTATATATTGGTTGGTTACAACTGTAATCGAACACTCTAAGCTCTGGCCATATTTAAAATCAACAATCATGATTTTCTCAACATCACCTATTCCAAAGCAATTCTTGAAAAACCCATACATGGTCTTCATACTTTTAAAAATGTAATTTGTTTGTATGTGCATATGTCTTGAGGGCAGTTTCCAGAAGTCATTTACCCAGGAAACAGGGCAATTATAAAATGACCTATCCTCCCTGTGAGTAAAAGTTCCTGCTGATGTTCTTTGACATGACCGGTCATCAGGGTCTGTGGTGTTGCTTTCACTGCAGCTGCTCTAAACTGCCCCTTAGAAGCCATGCCAGAGACCATGGGCCTGATTTTGAGCTGAGCGGTGATATGCGTATAGCCTGCCCAACCTGGATTTTCCATGCCCGGGTCATATGAGGCCCTGGCATCAAAAATTCAGGTGTCGCTGCACAGCCAGGTAGCCGAAGGAGCTACCTGTGTGGCACCGATTTTCGATGCTACACGATTAGCCACAGCGCCTTAAAGATAGACAAGGTTTCCTTACACCTGTCCTTAAGTCAAAGAGTGCTAGCCGTGTAGCAATGAAAATCACTGCTACACAGGTAGCGCCCTGGCATCCTCTGCTCCAACATGCCCTGCTGCAAAGTGCATAGCATCTGAGCACATTAGGGACATATCCATATTGGTGCCCTTCTAAAATCCCGGGTAACTAGGGCCCCATCTAGTTTGCTGGCCGTGGGATGGTGCAGTCTGCCAAAAGTGGGCTAAACTTCAGTAAATCCTAATTTGCTCCTGAGTCTCAGCACCCTTATTTATATTTTCTCATTTCTTGACCTTTTGTATAGCCCCAGGTCTCTAAGATGGGGTTAAGCCAGGCTTCGTTTTATATCCATCGTATATTTCTTATGAAAGTGGAACCAGGAGTCCCTGCAAAGAGTGAGGAAAAAGCCAGGACTAACTCATTCTCTCCATATGATAATCTGAGAACCCTTCTCTTTTTTTTTTTATTTATGGAAATTTTTAGATTACAAAACTAAATAATCCAAGAAACTGTAGCCATGCAAAGAAAAATAACTACTAATAAGAAAATACAATCTATTACATCATAGCCCACATCGAAAAAACATACTGTACATCCATTCATACAAATACACCAAACTGAAAATAACTATACCAAAAAATATAATAACAGGAGACCAAATTTAATCATTTACTATCCCACCTCTAAGTGCTCTGCTTATCTAAGAGAAATTTCTCCAGATGAGAACTATCCTGGAAACCAAACATGTTCCCCTGCAAGGTGACAATACATTCACAGGGGAACCGCAAGAAGAATGTTGCACCCAGGGCTAATACTTGAAGTTTAAGTTCCAGGAATTGTTTCTGAATGCTGCGAGTAACATCCTGAAAAACAGTCAGATGCTGTCCACAAAACTGGGCATCCTTTTTTTGAAAATAAGCTTTCAAAATACAAATTTTAACTATTTCAGATACAAAGGTGAACAGTAAGGTGCCTCATCTTGAGAATATTTTATGAATGCTGTTCAATTTTGTGTATCTAAGGGACCCAATAAATCAAAACCCCCATTAGTGAGATTCACTTCCCTGATGCGAGAAGGAAGGTAATAAATTTGCATAAATTCTATAGGTTCAGTAATGGCCAAAACATCACTCAGATATTTTTTCAAAAGAATCTCTGGAGACAACAACTGAGTATACAGGAAATTTAAAAACCTTAAATTACAGACCCTCAGCATGTTCTCCAGTGCTTCCACCTTAACATGTAACACCAAAAACAGGGAAACTCGGCCCAGCGTGAACTGCATGTATAGGGTGGTGTGGAACAGGACAGTCTGGTTTTCGACTTCTCTGTAGTGTCTAGTTGCAATTGTAAATGGAAACTCTAATCTCGGGTCTAGAGCTACTGTAGTGCTCCAATGTAGCTAATCAGTGTAGCTGTAAAAGAAGCAGGAGATGCACACAAAAGGTGAGCCTTGCCTGACCTCTACAACTTGCTGCTGCTGCCACTGACTCTACTTCTTCCTACCTCCCACACACAGACGTGAATCACTGCTCCTCTTTCCAGCCCCCAAGGCTCGTACCTGCCTGTCCTGTATAAAGTACCCAAACTAACCTTTCTGACACTCATCAGTTGTTCCTGCTCACTCTCATGTCCCTTTACTTACCTTAGTGTCTGATAACTGCATATTGCTCCCCGGCTCTAATACTCATGACACCAAGGCTTGAGTTAAGTAGAAGAAGATCAGGGGTTGAAATTCAGTGTGAGCCATGCTAAATGAAAGACATCAGCCCGCACGGGAGACGAATAACAGGACCTGACCGGACAGCTGACCCCAGCAGCTACCCTGCACAGAAGAAAGGGCATTTCCAAGCTGCTGACCTCAACTTGAAACCTGCATAGGAGCTGCAGAGGTTTTGTGAACACAGGAACTGGGATGCAGTAGGGAGATTTTTGAGTCCCTTGTCCAGGAGAAATTGAAAATGTTGTGGGTGAGAGGAATGTTAGTAAATGACTGAGGCTATGGCAAGGGATCTTCTGGATTTGGTGTAAGGCTGTGTGGCTTTGTTCATGTTTTCCCTAGAATGTGTACATCAGTGCCTTCCTCAACACCCAGTTAAACCAGTTCAACATCCAAGGGAAAGACCAGTCTCTTAATGTCTAACTGTTTATTACAATGAGCAATATACGGCAGTTACTGTGAAAGCTGAAATGAAGAGGTACACTGTTTCTAGTTCATCATGCATGCAGGATCTGTCTGCGTCACTGCTTCAGTTCAACAACTGCTGACAGGAATTTGCTGAATGACGCTAGGGGCAGATGCCCCACAGGTGAAAAGATAATGGACTGCAGAAGACAGAGAGAGGCAGTGACACTTTGTTTGCTGTGCCCAAGTCAGAGATGTCTGCCCAAGAAGAAGGGGTGAAGAGGAATATCCCAAAGGCCAGGGAGCTCTGCCACTGACCTGTATGGTTAACGGTTGTACCTTGGGCTGAGGTATGAGCCGGGGAGGTCTCCAGGAGACTGGAAGGAAAGAGTCATGAACAAGGAGCAAGGCAGAGAGCTGCTTGTAGGCTGTATGTAATACCACTGACTGTACATATGCACTCATAGATGTGGGAGCAGAACATTGTTAAAATTGCTCTTACTGTGACTTCTGTGCCGGACTGTGTTTTTTTAGGAGGACTACAAACGTTGCAGGCGGGTAGAATGTGATACAAAAAATTGTTAAGAGATTTCTGAAACAGGGAAAACAAAAAAAATATTATGAATGGTGTTTGTTTTTTATTTAGTAGGTGTTGGTGTTACCTGTGTCAGGTGTGATTGTTTCTTGAGTTTGAAAGTGTAAAGTTGTCTGTGGGAGAATGGACATGGATGCACATACCTGCAGTCAATGCAACATATCCACCCTGGCGGCCTTAACTCTCTCTCTCTACTGCTTGTGCTGCTCGGCCCCACTGCTGCTGCCTCTTCCAAGAGTTCGCTCACACCACCAGTGCCACTAACTCACAGGAGAAAGGGGATAGGAATAGGAGAGCAGCAGATTTGCAGCAGGGGGACGTGCTACTTACCCCCCTGAAGATGCCAGAGGCAGGGTCAGTGTATGAGTAATAGATGCCCCAGGGGAATTTCCAGCCTTGTGCCCTCCCTTCAGTTATCTTCCCTGCCCATAGGCCCCCCTGAGACTTTCATAATTAAACTCAACATTCATAATCTTCCCAACATCTCCCATTCCCAAACACTCCTCTAAAAACCCTTAGATGGTCATCATACCTTTAAAAATTAAACTTTGTATTTATCTACCTATTCCTTGAGGAAAATTTCCAAAAGTCATTTACTTAGGTAAGTATCTATCCAGGTAAAGGGGCTGTTTTTCCCATCCTCCCTGAGAGTAAAGTACCCGCTGGTGGTTCTTTAACATGTCTGGCCATCAAGATCTATTATTTTGCTCTGACTGCAGCTGCTCTTTGCTGTCGCCTTAGAAGCTGCCGTGCTAGAGACATCTAGTTTGCTGGCCCTGGGAAGGCGCAGTCTACCAAAAAGGGGTTAAACTTCAATAAATCCTTCTGTGCCCCTGAGTCTCACCATTCATTGTATATTTGGACTTTTGATTCAAGTAAAATTTCTTAAGAAAGTGGAACTTAAGTCCTTGCATGGAATGAGGAGAAAGCCAGGACTAACTCCTTCTCTCCATAAAATACATGGATTAGTAATTCTCTCCTAAGAACTACTGGACTGGATCAGTTAGGTTGGTTGACTTGGGAAGAGGGGGCAGCCCTCCCACTGCTGTCTCTGTTCCTGTTGGGTCAATTCGCAATTGTGCATAGCTGAAAGCAGATGTAGAGTTACCAAGTTACCCAGTTCTAGGAGTGAGATTTTTTGCCAGTTCTGGTTTCAAATTTGCTCTGCAATGCAGTATGATATTTGTAGTTTCTGAATTTACCCCTTGGAATCAGTGTTGTAGGCCACATAATGCAGCAGAATGAGCTTGCTAGAAATCCAGGACTGGTTTACGAATGTCACTCTTCAAACTGGGCAACTTGGCAACTCTTCAGGTGAAAGCCACGTGCCCCAGGCTATGCAGTAGACCCTGAATTACCACGCTCCAGAATTCCTAAAATCCAGGGTGTGTCTTTTCAGCAGAATCCTTTCCCTATCTTGTCAGATTCAGAGGGGCCCCTGTTGAAAGCTGGCATGCAAAACACTGATCTGTGGGAGCTGGATTATAGAATCAGTGTGATCTGCAGTGGAGGTTGGCACAAAGTGACGTTTTATTTAAATAGTGCATCAGGGAGCAGCATGATAGCACTGTACTAGCACACTGTCTGTCCCTATCCATTTGTGGCTCTTGAGTCTCTGAGAGCAGATTCCTATATTTACCATATGACTTACTGTCAAGATACATTAAACAGTGACATTGATAACTTTGATTTTTTCTTGAGACATAACACATGCTTGTGAGAACTAAACACTGGTCTCTTGGTTTCCAGTCCAGTGCTTTAACCATTAGGTTACTTCTCTGTAGGATTGTTCTGGAAGGCAGGAATAGTGTGGCACTGTACTGAAGCTTTGCGGCACTGAGTGCTGCTCTGCCAATACTCTGGAGCACTGCTGTGGCCACACAACAGCCTGATCCTCCACCACATCACCAGCCCACAGGGATAATCCTGAATGTCTAGTAGGTCAATCCAGCCCTGCTAGTGGAACTGAGACTAGGGCCACATGAAGGAGCGTATGGTCCCTGCAGGGCAAATGAGGGAGAGGAGAAAGAGAATCTGAAACATAAAAATAAAGTAGCTCAGGGGGAAAGAGGTGCAGGAGGGCAGGAAGAACTAAATAGTAAAAAATCCCAGGGAGGAGCTAGAGGTGGGGGATGTGCTGAATCTCAGGAGCCCCGCCTTTGCCTTTCCTAGAAAAGCTCCCTTAGGGGAGTGTCAAGAGAGGTTTGTGCAGAAAGTATGTTGCATAGTAGAATCTGGAAAATAGTTGTTTTTTTATCTGAGTTACTGAGATTCTGAAAACTAGCTATCTTTTTTTGGTGGGGGACCAGGTGTATTAAGGTAGGCATGTCTCTAGTAATTGAAGCACTGTACAAAGTCAGGGTTTCAAGTTAACCTGTAACGAAACAGTATGAGATCTTGGTATATAAGATAAAGAAGCTACTATCCTGCCAGGTTCCTTATTTGGGACTTCATTTTGTTGATTACTTGTAACCGTTTTGAATTTTTCTTAAAACTGGCTTCTTAAGGTGGGGGCTGCTGCTGTTCATGACCGGGTCCTGGTTTTAGGAAACCTCTTTCTATATACTTCATTGTAGCTATTTGAAATGTGACCTGCTTGTGGGTCTTGAGGCCTCCGGTCAATGATTCCTCTATTAAACATCTAAGCTGTTGTTCAGCAAGGCATGAGTGTGTTATCCTTGAGTGTTAAAGTTTGTGAGCAAATGGCATAAAATCACTGGAGAGAGTGGTTGGAGAGGCCAGTCCATTGGAAGATATGTTGGACCAGTAGATAGGTTGCATGACTGGGAAGGCTAAAAAGAAAATGGAGTGGAGCCTGGGAAGAGGGTGGGGGAAAACTCTGCTCCCTCCCCATGTGTAAAACTATAGACTGCACCACTTGTGTAGACCTCACACAGCTAAGGTAGGCCTAACCTTTAGGTAAAACTGGGTACTGGAGGCAGTAGTTTCTGGGAGAGGGGTGATAAAGAGCAGTTGTAGTCACAGGAAACAATGCTGACAGTTGGAAAAAATCAGAGCCACTAGCTTGTTTTACCTCTAGGAATGTGCATAAATGAAATTAAATATTTAAAAGCACGATGTGCATTTTTTTTTCTATATGACCATTGTGAAGAGTAGTGCACAGATCATGCCTGACAAGTTTAACTATCCAAATGTTATCTAGAGGATAATGTCCTGCACTGGTCCTGGGGCTAGCCCTGCAAAGAGCTACAGATAATTAGTAAGATATGTTACTGTATTTTTCCCTGAGTCATGCTCACATCCATGGTATGTTGTGGCCTGTGAATGTAGAAAGGGGAAACATGACGATTATCTCTTGTATTATGTGCTTACATTCATATAACACTTTAAAAAGAGATGATTTGATATTAATCTTTGTGTGGTGTGTTTTGTAGAATCTAGAGAAGAAAAATGGCTTCAGTAGCACCTGTCCAAGAGGTATGTATAAAATACTGTTTGTTCATTTTTGGTTTTCTTCTATGGGTTTCTAATGTTCTGACTTCTTGTTTTAGCAGAATGTGGTGTTGAGGGTGGCCAACCTGCCACTGGTGAGCTCTGCCTGTGACATGGTGTCTTCTGCTTACATCAGCACAAAAGAGAGCCATCCGTACCTGAAGCCTGCCTGGGAGGTGGCAGAGAAGGGGGTAAAGAGCATCACTGCTGTGGCCCTCGCAAGTGCTAGGCCCCTCATCCAGAAACTGGAGCCACAGAGTAAGTTATATCTGATCACCTAGGTAGGGATCTATGCTTTGCTTCCTTATTAAAGGCCTTAAGCAGTCAGCCATCTGCTCTTGGCATATTACCATAGAAGCTTATTCATGAGGGAAGAAGTTGTCTGTCTTGATTTCTGCTAACCTCATCTCAGATAGCATGGCTTCAAATCAGCAGCTTCTGCAGCCTAGTACTTCAGCCACTGTACTTAACCATCCTTACAAGATTAAGGTTTTACGCTCACTTCAGAATACTTTCCATTCCCTTTCAGGGATCAAAAGTTAAATACAAACAGCAGCTCTCAGCAATGCTGGTTAGGCACCTCCTTTGAAGTCTTTGCAACTTATCCCCTGGGGGGGTATCTGTTCACACTCTGAAGGTAAATGTCTCTTAATGGTATTCAGTCTTCAGATTGGACAGCAATTACATTTTAATAAACATTCTCAATCAGTACCTGCCCAAGAGCATTTCATCTAAATGGGCACTTCAGTGGAGTAAGGGGCTAAATTGTCCAATATCTGTCAATGAGGAACAGCATTTGACTCTAGCTTCTAGTTATCTAACCCCTAGGCCTTGCCTCTCTAGAAATACTTACAGGCTGATGCAGATAGTGTAACTTATAGGCACAAGTTACGCCACACCAAATGGAGAAGAGATTGAAGCGTACGCACAAAGCAACGCCAAGCATATTTAAATATAAAAATGAGCAGCACGAGGTCTGTGCCTGCATAGAGGATTACATAACCTGCAGGAGCACCAATATCTCTTTATCTGGTCTGAGGTGACCTAAACTTCTTACGCATGTAAGGAAAGACTGTTTCAGGGTATGTACCAATAGTTATCTTTTGATGTGAATTTTATGTGTAGCTTTCAGCATAGAAAGTTTGGCATTCAGGAACAAAATGTCTCTTGCTTTTTATCCTTTAGGTTTTTGACTCTTTTGTGGTGGTTTATTTTTTTTGGGCCCATTCTCCATTTACTGTTAGGTCTCTGATTTCATAAGAATGTTTGTTTGCTTTTGGGTGAAATAATGTTTGTTATGGGCTAAGTGCCAAATGCATGTCCTGTGAGCATAACATGAGCATTGATGCTTACACAAATTGGCAAATGGCCATGTGTAGCATGTCTGTGCATGCATTGGTTCCCCTTTCAACTTTATACTGAAGTCTTTCTGCAGTGTTCACTTGCATACATGCTCTTAGTGCAAGACTTCAGTGCCAGGATGCAGCAATCGGCATGCTATGAAAACACAGCTAATAGCACATGACTTCAGCGCTGGTTTTCTGACTTGGTGCTGTTGGACTTGGTATTCATAAGCCATTTGATGTCATGGGATAAGCAGCATGAAATTAGGTTCCTAAAAGGTACACACACAGGTACTTGTGACCTAGATCTGTTGGAAACAAGATACTAGGCTTGATGGACCATTGGTCTGACCCAATATGGCATATTATGTTAGGATATTAGCCAAAAAATCAGTGCTCCTATAACATTTACGGGATTTCATTTGAAAACAGTGCTCGTCAATACTTCTCTATAGGTAAAGCTCACAAGAACAGTGAACGTGTGCTAATTCTTCCTGCTGACATCTCATGCAGTTAGTGTTTGACCTTTTACTACTGTAGGGTGAACCTATACATGCCATACAGACACTCTAGATCACATACACAATGCTTATGAATGTAGGAAGTGCTGGGTGACCTGTTTATCAAACTTCTTCTGAACTAAATGCCAAGATTGATAGCACCTTATCAGGAAGAAGCAGACTCAATGAAGGGCTTGGTGAACTGATCTAAATGATCAGTGACCTAATTGGCATTATGCATTGTGTATGGTCACTATCTGAATGCCGTTCTAGTCTGCTTTCAAATAACTAACTCTATCTAGTGACAAGTTACATTTATTGTAGTTAGATATGGTGGCTACAAAGAAGAGTAGTCTCTTTTAGTAATGGCTCATGTGATTCATATCCTACAACTGACTCCTAATGAAAGATACCATAAATCCAATCAAGACAATAGTGGACAAGCTGCATGTGTCGGATCATGGGTGGACATAACTTCTTGTGGTCTCTGAAGTCTGAGTCAGTGCAGCATCTTGATTATAGGGATCTAAACACGTCCCTGGTTAGCAATCTGTTGGCAAGAGATAGTGGTGTCAGTGGCACTTTGTTAATTGGAGGGTCTAGGGCCTAGTAATTCATCAGTCCACAACCCAAAAGTATGGACATGACAGGCCTGTCAGCTCTTCATTACCTCTAAGTTGTACAAGCTACTTGGTCATCTAGCCAGTGGTCCTCAACCCAGTCCTCTGGGGCCCACAGGCCAGTCAGGTTTTCAGGGTATCCACAATGAATATGCATGAGATATATATGCATTAGAGATATCCTGCCAACCTAACTGGTTTGTGGCCCTCCAGGGCTGGATTTGGAGACCCCTGCCTTACACCTCTGTCATTTAAGATCGTGAGTGGGCAAGGTACAGATGTCCTAGACATCGAAAGGGTATATAGAATGTGTCACATTCCTCCTCGATTCTCACCACCACCAAAAGGTTGTCTAATAGACAATTTTTTGGTGGTGGTGAGAGGTGAGGAGGACTGTGACAAATTCTATCTAACCGTTTTGATGTCTTGGACATCTGCACCTTGTCCACTCACGATCTAAATGACAGAAGTGTAAGGCAGGGGTCTCCAAATCCAGCCCTGGAGGGCCACAAACCAGTCAGGTTGGCAGGATATCTCTAATGCATATATATCTCATGCATATTCATTGTGGATACCCTGAAAACCTGACTGGCCTGTGGGCCCCAGAGGACTGGGTTGAGGACCACTGACTAGACTACAGTAACTTTCCTGTTAACAGATAAGTAGCCAGAGCTTAACTAACTTGGACAAACTGTAGCTCAACCATTTTACTTATCCAATAAATGGCCAAAGCTAGGTACAGTATAGCCAAGAGACCAGTATCTTGATGAGCTGATCTTTTTACACAATAGCTTTGTATAAGTGCTTGCTAAACTCTCCACCTTCTCTCCTCATGAGGAGCAAATAATGGTGTTACGTTTTTTACCTATCTCATGTCGATACAAGACTGCCAGTCAGTGTTCAGTATCTTATACATGTCTTCATAGCTTTTGTTCCTTTGCAGTTGTCCTTGCCAGCAACTATGGCTGCACCAGCCTGGACAGAATTGAAGCAAAACTGCCCATCCTCCATCAACCAGCTGATAAGGTGAGGTCCTCTGTATCTAGTAAATGGAAGTACTAGTGGTATGGCTCTCTGTACAGACCAGGAGGGGAATGATTCAGTATACATGTGGTAATAGATCAGAGTCAAGGATGTGACAGCACAAGAGGAAAGGAAGAAAATTCTTAAACTACCCTTCTCTTTAAAATGCAACTTTTTTTTTTCTGGGACTCCAGGCCAGTCAGGTTTTTCAGGATATCCACAATGAATATGCAAGAGATCTGCATGCACTGTTTCCATTGTATGCAGACCTCTCGTGTATATCCTGACTGGCCTGGGGGTCCCAGAGGACTGGGTTGAGAACCACTGCACTATACATTTGCTTTGTCTGTGCACACCTCTTGAATTGGTCAACAGACAACCAACTTTCAGGAGAGGTAAAGCGCATATAGCTCTCCTCCCCAGCAATCAAGCCATACAAAACCATTTTTCACACAAACTACATTCCTGAAGGGCCAAAACTGGGTTCCCCGATATTGGTGGTTCCTCTTAGCTCTGTCAGGTAGTACTACTGAAATTCTTCAAGAAGTTGTTTGGAAAATTTAACAGTTCACAATACTTCCTTCAATTCAAAGTCCATAAGCCATTTACAGCCTAAGTCATCATTTTCCCCATCTTGGCCACCTTGTTTTATGGAAATGGGGCTACCATCACTCAGGGTTCCTTCTTGCTGGGAAAGCAGTTGAGGTTCACAGCAGCTTAGACAAATTGAGGTTTCTTTCTGCAGCCCTCTTCTCCCCCCCCCCCCCATTCTCAGTTTAGATATGATATATACTATTGGTCTCGGCTCTCCGGCCCACTTTGAGGTGCCTTGGTGAGTTGTTTGATATAGTTACAACAGGGAAACAAGTCAATAGCCTAAACAGTAGCTTACTAAACTGAGAGGATTATCTTTAGAAACCTTTTATATACAAGTTCCATTGTTTTTCAAATAGGTTTACGCAGGGTTTTTTATCCCTTGTTGAAAGGGCTGAGTTTGCACATGGATGCCCATAGGGGGACTGATCTGGGTAGGTCAAATGCATACATTCTCTTTATGAAATGGGGAATATGTGTGGCCAAAATATTACAACTGTTCCTGGCATATAGAGGTTCATAAGTACTCCAACTCAATCCCTCCTATAATGGGATGATTAAAATGTCCCCCCCCCCATCCCTTACACACTGAAGATATTGAAGCCTCTAATAGGTGGTATTTTATATGTATAGACTTTCAAAATGGCAAGTTCCAGCACTCAAAATTTGAGTTGGGTTTGTTTTTTTTCCTTCACACATGGACTTCTCAAATGGTTCCTCAGGCTTTCTTGCAAATATATATATGCACTACTATACATTCCTAGATGTAGCTTGCAATGGCTCCATTCTGTAGAGTAAAATATGCATACTTTTTGCTGTTATCTTGTCTTGGTATGTGGAAATGAGAATCTCTCTAATTTTTGTCTTGTACCCTTGCTATTTACGGGGATTCCTCGCTATTTACGGGGGACCCCTTAGCTCAGCAATAATGATTATATATTGTGATATAGCACTGTTAAGGGGGTGCAATTTATTTCACGATATTTTAACAGTGGGTAGAAGCCGCAATACTTTATTGTATTTCTATACCGCACTATTCCGCATCAGCGCGGTTTACAAGGAACAAGTTTGTACAATGTTGAACGTTCAGACATTGAACTTAAAACAGAGAGTTTAAACATGGGTAACAGGTGAACTTTATACACTATGTACAGAAAGGGGGTCGCATCGTAGTTGAGTCTACAAATACAAGCCCTATGATGGGTGTCTAGGTGTAGATTACTGATTAAAAGGGAAGTTACGCTTCAAGAGGGAGATCTCTCACGGCAAAAACTTCCGACAAAAAACATTGTGATTAGAATTTTGGTTTGTCACTATTTATTCACTCGAAGTGGGTAGTAAGGGTATGTAACAGAGTGAAGGGTTATTGTAATTAGGTTGTACCCTTTTAAGACAAGAACATTACTGGTTCTATACCTCTAATATTTTTCTGCAGGCCAAATAGATTTTAAAGCTCTCTTCCTCCCTGTTCCTACTAAATAAAATTAGCTTTCTAACACAATGTGGTGGTGGTAACTGGACATAATCTTGTTTGGCTATAAAACCGGTATATAAAGAGCAAGAATGTTCATCAAATCCTAATCTCACCATAGTTCCATGGCAAGAACTCCTGGCAAGTCAACCATAGTGAACCCTTCCAGACTATAATAGAGATGGAGGGAAGATTTTTCTGACCTCTAAGATCTCTAGGCATGGCCTGCTGAAGCTCTGCTCAACCAGTACACCCCAGGAACAGGGAGTGACACTTGAGGAAGCAGCAGGGCTAACAGCAGCATGGGGGCAGAAGGCTTGACACTAATCTAGATCATGGATTACAAATTCTGTAGCTTCCTGATTGCAGGGTTTCCCCCTCTCTGCTCCACTCCATCATGAAGTGCTTCTAAAGCTACAGTTGACATTCAATCTAATGAACAGGGAAACTGGGTTCAAATCTCACTGCTGCACTTGTGATCATGGGCAAGTCATTTAATGCTCCATTGTCTCAGGTACAAAGTTAAAATGTAAGCCCTTTAGGAACAACCTACTGTACCTGAGTAATTTTGCTTTCGGCTTCAGATACTATTACTACTGAGCATTTGTATAGTGCCACAAGAAGTATGCCATGCTGCAGACACATGTAAGACAGTCCCTGCTCATAAGAGCTTACAATCTAGTCAAGACAGAACATAGTAGCTGTAGACACAGGATAGGTCTAGGGGGAGTGGTAAGGAAACACAAAGGATCAGGTGAGTCATGATCCAAAAGCAACAGAGTTGAGTTTTCAGTCTGAACATAGAGATGCCATACTGCGTCAGACCAAGGTCCATCAAGCCCAGTATCCTGTTTCCAACAGTGGCCAATCTAGGTCATACATACCTAGCAGTTTCCCCAAAAGACACAGGTTCCGCAATGCTTGTATTGGGTCAAGCAGTCATATCCTGGGTCCCTTTTTTTTTTTAAATAATGGTTTATGGACCTTTTCCTCCAGGAACTTGTCAAAACCTTCTTTAAACCCAGCTACACTAACAGCCTTTACTACATCCTCTGGTAACAAATTCCAGAGTTTGATTACACGTTGAGTGAAAAAATATTTTCTCTTATTTGTCTTAAATAGTTGACTCTCTAGCTTCATTGCATGTCCCCTAGTCTTTCTATATTCTGATAACGTAAACGGTCTGTTTACCCGTTCCACTCCGTTCATTAATTTATAGACTTCTATCCTATCTCCCCCTCAGCCATCTCTTTTCCAGGTTAAAGAACCCAAACCTTTTTAGCCTCCCTTCATAGGGGTATCTTTCCATCCACTTTACCATTTTGGTGGCTCTTCTCTGAACCTTTTATAATAACGCTATATCCTTTTAAAGATACAGCAACCAGAATTGCACACAATATTCAAGGTGCGGTCGCACCATGGAAAGATACAGAGGCATTATAATATCCTTTGTTTTATTTTCCATTCCTTTCCTTATGATACCTAGCATTCTATTTGCTCTTGGCTGCCGCTGCACACTGGGTGGAGGGTTTTAACATGTCCACAATGACGCCTAAATCTCTTTCCTGGGTGGTGGTTCCTAATGTGGAACCTTGCATCGTGTAACCATGTAAACTGGATATGAAAAAAGACCAGAGAAGGTGCCTGATCGTACAGACTCAGGTAGTTCCAGGCATAAGGATTAGCAAGGTGAAAGGAGCTAAGTCTGGAGTTTGCTCTTCTGGCAAATCTCTTCTAGTGCTGAGTTCCCAAGGAGGGGTTTAGGGAGAGATGAGGAAAGGTAGTGAGGAGTTGCAGAGTGAATGCACTTATAGGTCAACAGGAGAAGTTTGCACTGGATGCAGAAATGGATAGGGGGCCAATGAAGTGACTTGAGAAGAGGGGTAATATGAGCATGACTAAAATCTGTTGCATTCCCTCTTCTAGATTGTTGCTAATGCTAAGGACATCGTGGCTAGTGTCATAGACATTGTAGCAGGGACTGTGACAGGTGCCAAGGACACTGTTGCCCATACAGTCACTGGAGTGATGGACAAGACCAAGGGAGCTGTGCAGGGGAGCATGGAAATGGCCAAGGCAGCTGCGAGTGGCAGCATGAACGCTGTTCTGGGACGCCACATTGTGCAGATGGTGAGCACTGGTGTAGATGCAGCACTGACCAAATCTGAGGCTCTTGTGGATCAGTATCTCCCACTGACTGAAGAGGAAGCAGGTAAAGTAAGACTTACCCATATTTTCTTTACTGAAACTTACTGCAGGCATTGATCAGGAGTACTACTTTGGTAATGTCTGGCCACATGCAACTCTATGATCTTTCCTATTTCCCTACGATGTACTACCTGATCGCCATGTTGCCTGTCTGTTGCCACTTCTACACTCTGAAACGGCATGATTCAGTATTCTCTGGGCCCAATACTCAAAGTCCAGTAAACCATGTAAATGCCTTTAACCGGGAATATTCAAGAGTACCTACACAGTTAATGCTGTTGAATATTTTTTTATGCACCCTAATGCTATCCAAGTAGCATTGGGGTGTGTCTGGTATTCTAGGGCAGAGTGGAGGCAGGGAGTCCTGATAACTGGGTAATGGCAATATTGGTTCACTATCTGGTTAGCCCTCCATGGCTAAAACTAGATGAGCTTCTGGCTTGCCTAGTTTCAGCTGTAGCTGCTAACCAGGTAGCCGTCCAATATCACTGCTACCCAGTTAGTCTCTGCAGCTGACTCCACACAGTACCAAATTATATTCAATGTCATTACCACAACTTTGAATCTGGGTTTAGAGATCAGCAGGCAGGGTCTGATATTCTGTTGGGTGGGCTATCTAGGTTTCAGACTAACCACTACACTTGAGGATTCCATTAGTAATCTGTGGTCTAAGGACGCCTGGATTTCCATGAGACCTAGACAAGAGGTCCACAGGATATAAGGAACTGCTGTAGACAGACTTGGGGTAGGGGGCGAGGATTGGTGGAGATAGGCTTGAGATTGAGGGGATGGGGTTTGGGAAGTGTGGTAGATGAACTGTGGGGCCCTGAACCCTTGTGGTCAAAGGGTCCCAAAATCAAAGTTGGAAAGCTGTGCTCTAGTTAGCTTGAAATTTTATAACTTTACTCATCACAAGGTGAGACAATGGGAAAACGTCAACTAAGCTTCAAAACTCATGTGTTTCTAATTGCTTTCATAGCCAAAGAAGCTATCAAACTTGAAGGATATGAAGCTGGAACCCAGAAGCCAAGCTACTATACTAGACTAGGGTCACTGTCTTCCAAGGTTCACAGGCGAGCTTATGAGCAGGCCAAGAACAGAATAAAGTGCTGAACATAAAAGCCAAGTTGCCATAGCCCAGATGTACACCTCCATTGATCTGGTAAGAAAATCTAGTTGGATGAACTTTGCCTTGGTATGCACTATCAGTGCAGATTTAAGTTAGATTTCACTATGGCCACACCATCCTGTTCTGCTCTTGAAGGCTAAGCAGGGTCAGGCCTAGCTAGTAACTGTATGGTATTCCATCTCTAGAATACCAGGTTCTGTAGGCTTACTGTGAAGAGTCCTGGTAATCTACTCCCAGTCACACTTTGCCAAAAAAAACCCAACACAGACAACTAGCCACATAGGTGCCATTGAGTCAACTCCCAGCAACCAACAGGTTAGATCTGAGACACCACATTCCAGTTAATGCAGCTTTTCTTTACAATGTAGGGGTATACTTGTCCACTAATCTAGAAAACTTGAATCAAGGCTGCATTTGAGGTGCTCAGATGTAATTGATCCCTCTGCCATGAAAAGGAATTTGTATTACATGGAAAGCAGCCTTAGTTAGCAAGGGCTGGTCTTCAGGCATTCTGAGTTGAGAGAATTTAAATTGACTTCATCCTGGTTTTTCTAAGACAAGGTATGAGTCTCATATGCACTTGACCAATGTTCCCTCTAATTTTCTGTAGGCTGTGTGTGCATAAAATATCAGCTGTGCAGCTTTTGAAGGAAGGTTAAAATTTTGTGCGCCACATAACGACACTCGGAGTTATATACTTTAAAATTTGACTACATGTCAGAATACAGTATGTACACCACATTGATTGCACTAGAAAATATTGTAGAACTTGTGAAAACCGTAAATATACAACTTTTCAATTTTAAGAATGTGTGTCTGTGTTTTCTATCGGAATCAGAACCGTAATTTTTGTGCGCTCTGTTGTAAAGTATGTGCGCTCACTCGGCGAGGTGTGTGCACGTGCACACACGCACAGCTTAGAGGGAACAGTGCACTCGACCCAAACTTCAGATACTGTGCTAATGTGTTCTGTTTATGGCATTGAAATACCCTTTTCTAGTTCAGGTGGCATAGATAAACATGAGGTGAAGGCAAGCCATTAGCAGAAAGTCTGTACAATAGACTACACTGGACCCTTAACGTTACATTTTGGCTCACACTGCCTGCCAGTTAATCCCTCCCTGAATTCTGGAGAAAGCTAGCCCTTGTAGAAACTTGTCTAATGCCACTCATGTGCCAAGCATTGAGTGTACTCAGTAAGATGAAGTATCTAGCTTTATAGGTAGCATTTGGGAGCACTTAGTGGCTAGACTTAGGCTCCACATGAGGGATGAGCTCCTGGGGTGAGCTAAACTTCTGGCCTTGAAAGGGAGGCAGGAAAAGATTAGCATTCAGAAGCAGCAGCTTATGATTTCTCAGAGCGGAGAATTAAAATGAACACTTGGGAAAGTAGTTTGCCTGCATTACCAGGCCTTCTCTTCTAAAGATCTTCTTCTCTTTTTTAGCACGTGCACTCACCTGTACCATCTGTTGCCCAGAACCTTGTTTGGCAGCTTCAGACCACCTACCTTGTTCTGATATCCAGCATACAAGACTTGCCCCAAAACATTCAGAACCAAGTCCACCAAGTTGCCACTATGGTTGGGAATATCTACCAGAATTTGCACTCTGCCACCACCTTCAGAGATTTGTCTGACACATTCTTCTCTGCCAGCAAAGGACAGCTGGAGAAAATAAAGGACTCTTTGGATGAGGTGATAGCTTAGCTTATCTTGATAAAACACCACTCAGGGGGTGGTTGAGTCTTTTTCTATCACCACCTGCAGCAGCAGCCAGAATATGAAAATAAAGGGAAGGAGGGAACCAGCCATCAAGACTGAGCCTGAAAGTAGCACCAGGTAATCTGCTCATCACTTAACTTGATAGTGACATCTAGCAACTTCATCTTTTAACAAACTTCAGAAAAGGTCACTTATGTTGGGATTCTATATGAGGACACAAGTGATAACAGCACTATGGGACCCCCCCCCCCTTCAAAAAACATTCCTACAAGTATGGAGATATTAAGACTTTAAACAGACTCCGATTAAAGAAGCAGAAATGGATGTAGGCTGCTGTTGGCTAAATGAAGATAACCACAAAGGCATTCTCCCTTGGAGTCCTTCATAAGGAAAGAATAAATAGCTTTCTAATACACTTGAAAGAATTGCCACTTTCCTCTAGCTGATCTGGAAGCCCATATTACCAGCAGCTAGGAAAATGCTGTATGCTTAAAGGGATAGACATCTAGACAAGAGCTAGTATTTTGTACTCTGAGGCTGGGGAAGTTCAAAACTTGTACTGCGGACTTCAAGAATCTGCCTTGCTAGACTGGTTGTCTATTGTAGTAATGTTCCACTGTAGGACAGAGGTAACTCGTGTTTTTAAGGTGAGGAGGGCACTAGAGTGTCTCTGTATCTTCCCTGGTGACTAGTAGCAAGTGGTGCTGCTAAATGTGAACTGAAGTCTCCACAGTAGTGAATCTGTGTCCTGAAGGTACTATTACTAAACTGTTCTTGTGGAGGATGAGCAGTATAACGGAAGCAGGTGTTTTGTGAGATGCATGTCTTAATCTGTATTTTTAGCTATCACTAGAAATAAATATTCAGCAACCAAACTGATGCCTTTTTTTGGGGACAAATGTGTTGTGCCAATCTGCAGTTGGACATTTATATATCAAATGATGGATTAATGGCATCAACTATTAGCTGAAATCAGAATAGAAACATAGAAACATGATGACAGAAAAAGACCACATGGCCTATCTAGTCTGTCCTTCCATATCAACAACTACAACAGTCCACTTTTTACCTTTAGAGATCCTCTGTGTTGGTCCCATGCTTTTTTGAATTCAGTTACTATCCTCATCTCTACCACCTCCACTGGGAGACTATTCCACGGATTCACTACTCTTTCCGTAAAGAAATATTTCCGCATATCGCTCCTGAATCTATCCCCCTTCACCCTCATCCCATGTCCCCTCGTAGCAGAACTTGCTTTCAATTGAAAGAGGCTCTCTCCCTGAACATTCATGCCACAGAGGTATTTAAACATCTCAATCATATCACCTCTATCCCGCCTTTCCTCTAAGGGGTACATATTAAGATCCTTAAGTCTGTCCTCATATAATTTATAATGAAGCCCACTAATCATTTTAGTAGCCACCCTCTGCACCGACTCCATCCTGTTCATATCCTTTTGAAGGTGCGGTCTCCAGAATTGCACACTATACTCCAAATGAGGTCGCACCAAAGACTTATACAGAGGCATTATCACCTCCTTTTTTTCTGCTAGCCCTTCCTCTCCGTATGCACCCAAGCATCTTTCTAGCTTTTGCCGTTGCCTTTTCTACCTGTTTAGCTACTTTAAGATCATCAGACACAACCACGCCTAGGTCCCGCTCTTTAGTGGACAAAAGTACTTCACCTCCTATACTGCATTGCTCCCTTGGATTGCTGCAGCCCAAATGCATGACCTTACATTTTTTAACATTAAATCCCAGCTGCTAAATTCTAGACCATTCTTCAAGCTTGGCTAGATCCCTCCTCATGTTATCTACACCTTCCTGGGTGTCTACTCTATTGCAGATTTTGGTATCATCCGCAAAGAGGCAAACCTTACCTGACAGCCCTTCCGCTATATCACTAACAAAGATGTTAAAAAGAATCGGACCAAGGACAGATCCCTGGGGCACACCACTGGTAACATCCTTCTCCTCAGAGTGAGCTCCATTTACTTGTACTCTTTGCTGCCTCCCACCCAACCAATTTCTAACCCAAGCAGTAACTTTAGGGTCCATCCCTAGGGTGCTCTGTTTGTTTATAAGTCACCTGTGAGGAACAGTGTCAAAGGCTTTACTGAAATCTAAATACACCACATCTAGAGCTCTCCCTCGGTCCAACTCCCTGGTCACCCAGTCAAAGAAATCAATCAGATTTGTCTGACAAGACCTGCCTCTGGTGAATCCATGCTGCCTCGGATCCTGTAATCCGCTGGACTCCAGAAACCTCACTATTTTCTCTTTCAGCAGCGTTTCCAATAATTTACTCACGACCGAAGTTAAACTAACCAGCCTGTAGTTTTTCAACCACATCCTTGCTTCCGCTTTTGTGTAAAGGCACCACATGAGTCTCTCTCCAGTCCTTTGGCACCACTCCTGACTCCAACGAGGCGTTGAAAAGGTCAATCAGTGGAGTTGCTAAAACATCCCCAAGTTCCCTCAGTATTCTAGGGTGTATCCCATCCAGTCCCATCGCTTTCTCTACTTTAAGTTGAGCTAGTTTCTTACGAACACAGTCTTCTGAAAATTGTTCAAGATGTCCCTCGCTTCTGTTCCTATTTGTGGGTGTTTTCTGAGGTCCTGCTCCTGGTTCTTCATCTGAACACAGAACAAAAATATTTGTTAAGCAATTCCGCTTTATCCTCATCAGCTTTTACATATCCCCCCCCCCCCTGCACCCTTGAGTCTGACAATACCACTCTTGCCCTTCCTCTTCTCACTAATATATCTGAAAAATGTCTTATCCCCCCATTTTATTACATTGGCTATTTCCTCCTCCTTTTGAATCTTTGCCTTCTTGACTACTTTGCTAGCTTCTCTAAGTTTTTTTTCCAAATACAAATGCCTGTCTTCCTCTCTCTGTGATTTCTTGTATTTTATGAAGGCCTCCCTCTTTTTCTTCACTTTTTTCAGCTACTTCCTTAGAAAATCATAGCGGTCTCCTTTTCCTTTTGCCTTTATTTACCATTTTAACAAAAAGGTTGGTTGCCCTTAAAATATCCCCTTTCAGTTTTGCCCACTGTTTTACTGCATCCCCCAGCTGTTCCCATCCCACTAACGACTCCCTGAGGTATTGGCCCATCTTCGCAAAGTTAGTCTTCCTAAAGACTAAGATCCTCCCTTGGAATGGATTCTAACAGCCGAAGTCCTAATACTGAACCACACCATCTGGTGATCACTGGATGCAAAATGATCTCCCACTACAACATCAGAAACACTTTCACCACTGGTAAGCACCAAGCCAAGTATGGTCCCTTCACATGTGGGGTCTGTTACCAATTGCCTGAATAGTTCTCCCTGTAGAGAATCCAGGATCTCCTTACTTCTAGATGATACTGCAGCAGGAATGTGCCAATCAACATCTGGCATGTTGAAATCTCCTATCAGTAGCACTTCCCCTTTCCTAGCAATGCTGCGTATGTCTTCAATTAACTCTCTGTCTACCTCTTCCTCTTGTGAGGGAGGTCTGTATATCACACCAATGCAAATAGATTTCTCTTTCC
Source organism: Ichthyophis bannanicus (assembly GCA_033557465.1). Taxonomy (NCBI): domain Eukaryota; kingdom Metazoa; phylum Chordata; class Amphibia; order Gymnophiona; family Ichthyophiidae; genus Ichthyophis; species Ichthyophis bannanicus. The sequence goes on from CM066035.1 coordinate 339,684,504, forward strand.
CTCTTTCTTGTTTAACCCACAATTTTATTTTATTTATGTATATATTTCTATACTGCCCCTTCCAGCGATCAAGGGCGGTTTACAAGGAACATTTTAACAACTGTACACAGATGTATACATTTACATTGAACAATTAGATTTAACTATTTACAATGAACGGTTGAGTATAACTATTTACATTAAACAAAACTTCAACTTCAAGGTGTATTAATAATACAAACATCCATTAACTTATTTACATTGGATATTTACAGTGGTTGTGTATGTTTTGGGATTTATTTCCTTTTTTTGACCTAAATCGGGGGGGTGTTTGGGGTTTCGGACAGGGGGGGAGTTATTTAGTTTTGAGTAAGGGGGTTCATGTGTGTATTATCATGGTTATGGAGGTGTTTTGGGGAATATGGGATTTCAAAGTGTTCAGTAAAGAGGTAAGTTTTTAGCTCTTTCCTGAACTGATGGAGGTCATTTATGACACGAAGGTCTATTGGGAGGTCGTTCCAGAGCGTAGGGGCAGTGAATGTGAATGCTCCTCTCTCCCTTTTAAGCTCTGTAATTCCAAAGCTTTAATAGTAGTTTTTACATATAGTGCCACTTCTCCTCCCCTTCTTCCTACCCTGTCCTTTCTGAATAAAGTATAGCCAGGTATAGTTACATCCCAGATATGGTTTTCTGTGAACCATGTTTCTGTAACTGCCACTAAATCCAAGTCAGCCACTCCCACCAAAGCTTCAACATCAGGGATCTTATTTCCCATGCTACGGGCATTTATACACACTGCTTTCCATATGTTACCCCTGTTACCCATTTCCATAAAGGTATTTAATGTATCACCTACCTGGGGGCTTTCACTTACCTGGGGGCTTTCTTCACCTATCCCCAACGAATCTAGTTTAAAGCCCTCTTCAGTAGCTTAGCCAGTCTACTACCGAAGATGCGTTGACCTTTCTTGGACAGAAATATTAATATTAATTTCCTTAGGCATAGACATGGGAGACGAGGGTTGCTTGTATTAATACTGAATCTCTTGTTGCTCAGTTCCAAGGATGATATAACCCATCCATCAAGCCTTCCAGGCATCCTACTCTAGCAAATATTGGAGGTCATTAGTGTTCATTTAAGCATTGCTAAATAGCTAAAGCAATGGCTTTCCATACTTTAGCTTATGGACTAAAGTTATATCTAGAGGTCCATTACCTCATCCAGTTAGTAAAGAGTTCTTGAAGTGACATGGGCTGGTTCTCTGCTTCGGTCTTTACTGAGGAAGACGTAGGGATGTTACCCATGACTGAAGTGGTATTTAAAGGTGCAGAAGAATTGAAGGAAATATCAATACATCAGGAAGATGTATTACAACTATTAGATAAACTGAAGAGTAGCAAATCACCTGGGCCGGATGGTATACATCCAAGGGTGTTGAAAACTGAAATATGAGATTGCAGACCTGCTATTAGTAATATGTGAATTTTCATTAAAATCATCTGTAATATCTGAAGACTGGAGGATCACCAATGTAACCCCAATTTTTCAAAAGGGGTTCCAGGGATGATCCGGGAAAGTACAGACTGGTGAGCCTGAAGTCAGTATCGGGAAAAATGGTAGAAACCATCATAAAAAAAAACAATTACTCAGCATGTAGATAGTCATGGCCTAATGGGAGACAGCCAACATGGCTTTAGACAAGGAAGATCTTATCTTAATAATCTGTTATGTTTTTTGAAAGAGTGAATAAACAGGTGGACAAAGGTGAGTCGGTTGATATAGTGTATCTGGACTTTCAGAAAGCCTTTGACAAGGTCCCTCATCAGACTCTTTTGGCAAAACTAAAGAGTCATGGGATAGGAGGCAGTGTACTATTGTGGATCAGGAACTGGTTAAAGATAGAAAGCAGAGGGTAGGGCTAAATGGCCAATTTTCCCAATGGAGAAAGGTGAATAGTGGTGTACCCCAGGGATCTGTGCTGGGTCTGCTGCTTTTTGACATATTCATAAATGACCTGGAAAAGGAAATAATGAGAGGTTATAAAATTTGCAGATGACACAACTATTTAAAGTTATTAAAACCCAAGAGGATTGTGGAGAATTGCAAGAGGATCTTGATAGATTGGAAGACTAGGCATCAAAATGGCAGATGAAATTTAATGTGGACAAGTGCAAAGCTATACACCTAGGGAAGAACAACCCAAACGATGGTTACAAGATGCAAGGTTCCACATTAAGAACCACCACCCAGGAAAAAGATTTAGGCGTCATTTTGGATAACATGTTAAAACCCTCAGCCTAGTTTGCAGCAGCAGCCAAGAGAGCAAATAGAATGCTAGGTATCCTAAGGAAAGGAATGGAAAATGAAACAAAAGATATTATGCCTCTATCGTTCCATGGTGAGACCGCACCTTGAATATTGTGTGCAATTCTGGTCACTGTATCTTAAAGGATATAGTGTTACCTGAAAAGGTTCAGAGAAGAGCTACCAAAATGCTAAAGGGGATGGAAGGATACTCCTATGAAAGGCTAAAAAGGTTAGGGCTCTTTAACCTGGAAAAGAGACGGCTGAGGGGAGATATGATAGAAGTCTATAAATTAATGAATGGAGTAGAACGGGTAAACGTAGATCGATTATTTATCAGACTATAGAAAGACTAGGGGACATGCAATGAAGCTACAGAGTAAACTATTTAATACTAATAAAAGAACATTTTTTCACTCAACGTGTAATCAAACTCTGGAATTTGTTACCGGAGGATGTAGTAAAGGCTGTTAGTGTAGCTAGGTTTAAAAAAGGTTTGGACAAGTTCCTGGAGAAAAGGTCCATAAACCATTATTAAGAAGGGACCCAGGATATCAATGCTTGACCCAGTACAAACATTGTGGAACCTTGTCTTTTGGGGAAACTGCTAGGTACGTATGACCTAGATTGGCCACTGTTTGGAAACGGGATACTGGGCTTGATGGACCTTGGTCTGGTCCAGTATGGCATATCTTATGTTCTTATGCTGCTATCATTAAGGTCCCTATCTTTACCATCCTAGTGTGGGGTTCAAGCCTACAACTTGTTTTGGTGCTTTAAAACCCTACTGGCACTGTTCTAGGCACTCATCACCTTTTCAATGGAAATATTATCAGTTAACTTTCCACACCTTGGAAAGCTACCTTCCAGAGCTTTACTGAAGCCTGCTCAATACAATCCAAACATACCCTGTTTCCAGTCTGTACAGTTTGTAGCAGTCAATGTAACAATTTTGTGATCCTTCCATAGAATCTCCTTGACGCTCAGTGGCATGTAGATATGGTCTCCAAACCTGAACACAATATTCAAGCTGAGGTCTATAGCTGTGGAGGTGTCATTACATCCCTCTTTAAAAGTAAGACCTCCCTAAACTCAAGTTTCCTAATCACTGGGGCTCTCAGATGGCCCCATAGATATTTCCTATGTGGTCACTGGCTTTTTATATCCAAAAAAGATGACTGGCCCAGTCTTGTTCTTCTTACCTCCATAATGTTACATTAGCCTAGATTTTAAAGCACAGTTGCTGTAACTTCAATTTCCCACAGCCTTTGGGGGGCATAATTGTCAAAGTCCTTTCTTGTCTTTGTGGGACTCTACATCCTACTGTACTTGTTCCAACTCTTGAACTGTAGTCCTAGGATACCTTTGGCCCTGACATCTGTTCTGCAAAAGACCATCTGTATTTAATGATCATCTTTGAATGTTGGCTTTGAGAGTGTCAAGTGATCTTTGACTAAGAAGTCCACATTTGCTTGTTTCGTTTTACAGGCTCATCTCTTAATTTACTTTTCACTCCTTAACAAAAAAAAAAGAAAAACTATCTAAAAGGTAACACTTGTTGCATAGTTTAACTATGTTCCATATATAATATGGTTAGTCAAAAGTTGCTTATTACTATAGTTCCAATTGCATATTTAACTTATTCTATCTGGTACAATAAACACTCTGAAAGCAATTTTGTGTCTGACACTTGGTTGTCTGGTGTGGGTAGTTTGGTTTTTAAATCCAAACTTGCCTGCATAACATCTTCACCTGCAGCATCTAGGTGATCTTTTTTGCAGTATCTAGGTGTTCTTAGATTAAATCTCTTGGCTTTGATCTGGAAGGAAGCAGCTGAGGGACATAGTATCTTTCACTGCTAGCCTGCTGGAGAGTGGTAGTCTGAGGTAACCAGTTGACTTGGCCACAACTACTCTTACAAAAGCCCAAGGTTGGGAAAGGTAGGGCTAGTGCTCTCTGAGGCTATGGTAACATAGTTGCATGCTGGGCACACCCTTCAGTTACCAGTATGGTGGTGCAGCTGCTCTTCTCAACTTCATAGTAGTTGGGGGAGGGGGTGTTACACACAAGTCCTCATTCACATGGTGGAAGTATGTTAGATCTTATTCTCAGCTGTAGCTTTTGGATCCTCCATTGGTGAAGGTAGTGGCAATATAAGCAGTGACAGCATCAAGCACGCTTATGGATTTTTTTTTTCTGCTGCTGGTCAGGTCCTAAAGAAGAGTGGGCAACAGAAGCATAAATCACCTATCATTATGCTGTGGGTTGAACAGTTATATCACCTGAGCTTTGTACTGTCCATGCCTCCTTCCACCTGTAGGAGTGGGTAGGATACTGAGCTTGATGGCCCTCTGGTCTGACCCAGCATGACGTTTGGGCTTGTGTTTAGTCACATGGTAAATCAATCAAGTGTATTCACCATCTTGGCATTGTTAAGTATGCATTTACACGGCATACTACATCACCCTGGTCCTGTTGTAAATCAAATGGTGTAGGAGACTTAGTATTGGTGATGTTTTGAGTTGGAACTGCAGGAATGGAAGACAACATGGCTTATTTAATATGAAACTGGAAATAAACTAGTGTAGCAGTTTCCTATGGGGACGAAGTGCCAGTGTGACTGCTCCAGGGATACTCCTTACTAAGGTTTCCAATGGGGTTGTTATAATACCATCAGCCATATATTCAAAAGATGTTAAGTTTAATGTAAGCAGTTGGAAATATACTTTATATTCAATGCTGCAAACCGCTGTGGTATCTGCCAAGGCAAGTACTGTAGGGTCTCTGTGGGACATGTCCCATGCATTCCCCCCTGCAGATACCACAGAAAAAGCTCCATAATACCTGCCAAAGCAGGTACTGTGGGTCTCTGTGGTAAATCCATGGGGAGGGATGGTAGCAAAAGGACCATACCAAGCTAGAAATGTGCCCTGTATGATGATTGAATCTGCTGCCTTCCACCCCAACCACATACAGTATCCCACTCTTCTTGAGCTTCCTGGAAGCTTAGTAGTGATATTAGGGCTGTGATCTGTGGTGCTGATCATATTGAAAAATGTGTGGGGGGGAGGGGGGCTGCAATACAGATTTCCTCCTTGGACAGCTAATCCCCAGCAGCAGCTGCCATGGGGGGATCAGTGCACCACCCTGATGTGCAAAATATGCTGGCTAGCCAGTTGGGCTAGGCTCCCTCTAAGATGCACAATTGCAAGGGAGGTGAGGGTCCTGCAGCCCCCTCCATCTGGTGCATAAAATACTTCCTGGCTAGCTAGTCAGTAAAGGGGGGGGGGTTGCCCCCTGCACATACCTCACAATCCGTGCTGGTCTAGTGAAAGAATGTGGCAGGAGTGATCCTACCTGTTCCTACTCCATCTAATGCCCAAAACAAAATGGCAGCTATCATAAGGCACTGCCATCTAGCCTCTTGCCAGGGGGCAGCACTGTGATATAGTGGCTATCTTTGTTGCAACCTATGGGAAATGTAGATAATGAGGTGTGTGTTGTACCCAGAGGGGGCCATGGGCCCCTGCAATTGTGCATTGGGGGGAGGGGTGCCTAGCCCAACTGGCTAGTCAGGTCATTCTGCCCATCAGAGGATATAATGATCCCTGTGGGCAGATCCTGATGGGGCTTGGTGCTGCAGGGGACCTAAACTTTTATGTGGTGGTGTTGGTGCTGCAGATTGTGCCTACCCCTCCCCCATACTATTGTTGGTGCTGCAATTGGTGCAGACTGCCCTGAGCCATCTGCTGCTATCGGGCCCAATTTTGACAGCCATCCCTGCTCCCCACCCTGCAAAAATTAGGTTGCTGCAATATCTTATCCCCCCCCTCCCCCCCGTTAGTTACTATTGCAGGAAATCAATCCTGCTTTAGCCCCATGGTAGCAGCTAATGCCCTTTAGTAGATGTATCCCTTCGTATGTGACAGACACATGGTAAAATAGCTCTGAAGGGAAGAAGTTGGTGGGCAAGAATAGAGGAGAGTAGGGAGAAGGAAAGATGACAGGCCCTAGCAGAAGAAAACCCTCATGGTGAATGTGAGAGAGGCTGAAAAGGAAAAAATGAAAAACAAACTGCAGGTGGGAGAAATTTTATATAAAAAAATATAAATAGCAGCACTCATTTCCAATGGACAGAGAAAGAGAAGCTAAAGAGATTTAACAAGAATTTCAAGGAATATTCAGAGAAATAAAATAACAGGAAAATTGTTTTCTGTTTGTTGGTTACTGGGCCCAGCCGGTGACAGCAATCAGTCTGGCCGTGCCAGGAGTAAATATTTTCTACATAAGAACTGACATACTGGATCAGACTGAAGATCCATTTCCAACAGTGGTGGCTGAAGGTCACAACTACCTAGCAGAATATCAAAAGCTTGATAGATTCCATGCTGCTTATCCCCAGGAATATGCCGTGGCTTTCCTCAGCTCTACATTATTTATTTATTTTTATTTATTTAGACAGATTTGTATACCACCTTATTCTACAATCAAAGTGGTTACATGACAACACAATTGGGGTTACATTTAACATGAGGGTATCTTTGTGAGTCTAGTTGGGCTGAATGGGTATTGAGTTGGCGGGGTTAGCTGCAATACCCCTCGAGTGGGTACTATTGTCTATCTGCTCATATGTTTCTGTAAAGAGCAAAGTTTTTTTAAGGTTAACAGTTTGAATCTTTCTCAAGAAACAAAAAGCTGTGCTAGTTCTTAACTATCCAAATAAACACACACTTTTCAATAGTCACAGAATTTCAGTGTAATCCAAATCTCCTTTTTTCCCTATGTTTTAAGACCATTTCCCAAGAGGTAAATATTCATGTTCAGATCTCTTCCCAATAGAAGTAGGGCTGACCCTGAGGTTTCTGCCACCGCCACCTCCTGCTGATGCTAAATCGGTTTTCAGGGGTGAGACAGGCAGCATCTTTGTGTGCTGAAGCACATGACCTGCCACAGGCAACAATGGTGACAAAACGGCTCACCAGGGTCAGTTGCCTAGGGGATAGGCTAGCCCTGCTCAGTAGCCCTTTAGTCCTGGGCTAAGGGATCAAGAAAGAACTTCCCAGAGAAGCTGAAGTGTGTTTTGGGGAATGGAGGGGAGATGAGAATATGATCTGACAGGGGAAGGGGGGGGGGGGGTGAGATGAAAAGAGGTCAGGGCAAAGCGCACCGACTGGGCTGGGGACAAAAATGAGGTCAAAGGCATTACCTGTTGATAAATGGGAAAGGAGACCTCCTGAGAGAAACAAGTTAAAAAGAAATGAGAGAAAGTGAACAGATGAATAACAAGTTGAAGGGCTAAATGAGATTTAAATATTTCTCCCTTTATTTTTATGAGGCCCCCTACAGTCTCTTCCTGATCCGGATGTTCCCTCTGTGGAGAATCCAGGGGTGTACATTCCAGCAGAGGCTGCTTTCTCTTCACTGGAGCCACAACCCTGGAATACAGGATTCATGGGTCGGGTGAGTGATAGCCTCTGGAATCACTCACTCACTTGCTTTCCACACTCAGGAATCTACTGTCCAGCCCAGGTTTTGCTCTGAGCCAATAAAGTTTACTTAAGTTTTCCACCCTTCAATACTCCTCCCACTCCCTCATTTCAACTAAAAACTTAAAATGCTGATGAGTAATCTTGAATGTTTTGAAAGTTGATGTACATAAGAAATTAATGTGTGTTGACTGTTCTCTGCTTAATCAAGAGATTTAAATATAAATAATTGAAATGGCAGAAAATTAACAGTTGCAGCATGTAAAATATTAAAAATCACAGTTCCTTCCCCTTTGCCTCCATCTTTAGGTACAGAAACTCCTCTTGATATACAGGTATCTGTTTGATATATCAAGAATCAGCTCCTGAGACTTCCCTCAAGGAAATCTCTATCTGCTCTTCAAACCTCAATCAAATATCTCTGAATAGCTGGTAACTGGTTTTAGACACTAGCATAGGTTTTTCCAACCCTGAACATAAGATATGCCATAGTGGGTCAGATTAAGGTCCATCAAGCCCACTATCCTGTTTTCAACAGTGGCTAATCCAGGTTCCCAGAAAGGTACACAGACTTATACTACAGTAGGCAGTGGATTTCTCTGGTCCTCTTTAGCAATGGTTTATGGACTTTTTCTCCAGGAACTTGTCCAAACCTTTTTTTATAACTTCAAATTTTATTATTTTTCCAACCATAAACTACTACAACCCATTGATGCAAAATAAGCAACAGGTTTCTCCTATCCCCTTCCCCGCCCAACCATTCCTCATATGCCATTAAGGCACATCCTTCAAGGCAATAAGTGAAGTGTAGTGGAGGGCCTCGTCACCCCCCCCCCCCCGATAACTAATCCACCCTCCCCTATTCCTCAGCCAAGTCCACACACATTCCCACTCCAATTGAATCTTTTCCCCTCTACCCCTCCTGAGTGCTGTCAATGTATGCAGAGAGTACAGGTTTGACAATCGTTAATGATCTATTCCAGTGAGCTGTGATTTCACATTGGGCCGCAACTATACAGTGTTGCAATACCCCAGTATGATTGAGAGGGGACCCACTTTAATCCCTTTGTATAGGAAAAAGTTAGCCAGGCTTCTGGTTAGTGGGATCCTCCACAATCCCTTCAATTTGAATGATCACCTTCTCCCAATACTGCTATACTTTGGGACACTCCCACCACATATGGAATAGTGTTCCCTGGTCCCCACATTCCTGCTGCCACCTATCTGACCTTAACACCCAGCCTTACAACACCTCTCTGGGGTTAAGTACAACCTGTAAAGGAGTTTGTAGCCATTCTCAACCAGGTTTGCAGCCACTGAAAGCCCTGCTATCCCCCTAATGATTTCATCCCAAGTCTTCTCATACTAGTATTTCCCTATATTATGCTCCCACTTGACAATATGTCCTAACTTTTTTACCGCCACAGTATTCAGTTTTCCATAAATACAGGAAAGAAGCTGATTGTGCCCTGGAGCCCCCTGACACAGGACTTCAAACCAGTTCCTGGGTCATTTCTTTCATTACCCTCTTCCTCCCCAGAAAGTGATACAATTGAAGGTAGCTATAGTAATCACTCATCTCAAGGCCATGCATGTATCTCAATCCCTCAAAGGGACAGATGTTTCCCTGCTGGATCAGCTGGCCAACCAGTGTAAGATCCCTTGCAACCCACCACTGTAATCTACTAGTGCCAAGCCCCTCTCCTGGCAGTCAATGGCATCAAGGTAGATACTGGTTTTCCAGCTAAGAGATCTCATTTGTATCTCTGCCAAACCTCCAGGATATGCATCACATAAGGATTCATTTCCCCTAGCACCATACCCCCCCCCATAGCATGCTATCGAGGGAGTCTCCTGAGGACAGGTTCCCCCTCCAGAACAGCTCACTGTTTATCCTATTCCCGAAACTACCAATAGACACCTTTTAAATTGAGCTGCCACATAAAATCTGGCAGTCCTAGCCTGCCCTCACTTTTTGCTTTCTGTAGCACCCGCTGAGCCATTCTAGGGGCCTTCCCATTCCATATGAATCTATCAATTTTCTTTTGGAGAGTCCTTAATGTCTTCACTGGCATCACCATGGGCAGTACCTGAAAGAGAGAAACTGGGGCAAGATCATCATCTTTATTGTTTCTATCCTACCCAACCAGGACAGACATCCTTGCTTCCACTGATGTTGTAGACTATCTACCTCACGCACCAACTGCTTGTAGCTCAACTTGCAGAGAGCCATATGAGATGTACTCAGCCAGATACCCAGATACCCAGATACCCAAATACCAAATCCCACCATTTGTCCACCAGCATGGGAAGTTTTGCTGAAGGCTGTCCCATAACTCTTCTGGGACCATTAGCTTCAAGATTTCTGATCTATTCCAATTCAGACTAAACCCTGATCTCCCATATTCCTGAAGTTCCCACATTATGAAAGGTAGAAAGACAGACAGTGGGTCACTCCACTGCCAGAATGATATCATCTGCAAATAAAGATATTCCCGGTCCCCCACCCTAATGTCCCTGATATCCCTGCTCATCCATAGACGTGCTGCTAGTAGCTCTAAAGTTAGTGCAAATAGCAGGAGGGATAAGGGGCACCCCTGTCTCGTACCCTGCTGGATCAGAAAAAATTGCAAATACTCTCTGTTGATGTTCACACATGCTTGGGGATTAGTATACACTATCCTTATCCATCCCTGGAAACCTTCTCAAAAGCCCATCCTTCCTAGAGCCTGGAACATGAAGACCATGACATGATCAAGATAACAAAAATGCGGGTTCCTGCTTTTGTTGAGCTGCCCAGATAAGATTAAGGATTTTCTGAACAGTGTCCAGTGCCTGCCTGCAGGGCATAAAGCCTACTTGGTCCACCTCTATCAAACCCAAAATCACTTTATTCAAGCAGGGGGCCAGGACCTTGGCCAACAACTTCACATCTAGGTTGAGAAGGGATATGGGGCACTATGAGGTGCATACCTGTTGGTCCTCCCCCTCTTTAGGAATCAGGGGAATCCCCAACCATTCCATCCTAGGGGCAGATTGAACACCCTACCCAAAGGAACTAATAACTGTTCTCCAAAGTGTCTATAAAATCGGGCAGTCAGCCCATCCTGATTCAGTGCCTTATTAAGCTTGTGCTCTTATAGTCAACCACATTTCCTTGGGTCCTATCTCCCTATCCAACCTGGCAGCCTCCTCTGGCTCCAGTTTGTTCAAAGGGACAGAATTTAAATAGCTCATGAGATCCGCCTCAGGGGGGTGATGGAGGGGTTGCATGCAACTTCTCATCTCCTCTTTCTGCCTATGAAGGATGCCATGGGGTCCTTGTACTGCCAAAACTTGGGAACGTAACCTGTGTTGTCTTAACTGGTGTGCTAAGTACTTGCCCACCTTGTTGCCCCCCCTCAAAAGCTTCCTGCCTCAGTAACCTCATCTGATATCGAATCTCTTCCACCTCAAGAGCATTAATTTGTGCCCATGTGGTCAGCACCTGGGCCCGGACTAGTCCACCCATTCTAGCCACATCCCTTTCCTCCAACCTCTACAGCTCAGGCCACAGCTTATAGGGATGTTCTCCCTTCTTTCTTTTTATCCTTACCCCCCCCCCCCCCATTTGATAAAACCCTCCTGTAGGCTAGCTTTGACACTATCCCATACCACTTCCCCATTGTCATTTAGATCAAAGTATTCCTGTATCAACCTATCCATTTCAGTTACAACCCAGGCATCTTTCAACAGAGATTCATGAAGTCTCCAGTACCACCTCCCCCCACAATCCCCTTGCATAGCCAAACAAACCTCCGCTGAGGCATTGTCAGACCAGGTAATGACATCCATGTCCACCCCTTTAATCTGTCCTGTGAGTTCCTTACCCACCCAAAGCATATCAGTTCTGGAGTAGGACCTGTGTACATGGGAGTAGAAGGAACATTTCCTTATCCCAGGATGCAAGAACTACCATGCATCTACCAGCCCAAGTCCTTTCATAAAGCCCTTAAATCTACCTCTATCTGTTTGCCTACCCTCCCCCTTCCCTGTACTATCTCGCCTTGGATCCCAAGTCATGTTAACATCCCCACCCAGAATCAAAAGGCCCTCCCTCATAGTGGCCAGTTTCTCCCCAATTTCCACTTAAAAATCCCCCTGTGTTCCTGTCGGGGCATAAATACAAGCAAATTTTGAACCATTCTCCCCCCCCCCCCCCCATTTGGAATCTCACTAAAAGATTTATTTATTTATTTAGACAGTTTTATAAACCACCTTATCCTTCAATCAAAGTGGTCACAACACAATTAGGGGATATATTTAACATGAGGGGATATGAGACACATATACTACTACTTACAGGGAACATGGGCAATGGAGAGTTAAGTAGCTTGCTCAAGACCACAAGGAGCACCTGTGGGACTAGAAACCCCAGTCCTTCCGGCCCAAGGTTGCTGTCCTCTAGTGGGATTTGAACCCCTGACCTTCCAGTCTGAGGTAACTTGCCCCAACCACTAGTCCACTCCTCCCTCTACCTCCCTTGTCTATCCTGAATAATCTGTTCTACTGTGGGTTTTGAGGGTTGCCTCCAGCAATATTCTCTCATCCTCTGTACCGCTCCCGCCCCACCCTCCAATCCCTCTCAACACCCTTCCTCCCCCCCCATTCACTCCTCTACAAACCTCCCCCCACTTCCTCACATTCCAACTCTCCCTTCCTTCCTCCAGCGGCAGCCTCACGGGGCAGCCCTGACACTAGATGTCTAGCACCTCAAACATACATACATAAATACATCCACCACTCTGAAAGCATGCCCTCCCCATATGCCTAATCAAACAGAGCTAGTCAATTACACAATAAAACAGGCACAAAAGTCCCCCCTCCCGAGGGCACCCAAAAAAAACACAGGATGAGGGGAGCCCCCCTTTGCTAGCAGAATCCACCTGCAGCTCCCACCAACTCCATGTCCGAGTCAAGACCACCTCACTGAGTGTGGATTAGATGTCCAAACTGGACGTCCAACCCCATGATTCACAGGACGGAATGTCAGCCTATGTGTTTTATATAGTTGCACTAAGAAAATCCAACCTGAGGTGTGAAGGGACAATTGGAATAAAGGGATTATAGGCTCGGGTCTGCTTTATATGTTTGCCTCATGACTGCACTCTTGCCTGCTTATTTATTTATTTATTTATTACAGGCTCTTACATACCGCTCTATTTAGCATCAGTGCGGTTCACAATATAACAACAGACCAGAACAACAAACTGTTTGGTTTTACAGAGAACAGGTCAGAGAACTTGGATAAAACATAGGGGAAGTCATTAACTGAAACTATTTACATGAGTATTTACATGTATATACACAACAGGATACACAGCAACATAGGGTTGGCACGGAAGACAACGCATGTGGGCTACAAGAGACTATATGCGGCCTGCTATGGAGGAGTCTGGGTAACCATACTTTGTACAGGAGTGTGCAGGATTTGGGCCTAGCAAGAAAATACAGGTCAAGCTAGGAATTCAAACTAATGAGCACAAATACTCTTGCCCTGAAGGTTTCAATTAGTGCCAGGAGATGGAAAAACACAGGAAGAGACAGAAGGGTTACGATCAACTGTATAGATAAGCAAACCTTGATAAGCAGATCCAGCTGTATAAACATAAGAGGGTCCTGGGAAAGAGCTTTTCAGGAAGCCTGCAAACACCTAAGAATTTTTGCAGAATTTGCTGGAACGTTTTGGAATTTGAAGCAGAGAGGTACGATCATGTCACCCCTCTCCTGTTACAACAACACTGGTTACCGGTACCCTTTCGTATTCACTATAAGATTCTAATTTTCGTTCACAGGGCTCTTTTCACAGGTGTCCCTCTCTATCTTGCTGACCAGGTTCACTTTCACACTCCCCATCGTTCCCTTCGGTCCATTCATCTTAATCGCATGTCTCTTCCCCCCCCTGCGCATGCCCATCTGGAGTCCACCCGTTCTTCTGCCTTCTATTTCCTGGGTCCCCGGCTCTGGAATTCACTCCCTCTTTCCCTCCGCACCGAAACATCTCTTCCACATTTCAAAACAAAGCTAAAAACCCATCTATTCACCTTGGCATTTAACCTTCCCATGTAGTCTGTCCCCATGTTTGTTTTTACCTCCCTGACCTACCATTGTTGTAATGTCCGTGTCTTTATTTGTTTTATTTATTTATTCTTTTTTCCTCTTTACTGTTTTAATAATGGCGTTCTTTTCTCTTCTTTCGCAGCTATGTAAATTTTAATTGTAAACCACCCAGATGCCTTTTTGGTATGGGTGGTATATCAAATTTTAATAAAACATAATAAAACATAACATATATAAGACAGCAATTGTAGAGGATTGAGGGCAGTGTTTTCTCCCCTTGCAGAGAGAATGCTGCCTGCCATCTCTCAGACAAACATTTGCTATTCTGCGTTTACAATTCTTTTGCTATGCTAAATAAAAGTTTTGTAGCCAAGCAACTGTTGTCTGAACTATTCATTGGTAATTGGTAATATTTGGGGAACTTTTGTGGGGAAACCAGGCCCACAATTGGTGCCGAAACCCTAAATTGAGTTTAGATACTCCTAAATTTTTTTAAAATTACCCAAGGATTCCTCTGACTGCGTTTTTGGCTGCGTTTTTGTCAGAGAGGATACCTCCTGTTTTATAAGACAAACAGGAGATGAGGATGCCATCCTAACAGAGGATGCGGATACCTTCTGCTGTTCCAGAAGATGAGGATTCCTTCTGCCGGTCCAGGAGATGGGGATACCATCCTGAGTGACGATGAGAGAAAAAGGATACCGTCCTGAGTGACGACGAGAGATTTGGATACCCTAGGAAGACTCCAGTGGTGAGTATTGCGTTTCCTGTCTGCCCCCAAGGACAGAAGACTTACCTGGTTCAGCTAGTGGGGGAGTAGTGAATTCACACATGTATATGCATTTTATGTAAGCTATATTCTGCTATGTAGAAAATATTAGAATGTTTGTGTTTTGGATCCAGTTGTAATAATTAGGGAAAGGAAGTTTTGTCCAGACATTAGGTCTTAATATCTCCAGGATTGACTGTGTATGTGTGAGACGTACAATTGCGTACGAAGTGAGTGTGGAGTTCCGATCCACGGTTCCGTGCTCTCGCGAGAGGGACGGCCGGAGACGGACAAAGCGTAAGGACAGCATGCTTGTATGAGTCTTGAATTTTGTACCTTCATCCCTCTGTAGATAAAGAGGTTCAATTTAACATTGGTAAAAGGCAAAATTATTAAACAGGATCATTCCTGTTTTTAAAGTGTCCCCAAACAGTGAAAACACCAGGTTTACAGATTATAGGAAGGGGAAAGTTCAGGAGAATGCTTAAGAAAGAAAAAATCCAATGAGGGGATGGATAATAAGAAAGGAGCTGAGTCCGCCCCTAACCCCATAGATTGCCTCATTAAACAAAACCCCCTGTTGGAATACTCAATAAAAGATTGTTCTAAAAACAAACAAAAAAAAAGAAAATGGGAGAAATGGGCAAAAAAGGATCCTGCTCTCGCCTGGCCAGCGGGAGGATCATTCGATCCGCTCATTTTAACGAACGTTAGGGGTCTCTTCTGGGGATGGACGCATCGCCTAGAGAAACTCCCGATTGAGAAGTCTCTCTTGTCTGGTTGAATAGGGGATCCATTCAATCGAAGTTTGACAGGAGATGAAGTTCAGAACTAGGAGGGAAATAAGTAACATTTTTCACATGTAAAAAAAACAGCAGTAAGTTTTATGAGTTTTGACTTCCTGAGCCAGCTACCTCTGCTGGGCAACTGTTAACTATCAGACTACAAGCTTGCAACTGTAATACAGGCCAAAGATATATGATCCTGGTATACTCGCATCCCATTCCAGATTTATCACAGAATTGTTTTCTGTAACCACATAAAAAAGGAGTGTGCTGGTAGCTTTTTGTGCTGACACATGGGGATGGGACTGATAGGTGGCTGGGTGATGGGGAGGAGGCTGGAAGGGAGGGGACACTGGGGCTGGCACTGGAAGAGTGATAGCAGAGAGTAGGGGGACTGAAAGAGAGCTGATGGGGGGGTGTCACTGGGAGTGGAAGTGAGCTGATACATGCAATGGTATTTGGACTAGAAGGGGCTGGACAGTGGGGAAGGAGGAGGACTGGAAGGTAATAGACACCAGCAGTCCTGGGAATGCAAGGGGTTGATATTGGAAGGTACTGGGAGGGAGAACTGGAAAGGGGGCTGATACTGGGGAGGGTTATTGGGACTGGAAATAGGCTGATGGAAGGAAGAAAACAAAAGAAGAGATAAGAAATGGCAGATGGACTTTAGACCACAGAAAGAGAACCAACTGAAGGCAGGAAAGCAGAAGCTTCAGATTGGGACCCACATGATCAGAGAATAAAATGGTCAGAGAACAAAGGTAGAAAAAATAATTGTATTTTCATTTTAGTGATTGGATTTTGCGCTATCTTTATATTTTACACATGTAGAGTCTGGCTTCTTGGGGTTTCAGTTTAATTTTTATCTACAACATTTTTATTTTTACTTTAGGTTGTGGTCACCTATTCTGTACTTGGTCAGAGTCTGTGTTCTGAGTGTGTGACTGAGGGCAGGTGTTCTGTTAACATGGAGTTTGTACAAAGGAATCTATACTATACTGTAATAATTTGACTTGTTCAGCTTTTCAAATAGGTGTATGGATGTTCTAGGGCCCGCTTCTGGGTGGGCCCTTTGTATGAGTTTTGGAAGTTTATGCTGGTATGGTATGGTAGATTTGGCCTTGTAGATCTTAGGTGACTTTGTGGGGTTTTATATTAGTTCCCAATATGCCTGCTACTGGAGAATGTATGTTAGTAAGATGATCCTTTTTAAGATACAGTGACCAGAATTGCGTACAATATTAAAGGTGTGGCCACACCATGGAACGATACACAGGCATTATAATATCCTTGATTTTATTCTCCATTCCTTTCGATTCCTAGCATTCTATTTAGTTTGTTTCTTTTGCCTCATTCTTGATCTCCCTAGTCTTTGCAGCCTTCTGATTTCTATTTCCTATTGCATCAGTTCCCAGTTACTACTGAGTCCTCTTCACTTCTCCCTATCCCCAGGATTTCCTTTATAGCTTTTTTATGTTCTGCTTGGCTGCAGGCTTGTCCCTATGCCCTGATAAAACTGGTCTAAATACTTCAGTAGGCTGATCAGTTTCGTGCCTTTTTATGTTTGCTAACAGTATCCCCTCCAAGTATACACAATTGGATTCCAGAAACTACTACCAAATTCAGAGGACAATAGAAAGCATAATAACAGCTTAAGTTTCATCACTACTAATCAATTTGACTGGATGACCAGCAAGCTGGAGTAAGGAGAGTATTAGATATGTGTATGGTATACTCGTGTTTCAGGAAGACTTTTGACACTTTGATATATAGGCTCCCTCTTGCTATGGGACATAAAACAATTGACTGGTTTAGAAAGAGTGAAGCAACAAAGGATAGTGATAAATGGAGTTCAGGTGAGCATGGGGGTGGGAGGAATGCAAGCTGATATCCCTCATGAATATTCGTTAGGTATAGCCTGAGTGGTTTGTGGTCCTCCAGGACTGGGGTTAGGCATCGCTATCATGTGCTTGATTAAAAATGTGTTATTTAGAGTCAGAGCAGAGGGTGGCTATTGGCTTATATCTTCTAGGATTTCTAGAAATGTGCACAGTACTACAATTGATGTCTCATGAGAAACTTGTAGAGGAGCCCTAGCTCTTCCTTTTTTCTTGGGTACCCAGGCAATGCAATGCAATGTGTGCCTTCAAGTCAGTCCTGACTCCTGGCGACCCAGAAGCTCCTGGGTTTTCTTAGCAGTGTCACCAGAAGTAGATTGCCAGGCCTTTCTTCCAAGGCAATGGAGGGTTAAGTGACTTGCCCAAGGCCACAAAGCATCAGCCGCAATTACCTCAAGATCTGCTGTCATATCTTGCAGAGAAGAACTTAATTTACTATGTTGTACTGCTCCCTTGGGTTTCTGAAAATGCAGCTCTGCCCCAACAGTAAGTGGGACAGAAATTCATACAGAAGGGGTGACAGCTGCCTAGGGCAAAATAACTCTCTGGAATCTTAATGGAAATATAGAATGAAACCAAATATGTCATGGGAAAACACACGGAGCATGTTTGCTAAAGGTTAAATGCCACTGTGCCCACAGTAATAAAGGGGGTGAGGGTAATTAATGCATGTTAATCTCATTAAAACATTGTAAAACCTTTTAGTAAACATGGCCCCATTGAGTCTGAAAATGAGCCAACTTGGACTAAGGGTTCTGAGGAAATAGCCACCAAAAATATAGCCCACTGCATTTTAATGGGAGAGGCAATCTGAGCCATACAGAAATGCTGAAACTTAACAGTTAAGGAATTGCTCTTTTTTCAAAACTAACCATCCCCTTTTCGGGTGATGCAGACGTGTATTGCAGAGGAGCTTGACGAAGGTACTACTATGTGCATGCAGAACAGCTGAGAAAAATTCCATGAGCTATACTCCATATGTTGTATTTGTTTTGCATTACCTGTCAAGAATCTCTAGACCAATCCAAGTATTTCAGTTGATTCCTCCTCCTCCTCCAAAATCTTCTCCATGGTGTCTACCCTTCCTCATAGTCCTTCTGCAATGCTGTTCACAAAAACGCTAAGATGAACCAGACCCTTTCATCAGAGTGTACTCCATTTATAAGCTTTATCTTTGCAGAGGATAAAGGAGTACTTTTCATGCAAACTGCCGGTTTGGGGAATTTGCTTAAAGATGCACAGGTTTTAAAAAAAAAGAGCTTGCATTTTTGCTCCCTGAAATTTGTAAAAGTGTTGTAGGTTTGGCTAATTATACACAAGCTAAAAAAAAAACTATTATATACACACAGAGCTCAATGCTACTGAGCCATCCTGACTCTGGGAACACTTTCAGCCTATGGGGTCTAGCTTAGGGTTACCAGATTTTTGTGGGCAAATTTGAGACACTTATCCAAAATGTGGTGGGAAGGAAGGAATATGTTAGTTCTAGGTTTAAGCAACTAGGTGTGGAGGAGGGAAGAGGAGTCATTACCTGCCCCCCCCCCATACATCCCACACAGCCCAACCACCCTCCCTTTTCGCCATGCACATAGTATTGATGTAATAGCGCACGCTGTAAATAGCTCACCAAGAATCAATGACACCCTACACCCACATGCATTTACTGTTTCACTGCATGCACAGACAAGACTCAGTATTTTGTCGATTGTTTGCTGTGTAGACCGCCTTAGATTACAGGAGAAGGCGGTATAGAAATCCTTTTAAATAAATAAAATAAAAATAAATGACAGTGACCTCATAACTTCCATGAAGACAAATTGACAGAGAAATAGCAACAGTAAAGCACAGTTACTTACCTGTAACAGGTGATCTCTGGGAACAGCAGGAATAAGTCTTCACGTATGGGTACGTTGGTACCGATGGAGTCCGTGCGGGAACACTCCCCAGCGTCCAATCAGAACGCTTTTGGGAGCATCCCACCACGCCTGCGTGCTGCCTTCCCGCCTTTCCCAACTGCCTCTCCTCAGTTAAGTTTTAAAGCTGAGACAAAGAGAGAGAGAGAGAGGGAAAGATAAGGATAGAGAAATACAACTCTTAGGGGAGGTGGGTGGGTTGTGAAGACTTATTCCTGTTGTTCCCAGAGATCACCTATTACAGGTAAGTAACTGTGCTATCTCCAGGAACAAGCAGGAATGAGTCTTCACATATGGGGACTCCCAAGCTAAGATGCCTGGAGGGAGTCCTAGCATGTTGCGAATCTAAGATGAGCCATGCTTTCCCTCAGAACCTCAGGCATCCTGGAGATGGAGGGTAGGAGTTGAAATAAAAAGAGAGACGCTGTGAAACAGCTAGACTAAACCAGGACTTCCGGATGGGAGTCTAGGTGTAGATTATAATAAGTAAATATTGGAGAGTAATATTCCAATATGGACCTCACCTGGTAGTATTGTAAAAGTTTGAGTTTCACATGGATCTGTTAGTAAGAACCAGTAGAAAACTCTCAAGGAGTACCTCACTGAAGTAGAGGTAACCAAACTGTAGAAGGACAGGTGAAGGTTAGAAACCGTCAAGGGTGAGAGTAGCCCCAGGGAAAATGAGGAAGGACTTCAGCGGAAAACGCAGAAGGCTGTATCAGACAAGGCTTAAAGTCTTTTGGTCCAAGAATAGCAAAATCCTAGGACCAAAAGGAGAGATACGTTTGACCAATTTGGACGGACAATAGAAAATAGTCCTTGTAGAAGAGAAAGGGTATTGAAGACCCCTGTATCCGATGAGAAATAAGGACAGATGTCCGAGGCGTCATAGCCTCTGATTAACTGAAGATCAGTAACATCTTTCCTAATTGATGTTAGGTAGGAAAGATAATGATACATGGAAAGCTTCAGAGGTACCTAAACCTGAAGTGTTATGGTAAGAATTTGTTAATTACCACAGAGATTGGCTGTATATGTAGAACCCTATGCATGCTAGCACAGCATTGATAAGGGTAGTGCCCAGCTGTCAGAGTCATATAGGAATATATGTATATATGAACCTAGACAGATAGATAGATAAGTTTCTAGGTACTGTCGTCAGGTGCCCCCAGTGGCCAATGGCTGTAAAGGCACACTGCGCATTTATATTATTTTTAAGGAGCAATGGCCCTTTAAGGCCCAATGCAGTTTGGTCCTTGGAGTTTTAGCTCCTTGTAAGAACAGATTATATAAGCCAAAAGTGGAGGGTAATAAGGCTTTATTTCCCCTTTAACGCAAGGGTTCACTAAGACATTAGAAAATAAAGATAGTCCTTCTTTATAAAGGGTTCCACCAAAATAAGCAGACAAACAACTGTTATAAGCTTCACAATTGCTTGCAGGGTTTAGCTGAGGATTCTTTTACTCCAAAGTAAAGTTGAACAAAAAGGCAAACAAACTGTTATGAACTTCACAACTGATTGCAGGAATTCTTTTATATTTACAGTTCTACTAAGGACTCACGGCTAGTAGCAACACAAAAGCTACAATCCATAGACTCCTCTTGAGGGATGGGAATAGTATTCTCAAACTCTATTTCCATGGACTCTGCGTCACTGGCTTCTCCCTCTGAATGAGTGCTTTCCCTTGTGGCTACACCTTTACAGGGTCTGTCTCTGTTTCTTTGCTTCCAGTAAGACTGTCCTGTTAAGCTCTTAGGTATTGTTTGGAAAAGCTCTGCTTTGTTCCCTCTTCTCATATACTGAGCATCTGCTTTATCAGAGCTTCTAGAAGCAAGACTTTCTTTTAAAAGTAAAGAGCCACCATACCTTGGCTTCCTGCAGCTGCTACACCTGGAGCTTTCTCTCTCACGTAATTCTCTCTGGAGACAGGTTTCCTTGTGCAGTGCTTTGCCTTCCTGAAGCCCAGGAAAACCTGGTGAGGATTCCCAACCTCTGTGCTTCTGTGTAAAGGTAGCTTTGTTATAGGAACCTCTCCTTCTGGTACCTTGTAATCCTGATCCAGGGTACTCCGGTGAATGTAGGCTTCTCTCACAGCATGGCTCCTTAGCTTTCTGTGCTCCTCTTTCAGCTGTTATTATTCTTGTCGTGTTGCTTGATCCAGCTACGTTACTTGGGCTGGGAGTATCACTCCTTCCAGCCAAACTGCTACTCCTGGCAGTCTCTCTCTGGACTCCGTCTCTCTGTGCTCTGCCCCTCTGGACTCTCTCTGTCTGGATTCTGTCCCACTGGGCTTGCTCCGTGTGGACTCTCTTTCTCCACACTCCTCCTTCCTTCTGGCTGAACTGCTGCCAGCTGAGTTCCCTCCGAATGGATTCCTCCTCCACTCCTTGCACACCTTCTGGCTGTCTTTCCTTTATAAAGGCATTTTACCTTTGAAACTCCCGGGCTTGCCTCCAGGTGCAGCTGGTTAACACTCATACAATCAGTTGCTGGGCACGTTGACTCAGCCTCTGTAGGCTTACTCCTGCTCCCTCTAGCGGTGCTACAAGGTAATTGCATCTTCTGCACATCCACAGCTCTATGAAAGATAGGGTTTTTTCTTAAACCTGCACCTTCCGTGGCTCCAGCCTCATGACAGTACATATCTATCTATGATGATATGTCTTAACATATATATATGGATACATATATAGAGATATACATGGGCATAAATATACATAGATACATATATAGATATAGATATAGATATAAATATATCTGCATATAGATATATACATGTCTCCACATATGTGGGTAGAGACATGTCTATATAACTATACCCACATAGGAGTATGTGTAGAGAGAAAGGTGCATCTAATAACAAGAAGGGTAATACCTGCTTGAAGAGATGCAAGAAAACCTTTGTCCCTGGTTATGATTGACAGAGTCAGGGGAATGCTTTCTCTGAGAAGGAGCAGTCTAGATTCATTTAGGAATTCTAGCCCTTGAATAATCAGGATGGTTTACGTGAAAAAAGTGCAGATGATATCTTCAGTCTGCAGGCAGCAAGTCCAGGTCCTTTTAGAACTGTAGTATGGAAGTGAAAACCATATAAGGACGAGCTGCACGAAAAAGAAAAATATCCCTGGTGAAGGAGTCCAGTGGAGACGTGGACGAAACCAGGGAACTGAGCAATTCTTTAGGTTTTCACATGATGTAAGGCATGTGTCCTTCGTTTTAGAAGGAGACCTTACGGGAGATGGTGAAGATAGGGAAACCCTACCAGTCATGAGGGGGCATGACTGGATGAGGCCTTCCTAACCATCTGGGATTATCTGTTAGGAAGATGCAAATGCTCTCTAGCAAGGGCCCATAATGCAGAGCTACTCTGTAGAGTTGCAGAGAGCATGCTGCAGGTTGGTTAGAAGAAAAAACTGGCTGCTTAAAAAGGCAGTACATAACTTAACTATTCTGCCAATGCCAAGGGAATTGGAGATGGCGAGGAATAGAAATGAAAACCGATAGGCCTGTAGTAATAGAATTTCCAAAAGAAAGGTCGATAACCTGTTTTGGACTTACTACTAAGGCCAGAAAGGATTGCTAATGGAGGACAAACCTTGGTTACTTGGTAAATAGAACCAGTGGGTAACCACTAGGAACTCCTGCCCTTGCAGCTATTACCAAGGCAGCAGAAAAGAATAAACAGACATAAGGAGGAGTGGCAAAACTCCCTTACTGACTGATAAGCTGACCCAAGTAAGATTTAAAAGGGGGGGAACAACTCTAAAAAGGAAACCCCTTACTGGAATAGGTAGAAACCTACCAGGATTTTAGAAAAACCCGTCCAGCTAAATGGTACCACTCTTACAGACAAAATGTTTCAGTAAGAGGGTAGGTAAAGACAGAGTTAAAGGAGACTTACGATATGGTAAGTCCTTGGAAAGGTATGATGAGACATGCTGGAACAGGAAACTATCTTATTGATAGTTATTACACCTCTTTTCCCTCCCAGGAGGAAGAGAAAACCCCTGTTACTTATAAGCATGATCATCTTGAGAGTTCATAGAACAAAAATAATGGATGTCTGTTGAGAAGAGATCCATGTCTAGAGTTTAGGATGGAAACAGTGTAGATGCTTCTATTAAGAAGAAGCAGACTACAGGTTCTAAACCCCAAACAGGAAAGAAAGATGTAATGATAATATATCAGAAGCCCTGCAGATGCTGGGTTTGCTGAACCTGTTGAGGTTGTGGTTTCCTTAGCCTGGTTGGATGTTTCCCCTGTCTGGGAACATCTGTATGATGGGTAGAAGATTAATAAAACTCTCCCCTTAAGGGAATAAAGTTTGTTAGTAGATTTTCTACAAACTGGGATAGAGGAAGGCGTAGACAAGCCTCTGAAAGCAATAGTATCAGTAGTTAACTGAGCAGCTTGGAGTAAAGCCTCCTTGTTAAAGAGATTCTCTCCAGTACAAGGAGTATTTCCCAGTCTATCTTGTACCCATTTGTCCAAGTCTGAATCTTGGAGCCAGGCTCTACGTCGTGCCCCTATGGCTATAGCAGAAGTTCTGCTAACAGACTCAAAAGAGTCCAGGGAAGCACGAGTAAGGAACCTAGAAATGTTTTGAGCATGATTGACTAGTATAGAAAAATCTGCTCTTTTAGGCTCTTGAAGAAAAGGGGTCAAAAGTAGTAAATTCTTTGTGACCTCCTCAAGAGATAATCCCATATAGAAAATATATGAGAGAATTCTTGCTGAAAACATGGATGCCTGGAAGGTTTGGTGTCCAAAATCATCTAAAGTCTTAGCCTCACGACCTGGCGGATAAGAAGTGTGCTTCTTAGTGTAAAGGGTCTGCTTCTTGTTGATCACTCCAGGCCAGGTCGTATTATGGGACTTCCCTGGCCTGGAGTGATCAACAAGAAGCAGACCCTTTACACTTAGTACTCTTAACACGCCTCATTGCTGATTCTACAACAATAGAATGATGAGAGAGCTGAGGCTTTTGAAAACCTGGAGAAGGGGGCACCCTGTATAGAAGATCAGTTGCCCTAGAAGGTGGGGATACCGTTAAAGGAGCTTCCCACATTCTAAATAGGAGATCCTGCAAGGTCTGATGCAAAGGAAACAATAACTTCCTTTGGATTGCAGGGGATCTGCAGAGGTTCTGGATCCCCTGGTGCAGGATATTGACCAGGTATAGAAATGGCAAGTAACTTTGCCATATCAAGCAGGAATGCTTGAAAAGAAATCTCCCCAGAGTAGGGTTGCCAACTGGCTCCAGATGCGCCCGACATGCTTGATCCAGTCCTAGGTTTACTCCACTGCATGCAGGGTCATGTAGTTCTAATTTTTCCATTGCACCCTATAATAAAAGCAAGACTACATGTCCCTGCATGCAATGGGGTAAACCCAGGACTGGATCAAGCCTGTCGGGCGCATCTGGAGCCAGTTGGCAACCCTACCCCAGAGGGGAGTCCTCTAGAAAGAGGAGTACGAACTAGATCTGTTGAAGAAGTAGCTCTAGAACCCACCGGTTCATTCACGTTTTCTAGAATAGAAGATCTGATGGGGTGGAGCATCGGATTGTCCTTGAAGGATAGTTGTCGGTACCACTGGAAGCCGGTACCGCAACCCGTCAGTAGCAAATCGTCCATGCTGGGGATCGATTCCAAACTCGGTATGGAAGGAAGCGAGCCGGTTGAAACGAGCATGGGAGGTACCAACACCGATGTTGATGTCGATACCAGTACCGAGACCGGTACCATTGTTACTGATACATGAAGATCAGTCTGTGATAGCTCTATCGGTACCGAACTAACCGAATATGGCAGACCTTGATCATCGGTAGAATGTCTTCGGTACCGTTTGAAGTCGGTACCGAGACGAGTCGGTACCCACTCATCCAGACTAGAGATCGATTCCAGACTCGGCATCGAAGGAAGCGAGTCTATCGATGCATATCTGGAGGGTACCGACGTCGATACCAGTACCGGTACTGGGATCGATACCGATACTGGAAGATCGGTCAGCAGCGGCTCAGTTGGCCCCGAAGGAACTGAGAGCGCTAGACTGCGATCTTTGGTGAGGAATGTTTCATCAAACACCATTGCCAATGCCGGGGTATCGGAACTGCCCCAAGCGGATGCCGCCACCGAGCATGACTCAGGTATGTTCGTAGAGGTGAGAACCCCCGAAACAACCTGAAACCCCAGGCTTGGAGGCCGAAGACTCCCACCGGGGTTTTAATGCCAAGGTGTTCTCGAGGGCAACACCGGAGGCATCTCTATGCTGAGCATGAGATCTACCACTCAAGGCCTGGCTAGTCTTAATAGACTGTTTTTGGGTTACCTGATCCTGTGAAGAAGAAGCGTTGGCTGGTACTGTGAAGTTTAATGGGGACCGCGTATCGAGACATGCTCGATGCTGAAGACTTCTTCTGGATATACTGCTGCAGAAGGAACACTCCAGCGGATGGTGGTCAGGACCCAAACAGGGTAGACACCAATTATGAGTGTCTACAATTAATTTGGTACCGCCACAGTTTAAACATTAGTTAGGGTTAGTGGCTGGTATTTCCATGAAGGAGAGTGAGTAGGCCTAGCAGGCCGAAAAACCGTCAGACACTAACAGGGAAGAAAATATTCCTCAGAGGAAATTTTGTAAGAAAAAAGAAGAAAGAAACACCGGCGGTACCGGTGGTGTCGGGGAAGGCAGACGCGACCACAAGAAAATGAAAAAATAAAAGAAGAATTTTCTGCGGTGACAGGAGTACGTCCTGCCGGCTCTGCGGAAAAACGAAAACTAAGGAGAGGCAGTTGGGAAAGGTGGGAAGGCAGCACGGAGGCGTGGTGGGATGCTTTCAAAAGCGTTCCCCCGCGGACTCCGTCGGTACCGACGTACCCATCTGTGAAGACTCATTCCTGCTTGTTCCTGGAGATTGCATTTCTCCCATACAGTGTAAAATATAAAGGATGTACATTCTAAAAACTGACATATTCCAAAGACTAAATTGAAAATAAATGTGTTTTCTTTTTAATGCCCTCTGTTCCCATTGCTGTAATTGGGGATAGGAGGCTGCCAAACAGCTGGGCGTGTGGGCTACAGCTCTAAAGTTGGGGACAATCCCCAAAACTCAGGAACATCTGGTAGTGTTAGCCTAGCTGCCTCTTTCTTTCTTAGAGGCTTAATTCTTTGAAAAAAGTATCTTTGCTGGCAGTGACACCACCTAAATATATATTTAGGTGGTAGTTTCGGTAGGTAGCATGGAAGAAACGGGCTTCACCTGTCAGAACACACTACTAGGGAGAAAAAACAATCCCAGTACTGCTGGAAGGTGGTGTTCCTCTTATACCCACCCTCCCCCTTTCCCCTTAGCAGAGACCTTCTATAGTTGCTCTGGACATGCATAATTGTGCTATTTTTTATTTTCTTTTATTATTTCCAAGCATCAGAAACCCTAAGGATAGATTACTTGGTTGTGCATTTGGACCATCCTTGCTTCTTGCATGACAAGCAACAGTCAGGACCAGCACAAGGGGTTGCGTTGCCCTCAGCCAACTTTTGCTTTTGTGCCCTCATCTTTGGCCAGTCTTGCAATATGAGCTGGGGAGATGGGGTAAATTTTCAGCCAGCGAAGCCCCAGGCTTAAGTTAAATGTTGGTGCCAACTTTAACTTAATCCATATCTTCAGTGCTGGTAGTCATATAGGTAATGGCACCTTCCTGTACAGATCGTGTGGTAACGGTGCCCACACTAATTATGCATTCACTAGCAAGGACGTACTTGTATTTGAATAGTGGTCTGAAAAAGTTTAATTATCCAATCACATAAATAATAATTCACATGAATCGCAGAATAGCTAATAAAACTCTCCCAGCGACGGGTGTAGATCAGAGGTAGAATGTTTCTCTGTACAAATCAACATTTTAAAAAGTTCAGTCGTCACGTTAATGATGGCAACAAACTCTCTTCATTAGCAGATACTGTGTAAAGTAACAAAAAACCCTGCAAAAGGACGCTCAGAAACTAGCCATATGATACCATACCGGTACCACGCTGCCTATGAAACATCTACACTGGGACAGTAATACACCTCCAGCTGAGAAAGGAGAACAAGCTGGACTGTGACACCTTCCTATACAGAACCTCTCACCTCCGTCACACATAGCAAATATGGAGCATTACTTGCATGCAAGGGCTTTGTCTGGCAGGGCAGCTGCTTCTTAGATACAAGTTATTTTGTGGGCGCTGCTGCTGCACTTAACTTCACCTATTGACGTGGAGGTAACTGCATTTGCACTAATTGCAAGAGTCACAGTCAGTGTGTGGTGATTGTTTGCATGCTGACTACGCGGTGCCCACCAGGCTCACTCTCTGCTCCTAATTCACCCATTTCATTTATGTTTATTAAAATTTGATATACCGCCCTCCATGGTTATGGCAAAGCGGTTTACAATAACATACTTCCAAGCAAGGAAGAGAAGTGGAAAGGAAATCCATAGAATAGCATAGGAGCAGCCCCATTCACTCTGAGAAGAGCAAAGAGAGACGAGAAAGAAGAAAAGATGTCCAGGTTACAGGCAACTGACAGTGTCAGGTGATGGGTAAACCAAAAGCTTTGTGACATAGAAATGCTTTAAGCTGGGAGTTAAATTTTGTGTATGATGGTTCTAGATGGAGGTCTGGGAGTAAGTTATTCCAGAGATTGGGGCCCAGAAAGTAAAATGCTGAGTGGTGGAATGCGCGAGGTGCAGTTAGTACGGAAATCATTGTATGAAGTCATAGCCATGTGCTACATAACAGTTACTGTGGGCCACAGCACAGAGAAGAGATTTCTTCAGATCTTTCTTCTGTGTCCATTCAGCTGAAGAGATTATTGTGCACAGCACCGGCACTAACATTAGGCAAACTAGGTGGTTGCTTAGAGCACTGACCTCCAGGGGTGCCCATAGCCACCTCTCTCTGGGACCTGCAGTGGCGGCAAAGGCCCCCAAAACACAAAGCGCTTATAAGACATTCCAGCTCTACTTCTCAATTTCTTTCTCTTGCTATGTGCTGTTTCCACCCACCTCCAACATAACTGTAGGGATGGACAGATACGAGGGATACCAGAATCCCCAATATGTAATTGAAGATGGATGAAGTTCTTGATACAAAATGTGTTTAGAAGTTTGACTTTTCACCTACTTCCTTCTAAATAGAATAGGATGTCATGATCATGGGTTCTGTGTAACTGTCTTTAAAATAGATGGAACAGTGTTAACTAAGCATAACGCCTATGAACTGTGCAACCATAGTTCATTGTACAGTCAGCTGGAAGTCCCTGCTGACACAACATAATTTTTGCAACTTTTGTAATTATAAATTTCATCTAATATACTGTAATCAGATCTTACTCTGTAAAAAGAACTTTGGCGACACCTTGTGTTATTTCATGGTTATAATAAAGGATTGTAACTTCCTCTTTTTCTCTAATAAAAAGGAGCTTTTCACAAGGAGGACTTTGAATTCAATAAGCCTGGAATTATGCCTGTTCATAGTCTGCTTATTGTCTTCCCTCTGAGCTCAAAGAAAATAGCACTTTGTGTGTGTGTGATTGTGTTCTGTATTACTCTCTACCTGTCTCTCACTACTGATGGACCAGAGACCTAAAGAGCTGAGGTATTGTGGTCAGATCATGGAGTTTTCTTCAATAACCAGAGCTGCGTTGGAGGGAAGTGGAAACAGCACACAGGAAGAGAAGGAAAGTGTAACACAGCAGTAAAGTATATTAGTTAGCGCTACTTTGCTGTTTGGGAGCCATTGCTTCCACTGAAGGCTCCAGAGAGAGATGGGGGGCCAAAGGGGGCCACCTAGGGCACCTCCAATCCTTCTAACGATCCTGACTGGGCATGGGAAGGGACATTTATGTTCTGCACTTTACACTAAGTTCTGAGCTCTGGGAGAGCTGTTCCATCCTTGGGCCTCTGGATGACATCACCCACTTGTGTGCCTGACTCAGTCCTGCTTGTTGATGGAAAACTGCAAGTACAAGCTACTACGCTTAATCTGCTTACATAAGCATTCATGGACTCAAAGGTGATTTGTTTGACTGAGGAAAAACGGGACTGTGCATACATTACAGCGGAGAGAGGCTTTGTCAACACTACTTTACATATGCTAGAGGAGGCATCTGAGAAATCATCAAATACACCATAAACCTGAATTCCAATGTAGTGCAGCAGAAGAGCCTCTCACATTATATCTTCTTCTTCAATAGACATACATTCAAGGAAGTGTTTGAAGCATCTAATCCATGTCCTTCATAGTTCATCAAAATCAGGAGAACTGACACAGTCCAACGGTGGAATAGGAGGAATAAACTCTGTCATGTGTGGGAGATGTGATGATCCTCATCACCAAATGTTATAATTTTCTCTTTATGTTACACATGAGGCTTTTTTCATGCAGTATTATTTATTTACAATGATATCTTACGCACTCTGCCACAACAGCATTAGGTCGACCTCTGTGCCTTTCTGACCTTCCACTTCCTACTGTTAGCAGAAGAACTGAACAATTATGGGAACAATGTTACCAATATTATAAGTATCACATAGAAAATTTCTGACATCAGAACTTAGTAGCCAGCTGTGAGATGAGTTACATTTTACAGCTCTTTCCTACAGTATCTACATGTCACTTTTCCCAGCTATTTTAAACCATCTCATCTATAATCTACCATCCTGGACTGCATCTGTCTCTCATCCTTTGCTTCAGTTTACCTCTCCTTGGCCATTTATATGTCCAGTTTTGATTGATGAATGATTCCTGAAGTAACACTTCCAAGGGCAGCACCACAGGTAACTCGGGCAGCGGCAATATTCAGTTGCAGCCCAGTCACCCTAACTGGATAAAGGTAGGACAGCTGAAAGGCACAAAAACGTTCTACATCCCATCCACTGGAAACTATGTAAACAGTACAACATTGCTCTACCGGAAAAGTACTGGGATCACAGCCTTAAGAGAATAATGGAGAATGATTAGCAGAGCTGGATTTTTTATTTTTGCACCCATAGGCAAGAGCAGACAACAGATTGGAAATATCGATGGGGTGCAGGCAGAAATCCCAAAGTTTGGAGAGCCAGAAGAGCAAGAGAGGAAAACCATAGTGCCACAGAGGTGACCCTATGAAGCAGCACAAGGCCCTAAAGTAAGTGGAGGCAGACTTCTCTTTGGCTTGAATATTTGTCACCTTTGGGGCCCTAGGCAGTTGTCTATGTTGCCTATGCCTAAAGCCAGGCCTGATGAAGAGGTTATGATTGCCTAGGACCAGGGCCGGATTTAGCTATACGCCATGTACGCCATGGCGTAGGGCCCACAGCTGCAAAGGGCCCACAAAAATTGAAGTAGTTAGGCTTTTTTTTTAAATAAAATAAAAAAAAACCTGCTGGCTGCCGCCGCGGGGCCCCCTCTGCTGCCGCGGCAGCATGGACTGACCCGCGGGGGCCCCCTCTGTAAGCTCGGTCCCTCCCTCCGTGCCTCCGTGTCTCCCTCCGTGCAGGCTGTTAGAGACGCGAAGGCAGACTGTCTCCTTCTGCCTTCCCGTCTCTGTTAAGCCCGCAGGGCTGATGGGAAATTTCCCATCAGCCCCTGCGGGCTTAACAGAGACGCGAAGGAGACAGTCTGCCTTCGCGTCTCTAACAGCCTGCACGGAGGGAGACACGGAGGCACGGAGGGAGGGACCGAGCTTACAGAGGGGGCCCCCGCGGGTCAGTCCATGCTGCCGCGGCAGCAGAGGGGGGCCCCGCGGCGGCAGCCAGCAGGTTTTTTTTTTTAAAATAAATTTTTCTTTAGGCCGGGGGAGGGGGGAGGGGGTAGGACTGGTAATTGGGGGGGCTGGGACTGGGGCTGGAAATGGGTTGGGACTGGGACTGGAAATGGGCTGGGACTGGGACTGGAAATGGGTTGGGGGGATTAAGGCTGGAGGTGGGCTGATGAGGAGGACTGGTAATGGGCTGTGGGCTGTTGGGGGGGGGGTTAGAACTGGTAATGGGCTTTGGGGGGGTTAAGACTGGTAATGGGCTGTGGGCTGATGGGGGCTGTCTGGTAATGGGCTATGGGGGGGGCTAGGACTGGAAATGGGCTGGGGGGGTTAAGACTGGAGGTGGGCTGATGGTGTTAGGACTGGTAATGGGCTGTTGGGGGGGGGTTAGAACTGGTAATGGGTTTTGGGGGGTTTAGACTGGTAATGGGCTGTGGGCTGATGGGGGCTGTCTGGTAATGGGCTATGGGGGGGGCTAGGACTGGAAATGGGCTGGGGGGGGTAAAGACTGGAGGTGGGCTGATGGGGTTAGGACTGGTAATGGGCTGTTGGGGGGGGTTTAGAACTGGTAATGGGTTTTGGGGGGTTTAGACTGGTAATGGGCTGTGGGCTGATGGGGGCTGTCTGGTAATGGGCTATGGGGGGGCTAGGACTGGAAATGGGCTGGGGGGTTAAGACTGGAGGTGGGCTGATGGGGTTAGGACTGATAATGGGCTGTTGGGGGGGTTTAGAACTGGTAATGGGCTTTGTGGGGGGGTTAAGACTGGTAATGGGCTGTGGGCTGAGGGGGGCTGTCTGGTAATGGGCTCTGGGGGGGGTTAGGACTGGAAATGGGCTGGGGGGGGTTAAGACTGGAGGTGGGCTGATGGGGTTAGGACTGGTAATGGGCTGTGGGCTGATGGGGGGGGGTTAGGACTGGCAATGGGCTATGGGGGGCTGACTGGAAATGGGTTGATGGGGTTAGGACTGGAAGTGGGCTGATGGGGGGTTAGGACTGGTAATGGGTTATAGGGGGGGCTTAAACTGAAAATGGGGTGATGGGGGGTTAGGACTGGTATTGGGTTGGGGGGTTGCTAGGACTGGAAATGGGCTGATGGGTGGCTAGGACTGGAAATGGGCTGATGCAGGGACTAGAAGGGAATGGATGCTGGGTGAGGCTGGAACTAGAAGGGAGCTGATGTTGGGGGAGGATTAGAATGGGATGGGGCTGGAAGAGTAAAATGGAGAAGGGAAAAATATTTTGTGTGGGAGGGATAAAAAAATCTACAATTGGCCGGGTATTGGGAAGAGTAAGTGGGGATTGAGGATGGAGGGGTAAAATTTGACTGGATGAAATAGGAATGAGGAAAGAGCAAAAGGAGAAAGATTAGTATGTTAAAGCAGATGTAGAGAGAGAATGGAAAAAAACTAGAAGAGAGAAGAAAGGACAAATGGACAGCAGACGATGGAGAGTTAGCAGAAGACATGAAGAAACCAGAAGAAAGTGGCTGGAGCAATTGCAGCTGAAAAAAATGCACAAAAGGTAGAAAAATATCTCTTTATTTTGAATTTATTAATTGGAATATGTCAGCTCTGGTAAATGTGCATCATTAACGTCTGCGCTTTGTTTAGTACAAGAGCAAATTAATGTATAGTTTTATTTCTACAGTGTTGTACATTCCAAGTTTGGCTTTTGGGATTCCCAGTTTAATTATTGTCTTCCTGTTTCTAAAATGTGATTACTTGTTTGGTGATGGTCTATGTTCTGCATGTGTAACTGAGCTGAGGTGTTCTGTTTATATAATTCCTATTTGACATTGCCACTTGTTCTCTTTCCCCAGTAGGTCATGTATTGTTATTCTCTGAAATGTATTGGTTTAATATTTGCAGTGTTGTCTTTTGATAGGTAGGGTATGGTGCTTTGTGAGTCCTGGTAGTGCTGTTAGGATACGGCGGGTTTGCTATGGGTTCTAAATGGGCAGTGTTTGTAGTAGTTCCTAATGTGTCTGGCAGTTGGCACTGGATTATAGTAATGTAGAAATCTTTTAGTCTTTCTTTATCCATACACTCATTAAGAGGCACGTTTACTAAAAGTTAGTATATGGTAACATTATGCAAATATTTATGCAAATGAGGCCCCTTATGCAAATGAGGCCCACCCCCCCCCTTGGGCCGCCCCTGCTGGGGGCCCACAATTTTTGTTGGCATAGGGCCTCACTCAAGGTAAATCCGGCCCTGCCTAGGACATTCTTATTCTGACCAATAAAAAGCTGGACGCAAGGAGAAAATCACAAGAGCAGCATTGATGATAGAGGTGTCTCTTCCAAGCAATTACTCCATGAATAGTATGGAGAAGAAGATCATCAAGTAGCAAGATATGCAGTCAGAGATCCAAAAAACGTGGGAGACAGATACTGAAATATTTCCCATTGGTTGGGTGCCACAGGCTTGATTAAGAGTAATGTCTAAGCACATCTTGATGCATTGCCTATACATGTTACATCTTATGAACTACAGAAGCAGGCTGTCTTTGGCACAATGCAAACACTACGATGAGTGTTAGCAGTAAATTTGAGAGACTGAAATCCTACTCCACATACTCTGACTATTTTTGTATGCACAAAACTAAACCATTTAGAGAAATCGCTCCTGAGAGATACACCACCTTACTCTGGGCTGATATAATAAATTGTGCCATCCTTTAGTGTGGGGGTTTTCCTTTGATTTTCCTACACTATCCTAACTCCCGATGCAGTAGGGGTTTTAGCTTGGAAAAAAACCAGAAGTAAAATCACCACATTAAAGGGTAGCATTTTGAGCATGCAAAATGCATTCAAATACTCAGATTTAATTCCTGACCTTGTTAAAAACCATGCCAAATTTTCGCAGCACTGAATCTTTACCTCCACTCAGGGCAGTCCAGGAAGGAAGGATCATCTGAGGGAGTGTGCGGCACTTTACCTCAAATGACCCTTTTAGGCAAATGTCCCTGGTGACCCCTGAGACCCCCAACACCCACGCCTATCTCAACAAAGATCTTCCTGGGTTCTTTAGTTGTTCCTTAGATGCCTGAGACCCTACCCCCCCCCCCCCCAGCACCCGAACTTTTTCCCAAGGCCCTAGTGGTGTCCAGGATTCTCCAAACCCCTTTCCAACCTCCTCCATTGTAGCAGCAATCGCTGTGAAAAGCTCTTATTCAATCACTCACCCACAGAAGGAAAACTCACAGGCAGGCTGGAATGCAAACAGGATCTTTAATGTGCACAGGATCAGACAGAGATACCAGCAACCTCCACAAGGGTCTGAACCCCGAGGGACGGCCTACAATGCCTTATATACAGTACAGTTTTAAACTCATTCTACAATCCCATTTGCCACAGGTATTTCCTGCCCACCAATCAGCAGCCCCTGGGGAGGTACCTGGGTGACCTGTCCAAACCGGTATGCTCTGGTCTGTTGGTTTCAGGGCTAGGGAAATACTGTGCTCAGACCTGGAGTGGGGGAAGGGTGCCTACTGGAATCTCAATGTCTCTCTTAGCAGGCTGATTACCTCATGGCTTGCGGGGGAAGGGTCAGGCTGATCAGAGCCTCATGGCTTGCAGCATGGCTTGGGGGAAGGGCTATCTACAGTTCGCAGCATGGCTTGGGGGAAGGGCTACCTATAGCTACCTCATGGCTGCCTCATTCCCCCCTTTTTAAGTAAGACCTCAACCGCTAGAGGCGGTTGAGGGCTGTATTACTGGAGGCAAGCCGCAGAGGAGTATATTGGGTCAGGGCCATGACCGTGGCAGCCGCCTTGCGTTCTACCAGGGTGCCAAGGGTGGAAACAACCTGTAAGGAAAAAGGCACTTGGTTAAAATGTACGGTACAGCAATGGGACAAGTTAAGGTAGAGAGTTACGTATACAAAGGTCTGCATGTTCAGAGCAGTTTGGGCAAGTAATACTGCTGTGTTAGTAGTCTCTGCACTTGTTTGAAAGCAAGTCTATATCAGCTAAGGCACCTTTTCTCAGTCTGATCCCGGTTCCAGGAAAGGTGTCTGTAAATCAGTCTCTCCGGTGGTCCAGAGTTCGTCGGCAGTCTGTTAGAACCCCGTACTGGGCAGAAGTGTCAAAGCGTAGGGGCTGGTTTGGAACTGTGACAGAAGTCCAGGCTGGAACAATTTCTGGTGCAGCGGCCTTGACACGAGAGTGATGGATCCTCGGAGCAACTTCAGCCACCTTGACAGCCGTGGGGGTGGTCCGCAGAACAGTATACGGGTCTCGCCACTGGGGAGTCAGCAGATCCTGCTTCCACTCCTGGATCCATTATCACTGGAGGTTCCTTTGCTGGTAGGAAATATTCCATTATGCCCTTGACTGATCTCCACATGTTTACAGATCAGACAAGTGCACGCGCGTGTTCTGTAATTCTGACAAGTTTTAGAATCACACCAATTTTTTTTTTTTTTTTGCCTGTGAGAATTTGTCATCAATTTATCCCTCATCATTTTTTATATTCATTAGCCAGATACATCACTTCACATCATTAAATTGCCTTCACCAGTTTACTGTCCATCAGAGTCCTTCCACATCATTAATTACCTTCATCAGTTTACTGTCCATCAGAGTCCTTCCTCTTAATATATCACTTTACCCCTCACAACACTTTCCACCAACTACATACATAGGTCCTTCAATTTTTTTCTTTTTCTATACCATACTAATGTATCCTTATCTGGCAAGGCTGCTAAAACAATTGTTAGAGACATAGTATTGTTGTAAACAGTGTCCATTTCCCACTAACTTAATTGGTGCAGTTCTAGATTGGCATGGGTGCTCATTCTAAATAGCGACTGTCTAAACAATCTTCAATATAAAACGATACATCAATTCCAATAGAAAGAAATATGGCTCCTAACATGACAGCCACATATCTCTCATGTATGGCTAGAGTCTATTGTACACCTGGTTCCCAGTGAGAGTACTGTAGGAAACTTAAAAATACTTGGACTGATCTTGAAAATGCAGTGGTCCACAAAGATTTATGTAAGCTATCCATTAATTATGGTGTCAAAAGAGATCCTCTTGAGGTGAGAGACTAAGAGGGCACAAGGCATTGGTGGTTGGGCCTCATGGCGATACTCCTTCTGGTTCTTCTTGGCCTGCAAGGCATTTGTGAATAGGCCTCATGGCAATACTTCCTCGGGTTCTTCTTGGCCTATTCCCCCCTGCCTATTCATGTCTCTTCAGAGGCATAAATGTACAAGGTTCGTGTTTTCTCAGGCCTTGTGGGTCCTCGAGGAGTCTTAGAGCAGTCAGAATTCCAGTGGCCCAGATCATCACACTTGGAGTAGCACGTTTTATTGCCTTTTTCCTAGGCTGTCGTCTCACCTTCTGCCCCTCTCTCTCATTCATTTTCTCAAAGCTCTCCTGGATCATTGCTGACAAGTAAGATTTAGTTTTATCCAATCAACTCGAGTTAATGTTATCATTATATTTGTAAATAATATTTTTACAAATATTTCCATATTTCTGGGAATCACAGTTCCATCTTTCCACTAAATTTGCTTTATATACTTGGGAACCAAGCGATTTCAGATCAGCCCCTTTCCAAAATTTAATATTTACTCATCTTATTGCTGTGTATACTGGACCTCTACATAATGTACTCCTACCAGTATATTTGGTAACAAAGTACAAATGTATAAACTAAAAAGATTTGTATCTCACAGTGCTATAATATATTGTGCTCCTGAACTCTGGACACCAACATGTAAAATTCAAATACAGCAGGACAGGTGAATTTATTCTAAATAGCACCTATGATGTTACTGTCCTGTTCATCATTCATGAGCACAGAGCTTAACAAGGCAAAGTGATTACCTTGTATCTTATAGTTCAAAACAGGCATGAAACTGATACTTTATAAGAAGGTTGGTGGATATCTGGAATGCAATATCATTGTAGTATCAGAAAAATGAATACAGTTGATCAAGGCAGTTTAATGTACCAAGCAGGAAAGAACGCAATCATCAGCACAGCATTTACTGTCTGCAGAATAAACTGCCAAAGATGGCATATCATGCAGAAGTATTACTTGCTTAAGTTTGTATGTGCAGTCAAAACCAAATATGTACCAGAGAAAATCCAGGCTTTAAAGGACAAGTAAAAAAATCTTCATTTCTTCATGATCTTATAAGGATTTTTCTCCAGCCTTTGTTTGCTTCCAGCAGACATTTGAGGATGCTCAAAGGAGGCACCTCATGGTTCTAGAAGCTCAAACTCTACAATTAAAATTGATGACAAGAGGATTGTTTGCAGGCTAGGTGTGGCTAGGTGAATTGGGGTTCTTTGTCCTCTAGGAGAAAGACTCCTAGATGATTTTTTTTTTCTTTTGTCCTCTCTAATGGGCCTCCATTCATCTGCTAGAAGAAGGAACTCCTCCCAGTATCTTTCTATAGCTATGCAAACTATTTCAGCAGTTCCAACTATCCCCCAGTCACCGCTGAGAGGTGTGACCAAAACACCTGGTTCCCTGACCACTGATCATGCATGTAACATAGCAATGAAATTGGATATGCATCAAACAATGCAATTGTCTTCCTTCACTGATATACCAGTACCACAGTCCACACACAGCAACCCCCCCCCCCCCCCTTTTCCAAACTGTCCCCTTCCCTGCAATCAGTAGACCTGGTGTTTTTCACTGTTTGGGGACACAGGGGCGACTCGTCAATAACTTCACCTTTTACTGATAGAGTATCAAAATCAATCCTGAAATATAAAGACCTAATGTCTGGACAAAAACTTTCTTTCCCTAATGTCACAACCAAACACAGAGCCACTAACAACCCCAGAGCCACTAGCAATTTTTACATAACAGTACATTAACTATATGGGCCAGCCATGAATCCATACAGGGAAGCTGGTCCGGATACTCCCTCACCACAATTCAGCCTCCGGACCCCATGCCCCAATCACAATTCACAAATCACAATGTTCAGTGTAAATTTTCTAATCTCACCTCTGGGAATACAACATACAATATAATCCTGGTAACAGGCAGAGTCTGGCTGCACAAAACGCACAGGACCACAAAGGGAAAAAGAAAGAGGGAAAACAGAAAACAGAGACGTCTCAGCAGCGAATACTCACACACTCTCCTTCCCCAGCAGCAGCTTGTTACAAATACATCACAGACACTCTCTCTAGCTGTATCATAGGATCTAACTTTCACCATGAGGACATTAGAAATACAGTATGAGAAATATAGCTAGCTATTTTCTAATGTCCACTAGATGGAGCTCCAGGATCACTTTAACCATAAGGATAAAAATACAGCTAGTTTTTAAATGACCACTAGATGGAGCTCCAGGATCACTTAAAACACAGGTAATAGTAGTAATTACAGCTAATGTCCACTAGATGGAGCTCCAGAGTCACTTTAAGTATATTGCAGTGTAGCTTACACGTGGTCTTTTCAAGATGGCCGCCTCCACGTGTGTTCTACTGCCCGATTCAGCTCTGGATACCTCTGGACAGACTCAGCTGTTCCCAACTTCAGAATCGGGTCAGCCGGGCCTCAAACATGCGGGAGGAGGAGGAGAAAAATACACTTTTAAAATCGGGGAGCCAGCCGGACCTCAAACATGCGGGAGAGGAGGAGAAAAATACACTTTTAAAATCGGGGAGCCAGCCGGCCCGCGGCACACAGAACAAGGACGGAGCAGTTTAAAAAGGGGCCCGCCGGCCCGCGGCACACAAATTACGGTCAGTATGATTTTTTTTTTTTTTTTGCTTGGGGCAAAAATTAATTTAATAGCTTTTGGCAGCGCTGCACTCTTAATACCCTTTAAAGGGGCTCAGCGGTGCATCGGGACAGCAGGGAAAGGCAGAAAATTCAGCGGGTCAGCAGGGGGGCTCAGCGGTGCATCGGGACAGCATGGGAAAGGCAGAAAATTCAGCGGGTCAGCAGGGGGGCTCAGCGGTGCATCGGGACAGCATGGGAAAGGCAGAAAATTCAGCGGGTCAGCAGGGGGGCTCAGCGGTGCATCGGGACAGCATGGGAAAGGCAGAAAATTCAGCGGGTCAGCAGGGGGGCTCAGCGGTGCATCGGGACAGCAGGGAAAAGGCAGAAAATTCACATCGGGGCACAACGGAGAGAGAAGTTCACATCGGAGCAGAAATTAACACAGCGGCAGCATGGGAGGGGGGACAGAAATTTACGTTGGAGCACAGAAACTACATCGGGGGTTCAGGGAAAGGCAGTAGATCCACACCGGAGCACATGGAGGGCAGAATTCAACATCGGAGCACAGAAATCACACAGTAGCAGCATGGGGGGAACAGAAACTTACATCGGAGCACAGAAATTACATCGGGGGTTCAGAGAAAGGCAGTACAACCACACCGGAGCACATGGAGGGCAGAATTCACACCGGAGCAGAAATTAACACAAATTAGAAACGGAACGGAAGCATATTAGAGCCCTCTCCTTGCAGTCACGCTTCAGAAAACTCTCCACAAGCAGAACGGAAAGAAGAGAAGCAGCGATCTATTCTTTATCTCAGGTATGTTTAACTTATCAAGTGCTATATTTAGTTACATTTTTTTTTCCTTCGGCAGCGCTTTTAAAAGATCTCAGATTACTGCAGTTTCAGATATTCAGATTTTACCGGTATTCAGATTCAGATACAGGACGAGCAATGGCTTCAGGGCCACTAAGGCCCGTACTAGGACTGCTCGTGCAGTTGATCAGGCTGGCTACAGGTTCCCAGAAATTACCAGGACTCACAGATAGAGTACAGAACTAGCCCCAGACAAGGTAGCAGTACTCACCAGAACTCTGATCAGACAGGAAGTTTGGATGCCAGTCTATCCAGCTGGTTTTTCAATCGGGGATTCAACCGCAGGGACCAGCTGTCCAGACAAATCAAGGTGTCCTTCCGAGCACAAAGGGGCCCGGCGGCGCCACGGACAGTTAATCACCTGGAGGGGCCGGTCCCTGACTGGTGGAGGCCCAGATGCTGCAAAAGCAGAAGTCTTCCCACCGTGGGTGTGATGAGAGAGGCTTTTCTTTTAATATTTCCCGGCCAATGCACCAAAATGTAGCAGCAATCGCTGTGAAAAGCTCTTATTCAATCACTCACCCACAGAAGGAAAACTCACAGGCAGGCTGGAATGCAAACAGGATCTTTAATGTGCACAGGATCAGACAGAGATACCAGCAACCTCCACAAGGGTCTGAACCCCGAGGGACGGCCTACAATGCCTTATATACAGTACAGTTTTAAACTCATTCTACAATCCCATTTGCCACAGGTATTTCCTGCCCACCAATCAGCAGCCCCTGGGGAGGTACCTGGGTGACCTGTCCAAACCGGTATGCTCTGGTCTGTTGGTTTCAGGGCTAGGGAAATACTGTGCTCAGACCTGGAGTGGGGGAAGGGTGCCTACTGGAATCTCAATGTCTCTCTTAGCAGGCTGATTACCTCATGGCTTGCGGGGGAAGGGTCAGGCTGATCAGAGCCTCATGGCTTGCAGCATGGCTTGGGGGAAGGGCTATCTACAGTTCGCAGCATGGCTTGGGGGAAGGGCTACCTATAGCTACCTCATGGCTGCCTCACCATGTTGAAAGGCAGTGTTGATACCCACTTATTTCTGTCTCCAGTGCATCCAACTTCCATCATTGTGGCACCTGAGCCTAGCGGTTTGTCCAGGGTTCACTCTATCAAATAAGGCAATGCTTCCCAGATAAAGGAGGCAATGCCTTATTTGACAAACCGATCCCAACTTTATTTCTTAAAGGTGGTGGGATAAGAAGGACACCACTGGATGCCTTCCTGGACCAGCTAAGTGTTATTAGTCCAGAGAGGTCCAAATACATTGCAGGCAGGTCAACGGCCTTGTGCTGGGCTCCTGGGCCTGGGGTAACCTGGCCAGGATATCTTGGATCAGATGGCCTTTAGGGGATTCATGGAGCCTGAGAAAGTTTGCAGGTGGGGGTAGGGAGCAGGGAGCCTAATCAGCATTTTTTAAAATGTCTCCCTTCCTGTCAGTGTGTGACCCAATTGCTTCTCATGCCCTAGCAGGAAGGGAGATGATTTACTAAGGGGCCTGTTTACTAAGCGGCGCTAGCAGCTTCCATGTGAAATCAGAGCCGCAGTTCTGATTTTGCACAGAAGCCGCTAGCGCCGCTTAGTAAACAGACTCCTACGTTTGCAGCAAACTGCTGACGATTACTGCCTTGTGCTTTGTTGTTTCTGTCAAAGTACGCTTCTTACCACTGCAGGAATTTGCTGCAATAACAACTGCAACAGGAATAAAAGGGATTTTAAGTTTGTGCAGATGCATATCAAACCCCACTAACACACAGCTTGCATGGAGGAGTAGCCTAGTGGTAGAGCAACTACCTAGTATCCAGAAGATCAAGGGTTTGATTCCCCCTGGCATGCCTTGTGACCTTGGGCAAGTCACTTTACCCTCCATGGCCTCAGAAGAAAAGGTTGGTAATCTACTTCCAGTGATACATTGCCAAGAAAACCCAGAGGTAGCTGGGTCACTATAAGTCAACACTGACTCAATGGCACTGAAACCCCCCCCCCCCCCCCACAGCTTATTACATAAAGCCCTCTGAAATATATCTGACTTAAAGAGCAAAGGCTGCATTTTGTTCCAGCTGCATTTTGCCCCCCAAAAAACCAAGGGCTCGGTTCCCAGCAATCAGCATTGACTCTAGGACACACACATGCAATGAACAAACTGTCAGTGACCTGGCACTGCATCACCAGGTCACTGACAGGAAACTTTACAAACTACTTTCCAAAATGATGATTTTGTTTTTCACTTTACCACGACATACAAGCTAATCTCGTAGTTGGGAGGCTATATGAAGGAGACAGGGCCGGCCCGTCCATTGAGCAAGAATGTTTTTTGCACAGGGCCCCGGCGGGATTAACAGAGCCGCGAGAAAGGAAACTCTCGCGGCTCTGAAAGAAGCCTGCGTTCGGGGATTCGAGGATAGGCTGCGATGCAGGGAGGCTCTGCCGGGGGGGCCCCGCGGCGGCGGCGGCACTCTTGATGCTGCCGCGGCAGAAGCAGTTGGGTTGTTTTTTTAAAATTTGGGTTGATGGGGGGAAGGGGGTTTAGGACTGGTAATGGGCTGTGGGGGGAGGCTAAGACTGGAAGTGGGCTGATAGGGGAGGGTTAGGACTAGTAATGGGCCATGGGGGGGTGCTAAGACTGGAAGTGGGCTGATGGGGGGGTTAGGACTGGTAATGGGCTAGGGGGGGGCTGACTGGAAATGGGCTGATGGGGGGGTTAGGACTGGTAATTGGCTATGGGGGGGGTGCTCAGACTGGAAATGGGCTGATGGGGAGGTTTAGGACTGGTAATGTGTTATGGGAGGGGCTAAGAATGGAAGTGGGCTGATGGGGAGGTTTAGGACTGGTAATGGGTTATGGGGGGGGCTAAGACTGGAAATGGGCTGATGGGGGGTTAGGACTGGTAATTGGCTATGGGAGGGGTTAGGACTGGTAATGGGCAGATGGGGGATTAGGACTGTTAATGGGCTATGGGGGGCTAAGATTGGAAATAGGCTGATGGGGGGGCTAGGCCTGGAAATAGGGTGATGGGGGGGTTAGAACGTAATGGGCTGATGGGGGGGTTAGGACTAGTAATGGGCTATGGGGGGGCTAGGACTGGAAATGGGCTGATGGGGGGTTAGGACTGGTAATGGGCTGGGGGGGCTAAGACTGTTAATGGGATGGGGGGGTTGCTAGGACTGGAAATGGGCTGAGTGGAAGGAGGGCTTGAACTACAAATAGCTGATGGGGACGGGGGCTTGGAATGGAAATGGGTTGTGAGGGGGAGGGAGCTAGGACTGGAAATGGGTGAGTGGGGGGGGCTAGGACAGGAAATGGGCTGATGGAGGGGCTAGAGTAGGACTGGAAATTGGCTGTTGGGGGGTGCTAAGATTGGAAATGGGCTGTGGTGGGGGTTTGGATTTGAAATGGACTCATGAAGGGGCTAGAACTGGAAGTAGGCTCATGGGGGGCTTGGATTGCAAATGGGCTGAGTGGAGGGGAGCTAGGATTTGACATGGGCTCATGGGCTCATGGGGGGCTGGGATTGGAAATGAGCTGATGGAGGGACTCGGATTGGACTGGAAATAGATGGGGGAGCTAGGACTGGAAATAGGCTGATGGTGGGTCTAGGATAGGACTGGAAATGGGCTTATGGGGGCTAGGACTGGAAATGGGCTGATGCGGGGACTAGAAGGGAGCGGATGCTGGGTGGGACTGGAACTAGAATGGAGCTGATGTTGGGGGAGGATTAGAATGGGATGGAGCTGGGAGAGTGAAATGGAGAGGGGAAAAATATTTTGTGTGGGAGGGAAGACAAATCTACAATTGGCCGGATATTGGGAGAGTAAGTGGGGATTGAGAATGGAGGGGTAAAATTTGAGTAGATGAAATAGGAATGAGGAAAGAGCAAAAGGAGAAAGATTAGTATGTTAAAGCAGATGTAGAGAGAGAGAGAATGGAAAAAAACTAGAAGAGAGAAGAAAAGACAAATGGACAGCAGATGATGGAGAGTTAGCGGAAGACACAAAGAAACCAGAAGAAAGTGACTGGAGCAATTGCAGCTGAAAAAAATGCAGAAAAGGTAGAAAAATATCTCTTTATTTTGAATTAATTAATTAATTTATTTATTTAACATTTCTTCTATACTGCGCAATTAAAATCAGCGCGGTGTACATCGAACAAAAATACTGCAATGTACAGAAACAACATTGAGTTTACAAAGAACAGGGAATTGAACATGGGATCGAAACCGGGGAAACTAAATACATGTTAACTCGAAACTATGTACAATACTCTGATATAAATGGGTGTTGCATTGATTTTGTGAAGATGAAGATTAGTGGTTGGTTGGGCTTGAGTGGGGACTACCTATTATCTGTGGTATTGACGTGCAGGGGCGGCTGGGGTATGAGGGAAGCTTGCTGGTTGTGCTTCTATCACTGGAAGTTTCTGGGTAACATTTTGTGAACAGGTGGAGTTTTAAGGCTTTTCTGAA
This sequence comes from Ichthyophis bannanicus, assembly GCA_033557465.1. NCBI lineage: Eukaryota > Metazoa > Chordata > Amphibia > Gymnophiona > Ichthyophiidae > Ichthyophis > Ichthyophis bannanicus. The sequence continues at coordinate 339,728,562 of CM066035.1, forward strand.
TAGGATGAGGCTTTTAATACCACGGATTTCATGGGGGAGTGCATTCCAGTTTAAAGGGGCGAATATGGAGAAGGCTCTGTTGGAGGTAGCCTTTGTGCATGTAGTTATTAGCTTGGGGACTACTAATGTGTTCAGTGCAGTAGACCTTCTGTTTCTATTTTCCAGGGTACCATGGACTAGCTTGCTGATTGGCGTAGGGGGGTAGTTATTTAGGGCTTTGAAGGTGAGGACCAATGACTTGTATTGGAGCCTGGCATGTAAAGGTAGCCAATGCAAATCCTTCATGATGGGCGTTATGTGGTCGGATCTTGACGATCCAGAGAGGACTCTTGCGGCTGCCGGAGTGGGTTTAAGGTCGATTGTGGGAGGCCATGGAGGATGATGTTCGCGAAATCAAAATGTGGAAGGACTAATGCCTGGAAGGTTGTTCGGTAGTCTGTGAAGTCCAGTAGGTGTCGGAGGTGACGTAGAGTTCTGATCTTATGGTATATTGCCTTTGTGTAATTGGAATATGTCAGCTCTGGGAAATGTGCATCATTAACGTCTGCGCTTTGTTTAGTACAAGAGCAAATTAATGTATAGTTTTATTTCTACAGTGTTGTACATTCCAAGTTTGGCTTTTGGGATTCCCAGTTTAATTATTGTCTTCCTGTTTCTAAATTGTGATTCCTTGTTTGGTGATGGTCTATGTTCTGCATGTGTAACTGAGCTGAGGTATTCTGTTTATGTAATTCCTATTTGACATTGCCACTTGTTCTCTCTCCCCAGTAGGTCGTGTATTGTTGTTCTCTGAAATGTATTGGTTTAATATTTGCAGCGTTTCCTTTTGATAGTTAGGGTATGGTGCTTTATGAGTCCTGGTAGTGCTGTTAGGATACAGTGGGTTTGCTATGGGTTCTAAATGGGCAGTGTTTGTAGTAGTTCCTAATGTGTCTGACGGTTGGCACTGGATTATAGTAATGTAGAAATCTTTTAGTCTTTCTTTATCCATACACTCATTAAGAGGCATGTTTACTAAAAGTTAGTCTATGGTAACATTATGCAAATATTTATGCAAATGAGGCCCCTTATGCAAATGAGGCCCCGCACCGAGTCTCTGCACATGTCCCCGCACCCCCCTTGGGCCGCCCCTGGAAGGAGAGAGTATATTCTCTAAAGGAAACTCCAGGGAGAAGGGAAATTTAAGCTAAAACATAAAAACAAATTAGCCCAGGGGAAAAGCGGTACAGGAGGGCAGAAACAGCTAAGGAGTAAAAATTGCCAGCAGGAGCCAAAAGGTGGGGAAATGTTCAAGCCATTAGCCCCACCCTCTTCTTTCCTACAAAAGAACCCTGGCCAGAGAGGAAACAGACTGGTAGAAGATATTATTTGTTAGAAGGTTGTGTGGTGTGTTGAGGAAAGAAGATATCTAGTAACCATTGGTATAATTGGAGAAGGTTTTGTTTTCAGTGTTTTTCACTTTAAGCAAATCTGGCTGTTTGTTTTGAAGATAGATCTTGTTCTGCAAATGGTTTTGTGGTTGGAAGTCAGGTGTCCAGAGGCTAGTCTCAAGTGTTTGACACTGGGGATTGAGGACAAGCATTTCCTTTTTTTTTTTCTCCATCTGCCCTGCTGTGTGTGTCAGGAAATTGCAATGTATGCAAGGACTTTGTGGGGTAGACTGTTAAACTGCCTTTACTGTATACCAAAAAAAAAAAAAATTAGAAAACTGGTTCTGGGCTGCTAGTGCTAATCACTTTCACCAAAAAGCTTGTGATAACCCTATAGTGATGCTTGTCACTGGTAATTGAGCCTTCCTATTGACTGATTCTCTGGTTTGGAAGAACTCTTGCTGAGTTTCCTTTTAGCTTTCCAGGGTATTACAGCGTGGCTTATCCTCTTTACGTTTTTCCCTTAACTACACACCTGTAAGGATGTGTAAGAAAATGTTTTATCTTATCTTCAAGTGATACTTTCTACAAACTTTAGGAGATCAGAATGTGACATACAAGTAGTATCAGGCACCTCCTATCCCCTGGATTGTACTCTCCACACTCTGAAGGTAAATTTCAACATGGCAATCACTCTTCCGATTGCCTGGGAATACTTCTAATATATAAAGAAGGGTCTTGTAATTGTCCATCGGTGTCTGCCCAAGATTTTAATCTAAATGGGCCCATTAGTGGTGTAAGACTGGATTGTTCAGTGTCTGTATTGATGAGAGCAGTAGCATTTGACTCTTGCTTCCTAGCTCATTGCTCTAACCCTAGGGCCTAGGCCATGCTTCCCTATAAATATTTAGACTTGATAGTCCTACACTAATGACTGAACTCGAATGGCTGAGAGTGCCTAGCTCAGCTAAAGAAAAATCAATGCTCCTGTGCAGGGCCGGATTTACCTTGAGTGAGGCCCTACGCCAACAAAAATTGTGGGCCCCCAGCAGGGGCGGCCCAAGGGGGGTGCGGGGCCTCATTTGCATAAGGGGCATCATTTGCATAAATATTTGCATAATGTTACCATATACTAACTTTTAGTAAACGTGCGTCTTAATGAGTGTATGGATAAAGAAAGACTAAAAGATTTCTACATTACTATAATCCAGTGCCAACTGCCAGACACATTAGGAACTACTACAAACACTGCCCATTTAGAACCCATAGTAAACCCGCCGTATCCTAACAGCACTACCAGGACTCACAAAGCACCATACTCTACCAATCAAAAGGCAACACTGCAAATATTAAACCAATACATTTCAGAGAACAACAATACATGACCTACTGGGGAAAGAGAACAAGTGGCAATGTCAAATAGGAATTATATAAACAGAACACCTCAGCTCAGTTACACATGCAGAACATAGACCATCACCAAACAAGTAATCACAATTTAGAAACAGGAAGACAATAATTAAACTGGGAATCCCAAAAGCCAAACTTGGAATGTACAACACTGTAGAAATAAAACTATACATTAATTTGCTCTTGTACTAAACAAAGCGCAGACGTTAATGATGCACATTTACCAGAGCTGACATATTCCAATTAATAAATTCAAAATAAAGAGATATTTTTCTACCTTTTGTGCATTTTTTTCAGCTGCAATTGCTCCAGACACTTTCTTCTGGTTTCTTCGTGTCTTCTGCTAACTCTCCATCGTCTGCTGTCCATTTGTCCTTTCTTCTCTCTTCTAGATTTTTTTCCATTCTCTCTACATCTGCTTTAACATACTAATCTTTCTCCTTTTGCTCTTTCCTCATTCCTATTTCATCCACTCAAATTTTACCCCTCCATCCTCAATCCCCACTTACTCTCCCAATACCCGGCCAATTGTAGATTTTTTATCCATCCCACACAAAATATTTTTCCCTTCTCCATTTTACTCTTCCAGCCCCATCCCATTCTAATCCTCCCCCAACATCAGCTCCCTTCTAGTTCCAGCCTCACCCAGCATCCATTCCCTTCTAGTCCCTGCATCAGCCCATTTCCAGTCCTAGCCACCCATCAGCCCATTTCCAGTCCTAGCAACCCCCCAACCCAATACCAGTCCTAGCCCCCCATCAACCCACTTACAGTCCTAACTCCCCATCACACCATTTTCAGTTTAAGCCCCCCCTATAACCCATTACCAGTCCTAACTCCCCATCAGCCCACTTCCAGTCCTAACCCCATCAACCCACTTCCAGTCAGCCCCCCATAGCCCATTGCCAGTCCTACCCCCCCCCCCCATCAGCCCACAGCCCATTACCAGTCCTAACCCCATCAGCCCACCTCCAGTTTTAACCCCCCAGCCCATTTCCAGTCCTAGCCCCCCCAGAGCCCATTACCTGACAACCCCCATCAGCCCACAGACCTTTAACAGTCTTAACCCCCCCAAAGCACATTACCAGTTCTAAACCCCCCCCAACAGCCCATTACCAGTCCTAACCCCATCAGCCCACCTCCAGTCTTAACCCCCCAGCCCATTTCCAGTCCTAGCCCCCCCATAGCCCATTACCAGACAGCCCCCATCAGCCCACAGCCCATTACCAGTGTTAACTCCCCCAAAGCCCATTGCCAGTTCTAAGTCCCCCCAACAGCCCACAGTCCATTACCAGTCCTAACCCCATCAGCCCACCTCTAGCCTTAACCCCCCCAGCCCATTTCCCGCCCCAGCCCCCCCAATAGCCCATTACCAGTCCTACCCCCCCCCCATAGCCCATTACCAGTCCTACCCCCCCCCCCCGTCGGCCTAAAGTAAATTTTAATTAAAGAAAAAAACCTGCTGGCTGCCGCCGCGGGGCCCCCTCTGCTGCCGCGGCAGCACCGACTGACCCGCGGGGGCCCCCTCTGCAAGCTGACTCCGTCGGTCCCTCCCTCCCTCCGTGCACGCTGTGAGAGGCGCGAAGGCAGAGTGTCTCCTCGCGTCTCTGTTAAGCCCGCAGGGGCTGATGGGAATTTTCCCATCAGCCCCTGCGGGCTTAACAGAGACGCGAGGAGACACTCTCCTTTCGCGTCTCTCACAGCCTGCAGCCTGCACCCTGCACGGAGGGAGGAACGAACCGACGGCTTCAACTTGTAGAGGGGGCCCCCGCGGGTCAGTCGGTGCTGCCTCGGCAGCAGAGGGGGCCCCGCGGCGGCAGCCAGCAGGTTTTTTTTTTTAAATTGTATTAAAAAAAATTAAAACTTGTTCTTTTTTTGTGGGCCCCTGCCGGCTGTGGGCCCTACGCCATGGCGTACAGGCAAATCCGGCCCTGCTCCTGTGTCTGCAAGATGACTAACGACAAATATAGTGGACTTCAATTCACAAGAGCAAGTGAAATGTACCAATTCCCCCCCCCCCCTTACCCCCACCTCCTGCTGGTGTCTCCTTGTGCTTGTTTGGACTTACTGCTGTAGGGTGAGCCTTTACACTTCTTGTAGATACTGCATTCTGTATCACTGATTCGGGATTATTGTGTATAATGTAGGAAGTGGTCCTGAACTGCTGGGTGATCTGTATGGGAAGCTTTCTGAACTAAGGTGCCATGCAGAGATAACACTAGTAGGAGGAAATGGCCCAAAAGCAGGGCTTGCTGAACTGCACTAAATGAGCTATGATCTACCTCTCATTCCGATAACCATACACAATACCTAATGCCACTGGTCTATTTTTTTTATCCATTTAGAGATGGTAATTTGTGACTTGACCCATCATTAGACATTTTATTGCTTTCATGTGTGATTCATATCCATCAACTGAATCTTCCTGACATACTTGTTATGTCATGCGTTGATTTCTCTAACTCCATTCTCATCGGTCTCTCCAAAGCTCAACTGAACAGACTTCAGAGGATCCAAAACACTGCTGCCCATCTTATCACTCACTCCTCCCCTCGAGATCACGTGACACCTCTTCTTCTCCACCTCCATTGGCTGCCCGTTTCCTTCCACACCCAGTTTAAACTGCTCACCCTTGTCCACAGGGCACTTCATACTAACACCCCACAATATTTGGCAGATCTTATCCACTTTCACACGCCCAGACATTTCACCTTAACCGCCTTACACTTACCCCTCCCCCCTCCCTTGCCCACCTCCAGTCCACCCGCTCCTCAGCTTTCTTTTTCGCAGGCCCTGCCCTCTGGAACTCCCTCCCCACTTCCCTTTGTTTAGAACCCCATCATGCCAACTTTAAACGTGACCTAAAGCCCCACCTCCTTTCCTTGGCCTTTAATCTTCCCTCCCCTCTCGTGTGAGTCTCTCCTTCTACGTTTACTGTCCTATTTTCCTCTTTTCTCCCCTATTCTGTCAAGGATTGTAAATTCTTTTTCCATTTTCCTGGCCTTGTACCTCTCCTTTTTTCTTTTATTTATTGTATTGTAAACCACTCTGATTACCACAGAAGGGCAGTCTATCAAGCGAAATAAACATAAACATACTTATCCAGCCATGCAATTAGTGGACACATTGACTATCAGATCAGTCACATACCTTCTTGTGGTCTCTGAGGCCTCCCAGTCAGTACAACACTTTGATTATATAAATATATAAACTTTTACTTTCCTGGTGAGCAATGTGGTGTCTGTGGCACATTGGCAATTGGTGTGCTCCTGGGCTGTAGTGTTAAAATTACTAGGCTGCAGGCCCACCCTTAAACATAGGTCACCAGGCACAACCCAAAAGGTCATTGTCACAATGGAGGTCGTAACACTGTCTTGAATACTGAGGAGCATTCAAGACAGTGAGAAGTACATTGATGAGATGCTTCTTGCAGCAACCAAGCTCTCCAGCACAGGAGAAGATGGGTGCCAACAGAATGTCGATGGTTGGACACAAGTCACCAGGGCCTGCAAAATCACCAATCCAACTTCTCCAGCCCTTGAATTGAAGAACCATTATGCAGCCCTGGAAGTGGAGGAGGTGAAAGCATCCCTGGAAAGGGAAGAAGAACCAGAGTTCAAGTACCCCAAAGTTGCAGAATCAGTGACCAGAAGGAAACGAAGGGTAGTGGTGGTTGGTGACTCTCTTCTGAGGGGTACTGAGGCGTCCATCTGCCGACCAGACTTGATGTCCAGAGAGGTATGCTGTCTGCTTGGTGCCAAAATCCAAGATGTTACGGAGAGTTTGCCGAGACTCATCAAGCCCACTGACTATTACCCAGTGTTGCTAATCCATATTGGAACAAATGATACTGCCAGGTATACCTCGGAACGTATCAAAAGTGACTTCATGGCTCTGGGACAGAGGGTGAAGCAGTTAGGTGCACAGGTGGTGTTCTCTTCAATCCTCCCTGTTGAGGGTAAAGGCCAAGGCAGAGAGGCTCGCATCCTGGAGATGAATGCATGGCTGCGTGGATGGTGTCATCGAGAGCGTTTTGGTTTCCTAGACCAGTGGTCCTCAACCCAGTCCTCTGGGGCCCATAGGCCAGTCAGGTTTTTAGGATACCCACAATGAATATGCATGAGATAGATCTGCATACAATGGAAGCAGTACATGCAGATCTATCTCATGCATTGTGGGTATCCTGAAAACCTGACTGGCCTGTGGGCCCCAGAGGACTGGGTTGAGGACCACTGTCCTAGACCATGGGATGCTGTTCCAAGGGTTGCAGAGCAGAGATGGCATCCATCTGTCCAAAAAGGTCAACGCATCTTCGGTAGTAGACTGGCTAATCTACTGAAGAGGGCTTTAAACTAGATTCATTGGGGATGGGTGAAGAAAGACCCCAGGTAAGTGAAAGCCCCCAGGTAGGTGATACATTAAATACCTTTATGGAAATGGGTAACAGGGGTAACATATGGAAAGCAGTGTGTATTAATGCCCGTAGCATGGGAAATAAGATCCCTGAAGTTGAAGCTTTGGTGGGAGTGGCTGACTTGGATTTAGTGGCAGTTACAGAAACATGGTTCACAGAAAACCATGACTGGGATGTAACTATACCTGGCTATACTTTATTCAGAAAGGACAGGGTAGGAAGAAGGGGAGGAGGAGTGGCACTATATGTAAAAACTACTATTAAAGCTTTGGAATTACAGAGCTTAAAAGGGAGAGAGGAGGCATTGTGGGTTAAACTAGAAAGAGGGAAAGAGAAATCTATTTGCATTGGTGTGTGATATACAGACCTCCCTCACAAGAGGAAGAGGTGGACAGAGAGTTAATTGAAGACATACGCAGCATTGCTAGGAAAGGGGAAGTGCTACTGATAGGAGATTTCAATATGCCAGATGTTGATTGGCACATTCCTGCTGCAGTATCATCTAGAAGTAAGGAGATCCTGGATTCTCTACAGGGAGAACTATTCAGGCAATTGGTAACAGACCTCACACGTGAAGGGGCCATACTGGACTTGGTGCTTACCAATGGTGAAAGTGTTTCTGATATTGTAGTGGGAGATCATTTTGCATCCAGTGATCACCAGATGGTGTGGTTCAGTATTAGGACTAGGGCTGTTAGAATCCATTCCAAGGTGAGGATCTTAGACTTTAGGAAGACTAACTTTGCGAAGATGGGCCAATACCTCAGGGAGTCGTTAGTGGGATGGGAACAGCTGGGAGATGTAGAAAAACAGTGGGCAAAACTGAAAGGGGGTATTTTAAGGGCAACCAACCTTTTTGTTAAAATGGTACATAAAAGGAAAAGGAGACCGCTATGGATTTCGAAGGAAGTAGCTGAAAAAGTGAAGAAAAAGAGGGAGGCCTTCATGAAATACAAGAGATCACAGAGAGAGGAAGACAGGCATCTGTATTTGGAAAAACTTAGAGAAGCTAGCAAAGTAGTCAAGAAGGCAAAGATTCAAAAGGAGGAGGGAATAGCCAATGCAATAAAATGGGGGGATAAGACATTTTTCAGATATATTAGTGAGAAGAGGAAGGGCAAGAGTGGTATTGTCAGACTCAAGGGTGCAGGGGGGGAATATGTAGAAGCCGATAAGCATAAAGCGGACTTGCTTAACAAATATTTTTGTTCTGTGTTCACAGATGAAGAACCAGGAGCAGGACCTCAGAAAACACCCACAAATAAGAACAGAAGCGAGGGACATCTTGAACAATTTTCAGAAGACTGTGTTCGTGAGAAACTAGCTCAACTTAAAGTAGACAAAGCGATGGGACCGGATGGGATACACCCTAGAATACTGAGGGAACTTGCGGACGTTCTAGCAACTCCACTGACTGACCTTTTCAATGCCTCGTTGGAGTCAGGAGTGGTGCCAAAGGACTGGAGAGAGGCTCTTGTGGTGCCTTTACACAAAAGCGGAAGTAAGGATGTGGTTGAAAACTACAGGCCGGTTAGTTTAACTTCGGTGGTGAGTAAATTATTGAAAACGCTGCTGAAAGAGAAAATAGTGAGGTTTCTGGAGTCCAGCAGATTACAGGCTCCGAGGCAGCATGGATTCACCAGAGGCAGGTCTTGTCAGACAAATCTGATTGATTTCTTTGACTGGGTGACCAGGGAGTTGGACCGAGGGAGAGCTCTAGATGTGGTGTATTTAGATTTCAGTAAAGCCTTTGACACTGTTCCTCACAGGCGACTTATAAACAAACTGAGCACCCTAGGGATGGACCCTAAAGTTACTGCTTGGGTTAGAAATTGGTTGGGTGGGAGGCAACAAAGAGTACATGGAGCAATGGAGTACATGGAGCAAAGAGTACATGGAGCAAAAAGTAAATGGAGCTCACTCTGAGGAGAAGGATGTTACCAGTGGTGTGCCCCAGGGATCTGTCCTTGGTCCGATTCTTTTTAACATCTTTGTTAGTGATATAGCAGAAGGGCTGTCGGGTAAAGTTTGCCTTCACATGAGAGCAGCTCAATGGACTTTGTCCAACCAGTGGACTCAAGCATCAGGAGCTCTCTCAGACCAAATAGCAACCTCCAAACGTCTCTTTTCGTCTCTCCAGTGGTGGATGTCCACTGACAATCTGTTGCTGGGGTCCCCCTTCCAACAGTTGTTGCCCCAGGCAACCCTCACAACAGATGCCTCCCAAACAGGTTGGGGAGCTCATCTACAAGACCTCTCCACTCAAGGCACTTGGTCTCCAAAGGAGACCTCTCTTCATATCAACCACTTGGAGCTTCGAGCAGTTTTTCTTGCTCTCAAGGTCTTTCATACCCTCCTCAGCTACAAGACAGTCCTCATTCACACGGACAATCAAGTAGCCATGTTTTACATAAACAAGCAAGGAGGAACTGGCTCTCTGTCGCTTTGCAACGAAGCTCTAAGATTGTGGGCCTTCGCCAGAGAGCACCAAATCCATCTCCTGGCTGTATACCTTCCAGGAATCCAAAACTCTTGGGCAGACAGACTCAGTCGAGTTCTGCTTCCACACGAATGGTCCCTGCACATGGACCAGGTACTCAGAATCTTCCAAGAATGGGGAACCCCGGACATAGACCTCTTTGCAAGTCCGTGGAATGCCAAACTTCCCCGATTCTGTTCCAGAATTCCGTGTCAGGGAGTTCAGGCCAAGGATGCCTTCCTCCTTCATTGGGGGCAAGGTTTCCTGTATGCCTTTCCACCCATTCCCTTGATTCCCAAGACTCTCTTCAAACTCCAGAGGGATCAAGGATCTATGATCCTCATAGCTCCACGCTGGCCACGCCAAGTGTGGTACCCTCTACTTCTGCATCTCTCCCAAGCCCCCTCCCTGGACTTGGGAGCTGCTCCAGACCTTCTGTCCCAGGAGGAGGGGACTTTATGGCACCCAAACCCCAAGTCACTTCACCTCAGAGCTTGGTTGCTGAAGGCCTAGACCTTCAAGGTTGGAATCTTTCTCAGCAGGTGAAGGATATCCTCCATGCTTCCAGAAAACCTTCTACCAGGCATTCCTATGCTTTCAAATGGAAAAGGTTTTCCATTTGGTGTACTGAAAAGGGTCTTGACCCTTTAGCACTACCTTTGAATTCTCTATTGGAATATCTCCTGCATCTTTCCAATGCAAGCCTTAAGACGAATTCAGTAAGGGTCCATTTGAGTGCTATTGCAGCATCCCTTAAGCCTATTAATGGACAGCCTATTTCCTCTCATCCTCTTATTGCAAGATTCATGAGAGGCCTAACTTTAACTAAACCTCCCATTAGGCCTCCTCCGGTGGCATGGGACTTAAATCTGGTTCTTGGTCAGCTCATGAAGCCACCTTTTGAACCCTTAGCCACCACCTCCTTGAAATTTCTTTCCTGGAAGGTTATTTTCCTCATTGCAGTCACCTCAGCTCGCCGCATCAGTGAACTGCAGGCCTTAGTGGCTAATCCGCCTTATACAAGGTTCCACCATGATAAGATAGTCCTTAGGACCAATCCACACTTTATGCCTAAAGTGCTCTCACCTTTTCATCTTAATCAAGAGGTATATTTACCTGTTTTTTTTTCCAGCTCCTCATGCATCAAGTGCAGAGAGGAATCTTCATACTCTGGATTGTAAGAGAGCTCTTGCTTTTTACTTGCAAAGGACACAGCAACATAGAAAGTCTTCCCAACTCTTTGTTGCTTTTGATCCCTCTCATCTGGGACTTCCAGTCTCTAAAAGAACACTGTCCAATTGGATTGCTCAGTGTATTTCTTTCGCCTACCAGAGTAAGAACCTTTCTCTGGAGAGCCATGTCACAGCTCATAATGTGAGGGCCATGGCAGCCTCTATGGCTCATCTAAATTCTGTGTCCATCGACCAAATCTGTCGAGCGGCCACCTGGGCCTCAGTTCATACCTTCACAGCCCATTACTGCTTGGACAAGGACTCCCGCCGGGATGCCTTGTTTGGTCAGGCTGTTCTCAAACACCTGTTCCATTCTTAATCAACTCCTTCCCTCCTTCCCTGGATGGATGCCTGAGATCCATAGGAGGAGATAGAGCCCTTCCCAGGGTCTCATAACCTTGGGGATCTCCCAGGCATCTTAGCTAGGGAGTCCCCATATGTGAAGACTCATTCCTGCTTGTTCCTGGAGATAGCACAGTTACTTACCTGTAACAGGTGATCTCTGAGAACAGCAGGAATAAGTCTTCACAACCCACCCACCTCCCCTAGGAGTTGTATCTCTCCATCTATCTTTCCTTTCCTCTCTCTCTTTGTCTCAGCTTTAAAACTCGAACTGAGGAGAGGCTGTTAGGAAAGGCGGGAAGGCAGCGCGCAGGCGCTGTGGGATGCTCCCAAAAGCTTTCCTTTTTGGGAAGCTGGGGAGCGTTCCCGCGCAGGCTCCGTCATTACCGATATACCCATATGTGAAGACTTATTCCTGCTGTTCCCAGAGATCACCTGTTACAGGTAAGTAACTGTGCTATATCTGATATTGAAAGCAGCCTTGGCGAGTGAGTTCTGATCTCCAAGTATCCCACTGTCTGGAAGACCTCCTTAACTGTTCTTTATCTGGACTGTCCAGACCACAGGTTTGAGCTTGATCTGCTGCATTCAGTTACACACTTTTTCCATGTTCTGCAAAGTGGCCTTTTTGCACTGTTAAAACATCCATTTCTACTTAAGATGGAGTATAACATTAAACCTGCCCAATACCAACAGAAGGTTTCATGATGCCTCTCCATTCTATCCAGGACTGGTACAAGAAAGAGCAGGATGGTGAGGGAGCTCCCAGCATGGAGGTGAATGTCTCTAAGATGGCTGGTATTGCGTGGAATTCAGCACAATAAGAAAGATGCCCTCTAACCCAGTGTCTTTCAAACTTTAATCCCATGGGACCCATTTTAACAGCTGAAATTTTATGGACCCCTCAGATGAGATCAAAATAGCAGGGCTCCAGCCTACTTCCCCCTCCTTCCACTCATCTAAAGCAGCAACAGTAGTAGCAGCAGCAGTCAGTTCTTTGTCAGTGTGCAGTGTGTGCTTACAGACCCCAGAACTCAGCATGGGTTTTGCAGTCTAACAGGAAGCTTACCGAGGAGGGACAAGAGCCTATGAATATTCATTGGCTCACAGGCCATATGCTGAGTACTGCTACTTTACAGGTCACAGTGAAAGCCCAGAGAGAAGGTGAACTGGCCATGTTTCTGTGACCTTTTGGGGTTCTGACCCCAAGTTTGGTAATCGCTGCTCTAATCCTTAATGCCTGACTAGTCTGTCTGCTGACTTATTGTGCCTGCCAGCCAATCCTTTCTAGCATGCATGTGACTTTGTGGGATCTCCTATACTGTTATTGTGAAGATTGCCTTTGACTATTAGACATTCCATGAGACTCCAAGCCTCTGAACTTTTCGAATCTTACTGTAACTAGGTGTTAGGTTAGGGTGTTCAATTAACAGGTATGACAGGGTGTTTGCCCAGTGTTGGATGTATTCTGTAACAAGCGGACGCATAGCTTTATATTTCCTTGACAGCAGTTGCATGCTTTAATCTTTCAGCGTTAGAAATAGTTCCCTTATACCCGCCTCTATTACTTGATAGTTTCAGGTTGGATGCTGCAAAAAATAGACTGTTTTGTAGGTACTTTCAGGTGCTCCAGTTAATGTTAGCATCTTGAGCATGGCTTACTGACCAATGAGCACATAAACTAGTTGACTGCATTACCAGGTCACCTAATTCTAAAGATGACTCTTCCGTTCCTAACATAAGGAGTCTCGCATCCTGACACAGCAGCTTCAGACCACCTGCCTCACTCTTGGGTCAAACCGTGGATTCTGGATGCCAGAGATCAAGGACCACATTCCAACGAAAGTTGGGAACATCTACCTGAACTTCGATGTGGATACCTTCACAGACGTGTCTGACAGACTTCTCACCACCAGCAAAGGACAGCTGGAGAAAATGATAGGCTGTCTGGATGCTGTGATGGATTATTTTGGTAACTTGCCACTCACATAGTTAGTGGATCCCTTCTACCCCCAGCTGCAGCATGCAGAACATAAGAATAAAGGGAAGGAAGTGGCCAGTGAGACAGAACCTGAATATAGCACCAGCTAGTCTGCTCTCAGCTGCACTGTTTATGTTCTGCTGCTTAACACCTTCAGTACAAAATCTTTTAGTTATCGATGATTCATAAATGTTTTAAGTACTGTCAGAATCTAATTTGTATTTATCATTAGCAATAAAAATACTGACAAATTCTGGTGTACTAGTCTTTTGGGATAAGTCTTTTTGACCTCACTTTGAAAAGATGTGTATAATCCCATCCCATGTAAGGTTAATGTAACTAATTGTTTGTCTCAGGTCAGATGTTGCTAATGGAATGGGGATTTCTTTTTCTTACAATGCCTATATAGAAGACCTTATACCAGACCTGCAGAGAATGGCGTGCAAACTATAGGAATGTCTTGGTCTGAATTAACAGGTATTTATACCACTTTAGCATTTCAGTCAAAGCAGTTTATATTGTAATTTCAACTTGCTAATGTACATCAAACAGGGACATTGCTAACTTTTTCTGAGGCAATGAAGGGTTAAGTGACTTGCCCAAAGCCACAAGGACTGATACTGGGAATCAAATCCTGGTCTTATTTCTCAAGCCAGTGCTCCAACCATTAGGCTACTCCTCCACTCCCTTAGGGTTTGTTTTTTTTAGTGCCATCCAAGTCAGTGTTGACTCATGGCAACCCAGCTACCTCTAGGTTTTCTTGGCAATGTATCACCAGAAGTAGATTGCCAGCTTTTTCTCCTGAGGCAATGGAGGGTAAAGTGACTTGCCCAAGGTTACAAGGAGTGCCAGTGGGAATTGAACCTTTGATCTTCTGGATACTAGGCAGTTGCTCTAACCACTAGGCTACTCCTCCACTCCAGTTGTCACATTGTTTTAAATAACCTATGCCCCACTGAGCAATTGTTTTTGAAGTATTTCAGTTTCCACTTTGGTTTTCTTGTCAGACAATTTCTTCCCTTAGACTAAGTCGTCTTTATTAAAAGCTTTTGCCTGCCTTACCCTTGCTTCCTTTTCCCTCCTGGTAGTTCTGCCTCTTGCGTGTCGGTATATCTGGTGCTGTTCCTTTTTTCTTTCTCCTACTTCACTGAACAATAAGTCTCCATCTCCTTCCCCCTACTAACAGGTCCAACCCTCCTTTACCACTTTAGAGCAACTATGAGCAGCACTAACTTTGAAATGTCTTACTCTTGTTTTTAGTACTTCCTTTTTTCTACAAATCTATTTCTGAGAGTCTATCTTTTTTTTTTTAATACCATGCTCTTTAGAATCAGTGTGGTTTACGTGTATGCTAACAGGTACTTTTTATTCCCTTGTCCCTGAAGGGCTCACAATCTAAGTGTACCTGAGGCAATGGAGGGTTAAATGGCTTGCCCAAGGCCACAAGGAGTGGCCATGGGACTAGAGACCCCAGTCCCTCTGGCCTGGGGTTGCTTGTCCCCATGCAGGAATTGAACCCCCTTCTGGCCTCAGGTAACCTGTCCCAACCACTGAGCCAACTCCTCCCTAACATGGAAGATGCCTGGGTCTAGCATAGTTTGTTTGTGATTCAGCCTTTTTTTGTAGGTAAATTTTGCATTCAAATGACAAGATCTAAATTTAATATAATTTGGGTCTAATTGCCTGGATTCAAGTATTTCTCTACTCCTGCTAGCTCTAGGAGCTGTACATTTAGGTCCCGTCTCCCCATTCACAGTACCTCACTCTTTCGATCATTTATCTGCCGCTTCCCTTTTAATGGCAGTCTGCTCTGTAAACTCTGCTGTAAGTAAAATAGACTACACAAAACACAGGATCTCCGAACCAGTTACAAATAAACAAAATGTCCTGAGTTCACCACCTTGCATACTACAGTTTAATGATCTGACACTCAAAACAGGGCCAGCCTGAGGATTTCTGCCGCCACCGCCTCCCCTCCCAGCATCCATCTATTCCCCTGGGGAAGAGGGGGCGGCATAGCACTGCCTCAGCTGCATTGGGCTTTAGGTATAAACTTTTTATTGATTTTCCATAATGTTTCCAATTACAAGCAACCAACAAAAACTAAACGCTCTAAATCATTCACATTAGAAGAAAAAAGAATACAAAACATAGTCCACAAAAGGAGAGAAAACACATTTAACAAAGAAAATATTTAAATTTAAGTAATCACAAGGAGACTAAACTTCATATATACAGCCAAAATAAACCCTTTTCATCCACCCTCTAGAGACCTTGCAGAAGGTCAGACAGCTGTAGTGAAGGATAATATATTGCTTAATTGTAAATTAGAAATGTATGAGAATGTTGCTAAATCTAAGAATATTAGTTTTTTGAATTTTCCAATGTGTCATTTGTTATCTTCAGAGATTTTATTGCGGAAATATCTTCATGAGATATTAAAATTGCCTAATGCTGATATTGTTTCCCTTTCTAAGTCGTATTACCTATCTGGTTGGGGTATTTCTGATGGGTGGTCTGCTGCTGGTTCTCAGCAACAGTTATCTCCAGGGCTTGATTTAACCGAGTTTCTGGAGGACACCCAGGATAATATCCCCTCCCGAGCTGCATTACTTTTGTTTCAGATTGTGATAAGATCTCTGCATTTAAAGAGTATTTCAAGAATAGAAACGTTTCCTTTTGTGGGGCCCCCGTTCAATTGTTTCCTGACGTGTCTAGAGCCACGCAGGCACGGAGGAAAGCTTTCTTGGCTTTAAGATCTCGTGTCTTGTCTCTCGGCACTTCGTTCTTTGTGAGATATCCTTGTAAATGTTTGTTATCCTTTCAGGGGGTTAGATATGTCTTTTTTGACCCGCTTCAGTTAGAGAAATTTCTGTCTAGTAAGGAGGCCACGGATTCATGAGGTCTAGAGGGTGGATGAAAAAGGGTTTATTTTGGCTGCATTGGGCTTTAAAATGTCCATGCTATCGCACTCATGGCCTTCAGCGCCTGATCCCCGCCCCCCCCCCCCCCCCGATGCAACTCTCCTGTTGGAAGGGGCAGGAACAGCAGGTCATGAGCACACTAGCACAGGCGCTTTATTATATACATATACATTTATTATACATTCCCTGGCAAAGATATACTTGCATTTGAATAGCGGTCTGATAAAGTGTAATTATTCATTTAACATGGAGCACTTGCAGAACAGCTAATAAAACTCTCCAAGCAATGGGTGTACTGTAGATCAGAAGCAGAATGTTTTACTGTACAAATCAACATTCAAAACGTTCAGTCATCACGTTAACGACGGCAACAAGCTCTCTCCATTAGCAGATACTGTGTAAAGTAACACAAAACCCTGCAAAAGGACGCTCAGAAACTAGCCATATGATACCATACTGGCACCACGCTGCCTTTGAAAAGTCCACACTGTAAAGATTCTGGGACAGTAATAAACCTGCAGCTGAGAAAGGAGAACAAGCTGGACTGTGACACCTTCCTATACAGAACCTCTCACACATAGCAGATATGGACCGTTACTGGCATGCAAGGGCTTTGTCTGGCAGTGCAGCTGCTTCTTAGATACAAGTTATTTTGTGGGCGCTGCTGCTGCACTTAACTTCACCTATTGACGTGGTGGTAACGATATTTGCATGAATTGCAAGAGTCACAGTTAGTGTGTGGTGTTTATTTGTACGCTGATTGTGTGGTGCTCACAGTGCCCATCCATTTCACACTCTAATGCGTGAGGCGCAGTAAGCATGGAAATTGTCATGCACTGTCACAGCTGCATGCTAACAATTACTGTAGGCCATAGCACGCAGTTAGCATGTGCCATAACCAGAGCTAACTGCATAGAGCTCTTTAATAAAAGGGGCCTTAAAGTAAAGAGCTGATAAAAACTAATGTCAGAAAACTTAATTTGAAGACAGAAGAGATTTTTTTTTTTCAGACCTTTCTTTCACATCCATTCAGCTAAGAAGATTGCTGTGAAGGGACGTTTATGTTCTGAACTTTACACTAAGTTCTGAGCTCTGGGAGAGCTGTTCCACCCTTGACCGCTGGATGACATCACCCACTTGTGTGCCTGACTCAGTCCTGCTTATTGATGGAAAACTGCAAGTACAAGCTACTACGCTTAATCTGCTTACATAAGCATTCATGGACTCAAAGGTGATTTGTTTGGTTGAGGCAAAACGGGACTGTGCATACATTACAGCGGAGAGAGGCTTTGTCAACACTACTTTACATATGCTAGAGGAGGCATCTGAGAAATCATCAAATACACCATAAACCTGAATTCCAATGTAGTGCAGCAGAAGAGCCTCTCACTTTTTATCTTAAGAACATAAGAACATTGGATATGCCATACTGGGTCAGTCCAAGGTCCATCAAGCCCAGTATCCTGTTTCCAACAGTGGCCAATCTAGGTCATACGTACCTAGCAGTTTCCCCAAAAGACACAGGTTCCTCAATGCTTGTATTGGGTCAAGCAGTGATATCCTGTGTCCCTTCTTAATAATGGTTTATGGACCTTTCCTCCAGGAACTTGTCCAAACCTTTTTTAAACCCAGCTACACTAACAGCCTTTACTACATCCTCCGGTAACAAATTCCAGAGTTTGATTACACATTGAGTGAAAAAATGTTTTCCCTTATTAGTCTTAAATAGTTTTACTCTGTAGCTTCATTACATGTCCCCTAGTCTTTCTATATTCTGATGATATAAACAATCGATCTATGTTTACCTGTTCCACTCCGTTCATTAATTTATCGACTTCTATCATATCTCCCCTCATCCGTCTCTTTTCCAGGTTAAAGAGCCCTAACCTTTTTTAGCCTTTCTTCATAGGGGTATCCTTCCATCCCCTTTACCATTTTGGTGGCTCTTCTCTGAACCTTTTCTAATAACGCTATATCCTTTTAAAGATACGGCGACCAGAATTGCACACAATATTCAAGGTGTGGTCGCATCATGGAACGATACAGAGGCATTATAATATCTTTTGTTTTATTTTCCATTCCTTTCCTTATGACACCTAGCATTCTATTTGCTCTCTTGGCTGCCGCTGCACACTGGGCTGTAGGTTTTAACATAGTATCCACAATGACGCCTAAATCTTTTTCCTGGTTGGTGGTTCTTCTTCAATAGACATATATTCAAGGAAGTGTTTGAAGCATCTAATCCATATCCTTCAGAGTTCATCAAAATCAGGAGAACCAACGGTGGAATAGGAGGAATAAACTGTGCCATGTGTAGGAGATGTGATGATCCTCATCACCAAATGTTATAATTTTCTCTTTAGGTCACACATAAGGCCTTTTTTTCATGCAGTATTATTTATTTATAATGATATCTTACACACTCTGCCACAAAAGCATTAGGTCCACCTCTGTGCCTTTCTGACCTTCCACTTTATTTATTTACATTCTCTTATATACCGTGCTATTCTGTATCAGTGCAGTTTACATTGAACAGGGCACTATAACTTGGAGATAACTATTTTACAGGGAACATGGGCTATGGAGGGTCAAGTGGCTTGCCCAAGACCACAAGGAGCACCTGTGGGACTAGAAACCCCAGTCCTTCCGGCCCAAGGTTGCTGTCCTCTAGAGGGATTTGAACCCCCAACCTTCTGGCCTGAAGTACCTTGCCCCAACTGCTAGGCTACTCTTCCAACTTGTTAGCTGGAAGATGGAGGAATTAAAGCCACAGTGTTACCAATATTGTTGGAATCACAGAGACACCATTCCTTACTCTGGGTTACTGTCATGAGCTGAGGTTTACTTTAGTGTGGCAGTTTACTTTTGATTTTTCCACACTAATTTTCCTCCTGATGCAACAGAGGGGTTAGCAGAGAAAAGAACAGAAGTAAAACCGCCGCACTAAAGGCTAGCATGGTGAGCATGCAAATACTCAAACTTCATTCCTGATCTTGTGAAAAGCCATGCAAAATTTTGGCACAGTTTTTTACTTCCCTGGTAGTGCTGCATCTTTACTCCAGCTCAGGAGAGAAGGATCATCTGAGCTGGTGTGTAGCACTTCACCTTAAAATATCTTTTTAGTCGGATCTCCCTGGTTGCCTAAATAGACCCTCAATACCCACCTCCTAACTGTACAAAGGTATCACTGGTGGCCAGGGCCGGATTTAGCTATACGCCATGTACGCCATGGCGTAGGGCCCACAGCTGCAAAGGGCCCACAAAAATTGAACTAGTTAGGCTTTTTTTTTTAATAAAATTAAAAAAAACCTGCTGGCTGCCGCCGCGGGGCCCCCTCTGCTGCCGCGGCAGCATGGACTGACCCGCGGGGGCCGCCTCTGTAAGCTCGGTCCCTCCCTCCGTGCCTCCGTGTCTCCCTCCGTGCAGGCTGTTAGAGACGCGAAGGCAGACTGTCTCCTTCTGCCTTCCCGTCTCTGTTAAGCCCGCAGGGGCTGATGGGAAATTTCCCATCAGCCCCTGCGGGCTTAACAGAGACGCGAAGGAGACAGTCTGCCTTCGCGTCTCTCACAGCCTGCACGGAGGGAGACACGGAGGCACGGAGGGAGGGACCGAGCTTACAGAGGGGGCCCCCGCGGGTCAGTCCATGCTGCCGCGGCAGCAGAGGGGGCCCCGCGGCGGCAGCCAGCAGGTTTTTTTTTTTAATTAAATTTTACTTTAGGCCGGGGGAGGGGGAGGGGGTAGGACTGGTAATTGGGGGGGCTGGGACTGGGGCTGGAAATGGGTTGGGACTGGGACTGGAAATGGGCTGGGACTGGGACTGGAAATGGGTTGGGGGGATTAAGGCTGGAGGTGGGCTGATGAGGTTAGGACTGGTAATGGGCTGTGGGCTGTTGGGGGGGGTTAGAACTGGTAATGGGCTTTGGGGGGGTTAAGACTGGTAATGGGCTGTGGGCTGATGTGGGCTGTCTGGTAATGGGCTATGGGGGGGGGGCTAGGACTGGAAATGGGCTGGGGGGGGATAAGACTGGAGGTGGGCTGGTGGGGTTAGTAATGGTAATGGGCTGTTGGGGGGGGGTTAATAACTGGTAATGGGTTTTGGGGGTTTAGACTGGTAATGGGCTGTGGGCTGATGGGGGCTGTCTGGTAATGGGCTATGGGGGGGCTAGGACTGGAAATGGGCTGGGGGGTTAATACTGGAGGTGGGCTGATGGGGTTAGGACTGATAATGGGCTGTTGGGGGGGTTTAGAACTGGTAATGGGCTTTGGGGGGGGTTAAGACTGGTAATGGGCTGTGGGCTGATGGGGGCTGTCTGGCAATGGGCTATGGGGGGGGGGGTTAGGACTGGAAATGGGCTGGGGGGGGTTAAGACTGGAGGTGGGCTGATGGGGTTAGGACTGGTAATGGGCTGTGGGCTGATGGGCTGATGGGGGGGGGTTAGGACTGGCAATGGGCTATGGGGGGCTGACTGGAAATGGGTTGATGGGGTTAGGACTGGAAGTGGGCTGATGGGGGGTTAGGACTGGTAATGGGTTATAGGGGGGCTTAAACTGAAAATGGGGTGATGGGGGGTTAGGACTGGTATTGGGTTGGGGGGTTGCTAGGACTGGAAATGGGCTGATGGGTGGCTAGGACTGGAAATGGGCTGATGCAGGGACTAGAAGGGAATGGATGCTGGGTGAGGCTGGAACTAGAAGGGAGCTGATGTTGGGGGAGGATTAGAATGGGATGGGGCTGGAAGAGTAAAATGGAGAAGGGAAAAATATTTTGTGTGGGAGGGATAAAAAAATCTATAATTGGCCGGGTATTGGGAGAGTAAGTGGGGATTGAGGATGGAGGGGTAAAATTTGAGTGGATGAAATAGGAATGAGGAAAGAGCAAAAGGAGAAAGATTAGTATGTTAAAGCAGATGTAGAGAGAGAATGGAAAAAACTAGAAGAGAGAAGAAAGGACAAATGGACAGCAGACGATGGAGAGTTAGCAGAAGACATGAAGAAACCAGAAGAAAGTGGCTGGAGCAATTGCAGCTGAAAAAAATGCACAAAAGGTAGAAAAATATCTCTTTATTTTGAATTTATTAATTGGAATATGTCAGCTCTGGTAAATGTGCATCATTAACGTCTGCGCTTTGTTTAGTACAAGAGCAAATTAATGTATAGTTTTATTTCTACAGTGTTGTACATTCCAAGTTTGGCTTTTGGGATTCCCAGTTTAATTATTGTCTTCCTGTTTCTAAATTGTGATTACTTGTTTGGTGATGGTCTATGTTCTGCATGTGTAACTGAGCTGAGGTGTTCTGCTTATATAATTCCTATTTGACATTGCCACTTGTTCTCTTTCCCCAGTAGGTCATGTATTGTTGTTCTCTGAAATGTATTGGTTTAATATTTGCAGTGTTGCCTTTTGATTGGTAGAGTATGGTGCTTTGTGAGTCCTGGTAGTGCTGTTAGGATACGGCGGGTTTGCTATGGGTTCTAAATGGGCAGTGTTTGTAGTAGTTCCTAATGTGTCTGGCAGTTGGCACTGGATTATAGTAATGTAGAAATCTTTTAGTCTTTCTTTATCCATACACTCATTAAGAGGCACGTTTACTAAAAGTTAGTATATGGTAACATTATGCAAATATTTATGCAAATGAGGCCCCTTATGCAAATGAGGCCCACACCCCCCTTGGGCCGCCCCTGCTGGGGGCCCACAATTTTTGTTGGCATAGGGCCTCACTCAAGGTAAATCCGGCCCTGCTGGTGGCCCTAGTGGATTCCTGGACCCCCCACCCCCTAGCACCAGAAATGTTTCCCTGCCACCCTAGTGGTGCCCAGGATTCCGCAAACCCCTCCCCAACCCTCCCACACCTCCAGGTTGGATGGCAGGAGTGATACCCACTTGCTTCTGCCTGCAATGCATCCATCTTACATCATGGTGGCACCTGACCCCTAGTGGTATATCACAACACACTGCTAGGGTTCAGTCTGCCAGATAAGGCAATGCTTCCCAAATGAAGGCGGCAATGACCCCTTATATTTTTCAAGAAGGTGGTGATACAATAAGAGCGCCACTGATTGCCTTCCTGGACCAGGGATGTGTTGTTAATCCAGGGATGTCCAAATGCATTGGAGGCAGGTCAAAGGCCTCCCTGTGCTGGGCTCATGGGCCTGGGGTACCCTGGTTTGGGGTTCTTATGCCCTAACAGGAAGGGAGACACTTTACTAACTTTGCAGTGATCCACTGCAGATTACTACCTTGAACACTGGTGTTTTTGCGAGAGCACGCTTTTTACCTTTGCAGGAATTTGCTGGCATTGGTTTACTGCATCAGGAATAAAAAGAATTTTAAGATAGTATCAGGTCATTGACTGGACTCTTTAGGAACCAGAGGCCTGATATTCAGTGCCAGCGGCTAGATGCCAGTGCTGAAAGTTAAACCAGGATGTTCAGTGCCAGAGTCACATCCGGCCCCGACACTGAATATCTGGGTTCAGCACATTTGCAGTGGTGATACTGAGCTGCTGTCAGGTCAGTGATACGCGGAGAAATCTAGGCCGGGGTTTCTTGCACCTGGCCTTCGCCCTGTATCACTAACCGGGCAGCTGCTCAATTTCGCCACTGCCTGTTTAGCAAGGGGTGCGCCTCCGCTCCGCCCAGAACCAGATAGAATCAGGAGGTGTAGAGGCGGCACCCATGGATATCCAGCTCAGCACCATGTACACAGTCTAAATACCACTGAATATCAGACCCTACCTTCTATTCCCCATGGCAGGGGTTTTCACCCAGTCCTCGGGGAACCCTAGGCCAGTCAGGTTTCCAGGATTCCCACAATGAATGTGCATGAGAAAGATTTGCATGTTCTGCCTTCATTGTATGCAAATCTATTTTATGCATATTCATTGTGGGAATCCCGAAAACCTGACTGGCCTAGGGTTCCCCGAGGACTGTGTGAAAACCTATGCCCCATGGACTCGCAGTTGGAGATCTTTTTTTGGAAAATCACCATCACAAACAAACAAAATTAGTTGGGAGGATGAGTTCTTAAGTGAAAGCCTGAATTTCTGTTATGTACCAGGCCATATGAAGCAGTCTATCTTCCCTAACCTAAAGGAATCCCCAGGGAGAAGAGAAAGTTAAACTGAAACATAAAAACAAATTAGCCCAGGGGAAAAGAGGTGCAGGAGGGCAAAAAGAGCTAAGGAGTAAAAATTACCAGGAGGAGCCAAGAGTGGGGAAATGCTCAATCCATTAACCCCACCCTCTTCTTTCCTACAAAAGAACCCTGGCCAGAGAGGCACCAGACTGGTAGAAGTTGCTGTTTGCCAGAAGGTTGTGTGGTGAGTTTAGGATAGAGGATAACGGTCAACCACTGATTATAATTGTAGGGTAGGATGGGTTGGGGTGGCTCCTTTTAGCACTTCTGGTTCTGTGCTTTAAAGAGGGATGTGTTTGGTCTGTTAGTGTCTTTTTGTGGCTGGAAGCCAGACCTTGGGAGCTTAGCCTAAAGTGTCTGATGCTGGGGCTTTAAAATAAAAGCTCCTCTCTTCTCTACCCTGCTGTATGTGTCAGGAAAATGTAGTGTATGTAGGACCTTGGTGGGGTAAATATACTAAAGAGCCTTTTTGGTATATGTAAAATGATACTTACTAGAAAATAACTAGTGCCAGTGGCTAACTCAAATTGAGGGGCCTGAAGCAAAATACTTGAAAGAGGGCCCCCCCCCCCCCCACAGTAGGGGTGAAGCCACCTCAGAAGGTATGTTAATAGCTATAAATGGTGGTGGGGGGGCCTCACTGCACTGCTGAGGTGGCATTTGCCATTGATTAGTGCTAAAGGATTTAAATAACTCTTTCTCTGACTTCATGGTCAAAGGGCTGCAGATATGGGTGTGAGTTATGGAGCGTGTAACTCGCACAGCATCTTGGTGGGTGATTCCCTGGCACTAAAGACCCTGAAGTGTTAATCCTTTTGGGGAAATAATCTTGTTATATACTAAATTCTTTCTCTGTGCCTATTCGTTTCCATTCTTGACTTCTGCTAGAGAACAGGTTTCTGGGCTGCTAGTACTAACCACTTTCACCAAGCAGCTTGTGATAACTCTACAGTGACCCTCATTCAGTTGCTGATAAATGAGCCTCCTGATGATTGATTCTCTTCAGCTTGGGAGGAGCTCCTGCTGGGTTTACCTTAGCTTTCCAGTGTGCTACAGGCTTGGCTTATCTTCCTAATATGTGTGCTCCTTGCTATGCATCTCTTCTCTGGAACTTGTTATTGGTGGAAGTAGTAGAAGCTGTTAGTGTAGCTGTGCTTACAAAAGGTTTGGTTAAGTTCCTGGAGGAAGGGTCCATAGGTCATTATTAAAGAGGACCAGAGAAATCCACTGCTTACACTGGGACAAGCATTGGGGAACCTGTGTGTCTCTTTAGGAACCTGCCAGGTACTTGTGACCTGGATGGTCACTACTGGAAACAGGATACTGGGCTTGATGGATCTTGGTCTGACCTAGTAAGGCATTATGTTCTCACTTGCTCAGAACAGAGCTGCCAAGTTATCCAGGAGTGAGGGTTTTTTCCTAGTTCTTGTGTTAAGTTTGCAGTGCAGTATGGTATCTGTAGTTTGACTTTACACCTTAATCACTGCTATAGGTGCCATAATGCATGTGAATGAGATTGTAAGACATCCAGGCCTGTCTGCTTCAGTAGTTACTCAGTTGCTCTGCCCCACCTGAGCTCCTGGTGTAAGTAAAAGCCAGACTAGCCAGTAATAGCATTTGACCCACAACAATTCTGCAAAGGGGTTACACAATCTGGCAGTTATACACTGTTTTGAAGACAGTAGCTGTAAATGTAGCAGAACTTCAATTCTAATTGTTAATCGTAACATCTGTGGCTTCAAGTGCACCACTTCCTGTCTCTTCCCAATAGCTGCCTGCTATAAGCAAGGCCAGATTTCCTAACCTGCCTTCATATGTGTGAATGTTCTTCACTAGGGGCCATTTGCTAACATGTGGCTGCGCCTCCTATTGCATCTCTCTTGCCTCCTACTGATCTGGGCACATTGATGTAAAGCTACACTGCTGTCAGCAGGCGGCTGCTACTGGCTTGAAGCTTTCTTCTATGGACTAGATGCTTTCTTATAAACATCTGATATGACCTTAAGTTTTCAGCATTGAAAATGTGGCTTATAACCATAAAATTTCAAATTTCAAGACCTGAGGGCATTTTGGAGGGATTTTCTATCACCACCTTTGGGATAAGCTGGGGTGATATTCTTGTATCGGATGGAAGCTTAACACTCATGCCCATTCCATTGCTTTAAAGGACTGAAGAGAAAATGGCCTCAGTAGCAGCTGTAACACAGCAGGTATGTATACGTTTCTCTGTTCCTTTATGCTGCTGTGGTTGGGCTACAGCTAGATGTTTATCTCTTATCCTTTGACTTGGCAGAACGTGATGCTGAGGGTGGCCAACCTGCCACTGGTGAGCTCTGCCTGTGACATGGTGTCTTCTGCTTACATCAGCACAAAAGAGAACCATCCGTACCTGAAGTCTGCCTGTGAGGTGGCAGAGAAGGGGGTAAAGAGCATCACTGCTGTGGCTCTCACGAGTACAAAGCCCCTCATCCAGAAACTAGAGTCACAGAGTAAGTTATCTCTTCACCTAGGAAGGGAGTTGTCATGTTATGAGGGCAGGTTGCTAATTCTTGATAGGTAGATATTGTACTAAAAATGGTCCAAAACAGAAGCCTATTCATGAGATGAGAGGTTGTTTGCTTAGTTATCCTAATAACCTTCTCTCTGACAGCACAGTGCTGTATTTAATGCACTAGATTAGCACTACTTCAAATAAGCATCTTTACAGGTTTGCAGAAGCTGCTGAAGATGTTGCTTTCACTTCAGAATGACACTTAAACTCTGGGAGATGAAGTGTTTAAAATACAAACAGCAGCTCATAGGAGGGGCCTAGCAGCACTGCCTAGAACTCTCAGCTTTATCCCTTAGATAGTTCTCTCTTCACACCCTGAAGGTAAATGCCTCTTATAAACATTCCCAGACAATCTGAAGAGTGGAAGCTTATATATTAAAACAGGTTTTATAAAACATAACTGCTGTCCATTACCTGCCCAAGAGCTTTAATCTAAATGGATACATCAGAGTAAGTGACCAAATTAACTAATATTGGGTGTCAATAAGAAGCAGCCTTTGACTCTTGCTTCCTAGTTCATTGTTCTAACCCCAGGCCATGCTTCCCTGGAATTACTGAGACTTGGCAGCCATAAATGGCTGGGATATTGCCTAGCTCACTCTTGTGTTAGTGCTCCTACTGTATGTTTGCAAGATGGCAACTAAAACTACAGCCAAAAGTAGTGGCCTTCAACATGTCTCTACTGTAGATAATTCACAAGAACTGGTTATGTACTAAATCTCCTCTTGCCAGCCTCTCCTGCAGTTAGTGCGTGTCTGTCTTCTACTACAGCAGGGTGAGCTAATGCCATCCATGTAAATACTACATTCTGCATCACTAATTCAGGAATATCCTGTGTAAGGTAGGAAGTGATCATGAACTACTGGGTGACCTGCTTGAGGAGGTTTCCGAGCTAATGTGAAGTGCAGAGATTCCTAGCACTAATAGTAAGAGGGAACAGGCACAAAGCTGGGCTCAGAGTGAACGGATTTAGAAGAGCTCTGGCCTACTCAATTAGATAATGACCATCCACAACACTTAAACATACTAGTTTGCTTTAAAGTATCATTGTCCATTTAAATGTATTGGATTTAGTTATGCTAACTTGTGGCTACAAAGCATCAAACAGGTCTGTAATATCACTGGTGATGAGTCGTGTAGAATATCCTACAGCTGATTGCTCTTGATGAATTATACCATAGATCAAAGCAAGACAGTACTGGACAAACTGCATGTGTCAGATCATGGTTAGACCTCTTCATGGTCTCTGAAGTCTCCCTAGTCAGCACACTACCCTGATTAGTGACATATTTTCACTTCCCTGGTGAGCAATGTGCTGACACCACTACCCCATGCCAATTGCTGTGGTTCTGGGTTCTAGTGTTAAAACAAATTACTAGGCCCCATGCCCACCCTTAACCACCTCTTGGCTGTGCCTGGTAACTGGCTGCCATCGTGACAGGCCTGTCACAGCTACTGGGCCCATGATCATCTAGACCAAGTCCAAGTTTTATAACACAAATGGATGCCATGATTTGCTCAGGCTACTTAAACCAATAACTCTGTGAAATGGATGAGCTCCAGCTTCAATAACAGTTATCTAATAACAGCCAAAGCTAGGCACTGGCCTCTAGGCTACACTCTGTCCTGATCAGTTACTTTCACAAACTATTGTCTAAAGGTTGTTTGCTAATTCTCCACCCACTTTTCATGAGAAGCAAATCAATGGTGTATTATCACCTCATTTCAATATAAGGCTGTCAGTCGATATTAAATCTATATCTAGGTGCACAAATTCCTTAGTCCCTGGTAATTACATTGCATTGAGCTTGGGAGTTTCATGTTTCATTTTGCAGTTGCCCTGGCAAACAACTATGCCAGCATCAGCCTGGACAGAATCGAAGCAAAGCTGCCCATCCTCCATCAACCAGCCGATAAGGTGAGGTCACTGGTGTCTAGCAAACAGAATAAACTAGTTGCACAGAGCTGAACACCTATATTTAACAAGTAGGAATGTTCTAATTTAAAGTTAGAAAGCAGTATTTTTCGCCTGTACACCCCTCACCTTTGATATAGGCTGAACAGATTAGGAAACAGAATAGAAAAGCTAGTGTAGCTCCCCTGGTAGTGCAAGCCATGCAAACCTTTCACAAAGAGCCTCTTTCCTGAAGGGTCAGATGTGGGTGGTTCCCTTTAACTCAGGTGGCAAAACTGAAACAATTTCAAAGAATTAAAGCTTGATTCAACTTCAGCAGTCTACTTGAAAGCAGTTGTTTCCATGTGAGTCCATAAGACACTTCCAGGCTTAGTGACCTCCTTCCTGTCTCAGCTGTAAGTCCTCGTTTAGGAAAGGTGCATTGGAAGTGGGGCTGGGGATACTCCCAAGGCTTCTTACTAGGTAAGCAGTTGAGGTTTGTAAGATTCAACATGGAGGGTTGCCAGGGAAAAAAAAATCAACTTGTCTTATCAATTCTCTGCACCTTGACTGCATTATCAGACTGGTACCAATGTAGTAGTTGTGTAACAGGAAGCCAACCCTGACGGAGGAGATTGCGGGGGGGGGGGGGGGGTATTGGGACTCCAGCCCACTTTGAGGGACTCTAGTTTGAGATGTTCATCTACTCCTAAGAGCATGACTTGTACCACCGGCAACCCTTTCTCTCCACTCACCAGAGGTCTCCCTATATACCTAGCTTCAATTACCTTTTTCATGGTCTGGCAGAATCCCAAGCACTTCAGTTATGTTTAGTGGATAGTCTCAGTGGGCTAAAAGTTGCTATTAAGGGCAGAATCCAATGGTGTTGACTTGTAGTGTATCACAAACTTGCAAATTGGTCTGTTTCACAGAGTAAATACTACAAAATATTGAAAACGCTCTGTATTACAACAAGAAAGTAAACTTGGCTATATCACCGACTACTTGTATCAAAACCATGTGTGTAAAACATCTACGTAAGGTTTCAAAGTAGATGACAACGTGGTCTCAGTATTACCGGGCTCAAGTCAGAAAAACCAACTAGACGCCCTACCTTAACATCAATGACCACTATCCTGTTGTCAGCTATTTTTCCAAAAAGTACAAAACTTTAAACGTGGCTTTAAAAAATGCTTAGCTCTGAAGAGCTTTCCAAGCTTAGGCAAGGGTGTTGCTTCCCAACGCATCAAGCGCTAAGCGTTTCTCCAAACAAGGGTTCTTCAGGGGAAACTTGCTAAGCTCTACAACGAAAAAAAGTTCAAATTAGCTTTTACTTTCAAATAGCAAAAAACTTTTTTTCAGTCACTATGATTATCCACTTACTGTAACAAAGATTCCACCATTACCTTATACACCCGCTAGCGTCCCTGCTACAAAGAGTCTTTATTGAACTGCTTAACGGTGGTAAAGAAACCGCTGCACATGCGCAGCTTATATAGACCCAGCTGAAAATGAATGGTAATGAATAGAGCCCCAACAAAATGACGTCAGAGGCAGGACTCCCATTCTATATGGGCATTTAAACCCTGAGGACTGACTGTCTGTAGTTTATGAATCCACCGTTCCGCATATATCAAGGTTTGATCCCTAGTACGTCCGTGCTGCGGGCGAAGTATTTGAGTAATACAAAAGCAATGTAAATCTTCAAACGTATGGTGCATTGATAGGCAATGTTCAACTATCGATCAATGCACCATACGTTTGAAGATTTACATTGCTTTTGTATTACTCAAATACTTCGCCCGCAGCAAGGACGTACTAGGGATCAAACCTTGATATATGCGGAACGGTGGATTCATAAACTACAGACAGTCAGTCCTCAGGGTTTAAATGCCTGTATAGAATGGGAGTCCTGCCTCTGACGTCATTTTGTTGGGGCTCTATTCATTACCATTCATTTTCAGCTGGGTCTATATAAGCTGCGCATGTGCAGCGGTTTCTTTACCACCGTTAAGCAGTTCAACAAAGACTCTTTGTAGCAGGGACGCTAGCGGGTGTATAAGGTAATGGTGGAATCTTTGTTACAGTAAGTGGATAATCATAGTGACTGAAAAAAGTTTTTTGCTATTTGAAAGTAAAAGCTAATTTGAACTTTTTTTCGTTGTAGAGCTTAGCAAGTTTCCCCTGAAGAACCCTTGTTTGGAGAAACGCTTAGCGCTTGATGCGTTGGGAAGCAACACCCTTGCCTAAGCTTGGAAAGCTCTTCAGAGCTAAGCATTTTTTAAAGCCACGTTTAAAGTTTTGTACTTTTTGGAAAAATAGCTGACAACAGGATAGTGGTCATTGATGTTAAGGTAGGGCGTCTAGTTGGTTTTTCTGACTTGAGCCCGGTAATACTGAGACCACGTTGTCATCTACTTTGAAACCATACGTAGATGTTTTACACACATGGTTTTGATACAAGTAGTCGGTGATATAGCCAAGTTTACTTTCTTGTTGTAATACACTACAAGTCATTGAAAACGCTCTGTATTACATTTTAGAAACCTTATAGGCAAATTCCAAACATTACCTATAGAATCACTGTATATGTGGCCCCTTGTCAAAAGGGTTCAATTTATGTGAATGCCATGATAGGGGGTGTGGTTTGGGCATAGCCTTGGTAGGTCAAACATGCCCCCAGTTCAGAACAGGAGTGCATGCAGCAAAACCTCTACATCGAATTACAGTAGTTCCCTGGTACATGTTAGAAATTACTCATTTCAACTTAATCCTCCTCTTACATGGGGGGGTATTATCTTCCTTAATCCCCTATGTTCCCCCTACAAGCTGAAGATTGTGACCTGTATCTAATGGCATTTATACATACACATTTACAAAATGCCCCACATTCCATCTTAAACATGTAAGTTGCCTCTCTATTTCCTCAATGGTTCCTCAGGCTTTACATATCAGTAAATATACATGTCTCTTACATAGGCTCCACACTTGGTGAACAAAAATCTAGCAGAAGTGTTTGTATCTCATTCTGACCTCCCCATGCATGCTCAAATCTTGCCGTTACATGTGTTGTACCCTTAAAAACAAGGGCAGCACTGGTTCTCTAGCATATTTTTCTGTTTTCCAAATACCACTCTAACAGTATGTTACTCTCCCACTGAAAACCAAATAGCTTTCCAATGAAGTGTTGTATGGATTACTATGATGTAATTACAACAGCAAAATACTCCCAGGTATGTTAGAGGTAGTTGCAAGTTAAGTAAAGCTTAGGAATCTAGACAAAAGGGAGCAAATCTCCTCTGTTCAACTCATACTGAGCAAGATGAGGAACTGCTGATCTTCTTTTTGGCAATAACTGCTATTATATATTGAGCATGATTCTTTATTCATGAAACATTTTAGCATAACTATAGATCTAGGGGCCAAACCTATGGGGTGCAAAATTTGGGGCAAATCAACCATAGTGAAACCTTCCAGATTAAGAGAGGAAGGGGAGACTTCTTTCTTTTTTCTTTATGGCCTTTGCTCCTGTACAGCCAGTGCACCCCAGGAACGAAGAGTGAGACTTAGGGAATCAGCAGGTCTAACAGCAGCATGGGGGCAGAAGGCTTGACTCCAATTTAGATCATGGCTGCAAATTCTATGGGTTCCTGCATTTTGTTTTTCTCTGAAATGTCAGCCATAGTTTGAAAATCTAGAAAGTGCCAAACAGAGGAAACAACTGGGTTCAAATCACACTGCCAGTACTTGTAATCTTGAGCAAGTCATTAAGCTTCCATTATCTTGGGTGCAAAGTTAAAATGTAAGCTGCCTGGCAACTGGAAAACTACAGTACCTAACTCTACTTTACTTTCAGCTTCAGAGAAAGGCATAAGCTAAACCAATTTCCATTCCCTTTTCTAGATTGTTGCTAATGCCACTGACATAGTGGTTAGTGCCATAGAAGCTGTAGCAGGGACTGTTATGGGTGCCAAGGACACTGTTGCCCATACAGTCACTGGAGTGATGGACAAAACCAAGGGAGCTGTGCAGGGAAGCATGGAAATGGCCAAGGCAGCTGTGAGTGGCAGCATGAACATGGCTCTGGGAAGCCGCATGGTGCAGATGGTGAGCACTGGGGTAGATGCAGCACTGACCAAGTCTGAAGCTCTTGTGGATCAGTATCTCCCACTGACTGAAGAGGAAGCAGGTAAAGAAGAAAATCATATGCTTTATTAAAGTAACTGCAAGCACTGATGTAGAGTACTGCTCTGCTAGCTTCCATCCACATGTTGATCCCTATGGCCTCTCCTCACTCTACTGCAGCCCTTGCCCCAGTTTCTCCACTATGAACATGATGGCCTGTCTGCAGCTACCACTTATGAATCATGCTGTTGCTTCAGAGATTGTGTATGGCTAGGTGTCCAATCGGTAATTGAATCCTATGGTGCACTGGCTAACCTCTGTTCTACAGACTCTTGGAGGTCCATGAGACAATTCAAAAGAACTCCACAGGTCACAGAACAGGCTAGTGGGACTAATGCTGGGTTAGACATGGGGGGGGGAGGGGGCAGCAGAGGGCTAGTGGAGACTGACTTGGAATTAACAGGAGGGTCTAGGAACTGGGCTCCTGAATCCTTGAGGTTAAAGGGTCCCACAATCAAATGTTGAAGGTGTATTGTAGTTCTGTTTTGTGGGGTGATGGAGTAAAACTTTCAAACTAACCACAACATGAGACTACTAAAAACCATGAATAGCTAAGCTTCAAACTTTTTGTGGGTTTCAATTTTCTTTTATAGCCAAAGAAGCTACCAAACTTGAAGGATTTGAAGCTGGATCCCAAAAGCCAAATTACTACACCAGACTGAGGTCATTGTCTTGCAAGGTTCAAAG
This sequence comes from Ichthyophis bannanicus, assembly GCA_033557465.1. Classification (NCBI taxonomy): domain Eukaryota; kingdom Metazoa; phylum Chordata; class Amphibia; order Gymnophiona; family Ichthyophiidae; genus Ichthyophis; species Ichthyophis bannanicus. Next base: position 339,761,166 of record CM066035.1, read on the forward strand.
GCGAGCTTCTGAGCAAGCCAAGAACAGGATCAAAGATGCTGAACACAAGAGCCGGGCTGCCATTGTCCAACTCTACTACACTGATCTGGTAAATCTCTATTTCAATGAACTTGGCCATAGTGTTCAGTTCTACCTAGGTTAGATTTGACTATGCCACACCTCAGTGTGCATAATCCCCTTGATCTCAGAAGCTAAGCAAGATGAGGTCTGTAAGGCAGACCTGTTACAAGGTCGTTAGTACTTCTATGGGATTCCACCTTAGAATACCAGGTGCTGTAGGCTTACTGTGTGGAAGAAAGGCCTGACATTACTTTCAGCCACATCTTGCCAAGAAAACTTAAGGCATGGTCAACACGGGACAATGGTTGCCAGGGGTTAACACTATCACCTGACCACTAGAGTGTATAGTAACTAAATCCTATATATCAATCTTATTTTTGTCAAAGTTCTTGCCGTGAGAGGTGTCCCCCCTCCTGAAGCATAACTTCCCTTTTAATCAAAATCGCAGTAAAAATTCTGCCAATACTTAATCGTGAAATTATGCACACCATTCAGTGCTACACCACAAGATAAGTCTCAATATAGCTCAATAAATACAGCTTAAATACTCATCTGATTAAGGTGTTATCTGGTTCATTCAAGGGGATCTATATAAAATCTCCTTCACAATCTTCGCAGTCTTGCCAAACACAGTACTGCATTCAGGGCCAAGTCATTCCATTCTGGTCCTGTTTTGACACTTAATGCCACTGCAGAAGCTCCAAATTTGTCTGCCAATAAGAGTTCCTTACTCCTTTTGAAAACTGCCTTCAATGATTCAGTCAAACTTCCTGACCAGCTGATTGTCCTGGAAGATTTTAAAAACCCCAAATCCAATCACCTGCTAATACGTCACAACAAACTAGCCCAATCCTGTTCTAAATTTAAACCATTCGGTTCTAGAGGTGACAAGCGGAGAATCCATGCTTGTTCAAGCAATTTAAGTCATTGTTCTCTATCTCCCCCTCTTGGATTCACAGGGATATGATCCAATACTCTCCCTTTTAAAGTCACCAGATGTATGCTGAAAATCTATACAATGTTGCACAATAGGAGCAGATGTTACATTGTTTCAAATTTGAGGCATGTTCCTGTAATCAATGTATCTGATTAGTACGACCTGTGTAACTTTTGACAGGGGCATAATACTACAAAAGATGTAGAACATGTTGTAGACCATTTTGCAACATGTTTAAACATAAAATTCGGTATAACCCATTCTTTCCCCACAAGTCTGGGCAAAACTCACATTTAGAAGACAAGTAGTGTCCCAATTCTGTAAGATTTTTATCAAGTTTAACTGGAAATGACGTACTACCAATTAGATCTCCTAAATTAGTACCTCTAGTATATGCGATCTGTAATGGCTTTTGAAAACACTGGTGCAACAATAAATGCCAATGGTTTTTTTGACATATGGCAATACACCCATGAGATTTTTGCTCCTGATTCATATCAATTCTGAGGAGCATCTGAATTGAAAAACCACTCTATGCGTAAACCTTGCCCTTGTCCATGCTTGTGTTATTATATATAATGAATATCCCTGTTGTAATAGCCATTGCATTAGTTCCTGAGCATGTTGGTCAAAATCACGAACTACAAATACATCTGTCTCTCAAATTGACCATATGGTAATCCTCTCTTTTTAAAGCAACCAGATGAACTCAAAATCGAATAGTGCTTCTCTGTACCACTTTACAAAAAAAATCCAATGTAATTTAGAGCCCTTTTTAAATATTTTAACGTCCAAAAACTCCAATTAAGAGTAATGTAAATTTCAGATGCTCCTTTTGAGAGTTTAACCAACCCCAATAGGTTATTAAACACTGTTCCGTACCTTTCCATAAAAAGAAAATGTCGTCAAGAAATCTGACCCGTAACAATGTCTAAACCATACTGAATTAAATATTACCATTGTTTCAAATTCTGCTAAGTATAAAGTGGCAACAGAGGGGGCTACTGTAGCACCCACTACTATGCCATGAACGTGATGGGAAAAAATTTACCATCAAATTGAAGAGATTTTCATCAACACCAAAGTTAATAGTTGAAAAAACATCTTTGGTGTCCTAGATGGCAAGGGGCTATCTCATTTCTCAATAACTTCCAAAGCTGCTCCCTGCACAATATTAGTATATAATGCCATGACATCAAGATACTATGACACTTAACAGGTTAGATTTGAGAAACCAGTCAACAGGTTCTCTACTCTTTGTAACACAAAGGGTTTACATGTTCTCTAATCTAAACAACTGAAGAGCTGGGGCTGCATTTGGGTGCTCGGGTCACCTTTTTGCTATAAGATTTTTAACTACATGGAAAGCATCCCTAGCAAGGGCTGATCTCCAAGCATTCGCTTGTCTTCTACAATAACTTTGCCCTGGGTTTTCTAGGCCACAGATCTGCACTCAATCAAAATATCAAGCACTTCATGCTGGTGTGGTCTGCTTGCAGCACCAATATAGACACATCCATTTTCTCCAGTTCAGATGACATAGTGAATTCATGGTTTTCAAGACTGCACTAATCATCAGTAGAATGAACAGGGAGCTCCCAGCACAGAGGTGAATGACCAGGAGATGGCTGGTATTGCAAAGCATTCTGCAGGAGTTCTATACAATAGGACTTCCTTGAGGCCCTTGCTACATGTTCTGATTTGTGCTGGTTTAATCCCCTCCTGAATTCTTTCTAGAGAAAGCTAGATGTTGTACAATCTTGTCTGCTGTTCAGGGCCAGCCTAAAGTTGGTTCAAGGTGTTGTGCTCACCTTTAAACTTTTCACTCCCTCTTTAATATTCCTAGAGATTGCAAACCTAGATTCCAGGCATTGAGTGGCTCCAAAAATAAGTCTCTAGATCATAGGTAGCATTTGGGAACAACTTTTGGCCTTAACATGTACTAGGCTCTATCTAGCCACTGAGGGAAGGTGGAGGGTGCCAGGTTGAGCTAAAACTTGTAGTGATGCAAGGGGAGGAGGGAAATGAGGCTTGCTAGAAACAGCTTATGATGAGGGGAAAAGGAATTCTCCCAGCTAAAGAGAAGCTAGCTGAAATCTGTACATGCTATTGAATGTTACATGTTTCATTTCTCCAGTCCTTTTGTAGACTGGAAAACCAATTCATGGTTGAAATGTTTTGGCATGCCATATCATGACTCCATAAATGGAAAATGGTGAAGATAGTAGGAGAGGGCTCTAATCTATATTTTTATGGACGCTGCATAAGCTATAAAGTAACCTGTAGAAAATTCCTTGAACACTTGAAAGCCTTATTTCAACACTAGGAATAGTTTCCCTTAAAACTACCCAATTACTTGGACTTGCTGAATGGTAACTTTTAAAACAGACTTGAGGTGCTGAGTTGGGCTAGATTCTTGATCACAACATACTTAAAACGAACCCCTGAAAAGTAGTATGCCTGCATTATTAGATGAAGATCTTCTGTTTTTCAGCACATGCAGTCGCCCATTATAGCTGTTGCCCAGAACCTGACTCACCAGCTTCAGACCACCTGCCTTACTCTGGTGACAAGAATCCAGGACCAGGCCCACGGGGTTTCCACTATGGCTGGGAGTATCTACCAGAATTTGCACTCTGCCACCACCTTCAAAGATGTGTCTGGCATGTTCCTCACCACCAGCAAAGGACAGCTGGAGAAAATGAGGGGCTCTCTGGATGAGGTGATAGCTTACCTTGGTAATTCACCACTCAGATGGTTGGGTCACTTTTATCCCCAACTGCAGCAGCCAGACCATGAAAATAAAAGGAAGGAGGAAACGGCCATCAAGACAGAACCTGAACATAGCACCAGATAATCTGCTCATGTTTACTGTCAACTTAACTAACTGTTCCATGTTTTTAATGAATTTAAGAAAAGCTCACTTGTGCTGAGATTCTGTGAACACAAGTGATAAAAGCACTTTGCTCTCCCCCCCCACCCCCCCATCACTCTTCCTGCAGGGATATGTAGTTTATTGATCCTGTTTGAAGTCCTACATTGCTTTTGCTACAGAAATCAGTGTAGACTGTTTGTTGGTTAAACTGAGATTGCAGCAAATGCATTCCTTGGAGTCTGACCAAAATGGAAGAAGTACCTTTAACAGACTGACTGAGGATGGGGAATTTCAGAGCTCGTATTTAATCAGCCTTCAGACGTTTAGCATCTGACTTACTGGACTGGTCATCAGTTGCAGTAATGTTGCACACTAGGACTGGCAGCTCAAGCCTTTAAGATGAGGAGGGCAGCTAGAGTATGTCCATAACTATGTATCTTCCCTGTCAACTAGTCACATGTGGTGCTGCTAAATGTATGCAGAGTCTTCACAGTACTAAATCTGGGTCCTAAAGATATTGTCACTGAACTGTCCTCGTGGAGAATGAGCAATATGGCAAAAGCAGATGTGTTGTAAAATGCATGTCCTTAAATCTGTATATCTTACTAGCAATAAATGTTCAGCAGCCAAGCCTGGTGTGTGACTTTTTTTTTTTTTGAGGGGGGGGGGATACTTAATGTGACAACCTACATTAGCTGGGGATGTATAGAACCCCAGTGAATCAATTGCATGAACCTTTTTATTCTGGTGACTGTCAGCTAATATAACTGTCCTTGCCTTGCAAGGCACAGACATGGGAAGCAAGGGATAAAGTATCCCTAGAGCAAGTGAGTCTTCAAGGCATCCTGCTCTACCAAATACTGGACTGAGTTCTCTGGTTTTCATATCTAGAGCAAATGCTTTGCCACTAGATCATAGATTAAGTTGCTGTATTTGTAGACTCACTTGCCAAGATAGTGAATGATAAATGAACCCATCTAGTCTGCCCATAGTTCTCTGTTCTCTGCCACAGGTGCTGTGTAGCTCCAGGCCTCAAGGGGACTTCATCGCATTCTAGTTGCATTTGAGAATAGTGTTAGTGACTAGCCAAGTGTAGTTAAGGGATCACTTCAAGTAATGCTTCAATTCCTTAGCACTGTAAGAGGGGCATAGTCCTTCACCCTCCACTCACAAGTAGAAAATATTGGTGGGTGAGCCAGAACTGCCTTTTCCAATCTATACATTTCCACCTGCCTATTTGTCATTCCCCTTGTTCCATTTAGGTCACTTTCTTAACCTGAGTGTTTAAAGCATACAATATTTGGTGCTGAAACTTTAGTGGCAGTCTATATTCTAAGTGCTGGACTTGTGGGGGGGCTTTTAGGTCTTTACATGGTAACTGCCCTAGTTCAGCCATGTAAAGGCTGTATCTGGGATTTTCAAAGGGCACCTACATGGGTACTGGCCTTCAAAATTCCCAGATATGTCCCAAACATGCCCTGCTGCTATCCACATAGCATCAGGGTCTGTTAGGAGTGTTCCAGGGGGAAGAAGGCAGGCCATGGTACTACCCATGCCACACCAATTTTTGATGCTGCAGTTAGGCAAGGTTTTCACACACCCATCTTTAAGGCACAGGAGCTAACCATATAGCAGCAAAAATCAGCAATACACAAGTAGCCCCTGTGGCTTCCTGGCTATGTGGCATGACCTGGATTTTCAAGGTTGGGACCACAAGACCCCTGCACTGACAAGCCAGGTTGGGCAGGCTTGTCAATGTGCCAATGTGGGGCATAGAACCATTAAATAAAATTTGGGCCCTAAACTTCCATTTCCATTTTGGTGGAAACATGGTGTTTCCTACTCTTTGGTTTGTGTGCTTTGAGGCAACCGGTTTGAGTGAAAAGATCAATAAGGGATGATAGTGGAGGAGTGGCCTAGTGGTTGGGGCAAGGTACTTCAGACTGGAAGGTCAGGGGTTCAAATACCACTAGAGGACAGCAACCTTGGGCCGGAAGGACTGGGGTTTCTAGTCCCACAGGTGCTCCTTGTGGTCTTGGGCAAGCCACTTAACTATTTTACAGGGAACATGGGCTATGGAGGGTTATCTCCAAGTTATAGTGCCCTGTTCAATGTAAACTGCACTGATGCAGAATAGCACGGTATATAAGAGAATATAAATAAGATAGCTATCAAGGGAAGGTTACTTTCCAGAGCATTAGTGATACATGCTAGGTGTGAATATGCCACATCTTTTCCATGATTCGGAGTACATCTAACTCTGCCTCTGTAAGGTGTGCAGTAGTCAGTACACCACATTTGTGGCTTTCTTTGAATCTCATTGACTGCATCAATTTTGCGTGAACATTGTCTCTACAACTGAAGACAATATTCAAGCTGGGTACGCCTACCTCCTGTTTAGAAGTAGGACTTCAAGAACTGTTAATCATTTTGGTACACAGGGCTATGGTGATCAACAGCATTGGCTACTACCTGCAATATTGATTAAGGACATGGAAAGGTAGGTGCTAACCACAAAAGGAAGTTAGTCACACCTATGCTACATGGCAAGGGCCTTCTACATACAGTAACATTAGATACTGCAATGCCCTAGCTTGGGCCCGAAGGCTTACAAGCATAGAACAGCCTTATGTCCTTTTTAAATGAAGCTACCCTTGTTTGTCCCCAGGGATTCTGGGACTTGTAGTTGGCTTACTTATATAAGGACAAAAATGTAGTTGTGAGTCCGGTGGTTTAAGGCAGCAAGAAATTTATTTTATTGTAGGATTCCCAAGGCATTAAAGCTCAAAACACAAATGCAAAAAGGATGCTTCTCCAACATAAGAGTAACTCAGGATAACAGAGGAAAAATGTAACAAAGGCTGCTTTCACTGAGCAGCAGCTTACATTCAAATAAACCTGTAAAGAGCACAGCTCCTGGTGGTCATTCAACATAAGGTAAATGTTTCACAGCTGCTGTTCTTCTTTTCCAAACCAGTTTTTACTAACTACCACTCCTGGGCTTCAGAAGCTCATATACTTAGTAAAACACATTCTTGGATTTTCTCAACTCTTTGCAGTCATAAGAATTAATTGCTATAGTGTTTCACAGTCTTTCAGCCCTGTTCCACAATGCTTAATTCTCCTTGAGACAAAAAGAGCAATCCATTGGTGATATTTCTGAGTCAGTCTGGCATACAAGAATCCACCTGCATATCTTCTATGGATACCGGGTACTTTTCTCTTTCACCAGTTTTATAAACTTTTCCAGACTTCCTGTCTTCTAAAAACTCTTGGAACTGTTTCCACAGCACATCACCCTGAGAAGGCACACTGGTATTGGGAGGGTAAAGCTTCCTTTCTGCAAACAGTTTTCTTAATGCTTCTAGTGTTAAAAGCTCAGTCTCTCTGCTCTTATCTGGGTTTCTGTTTTCTCCATGCACAAAACTATCCACCCACCTCTTAGCAGATGAAGACATTAGGTCAGGATCCTCGACACTAGCTGTAGCAAACCGTTTTCCTGCAAGCTGTTTAGCTCTGCACGTGCTGGCTTTACCTTGGGGTGAGTCTCTCAGACAACTACTGATTCCTTTCCTCCTGATATCTTTCAGGCCATGGAACTCGGCCTTCTGGTGTCTTTCTCCACTGCTTCCCAGATAGGTTCTAAGAAAACTCTCAAGAGTGACTTTCTCCCTTTCCAGGATCTCTGAGTTTCTCCTCCTGGCTCTCTGCTGCATCTCCTGTGTGTGTCTCCCTTCTCTCGTCTGCGTGTGCTTCCCTTCCAAGTGCCTCTCTCCTGTGCGTTTCTCCCCCTCTGCTCTGAATGTACTTTTAAAAGCCGTTTGCTGCTAGGTAGTCCCTTGCCTTTGCACAGATGTGACCAATCACTGAGCAAGCTTGGCTCCCTGTCTGAACTAGGGCGTGGCCTGGCCTTAGCAGAGAGCTGAGGGTTTTTTCCTTGCAAACACTGTGCCCAAGTGAACTGTCTCACTTGTTTTAAAGGGAAAATGGGGTTTTCCTCCACTTCCATCTCTTCCTGGGAGCTCTCCTCACCACAACACATGATCACACCCTTCACAACTACTGCTGTATGACAGTACGTATCTTGTGGTGCTTGACTGAAAACAGAAAAAAGGCCCCTCTACTAATTGTGATCTTATACAACTATTCATCATTGTTGCATGAGAACATGTTAGTTCTTGGTCATAGCATTTGAATGTTAAGGGTATTGGTTGGTAGGGGGAGGGTTAATGTAAATAGTGATAGCAGTCAAAGCAGGAGCATGTTTGAAGCCACTGGCCGGGTGCTAGTGTGAGAAGTGGACAGAAGCATAAACCGTCTGCTATCCCTTTTATGCAGTGTGGTACGGGGTGGATGGTTAGACTCTGGGCATCTGGTTGTTCAGTCAAGTGTGTTTACCTCCTTGGAACAGCCATGCCATCTAAATACACATTTCACATTCTGCTTCATGTTGCCTCGTCTGAAAATCAAATGGGGTAATATTCCTCTCCCCCCCCCCCCCCACCTGCAATTCTAACTCAAGACATTGGTACTAAAAGTCTCTCATTTTATGAAAATGAGAACAAACCAGCAGAGCTTCCCAGGGGATGCAGTTAGGATGTAGCACTGTGCAGGGATGCTCCTTCGTAAGTAAAAAGCCCTATTTGGCATTCTAATGAGAACTGAAACCTCAATTGTTTTTATATTTGTACCAGTCACCATGTAGTTTTGATTAAAGCATTACTTCCACTATTTTTATATCCTTGACTGTAAGGAAAAGAATGGTATACAATCTCTAAAAAATAGGAGCCCAACTTCTTTAAAGTATTCTAAGTCACTAGTGTGTTCCCAAGATTATTTTGGTGGGAGGGGTAGATGCTTTCTGTAGTGTTCCAGCTTTGGACAGACTTGAGAACTGCTGACTTATGTCTGTAACACTTATTTACTGGAGCAAGTCCAATTCACCATGATGCCCAGAGACAGCCTATATACTAGGACATGAACTGAGCTGCCTCAGCACAGAGTCAAAACCTCTGTTGGTATCACAGCTAGTGTGTTAATATCAACAGGTTACTGCGGCTTGCTTTATGTTTAAATTTGTTTATTTGTCAACCAAATATCCAACAAAGTCCATATCACACATTGCAAGATATAACATCATTAAGTTTCTACCACTTATCCTTACTAAACACCAATCCAACGCCCTCAGCTGTATATTATCCACATAAGGGACTAACATTAACCAATATACTGTCTAATAACTAATTGGACAATTTTTAATATTTTCCACTTTTATACCCCCCCCCCCTTCCCATCTTCATCACATTCCATGGCAAAGGCTGACAAACCCAGGGGTGTTGTCTTCTCCCCTGGCTGCTACTTAGCACCTGCTCTGTTTCTTCAAACTTGATTTATCTCCCCCCCCCCTCCCCTCCTCTCATTCCTGAGGAACCTTACAAGCTAACCCAAAGCATTATCACTGCTACCCTTCCATATATATCTGTTAAATCTCACCACCAAGAATCCTACGTCTTACCCGGGCAGATAAAGACTGGAGGTGCGGGCCCTATCCCACCAAAAATTCTTCCCATTGCCTCTGGTGTGTCTGTGCCCTACATCTTTCCATCATTAATAATGTGTGCAGAGGGATCCTCCACTGTCCATATGTCGGTCCCCATGAATCCACCCATTTGTGCAATATTACCAACACTAACTGCACCCACGCCCATTCTATCCACCTCATACTGTCCATAGTGCTTTCCTGCAATATATTCAATACTATACTTGTTGACGAAAGGTCCAGCTTTCTCCCCAAACAATCCTCTAAATGTCCCTAAATTTTCAACCAAAATACCAATATTTTCAGGCAGTGCCAAAACATATGTCCCAGAGTGGCCTCAATTATCCCACATCTCAGGCAACAGTTAGATTTTGTTGTTACAGCCTGCCACGCCCTACATGGGGCAAAGTAGAGTTGATGAATCAGCTTATACTGCATGTCTCTATGTTCTACTGCCACACTCAACTTTGGAATATTAGCTATAGCCTGTACTATCCATTCCCCTTCTACCTGTTCCCCAAGATCCTGCGTCCTTGCACAAGCAAGGTCCTCTTCTGATGCCCTTAAAGCTTTGTTTGACCTCAAATTATGTAGCTGAGTCACCTTTGCCACCTGATCTCCGCCCATCATAAGTTTCCTCTGTTCATGAGTAGGTTTCCCCTCTCAAGGAATCCGTCAGCAAACTTCTTATATAACTTTGCATCTGAGCACATGGCAACATGTCTTTCCCTGTCAGTTCATATTGTTCACACAGTTTGGCAAATGTCACTAACGTCCCTTCTTCCGATACCAAATGCTCTAAATTAATTATCCCCACCTTTGCCCAATACAAATAATTCTGTTCCATCATTCCCAGCAAGAAGTCTCTATTCCCACACACTGGAAGGAACGGTGAGCTGTAAGCCAGCCTTCCCATCTTGTCAAACAAATATCCCCATGCTTGCCTAAATGGACTCACCAACACTTCCCATGTCATGTAATCAATTCCTTCTAGGGACTTCATATGCAGCACATATCTTACGTGACATGGCCTTACCAAAGCACTAACCATATCTATCGGTGTATATTCCCCAACTTCCCAAATCCAGTCTCGGACATGTCTGATCAGACACACCATATTCTACCTGCTAATATCCGGAAGACCCATTCCCCCATGGGACCAAGGTTGCCCCAACACTGCCATGCATACTCGAGTCGCCGGCTCCTCCATAACAAAAAGTTTATCTGTTTCTCTTTCATTAGAATATCTTTCCTTTTCAGCATTATTGGTAACGTCTGAAGCATATATAACCATTTGGGGAAAAGAGTAATTTTGTACAGAGCAATCCTACCCCCAAGCGAAAGTGGGAGATGCCTCCATTTCTGCACCCTCACACTTAGATCCTTTATTAGAATTGAAATATTCATTCGATATAACTCCATCAAATTTGCTGGCAAATATATCCCTAAGTATTTAAAACTTCCCAAGGCCCACTTCAATGAGAAACTTCCCTTCCAAGTTTGGGGTATCTGTGGATCCAAAGGAGAGCTTCAGACTTATCAAGATTCAGTCTTAATCCTGATGGCTTCCCGTAATCCTTAAACAACTGCAGCAAAGCTGGCAACCCTTCTCGAGGATCCTTTCTTGCAGCATCGCCACTTCAGAACACCATAATCATAACTGCTGCAGCACTTTATATCTCTTTATTGGAGAACCCAGTCCACACACATTCCAAGACACAATCTTCATTATTTTACCCATTCTCCATCTTTCCCAGCATGATTATGCAAGAATATATTTTTTTATAATCTGGTGTGACCCTCTCCCAGTCTAGAGCACCCCCACACCAGCACTTCTCCAGCTCCCGACCTGCCCCGTCTTATTCAATACAGCCACCTGCTCATCGATTCTTGGTTCCTCTTCCCTCTCATCCCCCCCATCCCTTTTACATTCCCTACTATTCCAGTTATTCAATCCAAATCTCCTCCCCTTCCCCCCCTAGTACCCCCCCCCCCATCTCTCATTCCTCTCCCACTGCCCCTTTACACCTACCCTGCCCCCTTGGGCTCTCCATTATTCCTGTGGCATGTGAAGCCCCTCCCTCCCCAAGTTATATGCCTTCTGTCAACTACCACTCATTCCACACATTCATTACCAACCTCTCCGACATTCCCATCATATCTTTTACCCCTCCCCTTTCCAGCAACAGTATTCAAGTTTATCCTTTTCTCTAACCCAAATTGGACCAACAATTCCTTTATCTGCTATTTATGAAAATACAAATAAAAATAAAAAGATGATAAAACCCGTCCCACCTATCCCTTTACGTGTGCCTATAGGCCCACCAATATCCTTATAAGGCCCTTATAGCATCTCAATCATTTGCAAACAACATTTAACATTCAACCTACCCCCTTTTCATCATAATATCCCCATGCAATATCTACCTATTAATTATGCATTTAAGAATGAGTTAGTATATTTACCTACATGGAATCCAATAAGGCTCATTTCACACCTTTCTTACCCTTTTGATATATTCTCAACCAGCCCAGCATATACTAGCCCAACCCTCCCCTTACACAGCTGATTGTACATTTTCATATATTCCCCTTAACAAACATTACTTAACTATTACTATAAAGAGTCTCTTCAGCATAACTTTATTATTATTACATAACTGAATCAACTCTCATGCATTTTTTGTCATCTCCAAGTGAGACAACTCCTTCACAGTGTCTCTGCCCCAAGCTGGCCAGCATTTTGGCTTGATTCCGAACCTATACTTCAACATTATATAATGGCCTATTCATACATACCCTGACCTAAGTCAGCTTGTCATATTATCTCCCCACCATTCCATGTACCGAGTCCATGGCCCACTCAAACCATTGTCCTAGTCCTCTACTTAGCAGATGAGAACTTCATAGACCATCTTTTCTGACAAAATGTCATGGTTTCTGCTGGCGTGAGGAACACATGTTGGTGACCCTTGTACTCTACCCGCAACTTGGCCAGATATGCCAGCATAAATCTCGTTCCATGCTCCACCAGGATGCCGCAGACTTCCTTGTAGGTCCTTTGTCGCGCTGATACTCCTGCTGAATAATCCTGGAAAATGAGGAGTTTTGCTGTGTTTCCATCTCCCCTCCGCTGCTTGCGCGCTGCTCTTAACACACAGTCTTTTTGGTATGCATTAAGAAATCAAGCTATCACAGCTCTTGGGCGTTTGTCTGATAATCAGGGCTGCCCTACCCTGTGTGCTCTTTCTATTGCAATTTCATCCACTTCATTCCTCCAGTCTCAAGTTGGCCGGTATCCATTTTTCCAGGTATTTTTTTAATCTCTCACCACAACCGATTCCTCGATCCCAATAAATCGGAGGTTCTTCCTCCTTCCTCGATTCTCTAAGTCCTCCAATTTCTCCAGCTGTTGCTGTATGGCTACCTCCACATCTTTAAGTCTTGTTTGAGCCTGGTCCTGTATATCTTCCAGAGAGCCTATACGCTGCTCAGCCTGCTCTACCCTTCCAGTGAAGTCTGACACTGCTTGTATCACAGCCGTCATCTGGGTCGCTAATCCACTTAGCCTGTCCTCCAGAGCTTGCACCACTGCCCTAGATACTTTGGCTACCATTCCTCCTGCCGGTTCCACATTTGGGCTGTCTGCTCTGCTTCCGCCATCTTTGTCTCCACCACACTGGGTTTTTGCACCTTGCTGTTTTTGTTGCCATAAGCCTTCATTTTGTTTCACCACGCTTCTAATCCTCTTCGAATCCACCCTTCTAATATAAGCAACACCACTCCTCTGAGAAAATCTACTGCCAGGTATGTTTTAAGTGTTTGGGGAGGAAAAAGGGCTCCAGAGCTAAGGAACGCACGTCTTCCCTAGTCCACCATGTCACCGGACGTTCCACTGTGGCTGGCTTTAAAAAAATGGATTTAGACAAGTTCCTAACTCCTCTGCCCTTAATGTGGACTGGGGAAATCTATTACATGCTGCTTATCCTACAGATGCATAGTGGAGGAGTAGCCTAATGGTTGAGAGCATTGGCTTATGAACCCAGAGACTAGGGTTCAATTCCCACCAGCACTCCTTGTGGCCTTGGGCAAATCACTTAACCCTCCATTGCCTCAGAAAAATCCAAGCTATCAATGTCCTTGTTTAATGTACAATGTAAACTGTTTTGATTGAAATGATAAAGCGGTATATAAAACCTGTTAAATAACATAATCTGTTTATTTTTAGGGATTCTATCAGGTACTTGTGACTTGGATTGGCCACTTTGGGAAACAAGATACTGGGCTTGATGGACCTCTGGTCTCGGCTAGTATGGCAAATCTTAAATGGGGCGAGTCCAACCATTAGGCAGTTACATAGTGAGGCACCTTCAGGGGTGTGGCCAAGAGCAGGGCATACAAAGCTGAACAATCAAATCTGACAGCCGGGCATGGGGCGCATAAGGTTTAAGGTTTGCCTAGGGTACTAACATCTTGAAACAAAGCTTGGGCTGGCCCTAATCTTACTTTACGGTGCTAAACTGGCTGCTTGCTACTATGCCACTGGATCCAACTGTGGATGAACTAGAATGTGACAGCAAGAAGCTCAACATCTTACACTGTGATATCCCATGCCTTATTTCAGAACTTTAAACTTGTAGCTCTAGGAATTTATCATAGACTATTTTGTCTTGTGTTATGTAATGTACCTGAAGTGTATACTAGAGAGATTTTTTACTAACAGAAATAAAATTCCACCACTCCTGCATCTACCAGTGATTTGACATGTTGGGGATTCCAGCAAATTTGTTCTGTCTCCATCTGCTGACCAGAAGAATGATTCATGATCTGAGACTTAGCAAACTACAATGAAGCACCATCATACTCTTTATCTGACAGGAAGATAGCTTGTGAGACAGTACCTCCTACTCAAGACATTCTGGGAGTTATTCTGTGCCACGAACAGCGAGGATGGATGTCCATCCTCTCTATTCATGCCTTCCCCTGTTGGTATCTAACCTCCCTGCTGGTTATGCAGGGAAGTTAGACAGGGGCGAGGAAGGGGTGGCTTGGAGGTAGAGTCTGTGCAGGCAGTGGGTGGTCATCAGCCCTGATTGTATAGGCCTGATTCTAATATCGGCCCTGTATGTCCAGGGTTGGCAACATGTGCAGGGGAGTTATTCCACCTCTGAATAACTTCCCTGGATCTGTTTTGTTTTTTTGTGGCCAGGGTGTGGATGGGGCAGGGGGGGCCAGAGAACATTTCCCACAGCCTGAACCCTGGCCTTAGGAGGCCATATTGAGGGTCGGGCTGTGGGGAATAAGCACTTTTATCAGGCGGCCGGCATTACAGCTTTTAAATGGTGCTGCGGTGCCATGCAACTGGACACCATGGCTCTGCGACTCCATTTAAAGTCCTGACTGAATAAGTTGGGCTTTTCCTGTATGTGCAGGCCGGATGGAATCCAGTCCTAGCTTGCACATACAGGACTGATCGTGATTCTGATCCCATGGGGGCTAGATGACCCCCGTGGAATCAGAATTGCGAGCCCATCTGTATGTCCAGCTGAGACCGGGCATATAGAGGGTTCTACGTCCAGGATGGAATCAGGCTATCTGTGTTTGGCATACCTGCATCAGTCAAAAGCGTGACTTTAAATTTTCCCATTCACGCTATCCTTTCTGTAAAGTATCTTCATATGACAATGGGGGAAGAAAGAGCAGTGAGAATGGGAGGCGCTAGTGGAAAGGACCTGCCTAGAGAAAGTACCTTGGACTTATAGCCCAGAAATTACTTCCTCCTCAGCTGGTTACTTCTAGCTAAATCAGGGAAAATTCAAACACTTGCCCCCATAAACTGCTCGCTGAAATTCCTGAAATACAATTGCAAAATTAATGGTTTATTGGTCTCAAGAGCCAGTGTAATAAGGAGGGTAGTGCGGGCAGTAACCAACTCCAGGAAACTCTCTAGAAATCCCGTAAGATCCCCAGGGGCCCCAGGAGGAGCACTAGCACTTACCCGAATACCCGTACCCACAGTTAAATATTGAACTCTGGTTAATGGCGGTAGAGCCTCCACGGGGATCTTCAGGACCTCCCGGAAGTATCTACGAACCATTTCCAGAGGAGAACACGTAGGAGACCTAGGAAAATTAACCAGTCTTAAATTGTTCTTCCGGACTTGGTTCTCCAGATATTCCAGCTTCCTACTAAGTACATTCCGGTCCTTCATATGGGCATACTGCAATTCTCGGAAGTGTTCCAGCTTACCAGTCAGTTGTGCCAGCTTCCCCTCCTGTTCCTTCTGTACCTGTGTGACCTGCTGAATTTGACCTTTTAGAGTCCTAGACTCAGTACTCACGGAAACAGCAAATTTCTCCAAGGAAGTATTCATTGTGGAAATGGCCTCCCATAGCACCTCCATTGTAATTTTCGCGGGTCTCACCAAAGCTCCAGCACCTGCATATACCTTCGGGGACTCACTTTCCTGGAGAAGGCTGACCAAGTCCCCCGAGTCAGCCCCAGATCGACCACCACTCCAGGAGCCCCACACGGAGCATGCACCTCAGCAGAGGAGCCCTCCAAAGTCTCCCGCTTTGGTGTGCTCGTCACCACACCAGCAGAAGACTCTCCTCCGACGGCAACAACGCTTCCGGGGCATGGAGGGGGGGCCTGCTGCTCCAGGGACAAAACCCCCCTGGATGTTATGCTCAGGTCCAGGGAACCCTCCGGACCTGCTGAAGACGCCGCTCGCTCCCCCGGGCCAGAGAAACCGCACATCTGAAGCGTATTTTGTCCCGCTGCGCTACAAGCAGCCTCACCCGAGGGAAGGTAGGCTTGCTTCCTCTTTCTTTGGCCCATACTGGCTTTAGAAAACCGCCGCACCAACACCCAAACGCTGCAGGAACCAGATCTCTGACCAAGAGGATCACACTGCCGCCATCTTGCCCCCCTGTGACATTACTTTTAATAAACTTTTTTTTACCATGCGTTGGAACGTTATGCTTGTAAATTGATTGCACCCGCACTAATTCATAGCTGAACATGTGTTAAATTGATTTTGCACAGAATACATTTTTTTAAGGTGTACTAATGAATCAGATGAATATGCTAAAGCAGGGTTTCTCACTGCCACCCTGGGAAAACACACAGTGACTCAGGCTTTCAGGATAAGTACAATGAATAAACATATGAAAGATTTGCATACAATGGAGACATTACATGAAAATCTCACTGGCCAGGTGTGTCCCCAGGAGTGGGTTGAGAACCCCTGTGCTAAAGAGAGAGAATGCAAAAAAGTAAATGAGTGACTAAGGAGGGGGGAGTTGCAGGAATAGCGAGAGTATGAGTTGAAACAAATAATAAGATATATAATAGGAAGGAAGCAGACCGTGAGTACAAAAATTGAGGACCCTCATATGTGTTGGAGGGTGAGGCAATTTAGTAGAGGCTTAGTGTGTGAGAAAGACATATGGTAAAATGGCTCTGAAGGGGGAAACGTTGGGGGGGGGGGAAGAAAAAAAAGAGAGTAGCAAGAAGGAAAGATGACCAGCCTAGGCGTAGAATATAAGCGTGAATCCGCAGATATTTCTAAAACGAATTCTTATTTACCACATCACTCAGGGGTGGCTCAAGGCAATCTGCTGCCTGAGGTGAGGGATGAGATGGTGCCCCCCCCCCTCTCCCAGTGGGTAAGGAGGAACTTTCTCAAAACTTCATTCAGGGACTGAACCAAACCAAAAAGCAGATTAGATAATGTGGCAGAAATGCAAGATGTTTGCACACACCAAAGAACTAAAAGAATGAGAGAGAACCCCAGCACAGTTTATAAGACCAAATTATAACTCCCTCAGCAATGGGTGCAGAGCAGAACTAGGACATTAACCCACAGAACTCACTATCTTAAAAAACAAACAAACAAACAAAAAACCCCAACCTTATTCTGGTCCTCTCGCTAGCAACAACAAACATTCTCCAGTATCAGGCATATTG
Organism: Ichthyophis bannanicus; assembly: GCA_033557465.1. NCBI lineage: Eukaryota > Metazoa > Chordata > Amphibia > Gymnophiona > Ichthyophiidae > Ichthyophis > Ichthyophis bannanicus. The sequence goes on from CM066035.1 coordinate 339,778,548, forward strand.
GGAACTAATACAAAAACCTACAACAAAGTCACTGTGGATCTATAGAGCAAATCTATCATACTATACCATATTTATTTAGCTGTATTTATATCCCGCTTTTCTCCAGGTCAAAGCGGTCAATTGGGAGATACATTTAACACGAGGGGATATGACACACATACGCTAATACTTACAGGGAACATGGGCAATGGAGGGTTAAGTGGCTTGCCCAAGACCACAAGGAGTGCCTATAGGAGATTGCTGTACCCAGGTGGGACTTGAACCCCCCAGCCCTCTGGCCTGAGGTACCTTGTCCTAACCACTAGGCCACTCCTCCCATACCAGCACCAACTTCCAAAATTCACATGAGTCTACCAAAAAAGGCATAATTGTAAATACCGCAGCAGGCCCTGGAACATCCAACCACTTCTTTGAACAGCTGAACAATTCAGATTACTACAGTACAGATCCCTACATACAAACTCCATGTTAACAATACAGACCATCACCAACTACAGAATAAGTAACCATAACCTAAAAATAAATAAATCTAGATACAAATTAAACTGCAACCCCAAGAAGTCAGATTCTGCATACAATGCAACACCAGAGAAATAAAAAGAGATGCATTTCACTATACATGTATAAAATATACAGATAGCACCAAGTCTGATCATTAAATTGAAAATAAAATTCTCTTCTACCTTTGTTGTCTGACCATTTTATTCTCTGATCATGCTGGTCCCAATCTGAGGTTTCTGATTTCCTCCACCACCCAGTGCCCCCCCCCCCCCCCCCCCCCCCAGGGGCAGCATAAGGGTGATGCAGGGCCATGTTTGAAGATTTATTGAGGCATCATTTGCAAAAATTTAGTATACTGTATTGTAAAATACATATTCTGCATTAGTGATCCTGAGTGCTAAGCTATCAGTAGCTTAACTACTGTCAGGGTCTCCCAAGATGGACAGGCCTCAGCTGAGGTGCTAGACCAAGACAAACTACCCACTTAGGCAGCAGCAGAATGAGACAGTGTTGACAATGGAGGGTCACATTGTTGTGACAATGGCAACATTAGAATTACCTGCACGGAAGAAAGGCCTGGCAATCTACTTCTGTATCTTGCCACGAAAAACCCAATGGATAGACACAACAAAACAAATTGCACTATAGTGCTGGAATGAGACACCCAGGTGGAAAGGCACTCAACTGGCTACCAGGGAGGAGCTGAAGACTTTTCAGAGGAAAGCCAGCTGGTACTTTGGTAGATCTCTCTCTTTAGCTTTAACAGATACCTAAGCTCCATGAACTGAACATTGGCTGGGAAAAATTGTATCGCTAAAGCTGTTGCCCCCGTTACAGCTTCTGCCTCGGTCCAGACAGAAGTCCCAATGCCAGTTGAAGGACTGGTTCCATGTGCAGGGTGCCTACATGCTGAAGCTCTCAGGAAACAAGTGGAGGATCTCAGAGAGGAGGTGGCGAGGATGAGGAGCATTCAAGACAGTGAGAAGTACATAGATGAGATGCTTCTTGCAACATCCAAGCTCTCCAGCAGAGGAGAAGATGGGTGCCTACAGAATGACGAAGGTTGGACATAAGTCACCAGGGCCTGCAGAATCACCAATCCAACTTCTCCAGCCCTTGAATTGAAGAACCAATATGCAGCCCTGTAAGTGAAGGAGGCGAAATCATCCCTGGAAAGGGAAGAACCAGAGCTCCAATTCCCCAAAGTTGTAGAAACAGTGACCACAAGGAAGCAAAGGGTAGTGGTGGTTAATGACTCTCTTCTGAGGGGTACTGAGGCATCCATCTGCCAACCAGACGATGTCCAGAGAGGTATGCTGTCTCCCAGGTGCCAAAATCCAAGATGTTACGGAGAGTTTGCCGAGACTCATCAAGCCCACTGACTATTACCCAATGTTGCTAATCCATGTCGGCAAAAATGATATTGCCAGGTATCCCTCTGAGTGTATAAAAAGTGACTTCATGGCTCTGGGACAGAGGGTGAAGTAGATAGGTGCACAGGTGGTGTTCTCTTCAATCCTCCCTGTTGAGGATAAAGGCCAAGGCAGAGAGGCTCGCATCCTGGAGATGAATGCATGGCTGCATGGATGGTGTCATTGAGAGCGTTTTGGATTCCTGGACCATAGGATGCTGTTCCAAGGGTTGCAGAGAAGAGATGGTGTCCATCTGTCCAAGAAAGGATGACGCGTCTTCAGTAGTCGACTGGCTAATCTACTGAAGAGGGCTTTAAACCAGATTCATTGGGGATGGGTGAAGAAAGCCCCCAGGAAAGTGGAACAATAAATACCTTTATGGAAATAGGCAAAAGGGGTAACATATGGAAAGCAGTGTGTATAAATGCCCGTAGCATGGGAAATAAGATCCCTGATGTTGAAGCTTTGGTGGGAGTGGCTGACTTGGATTTAGTGGCAGTTACAGAAACATGGTTCAAAGAAAACCATGACTGGGATGTAACTATACCAGGCTATATTTTATTCATAAAGGACAGGGTAGGAAAAAGGGGGAGGAGGAGTGGCACTGTATGTAAAAAATAATATTAAAGCTTTGGAATTACAGAGCTTAAAAGGGAGAGAGGAGGCACTGTGGGTTAAACTAGATAGAGGGAGAGAGAAATCTATTTGCATTGGTGGATTATACAGACCTCCCTCATAAGAAGATGAGGTGGACAGAGAGTTAATTGAAGACATATGCAGCATTGCTAGGAATGGGGAAGTGTAACTGATAGGGGATTTCAATATGCCAGATGTTGATTGGCACATTCCTGCTGCAGTATCATCTAGAAGTAAGGAGATCCTGGATTCTCTACAGGGAGAACTATTCAGGCAATTGGTAACAGACCCCACACGTGAAGGGGCCATACTGGACTTGGTGCTTATCAATCGTGAAAGTGTTTTTGATATTATCGTGAGAGATCATTTTGCATCCAGTGATCACCAGATGGTGTGGTTCAGTATGAGGACTAGGGCTGTTAGAATCCATTCAAAGGCAAGAGTCTTAGACTTTAGGAAAACTAGCTGCCAAGATGGGCCAATACCTTAGGGAGTCATTAGCAGGATGGGAATAGCTGGGGGATGTAGAAAAACAGTGGGCAAAACGGAAAGGGGATATTTTAAGGGCAACCAACCTTTTTGTTAAAATGGTAAATAAAGGTAAAAGGAAAAGGAGACCGCTATGGCTTTCGATAGAAGTAGCTGAAAAGGTGAAGAAAACGAGGGAGGCCTTCATGAAATACAAGAGATCACAGAGACAGGAAGACAGGCATCTATATTTGGAAAAACCTAGAGAAGCTAGCAAAGTAATCAGGAAAACAAAGATTCAAAAAGAGGAGGAAATAGCCAATGCAATAAAATGGGGGGATAAACATTTTTCAGTTATGTTAGTGAGAAGAGGAAGGGCAAAAGTGGTATTGTCAAACTCAAGGGTGAAGGGGAGGAATATGTAGAAGCTGATGAGGATAAAGTGGAATTGCTTAACAAATATTTCTGTTCTGTGTTTACAGATGAAGAACCAGGAGCAGGACCTCAGAAAACACCCACAAACAGGAACAGAAGCGAGGGGCATCTTGAACAATTTTCAGAAGACTGTGTTCGTGAGAAACTAGCTAAACCTAAAGTAGACAAAGCAATGGGACCGTATGGGATACACCCTAGAATACTGAGGGAACTTGGGGATATTCTAGCAGCTCCACTGACTGACCTTTTCAATGCCTTGTTGGAGTCGGGAGTGGTGCCAAAGGACTAGAGAGAGGCTCATGTGGTGCTTTTACACAAAAGCGGAAGTAAGAATATGGCTGAAAACATCAGGCTGGTTAGTTTAACTTCGATGGTGAGTAAATTATTGGAAACGCTGCTGAAAGAGAAAATAGTGAGGTTTCTGGAGTCCAGCGGATTACAGAATCCGAGGTAGCATGGATTCACCAGAGGCAGGTCTTGTCAGACAAATCTGATTGATTTCTTTGACTAGGTGACCAGGGAGTTGGACCGAGGGAGAGCCCTAGATGTGGTGTATTTAGATTTCAGTAAAGCCTTTGACACCGTTCCTCACAGGCGACTTATAAATAAACTGAGCACCCTAGGGATGGACCCTAAAGTTACTGTTTGGGTTAGAAATTGGTTGGGTGGGAGGCAACAAAGAGTAGAGGTAAATGGAGCTCACTCTGAGGAGAAGGAAGTTACCAGTGGTGTGCCCCAGGGATCTGTCCTTGGTCTGATTCTTTTTAACATCTTTGTTAGTGATATAGCGGAAGGGCTGTCAGGTAAGATTTGCCTCTTTGTGGATGATACCAATATCTGCAATAGAGTAGACACACAGGAAGGTGTAGATAACATGAGGAGGGATCTAGCTAAGTTTGAAGAATGGTCTGGAATTTGGCAGCTGGGATTTAATGTTAAAAAATGCAAGATCATGCATTTGGGCTGCATCAAACTAAGGGAGCAACATAGCATAGGGGGTGAAGTACTTTTGTCCACTAAAGAAGAGTGAGACCTAGGCATGCTTGTGTTTGATGATCTTAAAGTAGTAAACCAGGTAGAAAAGGTGACAGCAAAAGCTAGAAGGATGCTAGCGTGCATACGGAGAGGAATTTGCTAGCAGAAAAAAGGAAGGGATAGTACCTCTGTATAAGTCTTTGGTGCAACCTCATTTGGAGTATAATGTGCAATTATGGAGACCGCATCTTCAAAAGAGTATAAACAGGATGGAGTCAGTACAGAGGGTGGCTACTAAAAAGGTTAGTGGTCTTCATTATAAAAAATATGAGAACAAGGATCTTAATATGTACACCTTAGAGGAAAGGTGGGATAGAGGTGATATGTTTGAGATGTTTAAATACCTCCATGGCATAAATGCACAGGGGGAGAGCCTCTTTCGATTGAAAGCAAGTTCTGCTACGAGGGGACATGGGATGAGGGTGAAAGGGGATAGGTTCAGGAGTGATATACAGAAATATTTCTTTAAGGAAAGAGTGGTGGATCCATGGAATAGTCTCCCAGTGGAGGTGGTAAAGATGTGGACAGTATCTGAATTCAAAAAAGCATGGGACAAACACAGAGGATCTCTAAAGGAAAAAGGGGATTGTTGTAGTGGTTGATATGGAAGGACAGACTAGATAGGCCATGTGGTCTTTTTCTGTCGTCATTTTTCTATGTTTCTATTTATGGATCCAAAGCCCTTGGGACATCAGACTGCTTATGTAGCTACGCATTAAATGAGAGTCAGAAGCTGTAAAGATGTCTTACATAGTGGGACATGGAATGCACGAAGCATGAACCAAGGGAACTTGGAGGGAGTCAAGAATGAAATGGAACGTGTACAACTCGATCTGTTGGGTGTCAGCGAACTGAAATGGACTGGCATTGGGCACTTTGTATCTGATGATCAGATGGTCTGCTATGCTCAAAATGGTGTTGCATTTATCAGGACCGTACTGAACCCTATGCGAGCGGTGTGGTCACACAGGGCGCAAAGACTTAAGGGGCGCATTTTGGCTCTCTGCCATTGCCTGCCGCCGCCACATTAGTGGAGGCAGGCAGCGGCAGAGAGCCGAAATGCGCCACTTAAGTCTTCTTGCCGGCACACTAAGCAGGTCTGGTCTCTCCGGGAGGGTCCAGACCTGCTTAGTGTGCCGGCGAGTTCCACATCGGGTGCACGCCTCTTCTCTCCCGCCCCCATAAATTGGCTAGATGGCGGTGTGGGAGGGGGGACGCGCGCCCAATGTGCAACTCGCACAGGGCGCTTTTCACCATCAGTATGGCCCTGGCATTTATAATCAAGAAGAAACTTGCAAGAACTGTAATGAAATACAGTGTAATCAATGAAAGCTTAATTTCTGTTCATTTACGAGGAATGCCCATCAGCACAACTATAATTCAAGTATATTCCCCAACAACTGCTTCAGAACATGATGAAGTTGATGAGTTCTACGAACAAGTACAAGCTGAAAAGGACAGGACATGCAAACAGGATATCCTGATAGTCATGGGTTACTGGAACGCAAAAGTTGGCAACAAAGAAGAAGGCTAAGTGGTTGGAAAATATGGACTTGGCAACAGAAATGAAGCTGGAGAAAGACTGACATCTAAACACCTTCTTCCAGCAATACAAGTGACAACTGTACACCTGGCCTTCACCCATTGGATTGTACAAAAATCAAATTGATTACATCTGTGGAAGTCAACGATGGAAAAGCTCTATATCATCAACAAAGACAAAACCTGGAACTGACTGTGGTACAGACCACCAACTACTAGTATGTAAACTCAAGCTAAAGTTGAAAAAGAGCAAGCCACTCTTGCTTTAGATACAAATGGCAGAGCTCCAGAAGAGTTATGGGATGATATCAAGAAGGTTTTGTTGGAAGAATGTGAGAAAAGGTGAAAAAGCAAAAATGGCCAGAAGGGATGACCAGAAACACAGAGAAGCTAAAGCCAGAGGAGAAAAAGAGGCAATCCCAGAACTAAACAGAGATTTCCGACATGCAGCAAGACAAGGCCAGAAAAAGTCCTACAATGGTGCATGCAAGGAAATAGAAGCAGAAACTAGGAGAGGAAGTACAATATCAGCTTTCCTAAAACTACGATAGCTGAAGAAAACATTCCAGCCTCAAATTCGAATGTTACAAGATGCTCAAGGATCCATGTTGAATTATGCTGAGAAGATCAAGAAAAGGTGGTAAGAATATATAGAGTCATTATACTATAACAATCAAGTGGACAAACAGCCGTTTCAACCTGAATCTGATGATCAGAAACCATTGGTGATGAAAGAAGAAGATGAAGCAGCATCGAAAGCCTTCTCAAAGAAAAAAGCATCTGGCATTGATGGCATTCCCATTGAACTATTACAGCAATTTAATACAGCTGTTACCTTACTTACAAGGGTCTGCCAGGAAATTTGGAAGACAACATCATGGCCAACTGACTGGAAAAGATCTGTGTTTATACCAATACAACAGAAAGGTGATTCAACTGACTGGAAATTATTGCACAATCGCTCTGATCCCACATGCAAGCAAGATTCTGCTCAAGATCATTCCGCAGAGTCTACAAGTATACCTGGAAGAGAACTGCCTGAAGTGCAAGCAGGGTTCAGGAAAGGTCGAGGAACAAGAGACATCATCGCGGATGTGAGATGGATCCTTGAAAAGACTAAAGAATACCAAAAGGATATCTACTGTATTTGTGCTTTATTGACTACTGCAAGGCTTTTGACTGTGTAAACCATGAGAAACTCTGGGCCACATTAAGAAGTATGGGTATACCAGAACACCTGATAGTTCTCTTGCACAATCTTTACATTGATCAAGAAACAAAGGTTCGAAGGGAACAATGAGAAACATAATGGTTTAAAGTCAGTGAAGGTGTATGATAAGTCTGCATACTTTCCCCCTACCTGTTTAATTTATATGCAGAACAAATCATCAGTGAAGCAGGACTGAATGAAGACAACCGAGTTGTAAAATTAGTGGAAGACTCATCAACAACCTTCGCTATGCTGATGATACCCTATTACTGGCTGAAAGTGAAGATGATCTGAAACATTTGATTCTCAAGATCAAGGAACATAGTCTTAAAATGGGCCTGCACCTTAATGTAAAAAAGACAAAGATCCTGCCAACTGGCAGAATCAATAAATTCATTGTTGATGAAGAAGAAATTGAAATCGTGAACAACTTTAACCTACTTGGACCAACTATCAATAAAGAAACAACAAGCAGTCAAGAAATCCGAGGATGCATTGCTCTTGGCAGAATAGCTGTGAAGGACCTAGAGAAGATTCTCCAGAGCAGAGATGTCTCTCTCCATAAAAAAATATGAGTTGTTCAAGCCATGGTATTTTCAGTAATCTTATATAGATGCGAAAGTTGGATAGTGGAAAAGATAGACAGGAAGAAAACTGATGTCTTTGAATTATGGTGCTGGCAATGAATACTGTGTATACCATGGACTGCCCAAAGAACAAACCAGTCAGTACTAGAGGAGATCAAACCTAAGCTTTCTTTAGAAGTTTAGATGACAAGACTTCGACTTTCATACTTTGGACACATCATGCGAAGAGAGAGATCATTAGAGAAAGACATCATGCTTGGCAAGGTAGAAGGTCAATACAAAAGGGGAAGGCCATCAATGAGATGGATTGACACAATAACAGCAGCTATGGCTACCAGTCTGTCAACAATGAGCCACCTGACTGAAAACCGAACACAGTTTAGAACTATCCAGAGGTTCGCCATGAGTTGTCAACAACTCAACGGCACTTAACAACATGTCACCCATCTAAAATCCTAGGTGGCATCCAAACATACACATTTAATGTAGTCTCACTTTGCTAAAGGACGTCCGGCGAGGTTATTGGTCCAAAAAGACTGTGTGGTAGGGAAGCAACCGATCCTTAAACATTGGAGGGACAAAAATCCCCCATCTTATTGGGAGTGGCAAAACAGCATCCACTACATGATGTTTATGGAACGTTTGTCAGTGAGAGGAAACTATCTGGGGTTATTATATTGACACATTGTTGCCGTGGGCTTGAATGAGCTTTTAACCTTAGCTTAACAGGGGGCAATTGGCCAGAGTGACCTGGACGTGGACTGAGTTTGTTTGAATGTGAGCCTGACAGCTGACTGAACTGGGAGCTGACCCAGTGCTAAAGCCTATGGAGCAATTGAGCACCTGGAGTATTACACTCGTTGACGGTACCTCCTCATGGAGAGAGCAAGCTGATATGGTTTCCAGCTATGGGGGGAGGGGGAGGGGGAAGGAAGAGGGTCAGTAGGTGGGGATAAAGTGTAAATATCATTGGATGTTCTTGTTTTCACTTTGTACTATTTGTGATATAGCCTCTGGGGGTCATATAAGAGCAACCATGACTCTCGGGGTATGTGTTTGTCTGATTGTTCCTTAAAAAATGTTTAAAAAAACAAACAAACATAATAATAAAACATTAAATTTGATTATTGAAAAGCCACTTACACAGCCCTCCCCCCAAATCGAGTCATTATAAGTATCTGCACATCAGATGTATTTTGCTATGACCAAATTAGTGATGAGGAGGGAAGATATAAAATGCAAAACACTAATCCTGGTAGGCATGAATTCAAAGACTGGATTGAATTGTGCTAGAGCTGGAAAAGTCCGAAACTCAACAGTGGTGAAGCTATCAGGCTACAAAACAAAATTACATTATTGATATTATTGTTAATTATACCTTATCATACATCAATCTAAATTCAAAAAATATTTGAGTTCTTTGTAAACCACTTTGATTCCTGAAAAGCATAAATAAACACAAATAAATAAAATAAATAAATAAATACACTGAGATGGTCCCTTAAAATTTGATATTTCCTTGAATCTGAACTGACAAAATATTTTAAATTTTAGTCTGGCAGCATAAAGAAACCAAAACTGCAAATCTCAAAGACAATACATATTATAGTACTACCTCAACCAACACTCTACAGATGACTAAACCAAGAATCCAGAGTACAGGACCCATAGAGCAAATCTACTATTTCATAACAGCACTAACTTCCGAAACTCTCACAACATGGCACGTACCCAGAAATGAACAACACCATAAATATTGCAGTGGGCCCTAGAACATCCATCCAATTCAGAAAACTGAACAAGCCGGATTACTACCGATCCCTACATAAAACTCCATGATAACAGAACACGTAGCCTCAGTCACACATGCAGAACACAAATATATCTTCACCAAGTAGGGAATATATTAATAACAACTAAAAAGAGACATATGTAGACAAAAAATACTTTTGCCCATTACTCTTAGGTTTACAGGATTCTTTCCCAAAGTTATACTTTTCTCCAGTGTGAGGCGAGAGAAAGAACTCTCATACACAGGCATCTGCATTTTTGGCAGAAACTAACATAATGGCTTGGCGCAAGTAGCGTGGGTGCCACTAATGCCACTTCAGTGGGTGGCCTTAGTTGCACTGGCAGCAATTTTGCCATGTTGAAATGCAGTAACTGCAGGGAGATGTAACTGCCTCCTTTAAGTTAGCTTATGGCCCCATGTAATCAATCTCTGGAATTAGTTACCAGAAGATATAGTAAAAGCTGTTAGTGTAGCTGTTAGGTTTGGACAAGTTCCTGGAGGAAAGGTCCATAAACTATTATTAAAGAGGACCTGGGAAATCCACTGCTTGCCCCAGGACAGGTATTGTGGAACCTGTGTGCCTTTTTGGATATCTGCCAGGTAGTTGTGACCTGGATTGGCCACTGTTGAAAACAGGATACTGGGCTTGATGGACTTTGGTCTCACCCAGTATGGCATTTCTAATGTTTTTATGTTCATATGTTACCAGCGCAGATCCTAGGAAACATGCTGCTAAATATGCCAAACAAGAGCATCCATGCAGCACCTCCCACTTCCTGAAAAAAAGGAGCAATTTGGCACCCCAACACAGTACTTCACACCCTCTGAAAAACCAGAGTGACTTTGTGACCCCAACACAACACAACACCTCCAACTCCAACATAAACACCAAGAATGGCTTGGCAACCCCAACATAACTCCTGAAACTGCACATTAGATAGCATGGTGTTAGTAAATATGTATTAAGCAAAAAACAAAGGAAATGCAAGATGTTCGCACACCAAGGAATGTTAATAAACAGTGGGAATCACGGCGCAGTTTATAAATCCAAATTATAAAATTATAACTCATTTTATTTTGTTATAAATTGTGTTATGGTTCTCGCTGTTCCTTTTTGAATATATATTCTGCGTTCACAGAAACCTCTCCCTCGACAATGGGTGCAGAGCAGAAGTAGGACATTCACCCACAGAACTCAATATATAAAAAAAAAACCTGATTCTGGTCATCTCATTAACCAGAGGCGGCTCTATCATTAAGCAGGGTGAAGCGGTTGCCTCAGGCGGCAAGAAGTGTCCCCAAAACATTCCAACTGCGACCGCCTCATTCCTGCCTAAATGATGCCACCCACCCTGGCCTTTCCCTCTTTCCACAGCCACCACCATTGCTGTTGCCGCTGCCACTTCCTGAGGTCGGCAGCGGCAATGAAATGAGAAATGCAGTGCTCAGCATCTTTTGTCCCGACCCGTGCTGCCAACTGGGCCACTGCCGCTTCTCCTAAACTCAGCGGCAGCGGCAATAAAATCCACAAACGCGGGACCTTTCAGGCATGCACACTTCAAAAGCTTTGCCAGTCCCGCCCCTCCTGACGTGTTAATGGGGCGGGACTAGTAAGTCCTTTGAAGCGTGTGTCTCATAGGTCCCACGTTTATTATAGATTGCATTGTAGTTACTTCCGATTTTGGGAGACATGACGGTGGCACAGATGACAGTGCGGGTCAGGAAAACAAAAGATGCTGAGCCTTTTTTTGGGGGGGGAGAGATACCAAGTGGCATGTAACCAGGGTTTCGATGATGGTGCAAAACAGTTATTTGCCACAGGTGCTGAATTAAACACCAAGGAGCTGGATAATGATACACCTCTTCATGATGCATCCAACAATAGCCATTCCAAGGTTTGCATTCTGATTCTATTTCTGATGCTTAGTAAACATTACAGTAACACACTAATCCCTACAAGAGGTGTCAATGTGATTCCTTTTCTGCAAAGGCTACTTCTACTACTGATAATTTGTATAGCGCTACATGATGTACGCAGCGCTACACAGACATATGTAAAAGCCAGTCCCTCCTCGAGCTTATAATCTAGTCAAGACAGACAACACAGTAGCTGTAGGCATAGGATATAGCCAGGGGAAATGGTAGGGAAACACAAAAGAGACCAAGATCCAAAAGCGGCAGCGAAGAGGTGAGTTTTCAGCCTGGATTTGAAAAGGGTCAGAAAAGGCGCCTAACATACAGACTCAGGTATTTTGTTCCAAGCATAAGGAGAAGCAAGGTGAAGGGAATGAAGTCTGGAGTTAGCAAAAGAAGAGAAGGGCACAGATATAAGCAATTTGCCAGAAGAGCAGAGTTCCCGAGGAGGGGTGTAGGGAGAGGAAAGGGAGTGAGGCGCTGCAGAGTGAATGCACTTATAAGTCAGCAGGAGAAGTTTGAACTCAATGCGGAAATGGATCCAATGAAGTGACTTGAGAGAGGGGTACTATGAGCATGATGAGCCTGGAGGAAGATTAGCCGTGCAGCAGAGTGTTGAACAGATTGAAGGGGAGATAAATGATTCAGAGAGAGACCAGCAAGGAGTAGCACTCTAGGCAGGGGCGGCCCAAGGGGGGTGCGGGGCCATGTGCGGAGACTCGGTGCGGGGCCTCATTTGCATAAGGCGCCTCATTTGCATAAATATTTGCATAATGTTACCATATACTAACTTTTAGTAAACGTGCCTCTTAATGAGTGTATGGATAAAGAAAGACTAAAAGATTTCTACATTACTATAATCCAGTGCCAACTGCCAGACACATTAGGAACTACTACAAACACTGCCCATTTAGAACCCATAGCAAACCCGCCGTATCCTAACAGCACTACAGGACTCACAAAGCACCATACTCTACCAATCAAAAGGCAACACTGCAAATATTAAACCAATACATTTCAGAGAACAAGAATACATGACCTACTGGGGAAAGAGAACAAGTGGCAATGTCAAATAGGAATTATATAAACAGAACACCTCAGCTCAGTTACACATGCAGAACATAGACAATCACCAAACAAGTAATCACAATTTAGAAACAGGAAGACAATAATTAAACTGCGAATCCCAAAAGCCAAACTTGGAATGTACAACAATGTAGAAATAAAACTATACATTAATTTGCTCTTGTACTAAACAAAGCGCAGACGTTAATGATGCACATTTACCAGAGCTGACATATTCCAATTTAAAAAATTCAAAATAAAGAGATATTTTTCTACCTTTTGTGCATTTTTTTTTCAGCTGCAATTGCTCCAGCCACTTTCTTCTGGTTTCTTCGTGTCTTCTGCTAACTCTCCATCGTCTACTGTCCATTTGTCCTTTCTTCTCTCTTCTAGTTTTTTTCCATTCTCTCTCTACATCTGCTTTAACATACTAATCTTTCTCCTTTTGCTCTTTCCTCATTCCTATTTCATTCACTCAAATTTTACCCTCTCCATCCTCAATCCCCACTTACTCTCCCAATACCCGGCCAATTGTAGATTTTTTATCCCTCCCACACAAAATATTTTTCCCTTCTCCATTTTACTCTTCCAGCCCCATCCCATTCTAATCCTCCCCCAACATAAGCTCCCTTCTAGTTCCAGCCTCACCCAGCATCCATTCCCTTCTAGTCCCTGCATCAGCCTATTTCCAGTCCTAGCAACCCCCCAACCCAATACCAGTCCTAGCCCCCCCATCAACCCAATACCAGTCCTAACCCCTTATCACCCCATTTTCAGTTTAAGCCCCCCCTATAACCCATTACCAGTCCTAACCCCCCATCAGCCCACTTCCAGTCCTAACCCCATCAACCCATTTCCAGTCAGCCCCCCATAGCCCATTGCCAGTCCTAACCCCCCCCCATCAGCCAACAGCCCATTTACAGTCCTAACCCCATCATCCCACCTCAAGTCCTAATCCCTCCCCATCAGCCCATTTCCTGTCCTAGCCCCCCCCCCATAGCCCATTATCAGTCCTAACCCCCCATCAGCCCACAGCCCATTACCAGTCCTAACCCCATCAGCCCACCTCCAGTCTTAAGCCCCCCAGCCCATTTCCAGTCCTAGCCCCCCCATAGCCCATTACCAGACAGCACCCATCAGCCCACAGCCCATTACCTGTCTTAACCCCCCCCCATAGCCCATTACCAGTTCTAACCCCCCCCCAACAGCCCACAGCCCATTACCAGTCCTAACCCCATCAGCCCACCTCCAGTCTTAACCCCCCCAGCCCATTTCCAGTCCTAGCCCCCCCATAGCCCATTACCAGTCCTAACCCCCCCCCCCCATCGGCTCAAGTAAAATTAAATTTAAAAAAAAAATGCTGGCTGCTACCGCTGCCGCTGCTGCCACAGCAGCAGCAGAATGGACTGTCCCGCGGGGCCCCCTCTGCCCGGCTGAATCCCTCCCTCCACGATGGCTGAGCCCCTCCGTGCCGGCTTTGAGAGTCGCGAAGGGAGAGTGTCTCCCTCGCGTCTCTGTTAAGCCCGCAGGGGCTGATGGGAAATTTCCCATCTGCCCCTGCAGGCTTAACAGGGACGCGAGGGAGACACTCTCCTTTCGCGACTCTCAACATTCTCCAGTATCAGGCATACTGTGTGAACTAATATAAAACCTTACAAAAGTCCCCGAAGATCTACAAGGCCAAATCTACCAAACCATACCAGCATAAAATTCCAAAATTCATACAAGGGGCCTATCCAGAAAAAAGCAGCACTATAAATACTGCAGCAGGCCCTAGAACATCCATACGCCTGTTTGAAAAGCTAAACAGACCCTCACCAAGTACTAAATAAGTGACTACAACCTAAAGTAAAAATAAAAATATGTTGACAAAAATTAAACTAAAACCCCAAGAAGCCAGACTCCACATTTAGAGCAACACCAGAGAAATAAGAGATGCCGTTCCCCATACTGTGTACAATCACTAAATTGAAAACAAAATTATTTTTTCTACCTTTGTTGTCGAACCATTTTATTCTCTGATCATGCTGGTCCCGATCTGAGGTTTCTGCTTTCTTCTGTCTTCTCTTAGCTCCCTTTCTATGATCTCTAGTCCATTTGCCATCGCCCTCTTTTTTACGATATCTGCCTATCTCTTCTTTACCTTCACACAAGTCCTTCCATTCCCCAGCTCTTCTTCCCTGGTCCATTATTCCCCAGTCTTTTGCTCACTCTCTCCATGTCTAACATCTCTCATCACCCATCCAGTGGCTCTCTTTCTCTGGCTCTCTCTTTCCCTCCATCCAGCACATCTGCTCTCCCTTTCCTTCATGTTTGCCATCTCCCTTCCTATCCCCCTGCAACCAGCATCTACCCCATCTCTATACCATACCATCCCCTCTCTATTACTCACATGTCCAGCATCTCTCCATCTCTTTCTCAACCTATTTCTCAACCCCAAGACCATCTTCTCCCCTCTCTCTCCCTATTGCACTCATGTCTTGCACTTCCTTCTCTTATTACCGCATGTCCCCCCCCCCATGTTCAGCATTTTCCCATAATCTCCCTATAACCTCCGGGCCAACATCACCACTCCATCGCTCTCCTTGCTTCTCCCTATGTCCCTTTCCATGTCCAGTATCTCCCTAGCTCCCCACCTCAGTCTTATCCCAGCTGCCTCCCTATTTCCCCCCTACACCCCGTGTATATAAAAGGGGCAGAGGCTGCCCGTGGAGCAGTATGTCCCATGAGCAGGGGCTGTGCAAACTGAATTGGCCTTGCACAGCCCCTGTCCACGGGACATGCTGCTCTGCTTCTCTGGGACATGATCATTGCCTCCCACACTCTTCTGCCAGGCAGAGGCTGTGCAAGCCATGACTGTGGCCCAGAGAAACAGAACCTGCTAGCTGGAGCCGAAGTCAGGGAGGCCGCCCACTCCCACTCTCCATTCAGGATGACCTGCGGAGCCCTAGCGGCCTAGTGGACAGTCTGGCTACAGGCAGAAGGCTGCGAGTAGCAATTGTGGCCTCTCACAGGAGCAGCGTGTCCTGTGACCAGGCTCTCCACTGGGCCACCAGCGCTCCACAGTCCATCCAAATAGGGAGTGGGGGCGGGCGGCTAGCAATAGCATCCTCCTGACGTCAGCACCCCCTGCCACACTTTCCCAGCTTAACGGGTAGCACTGGCCCTGTCCATTATTTGTCTTTATGTTTCCCCCCCCCCCTACTGCCATTGTCCAGCATTTGTCTTCCTGCCCCTCCCCACATGTCCATATTTATCTTCCTACTCCCCCCCGTTGTCCAACATTTGTCTTCCTGCCCCCCCTCGCCTGTTGTCCAGTATTTGTCCTCCTCCCCATGGTTTTCAAGACTCCAGCGCGCTTGTAAAAACCTGCAGGTTCTGTCATCCTCTGATGCGAAAAGCATCATAGAAATATGATGGCAGAAAAAGACCACATGGCCTATCTAGTCCGCCCTTCCATATCACCCACTACAAGAGTCTCCTTTTTTCCTTCAGAGATCCTTTGTGTTTGTCCCATGCTTTTTTGAATTCAGATACTATTCTCGTGTCTACCACCTCCACTGGGAGACTATTCCACATATCTACTATTCTTTCCGTAAAGAAGTAGTTCCGCATATCACTCCTGAGTCTATCCCCTTTCACCCTCATCCCATGTCCCCTCATAGCAGAGCTTGCTTTCAATCGAAAGAGACTCTCCTCCTGTGCATTTATGAGCTAAAAGGGATCACAGGTGGGGATTGAACTGTGGTCTGCCGCATATAAAGACAGTGATCTAACCATTATGCTAAACCTGCACATCATCAGAGGGAGTGGGAACCATCAGGCCCTTATAAGCATGCCGGAGTCACAAGAACTGCCACTTTTGCTTTCCAGGGTTTTTTTTTTCAAAGTTGATATCTCGCTGCCGCTTATATGTGCAGCAAGCAGACCAGCCACTCAGGAAAGGGGAGAGTGGGGTTAAGGATGGGTCATTGTTTTGGACTATTTTTTTAACTGACATTGGGCCTGAGGTTTTTCAGAATTCCCAGGTTACTTAGCTCCAGGAGTGAGATTTTCAGGACAGTTCTACTTTTAAATTTGCATTGCAATGCAGTATGGTTTTTGTAGTCTGTGATTTTACCCATTGAAATCAGTGCTGCTGGTCCCATAATGCATCAGGGTGAGATTGTCTAAAATTCAGGGCTAATATAAAAGTCAATTTTTCGTTCACTATCACCTTCAAATACAATGGATTAGAATGTCAAGCTATTAAACTCAAAACAGTCCAAACACAGTTTTATTCTCGAGGTCTCAGTTCTCCATTCGCAAAAGCCTCATCGACTTACGTCAAAAACTGGCCATTTGCTTAAGCACATCAGCGACCTCTGTTAAACTGCGAGCATCTCCCTATTTTTACAAAGAGTGCTTCCTTCAATAAATTATTCCCAAATGTTACCAAACTTAACTTAAAGAACTTTTGTAACGCTGTTGTATCTCTTGAGGAACTTTTGCAGCACTTCTCAATGTTATAGGAAGTCTGCCCACTTCTAATATGTGTTACGGATCCCAACGTCAAATCCCTAGCACCAATTAGACGTTTCACTATGATGTTTCTTCAGGGGATCATTATCTAAAGATGCTGCCCGCTGTTTCACTCCTTGGTTTTGGAAACGCACCCGGAACTACGGGAACAATAAAAACCGCCAAACCAAAATACGCCGCAGTTTAACAGAGGTCGCTGATGTGCTTAAGCAAATGGCCAGTTTTTGACGTAAGTCGATGAGGCTTTTGCGAATGGAGAACTGAGACCTCGAGAATAAAACTGTGTTTGGACTGTTTTGAGTTTTAATAGCTTGACATTCTAATCCATTGTATTTGAAGGTGATAGTGAACGAAAAATTGACTTTTATATTAGGAATATTCGTTCAAACAGTAAGGGCCATTGTGTTTTGTGATTTCACAATTAAAATTCAGGGCTGGCATCTGGCAACACTGTTTCTTGGCTTAACCAGCCAAAGACATATAGAAATTGTGGTGCAGTGACTTAGTCAGCTAAAGACAGGAAACAGCCTATGGGCTGAAAATTTATACCAGTCAGTTTTCCCTCCTTTTCTAGGTCTCCTACCATTACCTCACTGGTAACGAGAACCCTCCCGCTTCTGGACAAAACAGGGTGGCAAAAAGCAACTTACCTATTGCTACTGGAAAGGGTCACTATATTTTCTTTGTACTAAAGAGAGCTTCCATCGAGAGTTCATAAGATATAATATGCACAGCCAACTTCTCATTCAGTTCCATTCATAAAAACCCAAAGAGATAAAAATAAAGGAATGTGAAACATAAAAACAAACGAGCCCAGGGGAAAAGAGACGCAGGAGGGTAGAAACAGTAAGCAGTTTAAAAAACCAGGGAGGAGCCTGGAAAGGGGGCGTGGCTGAATCACTAACTCCACCCCCTGGTTCCAGTAAAAGAACCCTGGGCAGGCCAGAAGCGGGGTGGTTCATGTGAAGAAGGAAGGTATGCAAAAGTGATTTGGTGGCTTTATTTTGACTGCTTTAAAGACTAACTCTTTTTCTTCTGTGGGTGTTCATGTGTGTATGGAAGTCAGGTCTCTGGAGGCTAGTGTCTGAGACTGGCCACTTGGAAAACAAGCTTGCCTTTCACCAGTCTTGCCATATCAGTCAGGAGAATGTAATGTGATGTAATGATTTGAATTCTAAAGAACATGGTTCATCTGGTTCTAAATGATACAGATAACTGATGTCTATTTTCAGAATGTATGGTCTGCGGATCTGATTTATGGACTATGCCTTATTCATATAGGGCCCAATATTCAACTGGGTTTCAGAGAGTTTTGAGTTGATAGTATGCCGCCTTGGTAATACTTTGAATATGGGCCTTGAAGGTCAGCTGCTGGTCCAGTACGATACTGAGCTTTTTATTTCAGTGCTGACTCGGATATCGTAGTTGCCGACTCTGATGGAGGCAGGGGGGGATGAAGTTGAGGTCCTTTGTGACATGGAGGGGCTCTGTTTTATTAAGGTTGATGGAGAGATTATGAAGATGGAGCCAGTTGATTATTCATTCAAATGAAACCCTCACAGAATAGCCAATAAACATACCCCAGCAATGGGTGTAGACCAGAAGCAGAATGTTTTACTGTAAAAAATCAACATTCAAAAAAGTTGTCATCACATTAATGATGGCAACAAACTCTCTCCATTAGCAGATACTGTGTAAAGTAACAAAAAACCCTGCAAAAGGACGCTCAGAAACTAGCCATATGATACCATATCGGCACCACGCTGCCTATGAAAAGTCCACACTGTAAAGATTCTGGGACAGTAATACACCTCCAACTGAGAAAGGAGAACAAGCTGGACTGTGACACCTTCCTATACAGAACCTCTCACCTCCGTCACACATAGCAAATATGGAGCATTACTTGCATGCAAGGACTTTGTCTGGCAGGGCAGCTGCTTCTTAGATACAAGCTATTTTGTGGGCGCTGCTGCTGCACTTAACTTCACCTATTGAGGTGGAGGTAATTGCATTTGCACTAATTGCAAGAGTCACAGTCAGTATATGGTGATTGTTTGCATGCTGACTACGCGGTGCCCACCAGGTTCACTCCCTGCCTGTAACCCACCCATTTCACACTCTAATGCGTGAGAAGGATCATCTGAGCTGGTGTGTAGCACTTCTTCACCTTAAATGAACCTTTTAGTTCAATCTCCCTGGTGGCCTAAATTGGTCCTTAATACCCATCCCCTAACTCTACAAAGATATCCCTGGTGGCCCTAGTGGATTCCTGGAAGCAGGAGTGACACCCACTTGCTTCTGCCTGCAATGCATCCATCTTCCATCATGGTGGCACCTGACCCCTAGTGGTATATCACAACACACTGCTAGGGTTCAGTCTGCCAGATAAGGCAATGCTTCCCAAATGAAGGAGGCAATGACCCCTGATATTTTTCAAGAAGGTTTATATTTATTGTTTATGTTGGTTTACATTTGGAGGGAGAGAGGGGACCCAGATTGGGGAAGGACAACCAAAAGTGAACCATAGCACAGCTGACTTATTCAGATTTAAAGGATGAAAATTGCTTGATAACCAAGATGAAATACTGGCTAAGCAAGCATTAAGTGAAGAAATGTCTAGGGTCATTGGATGAGAATGATGGAGTTGGATGATGTCATCTGTGTAGTAGTAATATGCGGAAATGCCATGTTGCTGAATCAGAAGGGTAAGGGGGATTAGGAAGATACTGAACAAAAGGGGCGCTAGAACTGATGCCTTCCTTGACCAGGGATGTATTATTGGTCCAGGAATGTACAGATGTACAGGAGGCAGGTCAAAGACCTCCCTGTGCTGGGCTCCTGGGTCTGGGGTACCCTGGCCCAGGATAACCTGGACCAGATTGACTCGGGGATTCAGGGAGTCTGGGAAATTTTGAGGGTGGGGGGTTAGGAGCAGGGAGCCTAACCAGCATCTTTTTAAATGTCTTCCTTCCTGTCGGTGTGCGAGCCAATTGCCGCTCATGCCCTAACAGGAAGGGAAATGGTTTGATGGTTTGCTAATGTAGCCCCGCTTACCTGGAGGAAGAGGTGGCACCAACAGACTCCTACAGCAAGTGATTAGATGTAATATCAATGTAGTCAACTCAGCCAAGTGGTTACCTCAGAGTCTGTTTCTCTCTCTCTCAGGTGAGGGCTAGCAGAAAGACACTAGCCACATCTTATTTTTCCCTTACAGTTATGTAAAAGAACAAATAAGAGGAAAAATAATTTCTAGATTAGGGTTGACAGTGGAACCCAAGCCAAGGTGATATTACAGTTGTAACATAGATGATAGATAAAATAAATAATCACATTTTATTTCAATTGTACTTTGAAGAGTATATTATATACTAATTAAAAAGGATCCAAAGGTATATTTCTAATTAAAAGAATTTGAAAATTCTAATTATTTTATTTTATTTATTTTATTTATACACATTTATATACCGCATCTTCCAGAGTTCAGTTGCGGTTTACAGTGAACAACAATAAACAAAGCAAGTTTGTTTTACAATGAACATCATAGTACAAGTATAATGATAGCAGAACATATTTTATAAGTATAATGCTATAATATTTTTCTATTGCATTTCCATTATTATTTTCAATAACATTGAAACTACTTCATTTACTTGAATTCAGAAACTTTCTCCAAAAATGTTCTTCTGAGATGCAATTGTCTCTTTAAAATGAAATGCCTCTTTAAAGTGAAATACTTCTTTATAAATCCTTTAAAGCACCTTTCCTTCTCCTAAACTTCCAACTTTGGTTCTGACAGTATCTTTACTTTCTTTCATAGGAACCGCCTTTTAACAGGTAATATTCCTAAGAATCAGAGTACTCTGAAAACGTGACTGTGGACTCTAGTGAAATGAGCTCCTATAAAATAGGTATGTCTCTGTCCAGTTGTTGTGCACATGTGACTCACGCAGGTCCTCGTAGCTTTCTTGCGCCGGGCCCATAGAACTCAGTGGCTCCAGGATCTTCAGGGTTGCAGAATCTTCAGTGATGTCTTCAGGATCTTCAGGGTTACAGAATCTTCCATGATGTCTTCAGGGATTCCTTTACAGTGCTGCTGTCTCCAGCCAAGAAGTACCTACTCCCTGACTTTACCAAATCAATAAAATAAACCCTTATTACAATTTGGGGCTTTACAGTTAAATGGTATTTAAGGTTTAGACTGTGCATACTGTCCTTGACTATATAAAATAAAAAGCTAATTATCATTATCTTTATTAAACACTTGATATACCGTCCTAGTGGACAATTCCTCAGAGCAGTTTACAATATCTATGTAAAAAAGAGAAAAATGAAAGGAACTCCAGGGCTTTGACAGGACAGAAGAGTACAGAAATCAGAGAAGGTCCAGAGGGTGTCTCAGGTCAGAGGGGAAAGAAGTGGGTGGCCGGTAAATTTCCCTGTCTGTCTCTCTTGCTCGGACTCTCACTCTCAGTCATACACTATTTTTAATTTCCCTAAAATAAATTTAGTGTCATTGCATAAGTATTTATTTTCCTTAAAGGAAACTAGATTCTTGTAAGTGCCTTCAGACAGGAGCATTAGCTTTTACACCTAAAGCTTTTGTGTAATCAACTCACTGTTCTAGCCATGTCAGCTTCTTAACATCCCATTTGTTGTTAGCTACAGCAGTCAGAGTACTGACAGCACTTTTCCACTGGTTTTATTTTATTCAGTAGGTATTCTTCCGCTTTCACTATAAGAGCTTTGTCTGAATTCCGATTTCCTCAAATCCACAGCTCATTGTCTACACTGAATCCAATAAATACTGAGGATTCCTCAGACTTCAAGTCAAAGTATCCAAACCAGCTCTGATTTCTGACACTAGAATACAATGCCAGAGTTTATCACTCCCTTTTCTTTTCTCACAGAACAGTACTTTCCAAATTACACAGAATCTTTCACCATAAGTCACAGATTCCTGTCAAAGATCAATTTGAATTTCAGCTCTTTCAATTATAAATCCGGCTAATATACCTCAGTAAGTTATGCCTAAATGAAATCCAATACTTTAAACCCAAACCTCAGTTAAACTGGATTTCTTCAGCAGATTTAAACACCTGAAGCAGGCAAGTTGTACTACTGCTATTCTCACCAAGGACACTGACAAGACTTCTAACCTTTCTCCTAGGATAAGCAGGATGAGTCAGCCACACTTGGTGATGTCATCCGATGGCGCCGAGACGGAAGTACTCTCCAAAGCTCAGAAGGGCTTTTCACCCTTCTGAGCATGGGCCAACTGGCCCCACCCCCCTGCCCGCCCCTAGCTATCCAGTTTCAGTTCTTCCGCCTTGCCAGCAAGAGGGATTTTTGCTACTCTCCACCAAATCTAACAAGAATGATATCTATGCATTGAATTAAGAAATGAATCTAACCCCTTTTGGATGTTTTCTTCTCTCTCTTTCAGATTCGAACACAAGTCCAGAACTAGGCTGGGAAGGCACATCTCCTGATGGACATGTGCTCAGCTTCCTCTGCCATTGCATGTGCCGCTAAATCCCGAGCTCCTGAAATACAAGGAAACCCAGGGAAACGGGCTAGAAGAGGAAGCGCCCAGGGGGCAGTTGCCTGTGCGGCAGTCCAGGATGTGCCTTTCTAGGCCTCCATCCCCGGCTAGCCAGCCTTACCTCTCTTCTCTCTGCTGGAATCCAGAGAATGGGCTTAAGAAGGCCCAAGCGGTTGCCCCACGGTGCCCGGGACGAAGCTGGCTTCTCTCCAAGTACGCAAATCGGAAGCCCCGCGGCAGCTAGACGTGCCTAACTAGGCCTCCATCTCTGCCCTCCTCTAACC
This sequence comes from Ichthyophis bannanicus, assembly GCA_033557465.1. Classification (NCBI taxonomy): domain Eukaryota; kingdom Metazoa; phylum Chordata; class Amphibia; order Gymnophiona; family Ichthyophiidae; genus Ichthyophis; species Ichthyophis bannanicus. Next base: position 339,801,492 of record CM066035.1, read on the forward strand.
GACCACTCCGGATACCTTCCGTTCTTCGGGGAGGACATGGGGGCATCATCCTTGCTTCTCCGGACCTCCAGCCTGCACTATAGGAAGCAGAGCGAGTATGGCAACCCCCCCTCTCTGCTCCCCCAGCTTCCCGATCCGGCCGGCCACGAGGGCCCATGGCAGCGGCCATCTTGCCTGTGACATCATGGCCAGGTTCCTCCCCCTACGGCGCCATTGGCCGGCGCCGATGCAAGCGTCAAGAGGGAGGAGCCATTCACACGGCCGGTACTCTCAGCGCCGACTGTCCATTCGGCGCGGACATATCAGCCGGCACTCCCAGCGCCGACGGTCCAATTGGCGTGGACACATCAGCCGGCACTCCCAGCGCCGACTGTCCATTCGGCGCGGACACATCAGCCGGCACTCCCATTCGGCGCGGACACATCAGCCGGCACTCCCAGCGCCGACTGCCCATTCGGCGCGGACATGTCGGCTACACAGAACAGTGCTAAGCCGGCTCCTGCCTCAAGTGTCAAATCTACTGTCCCAGGTCCGCGCCAACAGTTCAGTCAGGAGAGCTCACTCTCCCTATGCCCGCGCCGTTAAATGGATGCGCTTGGCCGGCACCAGCAGAGCTAACAAAAAGCTGCACTCCCCAGCTTCAGGAACTTTGCATCGGGCTCTATGAAACGGCACAAAGCCTTGTCTGCCGCCACGTCATTCTGCACACAAGCCGGCTCAGTTAGAAACGTGCCATGGGCTGGCATCATGCCCTCCTGTCCCCACCAACTGCAAACACATCGCCGGAGTCTCGCGGCCATTCGCCACATCAACGGCGCCACGGCCAGTGAGGGTGCAGAGGGGGTATCTTGCCACGATCACCTGCAGGATCTCCAGGGTGGTGCTTCCGCCTCCAACATCTGGAATGAGCAACCACCTGGGACCACTGCCAACCATCTGCCACGTGCATCGGGGTTGAGTGTTAGAAGCTCTAGCATGCGCCTCGGGGCCGAGTCGCGCCGCAAAGACCCCTACGCAGTAGTGTGGCCTGGGTCTCTGGGATCTGCAAACACCCCTCCCCTCACCTTTGCATGTGATCAGGTCGATAAGCCCTGTTCTCCTCTGCATCAGGGCCTCCCCTCCTCAGCTACACTACAGCGTCAGAGCGCCCAGCCACCTCCTCAAATGTCGAGGCCTACTTGCAGAGCACGGCAATTCGTCTGCTGATAAGTTTTTCCCTCCAATCTTGGCAAAGAGACCTGAACCCTGCTGCCCGCTCGGGTAAGCCACCTCGGCAGAGTCTGACATGCAGCCGTTGCAGCGATAGCGACAGTGCTGTGTGCTCCTCCTCCAGGTCAACGATAGTATCATGACCCGGGTATAGCATGACATTACAAGGAATTGTCCAGTTTCATACGAGGAAGGAAAATGTCCCATATGGCGCTGGTTTTCACACTGAATCACTCCAGACCATGATACCACTGACTAACTCCTTGGCTGTGGAACCCCCATCAGCATCTAGAAAAGATGGCAGCATTGCAGGGCTGAATAGCTACTTTGCAACGCTACGACGGCCTCGCATACGGCACTACCGGACTTGCCTAATGTTTACTGCTCGACCTCTCTACCACGAGGCCAAGGTTGATTCCCCCTAACAACCTATGACATCGACACAGCTGAGTACGTCAAGGCAAGAGTGGGCAGCTCCAGCCATCAGACCCACAACAGCCCTCAAAGGGAGGCTCGGGTAGCCCAGGACCAGATCAAGCACAGGGCCAGATCTAGGATGTCCAGGATCAGATCCAGAATGGCCGGCTTACAACACCTGCACCTGTCCAAAAAAAACCAAACAAACAAACATGCCAACACAGTGGTGCAGTGCACACAGACAGTGTGTTCAGATGCACAGCTGCCAGGTTCAGGCCTCAGCTGTGGCAACAGCCAACCGGTGCTACAGTGCAGTACGCACAGACAATGTGCTCAGGAGCAGGAGGTCACATGTTCAAGTCCCAGCTGTGGCTTCTGCCATTGCAGTCCCCATATAGAAAGAACACACCTGAAAATCCTAAGACCTGAGTGCGGTGTCCACGCACTGGAGTTCACATGCAATTATTCTGGGGCCACTTAGGTCAAGGACTCCAGACAGTGCGCAGGGATGAAGAGGCTCCCTCCTCCACATCACTCTCTTGGGTAGGGCACCAGTAGAGCTCCACTTGGTATCTGGCGCATCCAAATAACTACAATCCCATCTCTAAGGGAACAATGGGTACCGATCCAGCCATGATCAAACCTCACATCTCAAGTTTCAAATCCACCGACTTCAAGGCACATATATATATATGATATCATATATATATATATATATATATATATGATATATATATATATATATTGGTCACCCAACGTTTGGTCGTCGGAAGACCAATCTGTATAAGGGCAACAAGCGGACTTGGCAACTACATACAGATGTCACACTGCAGTAGTTAGACCCAAACAATTGCCTGGCCTTATTTAAATCACTGCGAAGACATGGGGGGGTTCCCTCCCGAGTGTCCTACGTCACCTTCTGGCTTACCATGGCCTTCTGGCTTATAATGGCCTATCTCCCCGACCGGCAGTGACTCACTCAGCTGGACTCGCCGATTATGGACTCGCCCGCCCCCTTCCTTCCTACAAAGGGTATCGCTTACGGCATCCTTCCTATCTCCCTAGTGGCGATGCCCTAGGACGGCACCTGCCATGGAAGTGAATTCTAAGCATCCCTGTTGTCCGCTTTGCCCATACCTATACCTCTGTTGGGCTATCTGGGCGGGCTCGGAGAGGTTCACCTTTCTGAGCTCTAAAGAGCACCCTCGCAATGTGTTGCTGCCCATACCAATATCACTCTGAATGGAGCTTACCTTCTCTACGGCACGTAGTATAGTGGTTAAACCAGTGCCTAGGGCCGTAAGGATCAAAGGTCAATCCGGCTCAAGTGCAGCCACTAGCACTCCCTCACAACACGCGCTAATGCCTGTGAAATATCAAGGTTCAGGGACCAAAAAAAAAAAAACAATTTCAATCTGCTAGCGCCTCTTAGGGCTGGACATCTCACCCTATCGCCAGCACTCGCACTAAGAAGCCATCCCTATGACCACTGCTCCTAATACTGACAACAAGGACCATCGACAAAGGCCTCAACCCTTGACATAGTAATGCTTCAGCCCCAGTACCCAGGGCAACATCAGGATCTCTGGACTGTCACGTGGCAGCAACTAGATCCCATCCACGAAACCCTAGGTTCCTCATCCCTCGGCCAGGGGTCTTCTCCTGTCACTTTACACCAACTGATCCCTCCCACGTGACTCTCAGTCACCCCTGCTATAGAGCGCATTCGAGCGCCAAGGAGTGAGTCATGCCAGCTCATGTAAACCGCTTAGAACACCGCCCAGAGAAGCTTACCAAGCTACTTGGCCTCTATCAGCTCAACATCGTCCTCAATCAACCCAGGTGTGAGCCATGACAGCTCATGTATGCTGCTGAAATGAAGTGGTTGATAGGGGGAGTGGCATTGAGCCGATGTCGCCTCTTGAGATCCCCTGAACGGCTCATCAGCGGCACACAGGTCCGTGGCTGCGGCTACTGTATTGATCCACCTCATTGCAGGCCTCCTTTCTCCACGAACAGGTGGCCCATCCTCTAGTTATTGCCTCCTCCTTCTGCTGGCAATTCCCCTGTATGCAACCTAGCATCCTCATGGCTTGTCCGCATGGCTTGGCCACCGCCTTGCCACTGTTCACCACTTCATATCCTCAGGTACAATGACTCTGATGGCCTTCTCCCGGTCCGTTCAAACAAACCTATTGCCCCTGTCTAACGTTCCCCCTTGGATTCTATAGTCCCAGGTGCATGTCACGGCACTTCTTCACGTTATCCTCAATTGCCAAATCAGACCAGTCTTCCAGCTTGCTAATCTTCCTCAGGTCTTCCCATCAGGGAATACGCACTAGACTGTATCAGGGCCCGGTGCATCTACTAAAACAAGGCATCACACCAGGCTCTAGACTGATGGTGCCAACCGAGAACCAGCAGAGCAGTGGCACAATGGTTAATATGCTGACTGATGATGCAGGGGTCATGAGTTCAATCCCCCAGTGGGCTTAGTGAGTAAGCCTGCCTGAGTCCAACCTCCAGTGGGCTTAGTGAGTAAGCCTGCCTGAGGCATTACCCTTTATGCGCGAGCATGCCGGTAATGGGGCCGTACACACTCCCCTTATGCAGGGTAGGACGTGATTGCCTAATTTGCAGCATCGCTGCGCTCGGTATTCCGTTCCAGCAGCGACAAACGCAGGTCAGGTACAACCCTGACCAATAAATAAATAGGTAATAGTAACAATATTATCAGCGAGGTATTCACGCTCCATTCCCACCGTTGCACTGTTCTCGCAGTGCCCGATGGGCCCATATCTCCATTCCCTCACAAGTGTACCTGATATACCCACTGCTCTTGCGTGCATCTCTCTGCATGCTGGCTTACAGTACCCTATAACTGCACTCCCCTGAACTCTGCCACTGCACATGTGTTCGGCGTGCATGACCGCACGGGCCTGCATGCCCTGCGGCAACTCGCGGTCCCACACGACTGCAAGCTAGCCCGCCTGTGTTCGGTGTGCATGACCGCTACTGGCCTACATGCCCCTGTGGCAACTCGCGGCACCACATGTCTGCAAGCCAGCCTGTAGGCTTCTCTAGCCAGCCTGCAATAGTGCTCGGCCTCCCCCTTCCTCCACAGCGTATGGTTGCTTGGGAGTCACCAAGTGTGGCTGACTCATCCTGCTTGTCCTAGGAGAAAACGGAGTTACTTACCTGTAACATGAGTTCTCCGTGGACAGCAGGATAAGTCAGCCACACATACCCGCCCGCCTCCCCTGGGAAGGGGTCGACCTCCATCCTAGTGCCCGCCTCCTAGCGGCAAAGGCTCAGCTAGTGACGTACTGGATAGCTAGGTGCGGGCAGGGGGGTGGGGCCAGTTGGCCCATGCTCAGAAGGGTGAAAAGCCCTTCTGAGCTTTGGAGAGTACTTCCGTCTCAGCGCCGTCGGATGACGTCACCAAGTGTGGCTGACTTATCCTGCTGTCCACGGAGAACTCATGTTACAGGTAAGTAACTCCGTTTTCTCTGACTAGTTTCCTCTTGAAATCAATAGGCTAAAACCTTAAATTCAGCTCTTCTCTATACAGAACCCTAAATATGCTTCTTCTCTCCTTCACAACACAGCCCCAGGCATAAACACTCTCATTCTAAGGAGCAGCACATGTGTTCTTCCACGGGCAAGGTCCGAGAAAATACAGTTGAAGTTCCCCCCCACTATCATTTCTCCCGACACCTGAAATTACAACACTTCTAAAAGTTCCAATAGGGACTTCGCTATTTCCGCAGGTGGGATATATACATTTACCAGGGAGATCAGCACATCTGAGAGCATACCAGAGAGAATAAGAAAACGGCCCTTAGGATCTTGGTATTGGTTGGAGAGGTGGAAGGGGCAGTGCTGTGAAAATATTATTTATTTATTTAAGAGGATTTATATACCGCTTTTTCCTGAAATCAAAGCGGTTTTCACAACAACCAATCAAAGTAAAATGTCAAGGTGTGTATGCATGCAGTGTTAACATAGGGGAGTGTATGAGTGTGTGGTGGCACTGATTTAGAGGTGAGCTATATACAGAGTGCACTATGTACAGGGGGATATATACAGGGATAGAAGGGGGGTGGGGGACGGGGGTTTGTTATGGAGCCCGAGGGGCTATTGGGCAGCCTAAGTGATCTCTCTGTAGTGCTCGATGAAGAGCTTAGTTTTGAGCTGTTTCTTGAAGTCCTTGATGTCCATCGTTGAATGTAGGTCGTCCGGGAGGGAGTTCCAGAGAGCGGCTGCGGCCAGGGAGAGTGCTCTTCTTGAGGTGTCTTGTCGTACTTTGGTGAATGCTTTGGGCGTATTGATGGAGTCTGAGCTGCCTCTCCTCCTTGGTTGGGTGCTTGTGTCGGGTCTTATGAGTGGCTGTAGGCTGATTGCTGATGTTTTGTGTTTGATTTTAAAGATGTTTATTATTGTCTTATATCTGATACGGGAGCTGATTGGGAGCCAGTGGAGGTGGTTGAGAATGGGGGTGATGTGATCTTGTCTTGATGATCCTGTTATTATGTGGACGGCAGTGTTTTGTGCCATCTGCAGGGGCCGGAGAGCTTGTTTTGAGAGTCCGAGGTAGATTGGGTTGCAGAAGTCTAAGATGGGGGTGATAAGGGCTTGACAAACTGTGCGGAAGTGATCCTGAGAGAGGATTGGCTTGAGGCGTCGGATTGTACACATTTTGAGGTATGCGTTTTTGGTGGTTTTGTTGGTGTGTGACTGTAGGTTTAGTTCTCTGTCAAGCATCACTCCTAGGTACCTTACTTCATGCTTTATTGGTATTGTGATGTTGTTCAGCTTGATGGTGGGTGGTGTGGTAAAGGTGGTGTTATGGGTGATGAGTAGTGGTTGTGGTTTATATTTAGGTTGTTTTCTTGAAGCCAGCTCATCATTTGTTGAAGACAGTCTGCTATTTTGGTGTAGTCTGGGCTGTCGAGATTGATTGGGGTGTATATCATGATGTCGTCCACGTAGATTGTGTATTGTGTATTGTATCTTGTAGTCTTTAATGATATTGCAGATTGGTTGAATGTAGAGGTTAAATAAGAGCGCGGAGAGGGATGATCCTTGCGGTACGCCCTGATTAATTTTTAGTGGTCGGTAGGTGATGGGGCCACTCTTGACTTGTATTTGTCTGTCCGTGAGGTATGAGGTGAACCACTTCAAGGTGGTGCCGTGTAGGCCAATGTCCTGTAGTCTTGATAGTAGTGTGTTGTGGACCACAGTGTCGAAAGCTGATGATATGTCTATGAAGATCATGATGATGCCTCTCTTGATGTTGTCGATGATTTGGATAAGGTTGTCAAAGAGGTATAACAGTAGTGTTTCGACACCATGGTTTGGACGGAAGCCATGTTGATTAAGATCCAGCGGGGCATGGTTGTCAATGTGGTCTTGAAGTTGATGTTGAACCACCTTTTCGATAATCTTTGCTAGTAGCGGTAGGCTTGAGATGGGCCTGTATGCAGCTGGGTTGTTCTTGTTTAGTGGGGATTTGTTTGGGATTGATCGTATTGTTGCTAGCTTTAAAAGGTTTGGCATGATGCCTTGGGTCAGGGAATTGTGCACCATGTTGTGTATGGTGTGGATGAAGTCCTTCTTTGCTGCTTTAATCCATACCACTGGGCATGGGTCTGTTGGAGCAGTGCTGGTGTTGAGCAAGGTGATGATGTGTGAGAGCTGATCTGTGGATGGGGTGCTGAACTTGTCCCAGGTTTTCTTGGGGTTTGTTGGTTCGGTGGTGGTGCTCATAGTTGGTTACGGCGAGGTAGAGAATTTTTCTTGGAGGTGGTCTGCGAAGGTCTGTGGATCTATTAGTTCAGATTTTTCATTATTGGCTTCATTGGTAAGGGTTTTCACTATTTCAAAGTGTTTTCTAGGTTTATTGGAGGTTTTGAGTATCAGGTTTGTGTAGTATTCTCTTTTCGTTTGGTTGATGAAGTTGTTGTAGTCCTTTTGCTTCGATTGGTATAGGTCCTGTGTGGTTGCTGATTTGGTGCTTCTCTAGCGCCGTTCTAGTTTTCTTAGGTTTTTCTTTGCGGTTTGGATTTCCTTGAGTATCAGGGAGGTGTGACGGCTTTTGACATGGTGAGCTTTATGGGTCTTGCGTTCAGGGGCTTTGGCAGCAGATGCGATGATTCTGTTCCATGTGTCGATTTGACCATCTAAGATTCTATGTTGTCTGTTTTTGTGATCAGGTGGGGTAGAGTGTCTTGTAGGAAGTTGTCTTTGTCGAAGCTTTTGAATCTTCTATGTGAATATAGTTTGTCTTGGGTGACGTTGTGGCCTTTCCCTTTAGCACAATTTTTATTTAGATTATATGATGGTCTGACCATGGCACTGGTGTGGTCGAGGGCTTTGTGATGCTGTTTCTGTCCAGTAGGTAGTTGGGAGCAAAGATGAGATCGGGTGAAGATCCGTGTCTGTGGGTGGGTGCTTTGATCAGTTGAGTGTATTGTAGGGAGTCCAATGCTGTCAGGAAGGCTTCTGCGTCTTTGGTCGAGGTGGATTTTAGGTTAAAGTATCCAAGTAGCAGTAGAGGTTTGTGGCTGGTGTTGACTGCACTGACGGATTCCAGTGTAGCAGATAGTTCATCCGGAGGGGCATGAGGAGCTCTGTAGGTGAGGCACAGGGCTAGTTGTCTGTTCTCAACGATGATTGTGTTGCATTGGCTTGTGTTTGTGGTGGCTCGGGATATGAGCTTTAGGCTGTTCCTTGCGATGATCAGTGCCCCCCTCCTCTCCGGGGTGTGTGTGGACAGTTGAAGGCTGAGTACATAGGGGATACTAACTGGTTGAGAAGTACATTGTCGGTGGGGGTGAGCCATGTTTCCATGATGCAAAGTATGTCTGGTTGCTGAGCTTCTATGTGGTCTGCTAGGGTGTTAATTTTGTTGCAAATTGATCTGGCGTTAATGAACTCTATGGAGATAGGCAGGGGTATGTTTGAGGTTCTGGGAGCCTTGTTTGAGTGGGTGTGGGTACCTGTCTCAGCGTTTGTGGGCCCTCTTTGCTTGGGGTTTTTGTGTGTGTGCTGACCTGCTTTTTGGAGGGGGGTATATATTTGTTGTGGTGCTGGTATCCACAGGGTGTTCGTGGGTATGTAGTGGGTTGGTGTGTGATAGGGAAGGAGTTGGCAACCCCTCGCTTGTGCATGGAAAAGCCAGAGGAGAAAACTTGAGGAAACCTCCGAGAGCTCAGACAAGCATGAGCTCCAGGCGCTAGATGCATCTCTTGGAGAAATACTATGTCTGCCCACTCTCTACCAAGTTGATCAAGAACTCTCCTTCTTTTCACCGGACTATGAAGCCTCCTAATATTCCATAAAGTTAACTTAACCATAGGATACAGAAATTCTAGTTACAGATACTAGACAAAGATCTGGGAGACTAGGAGATGTTTCTCCCCAAGTAGGCTTCCCCAAACTGCCGCATCCCTTAGGAGTAAGCAACGGTGCTTTCCTGTGATCCCCTCCCTGTCCATTTGGCATTACACCCACTCTATACGTTTCCCCCACAATCATCTCTGCCCCTGCCCTCCCCCTCAAAACTCTAACCCCCCCATTACCCTCCTCTTATTCCCACCCCTCCCAGACATCCTAAAGGCGCAGGAGATAAACAAGTTGAAAGAGACCTAGCAGATCACAGACATCAGAGATGTCCACCAGGGGGCTCTGAGTTATAACCTAAACCAATCCCCCACTCCCCTCCCCACATCCCATGATGCCCCAGTGACTAACAAAGCCCCTATAGGCACCCATCCTGTGCCCCAAAAGTCACCTCTAACACTCCCCCTCCTCATTCCCCACACTTCTCTTTCCCCCCACTACTCTCTTCCACTTCCCCCTGATTGCAGGATATGAGGTTACCATACTCCTAACGGGCTAATCCTCACACCCAGATACCACCCTCCTTCACAATTCAAAATTAAAACTTTGCAAGGGGGGAGGGGGGAGACTAGTAAGATGAAACAGTGAGAAAAAGACATCAAGAGAAACATCACAGACCTCCAAGAAAGTCCAATACATAAGCCACTCAAGTTCGAGCTGTAGTATCCATCCCCTGCAATGGGGGAACATTTGGATCTGTGCAAGAAGATCACCTGGAGCGTGGAACCTTGCGCCGCTTGGGAATAGAGACTTCCCACTCTCCATTTGCATTCCCTTGTTGAAAAGGACGATCCCCATATTGTAAAGAGTCCAAGAACTCCATGCACTCAGACAGTTCGGTCAAACGGTGCTGTACATTGTTCCATTCAAAAATCAGAACAAATGGGAATCCCCAATGATAGGGTACTGTACACTTTTGGAGGACCTGTGTGAGAGGTCGGAAGCTTTTGCGGCATTCCAATGTATTCTGGGAAAGATCTTGGAAGACCTGAATCTCATGGCCATTGCAAATAAGAGATCTCTTTCCCTGTAAGCTATGTAGAAGTGCTACTTTGTCCTAAAAAAAACCTGAAGAATGCAATGACCGGACAAGGCTTCAAGTTGACACTCTTCCTGATCCCGGGATTAACAGAGCCGCGAGAAAGGAAACTCTCGTGGCTCTGAAAGAAACCCGCGTTCGGGGATTCAAAGCTAGCCTACGATGCAGGGAGACTCTGCCGGGCAGGGGGGGCCCCGCGGCAGCACTCTTGATGCTGCCGCGGCAGAAGCAGCTGTTTTTTTGGTTTTTTTTTTTAAACTTGGGATGATGAAGAATGTTTTTTGCGCGGGGCCCCCTGAAACACGGGGCCCTGTGCAAAAAACATTCTTGCTCAATGGACGGGCCGGCCCTGCCTACCACAGCAGAAGTAGGCATCTAGTCTCGTGCCCTCTCTTCTCCCCCAATCCTACCATCACCCAGTCAGGCCCTCTCTCTCTCCCCCCTTCCTCAATCAGTCTCACGCTCCCTCTCTCCCCAGCTTCCTCACCCCGGTTCATGCTCTCTCTCCTTCCCCTTCTTCATTCTTATCGGGTTCCTCTGCACCATCTCTTATCTCCCTTAAATTCGGGCACCTCTAGTCCAGCTAGCTATCACCACCTAGCAAGGCAATCATCTCTCCAGCCCAGCTAATCCTCACCAGCCAGAAAGTCAGCTAGTCTCTACCTTCATCCCAGTGAATCAGTCAGTCACACTCCTCACCAGTCAACTCCCCCCCCACCCAACCCAGCTAACTCTCACCACCTAGTAGGCCTATCAGCTGCTCCCAGCTTCTACCCTCATCCCAGGAAACTAATCAGTCAGTATCCCAGCCAATACACTTCTCCAATTCCTACTCCTACCCCAAGAAGCTAGTCAGTCACTCCTCAGCCAATACGTCATCTCCAACTATACATTCCTGAAACTGCTCCTCACCAACCAGGAAGCAGGTCAGGCTGCTCCAACCCCCTCCAGCTCTCTAGTCAACCTAGGATTGCCAACTTTTTCACCGAGAAAAACCCGACACCTGTAGCTTGCCATGCTCCACCCATTCTCCGCCCCTAGTCCCACCCCTGCCCCGCCCCCAGCCCCACCCACAAAAATTACCGAGGATTCAGTCACACCCCCCCTCAGTGTTGGTTGTCACACCCCCCCTCCCCTCAGTGCTGGTTCACTCACTCACTCACCCCCCCTGCTGACTCACTCACCCCTCTCCCCTGCTGGTTCACTCACTCACCCCCCTCCCCTGCTGGTTCACTCACCCCCTCCCCTGCTGGTTCACTCACTCACCCCCCCTCCCCTGCTGGTTCACTCACCCCCTCCCCTGCTGGTTCACTCACCCACCCCCCTGTCACTCACTCACCCTCTCCCCTTCTGGTTCACTCACACCAACCCCCCTCCCCTGCTGGTTCACTCACACCACCCCCCCTCCACTACTGGTTCACTCACCCACCCCCCTGTCACTTACTCACCCCTCCTGCTGGGTCACTCACTCATCCCCCTCCCCTGCTGATTCACTCACACCAGCCCCCCCCCTCCTCCACTGCTGGCTCACTCACATCACCACCACCATCCCCCCTTGTTGGTTTACTAACACAAACACCCCCCCCCCCTCCCCTGCTGGTTAAATCACACCACCCCCCCCCCCATTGCTGGTACACACACACAACCACCCCCCCCCCATTGCTGGTTAAAACACACCATCACCCCCCCCCCCCCCCCGCCCAAGCCGCTGCTTCTGCTTTGTACAGAGCAGCGGCTGCAATACACTTACTTTGAAAAGTTAAGACAAAGTGTGTAAGGAGACCTCCGGTCATCGCAGAGCCCGAGGAAGTGATGTCATGGGGGCGGGTTCCTCACAGGTTGTCTTTCCTTTTCAAATTAACTTTATTGCAGCTAAAGTTAATTTGAAAAGGAAAGACAACCTGTGAGGAGCCTGCCCCCATAACATCATTTCTTCGGGCTCTGCGATGACCGGAGGGCTCCTTACACAGTTTATCTTTAGTTTTCAATATAAGTGTATTGCAGCCGCTGCTCTGTACAAAGCAGAAGCAGCGGCTGCACTGCTATGGGGAATCGCGTTCGCGCCGCGGACTTCGGCACAAAAGCCAGTTTTTTGCTCTGGCCGCTCCCGATCTTGCGGCCAGAGCAAAAAAACGGCTTTTCAATGGCCGGTTTTACATCTGTGCCGGCAGCCGGCCTGGCCATGGAAAAACTGGCCAGGCCGGCTGAACACCGGCCGGTTGGCAACCCTAAGTCAACCAGCCCTCACTATCCAGCAAGCCAGTGAGCCCCCAAGGTCCTTTTCCAGTCCCTACCATGTAAACCAGTTAGCTACACCCAGACCTTATCCTCAGATTACTGCCTGGAGTGGCTACCAAGATAGGAGCTTCTTCTCTGTATTGCCTGGTCTCTTACCATTGCCGCTGCTGGAAACATTGTCACTGGAATAAAAGCTTCTGGCTTTCTGACCTCTGACCTATGTTACTCTAAGTGAACTTGAGACACATAGTGCAGGAATTCTTGTGCTGGTCTTGTGAGATTTGAGACACCAAGACCAATGCAAGAATTCCTGCACTGTGTTGCTCAAGTTCACTCAGATCTGTGAAGGTCTGAGAACTGGAAGCATGTATTCTAGCAACAGCATTTCCAGCAGCAGCAGCCAACGAGGTGACAGGCCACAAAATTCCCAGGTGCCAGAGGCAAATTTCTAGTCACTATGGCGACCTGGTGCCTGGGATTTCTTGAGCCCTGTCATAATGCATTAAGATGGGGTTGTCGGAAATCAAGGCCTGAAATCTCCTGTCTGGAACTGGTTAACTGGCAGCTATGCTGTCAGTGACTTGAAGTGTTCTATGTGGCTCTTCACATTAAAAGTTTGGAGATTCCTGTTGTAGGGCATAAGACTTGGGCAATGACAGTTTGCTGGCTTGTGGTAATCTTTAGGTAGGCTGCATGCAACACTCTATCAAAGGTGTGAAAATTGCACTTCTCTTTGCTAAACCTCTTTCTTTAAAGGAGCCCTGTTTATGAGAAGCACAGGCAGGTGTGGGCTAGTTGATGTCACAGCAGAGCAGGGATACTATAGCTTGGTGAGTATCAGCAGCAGGGTGAAGGATATTAGGATGGTAGGTGCTCTGACTGTGCTGATCCTTCTCTTCACAGAGATTGGTAAGTTTTTTCTTTCTTTCATCTCTCCATGTCGGTCTTCCTCTCAGTCTGGGAGTCCATCTGGAAGGTGGGATTTCAGGTCTCAGTTCCTGGAACAGAGCCATGTACCTTGTTCTCTAGGGACTAGATGTGCCATCTTCTGCTGTCTCAATCCATGCTTCAGGTCACATCTTCTCCAAGGTACACAGTACTGAGCAATGACAACTTATCTTGGAGAAAATGGATAAGAGGAGAGTCTGTGCAGCTTTGGATGGACTCTCTTGCTGCATGACGGGGGGTGGGGTGGGGACTGAACTTTTTTCAGAAAGAATGAAAGCATTGCTAGTCTCACAGCAGACGGAGGACTTAATCAAGCACAATATGTTTGAGGATTGTTGAAAACCAAAGACATGAGGAAAGTAACATGTACTGCATGGCAGATACAACCCTACCCCCACCGCCTGTAACCTGCGCTGAATTGCCGGTTCTGCCCAAGCAGCCTTACTGGGCAGACTGGATGGACCATGTCGATCTTCATCTACCATGTTAATGGTAACTTGGGCTTCTATTTTTAGATGTTTATAAATTTTACATTTAGGTTTTCATTTTACAGCTAATTAGGGGTTCATTGAGTATTTGGTATTTCTTAGTGTTTTCATGCCATAGATACTGTTCCTGGCTACCTTTTCTGGTTAAATTAAGTAGCCTAGTGGTTAGAGCAACTGCCTAGTACCCAGAAGATCAAGGGTTTGATTCCCACTGGCACTCCTTGTGACTTTGGGCAAGTCACTTTACCCTCCATTGCCTTGGAAGAAAAGGCTGGCAATCTACTTCCAGTGATACATTGCCAAGAAAACCCAGAGGTAGCTGGGTCCCTATGAGTCAACACTGACTTGATGGCACTAAAAAAAAAATTAGCACAATTATGAAGACTTTAGCATAGATTGGAGGACCCAAGGTAGGCAAGGGAAGAAGTGGGATAGTACTAGGGAAAAGGGGGGGGGGGAGGTGGATATTCAATGGCTCTGCGGGATATTCTCCAGCACTAGCATCACTAGTGCTGCTGAATATCTGTGCTTGCTGCCACTACATGCCTGGACGCAAAGCAGTTGGCATCAAGGGCATTCTGGGGTGGCACCCATCGCTAACCAGACAGCAGCTGAATATCGCCACTGCCTGACTAGCTTATTGGCAATCTGGGCAGCCTAGCCCCGGCATTGCATATCCAGGCTTTAAGTTCAGTGCTAGCGGTTAGTTGTTTTAGCAGTGCTAGCTGCCGGCGCTGAATATCGGGCCCGTGGTGTTTTTCCTCTGTTTAGCCAATAAACACCTATTTTCATCTTTTTTGCATCACAGCTGGTGATATGACAGAAGTTTATAGAATCATGACTGGAGTGGAATGGTTAAATAGGAAACAGGTGTTTTAACTTCAAAACACAAAAACAAAGAAGACACTTCATGAACCTAATGACCAGCAGATTGAAAACAAATCATAGAAAGGTTTTTTACCATGCAACACATAATTAGTTGTGGACTCTGTTACCAGAGGATGTGCTCAAGGCAGCTAGCATAGTGGGGTTCAAAAGAGATTTGGACAAGTTCCCGGAAGAAAATTCCACAAAAATTATTAATAGCCACTTAGATCCAGGAAAGAGATTGCTCGTCCCTGAAAATGAGCTATGAGAAATCATTATACGTTTTAGGATCTGCTGAGTACTTGTTACCCAGACAAGCTACAGGGTTCAATAGACCTTGGTCGGACTCAGCATGGCACATCTTATGTTCTTAGTGTTTATTGGTTAAAATCTCAAATCAAAAGCTCTCATTATAACATGGAGGGTGTGCGCATATATGTGCAGTGGTGTCCTATAACATGACATTACATATTCTATGTCGCAGTCATATGGAGTCCATGTGCACATGTGCACTGCTGGTAAATTTGCTGTTGGTTCCTGTCAGTGTTGGTTTTATTCACCTTCCTTCCCCATGCACTGCCTGAGTCACTTAATTTTGCCGTTGGTGGGTGGAAATTTTGAGACAGTGTGTGCAGCAGAGGACTGCAGAGACTCTGCCATCCATCTAGGCTCGTAGTTTAAAACCTGATGTGATATGAATCAGAGGAGAATGCTGCGTTGGGATTAAAACAAGGGAGCCGCCAGATGACAGGCAGTTGGCAGAGGGGGGACGTAACGAGCAGACGTCTGAGCTGGGATATGCTTCAAGCTCTGGAAAAGGTTTCTATGAAAAGACAAAGTATGAGAATTCTGCTAGGAGTCTCAGAAGCACGGTGGAACTCATTTCGCTACAGCGTTAGGACAGATTGGGAGAAATTCTCCCCTTTATTATGAAGTATTCTGATTCCTATGGAATGGTGATCTTTCCTTCCACCCTCTGGATGGGGTTACTAGGTGTGGGGAAGAAGGGGAGGGGGGTGGTACTAAACCTAGAGTCGAAATTTAAATCCAGAAACATGGAATATGACAGCGGGTAAAGACCATATGAACTATCTATTCCCTGCCCAATTCACCTTCCTAAATGCTGTTTTGCATAATCTATTTGGTGTTTGACGTTTCCTAGTGGTTAGAGCAGCCGACTGGGAATCAGGTAAGCCAAGGTTCAAATCCTGCCTCTCCTTGCAACCTTGGGCAGGTCACTTCACTCTCCATTGCCATAGCCACAATTTAGATTGTAAGTCCACTTGGAGAGGGAAATAACTAGTGCACCTGAACTTGTAATTTGCCTTGAACTCAGATTTGGAAAGACTACTACTGCTATTGATCATTTATATAACACTACAAGGTGTACGCAGCACTGTACAGACACATGTAAAAGATGGTCTCTGCTCATCAGAGCTTACAATCTAGTCAAGACAGACAACACAACAGTTGAGGACAAGGATACAACTAGGGGAATGGTAAGGAAACACATAGGAGAGTAAGCGGATCAGGAGCCAAAAGCAGCCTCAAAGAGGTGAGCTTTCAGCCTGGATTTGAAAAGGACCAGAGATGAAGCCTGATGTACAGACTCAGGTAGTTTGTTCCGGGCATAAAGAGCGGCAAGGTGAAAGGAGCGAAGTCTACAGTTGGCAGTAGAAGAGAAGAACACAGATAGAAGGGATCTGCCAGGAAGTACATAAATCTCAAATCCAAACCCCTATATGGCTAAGGATCGGGTCCGAGCCAGCGAGCACACTGCTGGACCCCACTGCCAATATCACACAGACGCCGCAGGACACATAAAAGGAGCGCCATCTGGCGCACAAAGCAGTCTCCAGCCAGCCTCCAGCAGCTCAGCCGCCATCTGCCCTGCTCCCCGATCGGATCCGAGCCGGCGAGCACACTGCCGGACCCCACCGTCGACATCACACAGACGCCACAGGACACATAAAAGGAGCGCCATCCAGCACACCCGCACCTGGCGGGCCCGCGCCAGAGGGCCCTTTGGTGTGGCCCTTAGGCGGGGAAATTAGGTGGCAGGACAAGAGAGAAGGTACGTCCGCTCAGCGGTAAAACAACCCAAACCACGCAACTGTGAAGAGTGAAGGTTGGCTATGCGAAAAGCAATGCACTCACACACGTAGTAACCAAACAGCGGTGGAAGTAACCAAACATGATCATTTTCAGCCGTAAGAATCAATCTACTGGTGCTAACCAGACCTACCACTGTATAAATCTGTTAGAATTACCTACTGCAATACTATACTGATGCAAAGTTGCTAACCAGACATACTATTGCATAAACCTGTTAGAATTATCTACTGCAATACGATATTGATGCAAAGGTACCCTAAAGCTGTATAACCTGCTCAGAGGTATCTACTGTATAACCCTGTTGAATTATCTACAGTAACGCTCTAATGGTGCAAAGTAGACCTACAAGATCTGTACTAGCCAGTTAGAATTAATTCCTACAACCGTCCATACTGAAATAGAAAATACAGCCATACTCAAGCTGTTCACGTCATCACCTACTCTTGGTCTACATATATGACAGCCTACCCTTATATTGTCAGAAGTCCAGCTCCCCTACATCCAAGATGGCATCCTCCTTACTAGCCTTTATCAGCTATTACCTCCTCACCAACCTATTTGACAGCACCTTCACTCTCACCAGCAGATACAGCCCCATTCCAGTCATACAAAGCCTAGGAAGGAGATGCTCAGGTGGCTACTGTTAGCCACCTGCAGAAACTAAACATAACCTACACCCACACTTACTCTATATATCCCTTCAGCATACCACGAAGCCCTAGGTAGAGAAGCACCCAAATCCTCGCAACCTGAAATGCGCCTTCATAAATGCACGCTCAGTTTGCAAGAAATGGCCAGCCATCTCCTACCTAATAACCAACTACGACTTAGACATTCTACTGGTCACAGAGTCATGGCTGTCCAACTCAGATTCAGTGCTTCTCAACCAACTCGTCCCTCCCAACTTCTCAATCCACACCTGCCACAGAACCAACAACAGTGGTGGGGGTGCTTTCATCCTTGTAAAGACTGAGCTCCAATTCCAACTACTCGCTTCCTCCAGTATCACACACCTGGACTCAATCACCATAACCAACAAATACAGCTCCATCAGCCTAATTTACAGATCCCCGTCTCCTTCCCCTGAAGACCTCTCAACCATAATAGACCTCGCCTGCAACCCCAAAAACCCACACATACCAAACTGGGTAATGGGTGACTTTAACTTGCCAGCTCTCCAAAGCACCCATTCCAAATCCTTCCTCGAAGCACTCAATGAGCTAGGTTACGAACAGATAATCGATGCCCCTACCCACTTAAAAGGAAATACACTTGACCTTGTCTTCACACCACTACCAGCCATATGTCCAAACTATAACCCCGACCTATCCATCACTCCAGTCCCATGGTCCGACCACAGCTTAACTAAATTTCAGATACCCATGAATCAAGGTCTCAACACTCCGCGGAAGTCAGCCAATGCTTCCTCAGTACCCACAGGACGTTTTTGGCTCTTCAATAAAGAGGGAATCATTGAAAAAGTCCTACCAAGCATCTCCCAACCTTGACTCGCAGATATCCACCTGGAACAACAGCCTTAGCTCCTTCGCACGTCTGCCTACCTCAAATAAACTATCAGGAAGAAGAAAATCAGCACGATGGTACTCCTCAGAAATACAGACATCATTACTCTTTCTCAGGAAGCTTGAAAGACGATGGCAATGTTTGCGGTCCTCGGACGACCAGACAGCCTATACATCCCACTTAAAAGTACACCGCAAAGCTGTCTCCAAGAAAATGAAAGAATATCACTCAGAACTCCTACTATGCTCCCTAAACAAACCTCATGAACTCTTCAACATCGTCAAGACCCTGACTAAAGAGCCTTTGCCCACCCAAGCAAGCCTACTACATCCCCAGGAATATGCTGACTACCTACGAGCCAAAACCAGTCCAACCAACAACACTGCCACTAATTCTACATCATGCCACAAACCATACCATCAAATGCCACTGACCTCCTTCATGCCCCCTTTATCTTTATCTTTATTTGCGAAGTTTGATATACCACCCTTGCCGAAACATCAGGGCGGTGTACAATAAAAATATATTGGCTACTGAAAACAGAGCAGGAAAGGAACGCCATTAGCATATAGAACAGGGATAGCAAAAAACAGAGCGAGAGAAAGCACAGGGACAGGGCCAGACATGAAACTAACAATAGACAAAGGGCAAGATGCATCGAAAACATCATCATATCTATCAACACCACCACAGCCCCCAATGACCCTTACCCAGCATTCTGGATAAGATTGCTGAAGGTGGAATTCAGCCCATTCCTAGCCACGATCATGGAACTCTCCTTCTCAACAGGAGCTATCCCATCGATCCTAAAACAAATATCCATTTGGCCCCTCCTAAAGAACAACAAGCTGAACTCCCAAAAGGCAGCATCCCCCATGCTGGCCAAGATAATCGAGAAGGTGGTTCAACACCAAATCCAGCAACACATCGAGACCACCGCTCCTCTCAATCCATGCCAACACGGCTTTAGAGAACTACATAGCGTCGAGACACTCCTCACCACCCTACTCAGCACCTTAATCACAGGGATTGATAACATCAGACAAGGCTTTGCTCTAATCTTCATGGACATTGCCGCTGCGTTCGACCAACCTGACTTCTCGCCATTAACAAAATGCTTCAATGCTGTCACTGACTGGCTCCACCTGCAAAGCCTCAGAATCAATTTTAACAAGATGGATATCCTATTCATCACCAGAAATCAATCCTTTACCCTTCCCTCTTCTATTAAGGTGAGAGACGCTGAGCTCCCGAGCAGGCCCACCATCCGCTACTTGGGTATCACCCTAGACCAGCAGCTCGGCATGAACACACACATAAGTAACACCATCAAGGCAATCTATCACAAAATACAGATTATCCGCCACCTATGACCCCTACTGGAGCCTGACGACTTCCGGACAATCTTTCAAGCACTGGTAACCCCCCACTTCGACTACGCCAACGCCATCCTGCATGGACTCCCTAAAAGCACACTGAACCCACTACAACTAGCAATGAACGCCGCTGCCGCATCCTGCATGGAGCCTCCAGAAGAGATCACATAACCCCAATCTTGAAACACCTCCACTGGCTTCCGGTCTACAGCAGACTCACCTTCAAAGCACTACTGCTGACCTTCAAAGCCATTAACAAACTGTCCTCCACCTCCCTCACAGACCTGGTCCTCCTCACTCCTCTGAACAGATCCAGAAGGTCATTCGCTACTAACACACTCGCAATCCCCAACGAAATAACAAAATGCACCCTGGCAACAAAGAACAGAGCCTTTGTATACTACGCTCCTACTCTCTGGAATGCCCTCCCAACCATTATCCGAGCTATTACTGACCTCGCCCAATTCAGGAAGGCACTAAAGCACCATCTATTCCTTCAACATTATGCCCATACCAATGACTTAACCTAACCCAGCATACCCTCACACCCACCATGATAGCACCATAAGCACACATACGTCATCTGACGCAACCATGTAAATAGTTTTCAGATCATGTCGACAGAAACACTCCATAACACAATTGCTTAGTTTGTATATAGTTACCTCTGTTTGAAATCCAAGTTGTAATACCTGTTTTTTGTAAAGTCAATGTATGTTTCAGCCTGCATTGTACAAATTAATGTTATTTGTAAACCGCACTGATTCTAAAGAGCGCGGTATAAAAAAAGATTTAAATAAAATAAATAAATTCTAGGCTATACCCCTCACTCTCTCTATAGCTAAGGATCTTCTATGCTTATCCCATATTTGGTTATTTTTTTATTTAAATGTGTTACTTGCCTTTTCCAAATCTGAGATCAAGGCAATTTACATTCAGGTACACAAGTCATTTCCCTGCCCATGAGGACTCACAATATAAATACCCTTCAATCTCTCGTTGCTAAGGATCTTTTGTTTATCTCAGGCTTTACCCCTCATACCCCCACAGCTAAGGATACTCTGCTTATTCTAGATCATATAGTAGTCTGTTACTGTCGCTCCACTGCATTTCTTGATAGAATGTTTCATGTAACCATCCCACTTTCACATTGCAGGAGGAAGACTCCACTCTAGGATTATTGGTGGGCACGAAGTAAAACCACACTCCAGACCATACATGGTATCGATACAGGTCGGAGGGGTGCATTTCTGTGGTGGGACCCTCATCCAGAAGCAGTGGGTGTTAACAGCTGCTCACTGTTTCCCTAAATTGTGAGTAGTACCTGACACAGTGAGTCTCTGGATGATGAAATAGAGCAACCCCTTCCAACAGAGTGAGTGCTGAAATGAAAGAGGTGCCTGCTTCTAGCACACAGTGTAACTGTGAAGGCCAGCAAGGCCGTCACTTTTGCTTCCATTTCTGAATATTCTTAGTGAAATGCTTTTATGTAATTCAACAGCTATTAGCGAGATCAGAAGTAGTTTTATCTTGTCTAACTCATCCTTTCCCAGGTGATCGGTTTATCTTTTTGGGATGGAGAGGAGGGTTTTTAAGTCTGTTGTTCTTAACTGTCATTGAGCTGATGTTGACTCCTGGTGATCCTATGGATAGTTACCACTATCCACTGGGGTTTCTTGGCTAGGTGTTACCAGCGTTTGATCTCATAAATTGGGATCTGTTGATGAGATGGAGATTGGGGGTACCGTGCTACATTGGCTTTCAATTTTTCTGACGGAGCGCTGTTTTTGTGTACACTGTGGTTCATGTTCCTTGATTGTTCTTCAGTGGGTTTGTGAGGTTCCACATGGTTCTGCCTTGTCCCCCACTCTTTTTAACATTTTCATGAGCCCTATTGGGGATATCTGCAGGTGATATAATTTGAAGTGCTTTTTGTATGCTGATGAAATTGAGAGGGTGATCAATGTGATGAGATGGCAGTTCTCCAACGTGTTAATCGCTGTCTTGAGGACATTGCTTCCTGGCTACAATTGCACTGATTGTTTTTCAATATTTCGAAGTCGGAAGTGTTACAAAATGGGCCTCTGACTGATGATAGCTTAAAGGCCGGTCTATCGATTGGGGGAGTTTGATTATCCTGGAAGGATGGTATTCGTGATCTAGGAGTAGTACTGGACACCAAACTGGGTCTTCAGCAACAAATCTCGAAAGTGGTCCAGGTGGCATATGGGCATTTACACCTGGTTTGTCAACTATACCCTCATCTGGATCATCTGGATCAGAATGCACTTCACGAGGTTGTTCAACTCTCTTGGCTTGATAATTATTGTAATGCCCTATATGTGGAACTACTGGCGCATTCCATCAGGAAGTTATAGGTAGTCCAAAATTCAGTGGTGGTCTTAGCTGTAGGGACTCTGTTGCAGAGTTATTAGCGCAATTACATTGGCTTCCAATTAAACAGAGATGTGTCTTTAAGATTCTGGTGTTAGCATTGAAGACTGTCCAGGGCTTGGGGCTCTGATATTTAGTGGACTTACTGCAGTTGTATGTGCCTAGTCGGGCTCTGCGGACTGCAGAGGCCCGAATATTGCGAGTTCCAGAGATTAGTCAGACTCAATTGCAGCATTGGTGTAAGCGCTTATTTTTTGTAACTGCTCCAGTGTTTTGGAAATCTCTACCTCTGGCATTATGTTCTGAGTTAAATCTTTTGACCTTTCATAAAGGAACTTTTCCCTTTCCTTAGCTCCTGTTTGTTCAGAGGGATAAGTATGCAGTGGTAGCGTGGCAGTTATGTGGCAATTGAATGGGTATTGAGGGTTGGATGGGATTATTTTATTATTTTAAACTGTATTTGATGGCTGTTGTTTTAATTTGATGTCTGTACACCTCCTAGAATGCTCCGACTTGGCGGTCTATAAATGCTTTTAAGTAAGTAGATTGCCAGGCCTTTCTTCCATGCAGTAAATATACAGCACCCGGTAATCCAAAGTGGTCTCTTTTAGTCTGTACCGTCTTTTTATAAGAAAGTGGGGGAAATATGTGTAGTTCACTGTGGCACTCTTAAGCTGAGGCAAGAAGAGCTAGAACTTTGCTAGAGCTCATGGGTCTGATTCTATTAGCAACTGAGCAGGTTTTACCCATTTTACTTACCCACAGGTCCAAGGGGGCAGTAATAGCCGTGCTGGGGATTCACAGACTGTCTGCCACACATCTTCCTAAGTACAATTTCCTTATTAATGGCTATTTCCCTCACCCCCACTACAATGATACTACAAAGGAGAATGACATAATGCTGCTTCAGGTGAGTCTTGTTATGTTAGTGGGCAATCTGAATCCTGGTATTAGTCGTGGGGCAGACCAACCCTGACATTGAACTGGAGAGAAAGAAAGAGGAAACTTACATCCTGGCACAAAATAGGATGCAGGAAGTGGGACGGGGCAGCATATGGCTTGGCTGTGAGTTGGGGTAACCTGGCAATGAGTGCAAGGTGGGGTTGGGTGAGGAAAAAGAGAAACTTGAGCCTCGGCACTGGGTAGGGGAAGCAGTCTGGCCCCTGATAATCGGATGGAGGAGTAATATGAAGCCTGGGGTTGAAATTTAAGGAGAGTCTTGTCCTTGATGCTGGGCTGCTGGAGATCTGGTACTGGACAGGAGAATGGGAAGAGGAGTTTGGGACCTAGTGATGGGTAATGGGCAGGTTAGGCCCTGGTGTTGGGTGTATTGTTACATGGGTTTCTCTCTCCTTATTGCCCCCTAGGCTATGGGCTCGATTCCTCCTCCAGCTCCCCCCTGTACATCCTGAGCATCAGGATGAGGAGAGCTGGCAGGGCACAGGAGGCGGCGGGATTGGGGCGGGCCAGCCCGAAAGGAAATACAGATTCAGTTCAGGTCATGGCCTTGTACATCCTGCCGGGCCCGTGGTGATTGGGCCCAGGCCAGTTGTGGGGGGGGTCTCCGCTGCTCAATCCAGGCCATGGAAGGCAAGCCTTGGGTCAGGCAGTGGGGAAATAGGGGGCCGAGGATGCGAGCGCCAAGGATGCCTGCGGGGAGGATGTCCCTTCAAGCAGTAGGGGCATGCTGGGCCTTTCCTCAGGCCTGAATCTGTTTACCATGAGAACATGTTGTTCCCGCGCTCCAGAATCAGGTCCAAACGGGCCCGTCTTGCTTGGGGCTGTCCAGACGGCCTGGACGTGCCCCTATCTGAATTGGGTCCATGTGTTCTGTGGTGGCATGTAAGAAAGAAGGGTTCATGCAGGATAGTTCCAACAAATTTTATTAGGCACACATATCTCTCAACAAACAATAAACTGGCAGATGGTGCCTCCTACTCACAGTCTTAATCTTGCACAAATATGAAGCACTTTGGTTGCTCTATGATGCACATTCACAGTTCTGGAGCACTGATTTATTCCAGCTGACAATGGCTACTCCACAGCACACTGGTTTGCATATAGCAGTGCCCTGGCACAGATATTGGCAGGCTTGGGTGGATACCACTGACCCTTTCTGGGTACAGATAGTACTCGTATCCATGATCATAATGTTCCCTGTGTGTGGTTTTCTCCTTTAGAGAGGCCCAGTAACCTTCCAGAAGAGCTTTAGGATCTTCTGCCTATCTATGAGTTCCTAACTACTTCTAAATACACGACAAAAATCAGTACACTTACATTACAGATCTTTTCATCTTTTTTCTTTGTTCCCCTGATGTCCTCTTATAGTTCCTTTCTTTCTGCACCCTCAACAGATCCTCCTTCCCTCTCACTGGCCACATCTCATCTCCTGTGCCTACACACACACAGCTAGAGCAGGGACAACAGAAGGGGACAGGTGAGCAACAACAGCAGGAAACAGGTATGGGGGAGGAGAACAACACAGCGATGGCATCTCATGGTATGACACAATAGCAATCTTTCAAAGTCTCTAATATTCCTTTTTTTTCTTCCCACAGCTGGCTCGGAAAGTTAGTCTGAATGCAGTTATGAATGTATTGCAACTTCCCAAGAAAGAGCAGGCTGTGCCCTCTGGAACAAAGTGCAGTGTGGCTGGATGGGGGCGTTACCACGCTAGAAGCCCTCTCTCAGATGCTCTGCAGGAGCTCAGTGTTACAATCATGGACAGTACGAAGTGCAACAAGAGCCACTTCTGGGATGGAACAATCTTCAAATCCATGATATGTATCCAAGGCGAGAACTCAGCCCCATGTCAGGTGAGAGGTGGAGTTGAATAGTGCCTGGGGCCTCAGGTCAGATGGAAGGAGGGGTGGCACAGAGGCTTGGACCCTACATCAAATGAAGGGGGACTGGCACAGGGGTTGTGACTCCATATCAAATGAGGGAGTGGTATTAGGGTACAGGTGAGAAAGGGAATGATGCAGGAGCTGAGGCCCCATGTCAGATGAAAAGGGGCTTGTCAGATACTGGGCACCACAAATGATGAGGGAAGAGTGGGCTTGAGACCATGAGTGGTGAAGTTGTAAGAGGAGCTTTGGTCTTGACCCTTGTCAAGTAAACTGCTTACTTGTTTTGTTAATCTCTCACTAGAAAAGGGACACTTTCCATTCCCTTTGAAAATGGCTTTGTTAACACTTGTTTTGAAGAAACCCTTCTTAGATTCAGCATTTTGAGATAACTATCCAGCAGAAGCTAACTTCTCTTTCTTTCTCAATTACTGGAGCAATCTGTTGCATACAGTTGATGGATTATTTAGGAGAGAATAATCTTCTAGAGCACTGGTTTCCAACCTGTGCTCTGTGAATGCCTGGGAGTCAATTAGACCATTACAGGATTCCAGAGGACAAAGAAATGAGAAAAAAAGAGAGACTGGTAGAGACTGGCTGCAAGGAAAAGAGAGACGGGAAGGAACTGGTTGGAGGAGTGAGAGAGACAGACTGGTGGAGACTTGCTGGATGGAGAGAGAGATATTGGCGGAGACAGGAAGGGGAAGAAAGTTGAAGCTCAAGACTCACCTCTTTGAGATCGCCTTTGATTCTCAAATCCCTGCCTTGTGTTTCAACTCCTATTGCCCTTATTCCTATCGTATTATTTTGTCCGATAAGTTTGTCTTCTAGATGTAAGCTCCTTGAGCAGTGACTGTCTTCTTTTGTGTCTGTACAGCACTGCATACACTTATTAGCACTTTATAAGTGCTTAATAATAATAATAATAATAATAAAGAGGGCTAGTGGGACAGGCTTGGCATTGAGGTGAGGGGCCGGGGAAGAGGGATTGGGATGAAATGGAGGTCCCTGAACTTTTGGAGGCTAACAAGGAGTCCACACAATGAAAAAGGTTGGTATCCTCTGTTCTAGGTCCTTCACAATCAGGATTTAGAAAGGGAATCAACACTGAATTGGTATCAACAAATCTTTTGGATGATCTTAGGCATTTATTAGTTCAAGGAAGCTCTGGAGCTGGATCGGTCTACTGCTTTTGATTTAGTTGACCACACCCATTACTTATTAGAAGGGCCCGATATTCAAAGGCATTTACACAGTTTACAGACCTGTAAACCGTGTAAATGCCGCTTAGAGGGATAGCGGCACTAACATGATTAGTGCCGCTGAGTATCTCCGATTAACACCGCTACACTCCCCGATTCTAACTGCTTAGCATCAGGGCATATCAGGGGTGTTCCGAAGTGAAATGGAGGTGGTGCCAATTGCTAACCAGGCAGCGGCAATATTGAACTACTTCCTGGTTAGCAACCTGCAGTTAAAGTTAGGCACCACAAAAACTGGCCTATCTTTACCCATAGGAGCTTACTGGGCAGAGGCTCAATATCACTGCTGCCCATCGTTGGAGGCTGTGCAACAACCCTGGATATTCAATGCTGGGCCGGATAT
The DNA here is from genome assembly GCA_033557465.1 of Ichthyophis bannanicus. Lineage (NCBI taxonomy): Eukaryota > Metazoa > Chordata > Amphibia > Gymnophiona > Ichthyophiidae > Ichthyophis > Ichthyophis bannanicus. The sequence continues at coordinate 339,827,962 of CM066035.1, forward strand.
GACCCCGGCATTGAATATCTGGGTTTAATGTTCAGCGCCAGCAGCTAGCTACTATAATTGTGCCAGCCGCCGGCGCTGATTATCGGACCCTAAGATCTTTGGGCACAGCAAGCCAGGTTATTTAATGTTTTTTAACATTTGGAGACTCAAGAATCAGATTTTTAGAGTTGGACAAGCAGACTCTCAGTCTTGGACCAGTGCATGTGGAGCACCTCAGGTTCCCTTCTGTGCCTGGTATTATTTAATGCTTTTATGCAGCCACTTGGTACAGTTATTAGGAACCTTATAGTGGTGCATTACAGCTATGCAGATAATATTTGTTTCATTTTTTCTGGTGGGAATTTAAAGCGTTTCTTGAAGAAGTGGGCTGCAATCACAATGATGTGGTATACTTCTGCCAGGTTCGGTGGCTGAGCAGGGTAGCCATCTTATCCAGGTTCTGGAGTTTACGTGATGAAATAAAGACCTTCATGACTAAGAAAGAGAAGGATGCACGATTTCTGGATGATAACATATGGTTAAGTGACTTGGTGTTTCTGGTGGACATGACCAAATACATGGCTGAATTAAATGTCAGAACTTCAAGGAAAGGATCAGCTGGTTCACAAACTGTATGAACATATTGTTACATTTGTTCAGAAGTTGGAGCTAATTCAGACTCATTTGGTTGAGAAGAAATTTGTACATTTCACAGTCCTTTCTACTAGACCTGCAGACACAGTACAGCACGAGAAGTACTCTGAAATAGTTGCCAAACTAGCTGATGACTTCAGACACAGATTCAAAGATTTCAGAAAACATTCTGACATGATAAAACTGATGAGTAATCCATTTGAAGTTGATCCTAGAGACGCTGCTGATAAATATCTAATGTAACTTATTGACATTCGAAATGACAGTGACTTGAAGGGAGCTTACACTGAACATGATCTGCTGAGCTTTTACAGTTGTTACGTTTCATCACACAGAAATCCTAATCTGTCACAGGATGCAAAGAAATGTGTTGCTCTGTTTGGTAGCACCTACTGCTGTGAGCAATTGTTTTCAAGAATAAAGAACACAAAAACAAACTCAAGGTCTCTGCTTAGCAATGAACACTCGATAGCGTCATTGTGTGTTGCGACTTCTACTGTTGGAGGAGACATAGACTATTTATGCAAGCAGAAACAATGTCAGATTTCACATTAAAGCGATTAGCTCATGAGGGACTATAGTTCAATAGTGCTGTAATAAAATTTATTTTGTGTTTTACTTGTGAGAGTTCTGCTCTGGCCCGCGACCTTTTTTAAAAATTGCCCATATGGCCCTGCAAGCTAAAAGGTTGGACACCCCTAATTTACACAGTCAAAAGCCTTGCTGTAGTCAATAAAACACATAGAGAAATCCTTTTGGTATTCTTTACTCTTGTCAAGGATCCAACTAACATCCACATGTCTCTTGTTTCTCGCCCTTTCCTGAATCCTGCTTGCACTTCAGACAGTTCTCGTTCCAGGTATGGTTGTAGTCTCTGCTGAATAATCTTCAGTAGAATCTTGCTGGCATTTGGGAATAGAGCCATTGTGCGATATTTTCCACAGTCATTTGGATCACCTTTCTTTAGTATTGGTATAAATACAGATCTTTTTCAGTCAGTTGGCCATGATGTTGTCTTCCAAATTTCCTGGCAGAGCCTTGTAAGTATGGGAACAGCTGCATCCAATTGCTGTAATACTTCAATGGGAATGCCATCAATTCCGGGTGCTTTGTTCTTTGATAAGGCTTTCAATGCTGCTTCGACTTCTTCTTTCATCACCAATAGTTCCTGATCATAAGGTATAGGTTGAAACGGCCTTTGATCCACTTGATCTTTATCGTATCATGACTCTGTATATTTTTTCCACCTTTTCTTGATCTTCTCAGCATCATTCAACATAGATCCTTGAGCATCTTGTAACATTCCAATTCGAGGCTAGAATTTTTTCTTTAACTCTCGTAGCTTTAGGAAAGCTAATCTTGTTCTTCCTCTAATAGTTTCTGTTTCTATTTCCTTGCATGCATCATTGTAGTACTTCTCCTTGTCTTGTCTTGCTGCACGTTGGAAATCTCTGAGTTCTGCGATTGCCTCTCTTTCTCCTCTGGCTTTAGCTTCTCTGCATTTCTGTGCAATTTTCAGAGTTTCTTCAGTCATCCATTTTGTCCGTTTTTGATTTTTTACCTATTGTAGAGACTTCTCACGTTCTTCCATCACAACCTTCTTGATGTCATCCCATAACTCTTCTAAAGCAGCAAATCGATTTTGCAGGCAATCTTTAAATTCTGGTGGTATATTCTCAAGGTCATATTTTGCTACATTCATGAGTGGCTTGCTCTTTTTCAACTTTAGCTTGAGTTTGCATACTAGTAGTTGGTGATCTGTACCACAATCAGCTCCAGGTTTTGTCTTTATTGATGTTATAGAACTTTTTCATCGTTGACTTCCATAGATGTAGTCAATTTCATTGTTGTACAATCCATTAGGTGAAGTCCATGTGTACAGTTGCCGCTTGTGTTGCTGGAAGAAGGTGTTAGAGATGAATAGATTGTTAGTCTTGCAGAATTCTATCAGTCTTTCTCCAGCTTCATTTCTGTTGCCAAGTCCATATTTTCCAATAATTTTGCCTTCTTCTTTTTTGCCAACTTTTGTGTTCCAGTCACTCGTGACTATCAGGATATCCTGTTTGCATGTCCTATCAATTTCAGCTTGTACTTGTTCATAGAACTCATCAACTTCATCCTCTTCTGCAGCTGTTATTGGGGCATATACTATAGTTGTGTTTATGGGCATTCCTCATAGACAAACAGAAATGAAGCATTCACTGATTGCATTGTATTTCATTATAATTAAGAAGAAACTTGCAAGAACTGTAAATGCAATACCATTTCTTCTTTGTCTTTCATTTCCAGCATAATAGACCATGTGATCATCAGATGCAAAGTGCCCATGCTAGTCCATTTCAGTTCGCTGACACCCAACAAATCAAGTTTTACACATTCCATTTCATTCTTAACCACCTCCAACTTTCCTTGGTTAATGCTTTGTATGTTCCATGTCCCAATATGTAAGGCATCTTTGCAGCTTCTGACTCTCATTTCATGTGCAGCTACATCAGCAGTCAGACATCTCGAAGGCTTTGATCCAACCACATCATAAATGCTGGCTTTACTCTGAAAAGTCTTCAGCTCTTCCCCAGTAGCCAGTTGAGTGCCTTCCGACCTGGGGGTCTCATCTTCCAGCACTATAGTGCAATTTGTTTTGTGGTGAGTATCTATTGGATTTTCATGGGAAGATATGGAAGTAGATTGCCTGGTCTTTCTTCTGTGCAATTTAATTCTAACATTGTTGCCATTGTCACAGAAACGTGATCCTCTGTCACCAACACCATCCCATTCTGCTGCTACCCAGATGGGTGGTTTGTCTTGGTCTGGCACCTCAGCTGAGACCTGTCCATCTTGGGAGACCCTGCCAGTAATTAAGCTACCGATAGCTTAGCCCTCAGCATCACTGATGCACACAAGCCCTCACAGCACATCAAGCTGTAATCCAAGTGAGAAAAGGCCAGCATTAGGGGAGGGCAAATAGGACAGCTGCACCCTGGATCCTACAGCTACAATGGATCCCCAATGTCAGGAGCAGAATCAGAAATAGCTCTGTTGCTTTGGTAGCTGCATCTCATTAAAACTGTGGCAAAGAAACTGTACGTTGGGGTTTTTGAGCACAGTTGTATTCATAGGCACTGCTGGTCTCGCCCCTTAGGTGCTTCCTTTTCAAATCAGAGGGGCTGGGACCAGCAGAGATTTTGAGGTTTCTACCCACTGAAAGGCTCCATGCTTGTTTCTTTTATTTGTGCTGGTGCCCACAGGTTCTGTAAGATCTTTGGGGTGGTGGCTGGGCTGCTGTGGTAGGATGGGAGAGGGTTTGGAAGGATCAATCGGGGCACCCTCCTGCATATTTAAAGATCGCGCCATCGGGCGCGTGGTCCCAGTACACCGCCACCTTCATCAGCTCTCCCCAGTCGGGGGATCGAGCCTCCAGCGGCGGGGGGAGCAGAGACACCATCTTGCCCAATCGGGGCACCCTCCTGCATATTTAAAGATCGTGCCATCGGGCACGTGGTCCCAGTACACCGCCATCTTCATCAGCTCTCCCCAGTCGGGGGATCGAGCCTCCAGCGGTGGGGGGAGCAGAGACATCATCTTGCCCAATCGGGGCACCCTCCTGCATAATTAAAGATCGCACCATCGGGCGTGCCCGCGCCTGGCGGGCCCACGCCTGAGGGCCCTTTGGCATAGCCCTTAGGCGTGGACCGAGAGGAAGGACACCCTAAAACCGCTACCTTCCACCCAGCTCCAGAAAACGACCTCTAACAACGAGCTCACCCTAGCTACAGATAGAAACGCCGGTTTGTAAAACCGAACCCCGCACTACATAAGAAAACCAGCCCGTTCTAAGGATCTGAACTCACACTGGAAAGGTACTAATCAACGTAGCCCATACGTTTCATGATTGTTTTGCCCGTTCAAAGTACCATGTAACCTGTTAGTATTCTATCTTATCACTGCATCATTCATGTATTGTGTTATCCATTTTGTATCTCCTCGACATGATTTAAGTATCTCCAATATGCTAGCGTATGTTATCTGTACCCTGAGGTCTCGTGCTATTACAGATCTCCCTATTGTACCTTCTCAATCTTGTATTCTCGCATAATAACTCCCCTTTTCTGTAGTGTCTCATCTACTGTACCGTACTGTGTCTCATTACTGCACTATACTGTCCCACTATCACACTATACTCATCATATCTCCAGTTTCTCACACCAGTTTGCCACACACAACACAACTCTCAAAATGGCCCTCCAGCTTGCTTCCCTTATTAGCTTCTACCTCCTTACTCACTGGCTTGGAACATCCCAGGCCCTTTATACGTCCCACGGCAATATTCCCGTCTTGAATAGCCATGGAAAAAGATGGTCTGGACCCCCATACTCCCACCCAGGAAATGACGCCTACACGCGCCGCTCCCACCTGATACATGTATCACTCCAGTTATTCAAAACACCCAACCTGGAAAAACCTCTGAACTGCAGACCTCTAAAATGTGCCATCATAAACGCACTCTCTATTCGCAAAAAATGGCCTATTGTTCTAGACACAATCTCCCTTTATGACCTAGAGATACTTATGATCACGGAAACCTGGCTATCTCCAGAGGACAACGTTCTACTCAACCAACTCCTGCCCCCCAATTTCTCCATACACACCAGACATAGGGAAAACAAAAAAGGAGGAGGAGTGCTCATAATCACCAAATCAGACCTTAACTTCCACATAACAGATTCCTCTAGCACAAACAGTCTAGACATTCTCTCCATTGCAAACCAGCAATGCTCCCTCAACCTGTTATACAGAACACCGTCTGCTTCTCCAGATGACCTCCCAATCATTATTGACCTTGCGGCCAACACCCTCAATCCCAATAAACCAACTTGGATAATGGGTGACTTCAATCTCCCATCTTTACCCCAAAACCACGCAACTGCCTTCCTTGGTGCCAAGGAAGACCTGGGACTCAAGCAAATCATCAATAAACCCACACATATAAAAGGTAATATTCCTGATATGGTATTCGCTCCTCAGCCAGTCATTGAACAAAACCACAACCTACCAATATCAATCGTTGATGTACCTTGGTCAGACCACAAATTGATTATTAGCCAGATACCTATCAATAATGAGCAGTTGCACAGAAACCGAAATATGAACAGCCCATCACGAACATCCAGAAGAAACTTTCGCCCATTTAACAGGGAACACATCCTGTCTGAGACCCAATCACTCCTCAACAAAACCGCGCCTGACCTTGAAGAATTGATCTCCTCCTGGAACTCCAACCTACATGCCATCTCTCAACGCCCGGACTCCAACAACACAGCAAGGATAAAAAGAAACTCTGCCCCATGGTTCTCTCCTGAGCTGCGATCTTCGCTTACTCAACTACGCAGACTTGAGCGCCGATGGCGCCGATCACGTTCTACTGAAGATCAGACCGCCTACCGAACCTACCTCTCAATACACCGGGAAGCAATCACAACCAAAATGAAACAACATCACACTGACACCCTAAAGAGATCACTGAATAAACCACGTGACCTCTTCAACTTGGTCAAATCCCTCTTGAAGTAACCATCTCCCGAGCAACGCAGTGAAATTCACCCACAAAAGTTCGCTGACTACTTGCAATCCAAGATCGTGCAAACTAACAAGGTTTCAGCAGACCCGTATCAAGAACCAGCTGGCCTAACCCCACTAAACAAATTTACCACCCATCCACTAAATGTATTGAGAATACCATAGCATCCCTCAATACCTCCACTGCGCAGACTGACCCATGCCCTGCTTTTTGGATTAAGGAGCTACGTAGTGCGTTCAGCCCTTTCATCGCGAATCTGATGAACCTCTCCTTCACAACAGGATACTTCCCCACAGCACTCAAGCAGACTTCCATTAGGCCACTGTTGAAAAACCCCAAACTAGACCCCCAAAGGGTCGACTCTTACAGGCCAATAGCTAGTATCCCACTCCTAGCTAAGATAATCGAGAAAGAGGCACAACGGCAAATTCAAGATCATATAGATTCTGCAGCTCCTCCAGATCACTGTCAACATGGGTTCAGAGAATATCATGGTGTCGAGACACTACTCACTAGCCTATTCAACGATATCATCACAGGCATTGACAACATCCGACAAGGTGTTGTGCTCATCTTCCTAGATATCGCCGCGGCGTTCGACTCGGTGAGCCACGAAATTCTCCTCGGAAGACTGAAAGAGAAGGGCGTCTGCAACATTGCGCTAAGATGGTGTGAATCTTATCTGGATGGAAGATGGCAATATGTGAAGTCCGGATCAGAAGAGTCAAAACGCTTCCATCAGAAGCAAGGTGTACCTCAAGGCTCCTCGTTGTCTTCCCTGCTATTCAATATATACATGCAGCCCATCTGCAACATCATTAGATCATTCAATGTGAACTGTTTGATATATGCAGATGACATTCTCTTATACATGCCGTTCTCTACAGCTCAAATGGACCTAGCACCACTGATAGACTGCTTCGATGCAGTCTCAGAGTGGCTCCAATCACAAAACCTCCGCATTCAACATAAGAAAACGGAGGTGCTTTTCATCACCAGAGACCCCAACTTTACCCCTCCATCCCATTGTCAGTGTCAAGGAAGCTGACTTACAAACTAAAGAAACAATAAGATACCTTGGAGTTATATTGGACCAACGTCTGGATATGAAACACCACATAAGTAACATAGTCAAAGCTGTGTACTTCAAAATCCGCACGCTCAGGCATCTGCGCTCACTGTTGGACCTAGACGATTTCCGGACCATATACCAAGCGCTAATCCTGCCACACTTCGACTTTGCAAATGCCATATTACAAGGTCTCCCTCTATCCACACTGAGCCCATTACAGCTGGCCATGAATGCTGAAGCTAGGGTCCTCTACGGAGCCTCCAGAAGTGACCACGTGACTCCCATTCTCAAACAGCTTCACTGGCTCCCCATCCATGGGAGGATTATCTTCAAAACCCTAATCCTATCATTCAAGGCAATCAAAGGTATTTCATCCTCATCACTCACAGAACTCATTCACACGGTGCCCCCCAACAGAGCCAGAAGAACAACTGCCGTAAACCTACTAATAACCCCTAAGGCATTGACGAAGTGTAACATGACAACCATAAACAGGGCGTTCAGTTTCTATGTCCCCAAATGCTGGAATGCTCTACCCCCCGACATTAGGACCATTGCTGACCTATCGCAGTTCAGGAAGCACTCAAATACCACCTTTTCCTCCAATACTACCCAACCAGCAATTGAACCTAGGTATCCCCTCTGAAGAAATGACCCACTTAAGAAATGACCCTCACGTTCAGTATGTTATTTTTACCTAACCTTGTTCTGTATAAATATCTCATGTATATAGTTCACCCCTGTTATCAAAGTTTTTAATCCTGTTCTATGTAAAACCAAGCAGCTTGTTGTTATGGTTGTTGTGTTATAATGTAAACCGCGCTGATACCGAATAGTGCGGTATATAAGAAATTGTTATAAATAAATAAATAAAATCAAGTGGTGGAGGATAGAGAAATAGGAGATGCATGACATGGGGGGCGGTGTGGCTAGGGAGACAGAGAGGAAATGATGGACACAGGGGGAGGGGGCCTAGAGAAAGGGAGAAATGCTGGACATGGGAGGCTATGGAGAGAGATCTACTACTGATCATTTGTATAGCACTACAAGGTGTACACAGCACTGTACCGAGACATGTAAGAAATGGTCCCTGCTCATCAAAGCTTACAGTCTAGTCAAGACAGACAACAAAGCAGCTGGGGACTAGGATATATCAAAGGGAATTGGAAGGAAAAGGGAGAAATCCTGGTTATAGGAGCTTAAGTGTTGGGGGGGGGGGGAGTGCTGGACATGGGAACCTAGGGGAGGAGAGAGGGAGAAGTGCTCGATCCAGGTGTCTAGGGAGGGAGGGAGAGAGAGAGAGAGAGGAAAAATGCTGGACACAGGGGCCTAGGGGGGAGAAAGAAAGAGGAGGAGAAATGCTGGACATGGGGATCAGGTAGAGAGAGGAAGAAATGCTGGACACAGGGCCAAGGAGAGAGAAGCAGAGAGATGTAAAATGGGGCGGGGACAGGGAGGGAGTGAGACCAGGGAATAAGAAGCTGGGAAAGGAGAAAAAGATGGGAATGTGAGGGCTGGTGCAAGAATTCAAAAGCTGTAGATAGATGCAGTAAAAAAGGAAGATTAAGGGCTGGAAGGTAAGGAGGAGGACTGAAATCTGGTGACAGAGAGAAAAATAAATGGATGAAAGTTGAAATCAAGAGAAGAGAAGAAATGGCAAATGGACAGAAGGACCTGGAAAGGGAGTTAAGAGAAGGGAGAGGAAAGTAGAAACCAGAGACTGGGAGCACTACGATTAGAAAAATAAAATGATCACAAAACAAAGGTAGAAAAATAATTCTATTTTCCATTTCATGATGGGAATATACCCAGTTTTGGAATTTACATGCACTAGCTTTATATATGGCACTGTACAGGGAATATATCTGACAGGACCCCCTAAACCTTGGAGACTAGGTATGTTCCTAGTTTGCAAGTGCCTTAATGTAGCCCTGCCCAGTGCTCATGGCAACAGATATTAGTTGCAATACATATAAGGGCTCATTCCATCCTAGACGTCCAGCCCCTCTGTACATCCGGCTTGACAGGATGTACAGTGGAGCTTATGATTCTGATCCCATGGGGCACATCTAGCCCCGTGGGATCAGACTCGTGATAAGGCCTGTACATGCAGGCCAGGACTGCGATTCATCCGGGCCTGCACATACAGGCACTGCTCAACTAACTCAGTCAGGGCTTTTAAATGGAGCCACGGCACCATAGCATCTGGTTGCCATGGCACCGTGGCTCCATTTAAAAGCTGCAATGCCGGCCGCAGATAAAACAGCTTATTACCCACAGCCCAACCCCCCAATCTGGCCTCCTAAGGCAAGGGTCGGGCTGTGGGGAATGTCCTCTGCCCCCCCCCCTGCCCCATCCGCACCCCAGGCCTGAAAAGAAAACAAGTTCAGGGAAGTTATTCTACCTCGGAGGTGGAATAACTTCCCTGCACAAGTCGCTGGCCCTGGGAATACCGAGCCGACATTAGAATCAGCCCTGTACGTCTAGGGCCGGCAACCACCCAATGCCCACCCAGACTCCGCCCCCGAGCTGCCCCTTCCCCACCTCTGTCTAACTTCCCCGCACAACCAGTGGAGGAGTTAGTTGCCGGCAGGGAAGGCATGAATAGTGGGGATGGACGTCAATGGGACGTCCATCCCCGCTATTCGTGTGACAGAATAACCCCCATAGCAATCAGTAACAAAGCAGTAGAAGCAAGTTAGTGCATTTTTCGTAGAATTAACAAAGAAAGTGAAGTATATGTCTTAGGGGTATGTTTACTAAACAGTCCTAATGTTACCGGCGCTAGTTGCAACGTTAACGTGACGAATGCCATATAAGGTAGTGGGCATTCCAGCGTTAAGGTAGCAATGGCTGGTTTTCGCGCGATAGAGGGCGCCTTGTCCGTTATCGCGTGATAGAGGGAGCCGTGGCACATTATCGTGCGTTAACCTTAACTTCGCGCGGTGACCTGTGATCAAAGCAAGAGAGGTGTAGCACACTGGTGAAGACAGTGACTGCTGATACAGTGGTCATGAGTTCGATCCCTCAGTGGGCTCAGTTAAAAAGCTGTCTGTGGCAATTCCTTTTGCTGCTTGTAACAGTCAGACACATCCCAACAATCTGTAATGTCAGCCAAAAGAAGCCTCACCCCAGTGCCACAACCTAATGCACCTTTTAGGGCGCACCACAATGCACATCATAAAGCACCACGTCATGCAATGCGGGTCATGAGGGCAGCACGAAAGGTTGGCACCCTCCAAGGCAGCATATAAGGCACCTCATAAGCTGGCTGAACCTAAGGTGCCACTAAAGATGCCCCAAGGAGGCTAAGGTGACACAAGTTATGGTGCCCAGGGGCAGTAAGGTGCCCCAAGGTCACAAGCATGAACTGTATGGGCCAAACACAGATGTAACCCTAACACTGCACAGAGCACCAAGGAAAGGCAATGAACAAGCGATGGAAGGAAGCAGATGTTGGAGCTGATGGACCTGCCAAATCTGCGTGCAGCCCATGTGGTAGCTGGTAATGTGGACAAACATATCGGGGTCAGCTGTACCGATGCACAGGGTGATGGTACTGTAAAGTGCAACAATGACAGTGTGTGGCAGAGGATGGGAATACGTGTCCACTGGAGGAGGTAGAGGTGGCAGGATAAGTGCAATGACAGGGGGACAGAGGAGTGGGTAGTGCTATGCAGAGCAGACACAGGAGAGGCAAGCATGAAGAGCCGCAATGCAGAAATGTGTACCAGTGCAGGACATGAGGTAGCAGCCTGCACAGTAGGGCAGGACGCCACACAGCTGGCACACACACATAGACGGACAGAAGGATGGTTGGCAACTGTGATGAGGGTATAATGTGCCAGCAGCACAGATCTGCACAGATATGACTGTTACAGGAATGGAATGTAGTTGCATAGGACAGGTATAAAAAAGGGGAACAGAAAAGAATTGAACCCATGATTTCTGCCACTGAGGTCATTGTAGTAACCATTGTGCTACACCAATATGGGTTTTATCATGCCAATGGCTGGCTACAGAAAGAGTGCAGGTCACCGAACAAACTGTCTGCTGTGGTTACCAGGATAGGATAGAACCAACAGTACCCATAATGCAATTCACATGCAGAACAGCAATCTACATCTGCTCACCAGATGGGGTATGTACCTCTACAGCATATCAGCTTGGTATGGGGGAATGACTGTGCATGTTACTGGCACAGCGTACCTACAGGCCATTGTGCGTGTTCTGTGCTCACCCTGAGGGTGAGGTGGGGTAGCCAGCACCAGGTCCGCAGTACCCGCGTTGGGCGAGGTAGGCTTTGCTGCAGGTCTCTATCAGTACCAGTGTGTGACAGGTATTCATTGCAGACACCCTTAGGAGTTGTCTGTGTCCATTTGTATTTGCCAGTCATGTCTGGTCCTTGTGGACCATGGTGCACCCAACATAGTGCATATCCAGTGTGCTTGCCATGGTCACTTGTTTCAGGAGCAGGGGTGTATCATGTCGTACATGACGATGATGGATGTAGCAAACCACCCTCTCTGGGTCAGGGTGGGGGACATGATCTGCCCCCAACAGACTCGCACTCTCACCGTTTGCAATGCGGGCAGTGGAGGTAAATGATGACGGACTGTGGGACCAGCAACCCCAGTCCTGCTGGTGAACGGACAACTGATGTAGATCTGCAGTTGGGATAAGGCCACTGGCAGACAGGTAGTGTACCTGGTCAGCTCAGCTGCCTCCCACTTCGATCTGACATTCTCCAGCAGAGGGCAGTCAGTGTGCACCTGCTGCACCCTACAAGGTGTTGCGGCCATACACATGCTAACTGCAGTCTGCTAGCAAATACATAGTGCATGTTCTTAGAGGAACAATGTGCACCCAAACATGGGATTTGGCACAAACACCAAGCAGGTTTGTCAGTGATTGGGCCATGGAAACGGGAACCCACAAATATCACTTGACATAAACACTGTTAGCACTATGTGGGAACCTAGACATGCCATGGTCACTGCTCAGTCAGAGTGAGAGTGACCTCCCAGCATGACATGCTGTGGCCACATTGTCCTTGCAGGTGGTGGTCGCGCACTACAATATTCCAGCCATTGCCCTATGCTCTGTGCAGATGTATCCTGCCCAGACCACCCTGTCTGGGCTATACTCACAATACCTTGCCCCTCATTATGCACATTGGCAGGCTAACCCTGGAAACTGTGCAAGCATTGTGGGTTCAGTAACGTGTATGCAGCCACAAAACACCAGATAGACATATACACACTCCCACACCTATTTCTGCATTATGCAAAGATAGAGGTGGTTGCCAGCCCTGGCCGCCACACCAGTCCTGGGCACAGTGCAGGCAGTGCGAAGGAACGCAATACTGTTAGGGTCACTCTCCGGGGTAGTAACCACTGTCGTAAACATATCTGGAAGCACACTCCACATATATCAGGAAGGTTGCTATGATGAATCTCTTTTAACAAATTGGTTTAATTTTGGATATGTGATCTGACATTAAGCATAGCAAACTTTTGATATGTATATGGAACGTGTTTCCATGTCTATGACGGCATTGCTAAGGTATACAGGTGCAAGTAGTGGTAGCTGCTGCTCCACGCAGGGCCCAACAGTCTGCCTCTCCATGAGGCTTTGGATAGTGGAGCCCGTGGGTGTGGGTGTTTGTGCCTCTGTTGGCCGATGCTCTGGGGCAGAGGTTCCAGACTCCGATCCTGGTGGGCCAAACACAATTCCAGTTTCCTGTCTGTCCCTAATGAATATGCATGCATACATTTGCATACAATGGGGCAATGCATGTAAATGCATCTCATGCATATTTATTAGGGACATCCTGACAACCTGAATGGTGTTTGGCCCTCCAGCACTGGAGTTCAGAACTCTGCTCTAGGAAGTGGACGTGTTTATGGAGTATGTGCTCTGTAGGGTAAAATATTGGGACATGGTCTGCAGGAGCCCCAGCTGGGGTTTGAACCTGTGACCTTCTGCTTTTGAGCACACTGGCTGTATGTACTGCACCAATCTGTTGCCACAGAGGCAGGCTGTTCCCTGGGGATCCCATGACTGTTCTTCAGACAGACCTTATCTCTTATTTTATTTATTTATTTATTTATTTTTATTTACAAGCTTTCATATACCACGCTATTCATCATCAGCACGGTTTACAAATTAACAACATTGTACTTAAAACATATAACATATGTCAAGTTTACAGATAACAGGGAATAAAACAGGGACAACTGGGGTAACAAATATTAACAACTATGTACAGTAAATTAGAATGTGTTTTGGACTCTATAGGCTAAGGATAACGAGATTATAATTTAGGACGAGCAATACAGTTTAGGGAATCATTGATTAACCATAGTCATTGGTTAGAGTTGGAAGGGGAGGGGATGGGGAGATATTGCCTTGGAAGAAGTGTTGCTGGAAGAGGTGTGTTTTTAGGGCTTTTCTGAATTGGGACAGGTCTTTTTGTGATCGGATGTTGGTTGGCAACATGTTCCAGCATCTGGGGGCAAAGGATGAAAATGCTCTCTTGATAGTGGTCTGAGTAAGTTTTGGTAGGTCTTTTGGGGCCATTAATGTGTTTTCAGTTGCGGATCGTCTAGATCTGGTATCCTGTACGTGGTCAAGGAGGTCAGTTAGCGAGGATGCTGATATTCGATGGAACGCTTTAAAGGTCAGGAGTAGGGCTTTGTATAGAATCCTACATGTTATCGGGAGCCAATGAAGATCGATCAGTATGGGAATAATATGTTGGCTTCTTGAGGCTCCATAAAGAACCGTGGCTGCCGTATTCATGGCCATTTGTAGAGGGTTCAGCGTGCTCTTGGGAAGGCCATGTAGTACAATATTTGCATAGTCGAAGTGTGGGGTGACTAGTGATTGGAAGGGTTTGCAGAAGTCATTTGGTTCCAACATGGGTCTGAGGTGGCATAGCGTCCAGATCTTGTGATAGATGGATTTTACTGTATTTTTTATGTGCTCTTTGAATTCCAGGCGTTGGTCCAGAATGACACCTAGGTAACGTATCATGGTTTTGAAAGGTAAATCGGCATCTCTTGTTCTTAGCGATGGTGGGGGAGAGAAGTCTTTATTCCTCGTGACTATCAAGGCTTCTGTTTTTTTAAAATTTATTCGGAGGTTTTGTGTGAGCAGCCAATCAGAGATTGCATTGAAGCAGGTGGTTAAAGATGTGTAGTCGGGTTTTATAACATTGATTGGTGTGAATAGGAGAACATCGTCGGCATAGATGAGGCATGAAATTCCGAAAGACCGAGCGATGTCACAGATTGGCTGCATGTAGATATTGAATAGCAAGGCCGAGAGGGAGGAACCCTGTGGTACTCCTTGCTTCTGTTGGAAAGGCTGGGACGTTATATTACCGATCCGGACCTGTTGCCAGCGATATTCCAAGTAGGATTTGCACCAGTTCCATGCAGTTCCTTGTATCCCTTTATCGTGGAGCCGGGCTAGAGGTTGGTCATGGTCTACGGAGTCAAAAGCTGCAGATATATCTAGGAATATCATTGCAACTCCGTTTCTGATATTGTCTGTTGTTTTAATGAGCGTGTTCATTAGGGAGACAAGAAGAGTTTCGACTCCGTGTGCTTCTCTGAACCCATGCTGGTTTGGATCTAGTGGTGCTTCAGTATCTATGTGTTGTTGAATCTGCCTTGGTGTGATCTTTTCAAGGATCTTGGCTAATAGTGGAATGCTGGAGATTGGACGGTAAGAGTTCTCCTTCTTTGGGTCCAGTTTGTTGTTTTTCAGCAAGGGCCGAATGGAGGTCTGTTTGAGGGCTGTTGGAAATATCCCTGTGCTGAGTGACTGGTCGGTAATGGCTGCGATGTACGGGCTAAGCTCTGTTCTCAGAGCTTTGATCCAATGGGCTGGGCATGGGTCGTTAGGGGCAGTAGTGGTATTGATAGAGGCTATGAGTTCTTCGATTGTCTTTGGAGTTGGAGATGAAAATTTATTAAGTATGAACTGAACATTGGAATGTTGTGTGGTTTGACTTGAGGTTACCTTTGTGATTTTGATCACTTTGGACTGAATGTAGTCAGCATATAGTTGTGGTTGTATATGCTCCTGTTGTGGTGGAGTAGGTTCACTGATCAGGGATTTCACTAATTGGAAGAGATCTTTTGGTTTGTTAAGAGATCGGTTAAGAAGTCTTGCATGAAATTCTTTTCTCTTAACCCAGGTATGCTGACGGTGGGATTCCAAGTGAGATACTGCACGCCACCCACCTAAACACGGCTTGGCCTTGCTCTGCTGTGGGCAGCTGCCACTGCCCCCTCCGCCACCGGCACACCTCCACCACCATGCTGACATGCCTTTATGCCGGTGGTGCGCAGTCTCATGCCATCCAGTGTGCCGCTAGGCAGCTGCCTATGGTGTGGGGTCTGGGGTAGGCATGCCTACATGGACATCCGCACTTCCCCCAGGCACAGTCTGCCAATGTTATGTGCCCTTGGGGATACCTGTTGGGTACTGTCCCCTGGGACACTGTGGGACAGCTGAGGCCTGCATAAAAGGCTCCAGTGCCCTGCCCTGTTGAGGCTTTCCTAACCAGGGCTCTACAGATCAACAAACAGTAAGGATTTGAGGGTTCTTGCAGGACCATTAAAGGATGTCTTCAACAGATCCTTCAAAACAGGAGAGGTTCCTCAGGACTGGAGAATGGCTGATGTCGTACCTCTACACAAAAGTGGTGACAGGGAAGAAGTGTCAAACTACAGGCCCGTGAGCCTTACCTCGGTGGCGGGAAAAGTAATGGAGGCACTCCTGAAAGAGCGAATAGTGAACTTTCTGAAAACCAACAGGTTGCAAGACCCGAGGCAACATGGTTTTACCGAAGGACGATCTTGCCAAACAAATCAGATCGAGTTCTTTGACTGCGTGACCAGGGAACTAGATCAGGGGCATGCGATGGATGTCATCTACCTGGATTTCAGCAAAGCCTTTGATACTGTTCCTCATTGGAGGCTTGTCAACAAACTCAGTAGCTTGGGGATGGGTCCCAAGATGGTAAACTGGATTAGAAATTGGTTGACTGACAGACGACAGAAGGTGATTGAACATGGAGCTCACTCGGATGAGAGGAAGGTGATTAGCGGGGTGCCCCAGGGTTCGGTCCTGGGCCCGGCACTGTTCAATGTATTTGTGAATGATATTGCTGAAGGACTGAATGGAAAAGTCTGTCTTTTTGCAGACGACACAAAAATTTGCAACAGAGTGGACTCCCCCGAGGGAATGGTTAACATGAAGAAAGATCTACAAAAGCTGGAAGACTGGTCTAAAGCTTGGCAACTACGATTTAATGCAAAAAAGTGCAGTGTCATGCACTTGGGTAGCAGAAATCCAAGAGAAATGTACGCGATAGGGGAGAAAGGTTGGTATGCACAGTTCAGGAAAAAGATCTTGGTGTGATTATCTCTGCTGATCTCAAGGTGGCAAAACAGTGCGACAAGGCGGTGGCAAAAGCCAGGAGGATGCTGGGTTGCATACAAAGAGGGATTACCAGCAGAAAAGAAGAGGTACTTATGCCACTGTATAGGTCACTGGTGAGGCCTCACTTGGAATACTGTATTCAGTTTTGGAGACCATATCTTGCAAAGGATATAAAAAGACTGGAGACTGTTCAGAGGAAGGCGACCAAAATGATTTGGAGCCTGCGTCAGAAGCCTTATGAGAAGAGACTTGAAGACCTAAATATGTACACTTTGGAGGAAAGGAGGGACAGGGGAGATATGATTCAGACCTTTAAATACTTAAAGAGAAATGATGAACAAACAAACCTCTTCCAAAGACGGGGAACCTGTAAAACTAGAGGGCATAACATGAAACTGCAAGGGGGTAAATTGAAAGGCAATGTCAGGAAATATTTTTTCACTGAAAGGGTGGTGGATGCTTGGAATGACCTCCCGATGGAAGTGGTAGGGGCGAACACAGTGACGGAATTCAAAAAGGCATGGGACAAACACAGAGGATCCCTTTACAGAAATAGGATAAAAACAAAATAAACGGTACCATCTAACTTCTGAACCATATAACGTCTCAACAAATAGGGGTGTCCTACATGGTGGGTTTACCCCTGAACAAGGATATGGGGAGGGGTGGCCTGCGTGGAGTGAGAGGTGCACCTACTCTTGCCATCTTGCTGGGCAGACTGAATGGACCATGCTGGTCTTTATCTGCCGTCAACTACTATGTTACTATGTTGTTTGTTTGTTTTTATTATATTACATTGCTAGCTCTCTGACTGGGAGCTCTTAAAAGGGTTTTTTGAATATTTTTTAAAGCAAGGTTACTTTCTTTTTGGTGCTTTAGTGGAACTTTCCTTGAGCACAGTAGGTTGCTGAACTCTAGTAACCTCCTCAGGTTTAGAAACTGCTAACACCTAATCAGGAGTTAGTAGGCCTGATTTCCTGAGTGCAGCTGAGGCCTGCATAAAAGGCTCCAGTGTCCTGCCCTGTTGAGGCTTTCCTAACCAGGGCTCTACAGATCAACAAACAGTAAAGATTTGAGGGTTTGTTTGTTTGTTTGTTTTTATTATATTACATTGCTAGCTCTCTGACTGGGAGCTCTTAAAAGGTTTTTTTCTATATTTTTTATAGCAAGGTTACTTTCTTTTGGTGCTTTAGTGGAACTTTCCTTGAGCACAGTAGGTTGCTGAACTCTAGTAACCTCCTTAGGTTTAGAAACTGCTAGCACCTAATCAGGAGTTAGTGGGCCTGATTTCCTGAGTGCAGCTGAGGCCTGCATAAAAGGCTCCAGTGCCCTGCCCTGTTGAGGCTTTCCTAACCAGGGCTCTACTGATCAACAAACAGTAAGGATTTCAGGGTTTGTTTGTTTGTTTTTATTATATTACATTGCTAGCTCTCTGACTGGGAGCTCTTAAAAGGGTTTTTTGTATATTTTTTAAAGCAAGGTTACTTTCTTTTTGGTGCTTTAGTGGAACTTTCCTTGAGCACAGTAGGTTGCTGAACTCTAGTAACCTCCTCAGGTTTGGAAACTGCTAACACCGAATCAGGTGTTAGTTCCCTCCCTACCCACCCCTAGTGAGCAATCTTGCTTTATAGGGCACCTCCCCCTTTAACAAATCACAGATAATTGGACCAGCACATTTTGAATATAATTAAAGAGATTTAACTGATTTTTCTCTGAAAGGACATCTGCGAAACCGGCTGGTACTTGGTAGATCTCTCTCTTTTGCTTTAACAGATACCTAAGCTCCACGAACAGAACAATGGCTTGGAAAAATCGTATTGCTAAAGCTGTTGCCCCCGTTACAGCTTCTGCCTCGGTCCAGATAGAGGTCCTAATGCCAGTTGAAGGACCAGTTCCATGTGCAGGGTGCCTGCATGCTGAAGCTCTGAGGAAACAACTGGAGGAACTCAGAGAGGAGGTGGCGAGGCTGAGGAGCATTTAAGACAGTGAGAAGTACATTAATGAGATGCTTCTTGCAGCAACCAAGCTCTCCAGCACAGGAGAACATGGGTGCCAACAGAATGTTGATGGCTGGACACAGGTCACCAGGGCCTGCAAAATCACCAATCCAACTTCTCCAGCCCTTGAATTGAAGAACCATTATGCAGCCCTGGAAGTGGAGGAAGTGAAAGCATCCCTGGAAAGGTAAGAACCAGAGTTCAAGTACCCCAAAGTTGCAGAATCAGTGACCAGAAGGAAACGAAGGGTAGTGGTGGTTGGAGACTCTCTACTGAGACTCATCAAGCCCACTGACTATTACCCAATGTTGCTAATCCATGTTGGAACAAATGATACTGACAGGTATACCTCGGAACGTATCAAAAGTGACTTCATGGCTCTGGGACAGAGGGTGAAGCAGTTAGGTGCACAGGTGGTGTTCTCTTCAATCCTTCCTGTTGAGGGTAAAGGCCAAGGCAGAGAGGTTCGCATCCTGGAGATGATTGCATGGCTGCGTGGATGGTGTCATCGAGAGCGTTTTGGTTTCCTAGACCATGGGATGCTGTTCCAAGGGTTGCAGAGCAGAGATGGCATCCATCTGTCCAAGAAAGGTCAACGCGTCTTCAGTAGTAGACTAGCTAATCTACTGAAGACTTTAAACTAGATTCATTGGGGATGGGTGAAGAAAGCCCCAGGTAAGTGAAAGCCCCCAGGTAGGTGATACATTAAATATCTTTATGGAAATGGGTAACAGGGGTAGCATATGGAAAGCAGTGTGTATAAATGCCCGTAGCATGGGAAATAAGATCCCTGATGTTGAAGCTTTGGTGGGAGTGGCTGACTTGGATTTAGTGGCAGTTACAGAAACATGGTTCACAGAAAACCATGACTGGGATGTAACTATACCTGGCTTTACTTTCTTCAGAAAGGACAGGGTAGGAAGAAGGGGAGGAGTAGTGGCACTATATGTAAAAACTACTATTAAAGCTTTAGAATTACAGGGCTTAAAAGGGAGAGAGGAGGCATTGTGGGTTAAACTAGAAAGAGGGAAAGAGAAATCTGTTTGCATTGGTGTGATATACAGACCTCCCTCACAAGAGAAAGAGGTAGACAGAGAGTTAATTGAAGACATACGCAGCATTGCTAGGAAAGGGGAAGTGCTACTGATAGGAGATTTCAATATGCCAGATGTTGATTGGCACATTCCTGCTGCAGTATCATCTAGAAGTAAGGAGATCCTGGATTCTCTACAGGGAGAACTATTCAGGCAATTGGTAACAGACCCCATACGTGAAGGGGCCATATTGGACTTGGTGCTTACCAATGGTGAAAGTGTTTCTGATGTTGTAGTGAGAGATCATTTTGCATCCAGAGATCACCAGATGGTGTGGTTCAGTATTAGGACTAGGGCTGTTAGAATCCATTCCAAGGTGAGGATCTTAGACATTAGGAAGACTAACTTTGCGAAGATGGGCCAATACCTCAGGGAGTCGTTAGTGGGATGGGAACAGCTGGGGGATGTAGAAAAACAGTGGGCAAAACTGAAAGGGGGTATTTTAAGGGCAACCAACCTTTTTGTTAAAATGGTAAATAAAGGCAAAAGGAAAAGGAGACCGCTATGGTTTTCGAAGGAAGTAGCTGAAAAAGTGAAGAAAAAGAGGGAGGCCTTCATGAAATACAAGAAATCACAGAGAGAGGAAGACAGGCATCTGTATTTGGAAAAACTTAGAGAAGCTAGCAAAGTAGTCAAGAAGGCAAAGATTCAAAAGGAGGAGGAAATAGCCAATGCAATAAAATGGGGGGATAAGACATTTTTCAGATATATTAGTGAGAAGAGGAAGGGAAAAAGTGGTATTGTCAGACTCAAGGGTGCAGGGGGGGAATATGTAGAAGTTGATAAGGATAAAGCGGAATTGCTTAACAAATATTTTTGTTCTGTGTTCACAGATGAAGAACCAGGAGCAGTACCTCAGAAAACACCCACAAATAGGAACAGAAGCGAGGGACATCTTGAACAATTTTCAGAAGACTGTTCGTGAGAAACTAGCTCAACTTAAAGTAGACAAAGCGATGGGACCGGATGGGATACACCCTAGAATACTGAGGGAACTTGGGGACGTTCTAGCAACTCCACTGACTGACCTTTTCAATGCCTCGTTGGAGTCGGGAGTGGTGCCAAAGGACTGGAGAAAGGCTCATGTGGTGCCTTTACACAAAAGCGGAAGTAAGGATGTGGTTGAAAACTTCAGGCCGGTTAGTTTAACTTCGGTGGTGAGTAAATTATTGGAAACGCTGCTGAAAGAGAAAATAGTGAGGTTTCTGGAGTCCAGCGGATTACAGGATCCGAGGCAGCATGGATTCACCAGAGGCAGGTCTTGTCAGACAAATCTGATTGATTTCTTTGACTGGGTGACCAGGGAGTTGGACCGAGGGAGAGCTCTAGATGTGGTGTATTTAGATTTCAGTAAAGCCTTTGATACTGTTCCTCACAGGTGACTTATAAACAAACTGAGCACCCTAGGGATGGACCCTAAAGTTAGTGCTTGGGTTAGAAATTGGTTGGGTGGGAGGCGACAAAGAGTACATGTAAATGGAGCTCACTCTGAGGAGAAGGATGTTACCAGTGGTGTGCCCCAGGGATCTGTCCTTGGTCCGATTCTTTTTAACATCTTTGTTAGTGATATAGCGGAAGGGCTGTCGGGTAAGGTTTGCCTCTTTGCAGATGATACCAAAATCTGCAATAGAGTAGACACCCAGGAAGGTGTAGATAACATGAGGAGGGATCTAGCTAAGCTTGAAGAATGGTCTAGGATTTGGCAGCTGGGATTTAATGTTAAAAAATGTAAGGTCATGCATTTGGGCTGCAGCAATCCAAGGGAGCAATACAGTATAGGAGGTGAAGTACTTTTGTCCACTAAAGAAGAGCGGGACCTAGGCGTAGTTGTGTCTGATGATCTTAAAGTAGCTAAACAGGTAGAAAAGGCGACGGCAAAAGCTAGAAGGATGCTTGGGTGCATACGGAGAGGAATGGCTAGCAGAAAAAAGGAGGTGATAATGCCTCTGTATAAGTCTTTGGTGCGACCTCATTTGGAGTATAGTATGCAATTCTGGAGATCGCACCTTCAAAAGGATGTGAACAGGATGGAGTCGGTGCAGAGGGCGGCTACTAAAATGATTAGTGGGCTTCATTATAAAGCATATGAGGACAGACTTACGGATCTTAATATGTACACCTTAGAGGAAAGGTGGGATAGAGGTGATATGATTGAGATGTTTAAATACCTCCGTGGCATAAATGTTCAGGGAGAGAGCCTCTTTCAATTGAAAGCAAGTTCTGCTATGAGGGGACATGGGATGAGGGTGAAGGGAGATATTTCCGCATATCACTGCTGAATCTATTTCTTTTTGGAAAGAGTAGTGGATCCATGGAATAGTCTCCCAGTGGAGGTGGTAGAGATGAGGACAGTAACTGAATTCAAAAAAGCATGGGACCAACACAGAGGATCTCTAAAGGTAAAAAGTGGACTGTTGTAGTTGTTGATATGGAAGGACAGACTAGATAGGCCATGTGGTCTTTTTCTGTCATCATGTTTCTATGTTTCTATGTTGGACCCTGGTCAGTTGCTGTCTTGCTGCTTTTCAGTTTCTGCATTCCTATGTGCCACCTAGGCATCTGCCTAGTCCACACTGTGCCCCAGCTGGCCCACTGCATGTGCCGCCTGCAGCCCCTGTACCCCATTTCCACCATCACCATACGTGGCCACTCTGCTGTTGCTGCACATGTGATTGCCACAAAAGCAAGCTGCCCATTAGGCTCCACAGAACATCCTCTTCAACAGTGTTAGAACATTCACTTTGTAGGGGGAATGTGACTTGGCCCTTCCTGAATTGTGATCCGCCTTTTTATTCTTTATAGGTGGTGTTGAGTACCCTTCTTCAATATTGTTTCTCTTGGCCATCTTGGTGTTTCGGATTTCACTTATGGTTCTGGTCATTTTATATGGTGTTTGCATCTTTGGTTGCTGCACATGTATCACTACTATCACTTTTCTGGGTCTCCCTGCCTTTCCTATACATTGCAGACTGAAATGGTTTCTCTCTCCTGCAAATGTGCCTCTAACGCCAGGTTTTCACTGGCACTAATTTTCTGGTCTTCAGATGCCGGCGTTAGTGTAGCAGGCACCTCTCCCCGCCCATTGACCCCTTCTCTCCGCCCTCTCTCCGCCCTCTGTGTGCCTTAACACCGCCAGAGACGTTATCGTGCGATAACATTACATATCGTGCGATAACGTCTCCGCTGCTACGTTAAGACGGTTTAGTAAACATACCCCTTAAACCTGAAATGCAGTATATCACAACTGGGGAATTATTTGTAATCCATGTGTGTCTGTGTGTATATGTCTTTATGTGATATGCATATGTTTGTGTGTGTTGTGAGGAGTATGTTTAGTGTGGTGGCAGTTAGCAGGATGGTGGCAGAGCTGCAGGGATAGGTTTTGGAGGTGAGGCAATTTATAGGGTGGTGGGGCAGTCAAGAGGAGGATAGTTTTAGGGGTGGGGAAATTTGCAGGTTGCTGGGGCAATTGTGAGTGCATTTTTTGGAGGGGGTGCAGTTTGTGGGGGTGGTTGGGTGACAGTTGCAAGAGTTGTTTTTAGGGATGGGGCATTTTGAATAGTGTTGGGGAGATGCAGGGCATTATATTTGGGGGGATGAGGGTAGTTTGTGGGGTGTTGGGCCAGTTGCAGGGATATTTTTTGGTGGGGCATTGTAGGGTGATGGGCCCTTTCTATGGGGTATTTGGGGGTGGAACAGTTTGTGGGATGCTGGGGCAGTTAGAGGGGTAGTTTCTTGGGATGGGGCATTTGTGGGATTGTGTAGGAGTTGTGTGGGATATTTTTTGTGGGTGGTAGCATTTTGGAGGTGGGGATAACTGCAAGGGTGGGGGCAGTTTGGGGTTTGGGAAAATGAGAACAGGGGAGAGGTAGTTTGAAGGGAGCAGTTCCCAGCAGCTATGTTTCACTGTATGTAAGCCTCTATGCTACAGAAACTGGAACTCCTCCCATAGAAATGCATTGGGCCATTTTTTTGAGGATCTTATTTCTCTAGAACCCCTGGTTCAATCTGGCCCATTTTCAAACTTGATGTGTCTTTTTTCACTGGTTTTCCCTTCATGCCATGTTCATCCCATTCCATTTAATTTTTGGAGAGTTGTGCCCTTAAACAGATGGACACTCAGACAGACATTTCTCAACCCCTTTTATTTAATTCTTTCCAAATTCCATTGGATTGGAGAGAAGGAAAATGAACAGAATAATCTTACAGTTTGTAAAAAGTTAAGATCTTTTCTTATGCTCATATCACTCTGGTTAAAATTTGCTTCCTGTTTTGGATATGCAATTTTTCATGCATGGGTATTTTATTGTTGTATTTAATTATTTTTTTATGTATGTAAATGTATTTGGTTTATTGGTTATGTTATGGTTGCAGTCTGCTTTGAAGCAGATGCTTTTGGGTAAAGGCAAAATATGTTGTAAATACTGTCTTAAATTCAATTAAGTTTCTTAGGTAAGATGATAGGAAAGTGGGTCCTTGGAAAGAGAGACAAAGGAACATGTATGAGGTATGAGAGATCAGCCTGGTCCTTTAGCACTCTTAGGGGAAGAAGAACCTCTGGGACCAGGAATAGGGAAAGAATAAAGCTGTGACCTTCCTTCCTTATTTGAGATTCCTGTATGTGTTTTGGTTGCAGGGAGATTCTGGGGGACCTCTTGTATGTGGAAAGGGCACGCTAGCAGGAGTCATTTCCTTTAGCTCTTCAAAATGCACCAATAAATTCAAGCCTCCAGTCATGACAGCAGTGGCCAACTTCATCAAATGGATCAAAAGGACTATGGCCTGACAATCTCCATTGAGAAGCAATATTAAATACCTGTCTGCCTAGAAATTCTATGCAAAACATGTTCTGGTTCCCCACTGTACCTCTCACTGGGATTGTCCACCCTGCTGGGTACTGAGCAGATGGGCTAAGTGTTTTATTGTATTTGTGCATTGTAAATGGTCTCAGTCTTGGGGGTAGAAGCTTTTTGAGAAAATACAACGGGTTGTAGCTTGATGCAGGATTAGCGAATGACCCCAAGAGCATGGCCTAAAAACCACTTTTCAAACCTGAACCTTAATTTTTCTGAATATAGTCTTCTTGATTTTAACCATTTTCTAGGCACAGATGTTCCTAGAACTATTATGAAACCTTCTAATAAGGCAAAATAAGGTAAACAACATCTATAGAAGGTACCAATGTTTTCTTTGTTTCAAACCTTTCCCTACTTTTTCTCAAAATATGTTCCATTGTCAAAGTATTACGAAACTTTTAAATTGAAAAGCCTTTTATATCAAAACATTTTTAAGAAGGGAAAATGTTCAGAATTAAGTAGGTAATAAGGGTGAAGTATGTGCCCAAGATCTTCTATCATAGGTTAAAAAGATATTCAAAAATATTTTGACCCTTATATATTTGTGAAAAATATGAACAATTAAATATATAATACATAAATATATAAGGATTAAAACATTTAAAGAATATTTTTGAAATTTATATTTAGCCTATGATAGAAGATCTTGGACAGATTATTCACTCTTGTAGTTTGCTTAATTTTGACGTTTTTTCCTTTCTTGGAAAATTGTTTATGAATAAGTATTTTGATAGAACAAAAGACCAGATACCAGGACTGGCAGTAATTTCAGGTTGGAAAAACCCCTTTTATTGTCCTCTACGCGTTTTGGCCTCCCAGCCTTCCTCAGGGGGATATATGTTGAGGGAGCAAACCTTTTTGTAAGAACCTTGTCAAATGAAAGGCATTTGCCATGTGTTTCATAGCTATGTATACACAGCAATTGCTGTGTATAAATTACTGCCAGTCCTGGTATCTGTTCTTTTGTTCTCTCATATCCTACAGACACATTTGTTGCTTTTTCTGGTCTTATCTAAATATTTTGATATACACGGTTTCACATTTTAAAAGTTTGTTAAGACTGTTACAGTGAAATGTCTGTTTTGCTCATGTTTTATTCACTGGGAGCACCTGATTATGTTTTTGAAATGGTATATGCCACTTTTTCAAAAGAAAAGAGCTGCAGGTGAATTTCTGTGGTGGTCTGCCAACCCTATACACCCCTCACTCACCCACCTCAGTCCTGCTTTTCTTTTCTAGATTATTAGTGACAGAGAGGCCTGTTTCTTGCAGTTTTAACCACTTATATAAAACATTTTGGGAAGGACGTAAGAATTCTATCCTAAGAGGCCTTATTCCTTATAGATGTTACTGCGTTAAAGTTGCCCCCTTCCTTAATTAAACCCACCTATGACCCATCTGATTTAATTTTTACCAATCATGGCCTCACAGTGTTATCACAAATTCTCTGTTTTTTGACTCTGTGTCTTGTCTGTCCATCTTGATTAGACTGTAAGCACTAAGGAATAAGATTTGTCTTTTATGTTTCTTCATATATTGATGCATACATACAATAACACAGGTACACTAAAAAAAAATTTTTTTAAACTGCCTCTAATGTTTCGATTGATTTTTACGTTTTTTGGTGCGCTGAATCCAAATCTGGTAACCAATTTGCTCCATCACGTACAGATTTTTTGCTACATTGGGTTAGCAGTTTGAGGTGAACGTTTCAGATTGAGTGCGACCGAGATAAAGGTTTCTTGGATGAATGCTTTATACTAATTGTTTAGTAGTTATTCAAATAAGAATAAAGAAAATTGTAACAAGGCAGCACATAAGAATAGAGTAATGTCAACAAAACACACTGTGATGGTAGCAAAATTGTCTGCACTTAAAACAGCCACATACATGTGCACAAACATTGAGCATATAAGAGCGAGGTTAGACACAAAGCAAAGCAAAGAAATGTGCAAAAAATGTTGTACAGGTATGTATGTGAGAATAGAAAACGCAAATCGCACCATTGCAATACATGAAGACAAACACCCGATGGTGTGAAAATAAAATTCTAATAAATGAGATCCGACACTGTGGTAATAACTAGCAAATTTTTATTTCAAAGTTTAGTAAAAACACGATATTTGTCAACACAGTTTAGATTTTAAAGTCATTCTTGGGTCAATCAATCTCCTGGTGGGCCCGTTTCTTCTTCCCCCGAATGCTTCTCTTGGTGCTCTGCTTGGCGTATTTTTCATCTGGGGTTTTCCGCAGCAGCAACCAGCAGAAATCAGCCATCATAGTGGTGTTCCATCTTCCTTGGTACCTTCTCTCTGCGTCCTTGATGTTCTGGTGAAACCTTTCACCTTGTTCTTCACTGTACGCCCCCACGTTTTCGGGAAAGTAGTTCACATGGGAGTGCAAGAAATGGACTTTCAGGCTCATGTTACAGCCTTGTTCTTTGAAGGCATTGAGCATCCTGGCAACAATATCCTTATAGTTCTCATCCCGCCTGTTCCCCAAGAATTTGAGAACAACATCCTTGAAGGAATCCCAGGCTTCTTTTTCCTTCTCAGACATCGTTTCAGCGAATGCTCCATCTGAAATGAGTTTCCTTATATCAGGGCCAGCAAACACTCCTTCCTTTAGCTTTGCTTCAGAAAGTCGGGGGAACTTTGAACAAAGGTACCGAAAGCACTCACCATCTTTTGGAAGGGACTTGATGAATTGCTTAATGAGACCCAACTTAATGTGGAGAGGTGGTAATAGAATTTTATCACGAGGTACCAAGCTCTCATGAAGAACATTTTTCTCACCGGGTCTCAAATACTCCCGAATTGGCCAGTCTTTTTTCCCCCAGTGTAGGTCGCGGGCCCGGCTATCCCACAAGCAAAGGAAGCAGGGATATTTGGTGAAACCGGATTGCTGCCCTAATAGCATGGATAGAATTTTAAAGTCTCCACAAATCATCCACTTATGCTCATCATAACGAATCTTCTGAAGAATCAGGGCCAAATTCTCGTATTTTTCTTGGAGAATAACAGAGTGAGCAATAGGAACTGAAGCGAATGTGTTGCCATTATGAAGAAGAACACCTTTTATGCTGTCTTTTGACGAATCAATGAACAGCCGCCATTCAGCAGGATCATACTTGAGTTTAAACTTTTCCATCACTCCGTATATATCGTTGCAAAATACCAAATCTTCCTCTTTGCTGAAATACTTCAAAAATTGTGTCTTGCGGTTGCGGTACCAATAAAAAGTTGTTCCTGGTGACAATAGATTTTTCTGTTTAAGCCGAGAACCTAACAGTTGGGCAGCATCTTTTGGGAGTCCTAAATCCCGGACTAAATCATTCAATTCAGCTTGAGAGAAAAGTTCAGGTTTCGGATCTGGTTCAGTTTCAATCTCAGAAGTACTGGACTCATCGGGAAAAGCCATCTGATGAGTCTCATCATGATCAGAACCGTCCACACAAATATGATCCAAAGATTTTGGTGGTTCAGGCACAGGTACTTCGTTGCTATGAGGCATAGGCCTAATTGCTGAGGGAAGGTTGGGGTAACTTATTACGTTCTTATTTTTTAAGTTGTATCCCTTCACAATGCAAGAGCAAAAATAGCAGTCACTGCTGTGGTCTCTTTGTTCACGCCACATCATAGGTATTCCGAAATGAAATGCTTGTTTTTTACCTTTCATCCATAAGCGTAGATCTTCCTCACATGTCTTGCACACTTTGTGAGGAGCCCACGGTTTGTCTTGATCGCCTAACTTCAAACCGAAATAGGTGAAATATACTTTTTTAATAAATGCAGAAATGTTCCTCTGCCGTTTTTCACGGTATATTCCCCACAAATAAAACAAAAACTGTCCGGAGAGTTGACGCAATCTGTGGCTCTGTGAGCCATCACAAATACACAGCACTGCAAACTACAACTGTAGTGAACCACTTCGGAATAAAGCTGGATTACGACTGAGCAAACAAAAGGTAATAATGAACTTGCAAGAAACTGAAATTTGACAGGAACGTTCATGTCGCAACCACCATGTTTGAGCGAGCGAACGAGGCGAGGCGAACAGGAAAGAACATGCGCCAGCGCGAGTACTGGATTTAGCCCCCCGCCTCCCAATTGTCCTGTTAATGTATAAAATGAATACAAAACACTCTAAAATATCATGAGGGAGTGCTTCTAGTTAGTTAACCATTACAACCTCTATTTTGGGCCAAGAAAATAAACTGCAGTCGGCTAAAAAGAAATTATGTGAACATTCCTTATATGGGTAAGAAATCTAATTTTTCAAGAAAACGTGACGTGATGGAACATTTTGGCTATTTTTCCTGGATTCAGCACCCCAAAATCTATAGGAATCAGTTGCAAAACTGGAGGCAGTTTTTTTGTAGTGTACCTGTGTAATTAATAGTATACACTTGACAATAATGTAATCCACCTTAGGGCTATTGTTTAGCTGCTGGTGAAATATCAAGCATGAATAAATAAATAAACATGTGTTCAACTCTGAATGCAGTAATGGCAGGACTAACTTTATACAGATATATTATCCGTATAAAGTTATGCTGGCATTTTCACCCTTTAGACTTAAGCACAGCCTGACTGAAAATCCACATAAATTTATATGGATAAAATATCTATCAACTTTATGTGTTGGTCTTCCTGCTGAAAATAATTATCTGCATCTGTGAAGGTGTGAGTGTGTGGGTGTGTGTGGCCCCACATTTCATTACTGCACCAGACCCCCCCTTCAGATTACAGATGGCTCTGAGTCTGGTCTTTGTCATATTACTCCCACTATAGAAGGATAAAAATGTGACAATAGCATAAGCAGTGATTGTCCATATGGCTGGTGTTGGTTGTTCCCCCTGACTGCATATGAAGTCTAATTAAATCATTCTGCTCAAAAAAATTTTTTTGCTTTTTTTCTTGCCCTTTTTATTTTTTGGTGAAAATGTTTGCTGTTGAGCTCTGCAGCCATGTCACTGTGGAGTTACCCTTATGAGCATTCCTGCAGTCTACATCTGAACAGAGCTGAAGGAGAAGGACTGTTTACCTTAGAGATGTGCTGCACTTTTCACCACTTTTCTAAAGGACACTGACAGCTCTGTGCTATAGTAGAAGGCTGACAAGATGGGAGTCCCATATTATCATGTATTCAATAGGCAACAAAAATGCAGTGTTCAGGTAGCAATTGAAAGCTTCTAGAAAGTGAAGTTTAAAATTTAAGGGCCCTTATCTTAAAGCCCTCTAATCAGCTGACGTTTTAGTGTATTGTAACTAACAGCTGGGAACACTAACGTCCAGGCTTATCAGCTACTAGTCCGCCAGAACATATGTTAACTGACAATTGCATGCAGCTGCGGAAAGTGTGCAGGTTGGGGGTGGAGCGTGTTCATGGAGAGCACATTGCTGCCAGGCGAGGGCAAATGCCACACATTCAGTGACAATGTGGCAATTAGTGCAAAGTGCACCTAATGTTACCTCTATGGGTATCGATAAGTGCATCTGCGTTAGGTGTGTGGTGAGTTAGTATACCATCTGCATGTTAACTGTCAGGAACATGCTGGTTATACCCCTGAGAGTTACCGTGGAGTTTTTGCACTTACTTTGTGTCAAGTGCAAAACCTTAACAAGATTTAGTAAAAAGCCTACTTCGTCTATGATCAAATTTTTTGCTATATGTTTATGTGCTTTCTTTACAGTCCCTGTAAAATATTCTCACAAAGCATTGAGTGGATTCTGTACCAGGAAAATTTGCAAATATGCTCAGGAGTATTGTGTAAGATTAGTTGTTTTACATTTTAATTTCATCATTGAAAACTGAATTTCCATATTGTCCTGCTAGATCAGTCCAGATAAGTGGGTTGTGTTCCCTATCAGCAGATTGGTGGAGACAAAGGGGTATGTTTACTAAACCTGGCTAGCCCGGTTTAGTAAACATGCCCCAAAGAATCAATGAATAGCCCAGGTTTCAATGCCATCATTCCTATGCTTCTATTTGCCTCAGCCACCAGAGGTCTCTTTAGTATTTCTTTGTCTCCAGCAGATGGTGGATGGATTTTCTCCTCTCTGAAGAAAAGATTGATAAGAACGCTTCTGATAGACCACTTTGTGGGGGGACTCTTATTTGAGCATGACATGGGATGCTCCACTAGACTGCAGTCTTTTTGGTAGCCATAAGAGGAGGGAAAATTGGTTCAGCTCCATGCTCTTACACTGGATAACAGCCTGTTGAGCAGCTAGAAAATTGGAAGGATTTGGAAGAATTCAGCAGTCTCACACAATCTCAGTGCTCTCTCCCTCCTCCTCTGTTCTTCCCTGCTCTCTCCCAAAGATTGCAGTAGGCTCTCATAGGGATCTGCCTGACTTTAAACACTGTGGTGCAAAAGCCAGTAAAAAAGTTTCAGGGGAGCTTGGGCGGCCCAAGGGGGATGTGTGGCCATGTGCAGAGATTAATTGTGGGGCCTCATTTGCATAAGGAGCCACATTTGCATAAATATTTGCAAAATGTTAACATGCATTTTTAGTAGACATGCCTCTTAATGAGCGTCTGGATAAAGAAAGACTAACAGATTTCTGCGTTACTATATTCCAGTGCCAACCGCCAGGTCCATTAGGAAGTACTATAAACACTGACCATTTAGAACTCATAGCAAATCCACCATATCATAACAGCTCTGCCAGGACTCACAAAGCACCAAATCCTACCTATCAAAAGGCAACACTGCAAATATTAAACCAATACATCTCAGAGAATACCAGTTCATCTCCTACTGGGGAAAGAGAACAAGTGGCACGGTCAAATACAAACTACACGAACAGAATACCTCAGTTTGGTTAAAATGCAGAACATAGACCGTCACCAAAGAACAAGGGATCACAATTTAGAAATAGGAAGACAATAATTAAACTGGGAACCCCAAAAACCAAACTTGGGATGTACAACAACGCTGGAGAAATAAAACTATAAATTAATTTCCTCTTGTACTAAACAAAACATAAAAGATGCTAATAATGCACATTTCCCAGAGCTGATATATTCCAGTTAATAAATTCAAAATAAAAAAGTATTTTTCTACCTTTTGTTGTTTGTGCATTTTCTTTTTCAGTTGCAATTGCTCCAGTCATTTTCTTCTGGTTTCTTCGTGTCTTCTGCGAGCTATCCATTTGTCCTTTCTTCTCTTTTAGATTTTTTTCCCATTTTCTTTCTCTATAACTGCTTTAACATACTGATCTTTCCCCTTTTGCTCTTTCCCCCATTTCTTTCCTTATTCCTTTATCATCCACTCAAATTTCACCCTTCCATTCTCAACCCCCACTTACTCTCCCAATACCCGGCCCATCGTAGACTTTTCTTCCCTCCCACAATGCCCTTTAGCCTCTCCCGGCATTCACGGCTTCACTGAAACAGCCGCCAGCATGAAGGTAAAGGCTCTTCACGCTGGCGGCTGTGCAGAGGGAGCCGGGGCCTCACGCGGGCTTCCAAGGCTCCCTCTGCAGCCGTCCATTGTGCGGTAATGGAGTTTGCGCGGGGCCCTGTGTGAACAACATTCTTGTTCAATGGACGGGCCGACCCTGCAGGGCAGCAGAGCTGAGCCTGGCACGGATTCTCTGCCTGTAACTCTCAGGGAGTGAGTACCAAGGCTTGACTTTGTCATTTTCTTTCTTGGGGGCTCCTGATTCTGTCTTCCTGGGAGCTTTTGGGAGATGCACCACACATGCATGGTCTCCTTCCTGCCCAAGTGTCCTTTTTCCACAGAGCCCTTCAGACATCTATTCAGTTTGCCCCAGAAAAAGTCTCTTTTTTGTCTTGTTTATCCGGTACACGTATGGTTCCTTTCCTGCCCCTGAGCCAGCTTACCTTGGTTTCGCTCCTCTGGTGCCTCTCTTTTTTTCTTTTTGTTTTCTCGAGGTGTTCCTCGACTGGCGTTTTGCACCCTTTTTTGGCCGCAGGCCTCAGAACCTTGCCCGGGTGGCAGGGCCCCCTTTTTCCCGATGGCCTCCAGTGGTTTCAAGAAATGTGATCAGTGCAATAAGATGATGTCTCTCACTGATCCACATGACTTCTGCCTCCACTGTCTTGGGCTGGACCACGATGACTCAGACTACAAACTTTGTAAGGCGATGACCACAAAAGCCATCAGCTATAGCATGAAAAGATTTCTCACAAGTCCGACTCTGCGCTGAAGTCTCCGGTGACACTGCGCTCCAGGGCTGCATGATGCCAGGGCCATCTTGGAGTCCCGCGGCCACAGGTCCTCTAAGGGAAAATCCCATGAGATGGAACGCAAAAATCAAAACCCTCGAAGACCGCCCCGGAGAACGAGTCTGGGAAATTGGGGAAATCCCATTCCAGGCCCCGCAGTCCCAGGCATCAGTCCAAGAGATCAGAATGGGAGCAACTTCACAAGCTGTCCTGGAAAGAGTTGTTGGCAGCCGGTGACCGGTCTCAGACATCCAAAGTCATCCTCGTTGAGGACTCCACCTCGACAAAATCGATGCCAGGACCGAAGCCCTCGATGCCCACGTCGAAGGTTGTGGAGCCAACTGGCATGGAAACCAGGCTGGCGGTCTTGGAGCACAGTATATCTGTCCTCATGGCCCAGCAGCGGCATTCATGTCCGGTTCCTCCGGTTCATCTGCCCTGACGACCAGACCCTTGATATCGAAGGCTTCCCTGAAAGTTGAGCCGATCCTCGAGTGCTACCAGTCTCGAGAGACACATCGGCAGAGGATGAGATCCCAATCCCATTCCTCAGGCATTGGTCCTCCCTGGCCAGTACCCATGGCTCAGAACGCAGGTCTTCCGGAGGCAGCAGGCCTCAGGGTCCAAGCGTCAATCACGAGAACAGAGAGGCCTCGGTCTCTTCCTTGTACTTCGAGACCAAGGAAGAGCAGTCCCCGGACATTCGGCAACACCAAGACGTGCCCTCAGACCTGTCTCCCCGGTGTCCCGGCACCATAACCCCACCTGAGGACGTCACCCTCCTAGACTTTTTCGTGGGGCATGGCTAAGGCGCTTGCCATCGAGACCAAAGCGGAGAAGGACCCCCACATGGAGGAAGTGGAGATTCTCCAGTATGAGGCCCCTCCAAAGGAGGCCCTCACAGTGCCCATCCCTCCAATCCTCGAGTGCCTCCTCCTCTGTATGTGGGAAACACCAACATCAATGTCCATAGTAAGCAGACGGCTCGACACCATGTACTGAGTCCGCCAAAGCCCCGGGTTCCAGAAAACCCAACTCCCACACAACTTGATGATCATCAAGTCCGCCATGCGCAAACTCAAAAGCCAAAAGACCCATTTCTCAGTCCCTAACCACCCCCCCCCCTCCAGTAGGGAGGCCCGGACCCTCAACACCCTCGGCTGAAAGACCTTTCAGGGCTCGATGCTTGCATACCAAGTCCAATCCTACCAATTATACATCAGCATGTATCTCAAGAAGCTGGTGAGGAAGCTCACCAATTTCTCAGCAGGCCTCTCCAACGGTTCAAGTCACTGGTCTCAGTGGTCAAGGAGTGCTCCAAGTTCTTATCTTGAGCAGCATACGACAGCTTTGAATCCTCAGTCAGAGTAGCTGCCGCGGGCATTGGGGCCTGATGCCAGGCCTGGCTGCAGTCATGTGACCTCGGGCAATGGGTTCAGGACAAACTCATCAATGTCCCCTATATTGAAGAGAATCTCTTTGGGAAACCCATGGCAGACAAAGCGGCTGAAATAGAGATTGAGTTCCTGATAAGGACCAGACTCTCTAAAAAGACCTGTGTGCATCCCTGTAAGAAGGGCCTAGGGAAGAAGCCCTTCTTCCTGAGGAAAAAGGGGGATTTTGCAATGCCCCACAGTTCCAAGCCTTCTCTGCCCCACAGCAAGGCCAGTAGCACAAGGGGCAAGGGCATGGCCCCCACAAGCAGAAGATCCCCAAGACTGAGGCGCCGGTTCCAGAGTTTTTGACTCCTTGGACATGACCTACTTCCCCAGGAGGTCCCTTACAGCCCACAGGGGGGCATCTGACTCTGTCTGCCCACAGGTGGTCCTCCATCACCACCAATTCCTGGGTACAGCAAGTTATCAGGGAGGGTTACTTCCTCCACCTGCAACAGACGCCACCCTATTACTTTCCAGGAGAACCTGTCAGGCCTTTCCTTCACCAGGCTCTGCTCCTCACAGAGCTTGCAGGCCTCCTCAAGGACAAGGCAGTAGAGCCAGTGCCCAAACACCTCTGGGGCAAAGACTTCTACTCCAGATATTTCCTCGTTCCCAAATGAATGGGGGGCCTCAGGCCCATCCTAGACCTGTGAGACCTGAACAGATTCCTGGTGAGGGAGCCATTCAAGATGCTTTCCCTTTGAACTCTGCTGACATACCTCCAGCAGGGAGGCTGGCTATGGTCCTTAGACCTGAAGGATGCTTATACACACATCATGATCCATGCCAGCCACCGAAAATACCTCCAGTTCATGGTGGGAGGAGGTCACTACCAATACAGGGTACTGTCCTTCGGGCTGGCTTCATCGCCAAGGTCTTCACCAAGTGCCTAGTGGTGGTCACAGCCCACTTCTTCTCCAAGAGACTTTCGTCTTTCCCTACCTGGATGACTGGCTCATAAGGGGAAGCACAGCTGCAGAGGTACACCATGCCACTGAGTGTACCATCCACACTCTATAGCACCTGGAGTTTGTCATCAACTACCCCAAGTCTGATCTCGTCCCGGCTCAGTGCCTGGAGTTCATAGGGGGGTCAGCTAGACACCCTCCAGGTGAAGGCCTTCCTCCCTCTGGAGAGGTCAGAACGCCTCAGGGAGCTAGCTGCAGAGGTGCATCACCACCGGTCGCTGCCTGCCCGCCTTGGCCTCCATGGTCCACGTACACCCACCTGCACATGATGGCAGCTCAATGGTGCCTCCGAGATAGGATAAGAGTGACCCGCTACCTGGCGGACTCCCTCGACTGTGGCAGCTTTCCTGCCACCTTCAGGCCAAGATGCCCTTCCAGGCACTCACCCCCATAGGGTCCTAACCACGGATACCTCCCTGCTGGGTTGTGGAGCTCATTGCAAGGACCTCTGCACACAAGGCAGTTAGTCCCAGGTGGAATGCCAGTTACAAATCAACCTTCTGGAGCTCTGGGCGATATTCCTGGCCCTCCGAGCCTTCCATCATCAGCTGCAATGCCAGTCAGTGCTGGTCCAGATGGACAACCAAGTTGCAATGTTCTAAATGAACAAGCAGGGGAGCACTGGGTCATATTCCCTATGCCAGGAGGCGGTGGCCCTCTTCTCATATTTAACACGCAATGGGATGCTCCTGTGGGCTATCTACCACCCGGGCCAGCAAAATGTCCTGGCAGACAAGCTGAGCAGAGTCCTTCAGCCGCACAAGTGATGCCTGGACCCCAGAGTGGCCTCCCAGCTTTTCTGGCTCTGGGGCGTCCCCCTAGTGGACTTGTTCACCAACCCAGACAACACATAGTTGCCCCGCTTCTGCTCCTGCCAGCCGCACCCATCCCGGATGGCAGCTGATACATTCCTCATTCCATGGCTGGAAGGCCTCCTCTATGCCTTCCCAACAACACCGTTGGTCGCCAAGATCCTCTTGAAGATCTAGAGTGACAAGATGGCTGCATAACCTGCAGCTGCTTCAGACGTGCTTTTCGTGATTCCGAAGAGGAAGGGGAAGCCACGGAATTATCCTCCCAATTCTTCGGGGACTCCCCGGAGCTCTATTCCAGTGATTGGGCCAATTAATTCTTTTGTAGCACGCGCTGATCATCAGCAAGCAAAATCCAGTGGTTTCCCAGCTGAGTCGACGCCAGTGTTGGGGGGGCACAGTGTCCTTTCGGAATATGAGCTTTCGCTAGATCTGCATTTGCCCCTTGTGCTGCCTGCTGGGATTCTGTTCCTTGGGTCTGCTGGGTCACCCAGCTCAGGCTCTGGACTGGATGTTGCCCCAATGGGAGGAGAGGTACCAGGGCTGTCCCTGTCATCCAAGTTGATGGGTGGATTAGCAGCAGTGGATGTTTCAGGGGAGAAGTCTGCCATTGAGAAACAGTTGGGAGAGCTACAGCTGGCTGTTCAGCAACCGGTAGGAAGTTGTGTGCCAGGTGGAGAGATGTGGTCAGAGGGGCCAGCACTCCCTAAGTTTGTGGAACCTGTGTCTTTTGGGGATACTGCTAGGTACGTATGACCTAGATTGGCCACTGTTGGAAACAGGATACTGGGCTTGACCCAGTATAGCATATCTTATGTTCTTATGTTTTGGAACGTCCTGATAATTTTTTACTGGAATCTATTTGGACTGCTATTTCCAAGTTGGGTGAGAAATGATATCTAATTCTAATATGATTTTGGAGTTAGTTCATCATAATACTCTTGCTATACAGAGGAATGTGTCTGATGTTTCTACTCTGAAGAAAGAAGTTGAGAGTTTGAAAGGATTCTGCCTTGGTTAAAGATTTGATGTCAATTAAATTTAAAGCCGAGATTCCGGAAAACCAGGTTTGCTCTGCTAATCTTTGTGTGCTGAATTTCCCCCGTTCACCACTAGTTTCGGCTAGAGATATGTTTAAAAAATATATGACGGATGCCCTGGGGATTCCATTGGAATCTCAGCCACCCTTGCCTAAAATATACTATCTGCCTACTGGCAAGAAGATTTTGGGTGATTCATCTCAGCAGACTTCTACAGGAGTACAGCATATGGATATTTTAAATATAACTGAAATTTTGGAAACCTCTAATTTGGAAACTGTTGTTTCTGTGACACTATTAGTAATTTTCGCATTGTCTGTTGATCATGAATGGTTGCTTAGAGTGTACTTCAAAAAACATTCTGTTTCTTTCAAAGAGTTGTTGATCCGTATATTCCCGGATCTTGCCTGGGACACACAGAAAAGACGTAAGGAGTTTTTATCTCCTGAAGCCGGGGGGCATCTCAGTTAGGGGGGCTATTTTTCCTCAAATTCCCATGCAAGTGCTGGGTGAAATTACATTCTAAACATTATGTCTTTTATGAACCTAGTCAGCTAGCGGCCTTTATTAGCTCTCACCTATCTAGGGTCTCGTAGGCTCGAGACTATAACACATTGTATTAGTTTAGCTTGCTGATTTTGCGAGGTTATTGCATTCCTTTTTGATTTTGTATAAATTGTTTTTCTTTTTTGTTGTCCTGGATCTGTTTTGGTTTTGGGCTAGTGAGAAAAGGGCTTTATTTTGTTTCTTTGGTTATAATTGATTATGGTATTTGTTTTTCTTTCTCTTGCTTTTTTCTTTTTTATATATTTATAATTTTTAACAATAAATCAAGCAACAACGCTTGTACAGAAAAGATACATCCTGGAAATTGTGTACAAGAAAGAATTATAATCAAAAAATACAGACAACCAGAAATATCTATAGTCCTCAATAAAGTAGGAGGAGCGGAAAGGAACACAACAATGGGGACAGGAAATCTCCATTGTTATACCAACAAAGTAACAATTTACAGAGATTAAATGGTAGCTGAGGGCCTGAGGATATTCCTACATAGATGGGCTAACCTTACTCAGCAGCAGGAGAGATGGTCATTCGAGCACTAATGAATGAAGAGAGATCTTCGGGTTGAAAAAAGATATACTTCTGAAATTTATATACTATAATGCATTTACAAGGAAAACGCAACATAAAAGAAGCACCTAATTGCAAGACTCCAGGCTTAGGTAACAAAAACTGTTGACGCCTTTTCTGCACATCCCTAGCAACATCTGGGAAAATCAAAATTCGCTTACCATAAAATTGATTGGCTCTTTTTTTTTTATAATAAAGCTTGAGGAGCCAGTCCCTATCAGACACTAAAGCAAAAGTGATAAGTAATGTGGAAACTAACAATTCATCCTCTGTAGGAGACATAAGAAGGTCCGAGACATTCAAAGAAAGTATGTCCAAGTTCGTACTAGGAAGTCTTGTTTCTCTTTTCCCTGAAGGTAAATACGCTTTTGCCACAGGTGGTATCAAGTCTGACGGAACAGACAGTGACTCTTGTACTTTTTGAAAAGATCAATAGGAGTAACTCCAGGTATCACAGGAAAATTCAAGATACGTAGATTAGCAGATCGAGCTATATTCTCTAATGTCTCTATCTTCGCCCGGAGGGCTGTATTATCCTTGTCTAAAGAGAAAGTCAAGTCAGAAACCTGATTCAGCTTCTGATCAGCAACTTCAGTTTTAACACGTGTATCCACCATTTCTTTATCCAATTTGACTACAGACTCCTCAAGACAGGACAATCTAGTAGATGTCAAGGAAATCTGCTGACTAACCACTTGAGACAAATTCACAATAGCTTCCCAGATACTGTCCAGAGTCACAGCAGCAGGGCGAGGAATATCAAAGGAAAAAGGGCAGCTGAAAAAGCCAAACCTGCTGGAGGAACAATCTTCATACCATCAGCACTGCCCTGTCTCTGAGCAGGTACCTCCGCCGCAGAACGCTTCAATTCTCCCGGCAAGTCAGTCAAACACTCTACTGACCTCTGACTCCTTCAACCAGCGGGCCCCGCAATGTGGTCGCAGACAGAGCACCAACTGGCAGCCCCACCCATCGGAGAGACATCCGGAGAGCCCGGAAGAGCTGGCGGGGATCGCACATTCGGGAGAGAGAAACATCAAGGGCACAAGATGCAATGGTTTCCTCCACCAGCGCCTCCAAGCCTGCTCTAATCTCTGATCCCAAGAAAGCTGCACAAAATGATCCATTGGGCCAGAAACAGAAGGTAAGGGCTCAGCGGGGAAAGTTCTTAATCTGCCCTTTCGCTTAGGCATTGCGGCTCAAACTCCCTCAGCAGCCATCTTCGGTCTTCCCTTGCTTTTTTCTATTTCTATATAAGTTGTTTTGTTTGTAAAGCATCTTTAAAAGTGAATAAATAAAACATTAAAAAAAAAAAAAGATCTAGATTGACAGTGGCATTTCCGATTCCCCTGGGTCGTGCCCCAGGATTTCTGTCACAGGAGGAGGGCTCTCTCCTGCACCCCAATCTGAGGTCCCTGTTGTTCATGGCCTAGCTGCTGAAAGGGTAGCTCTCACTCCCTTTGACCTCCCATGATACGTGGGGGGAGGTCCTTCTTGCCTCCTGTAAGGCCTCCACAAGATGGATTTATGCCTTTAAGTGGCACCACGTTTTGGTGTGGTGCGCCAAGAGACAAGCGAACCTGGTCTCCTGCTTGGTGCAGAGAGTATTCCAGTACCTACTCCACGTGTCCCAGGTGGGACTGAAGTCTAACTCAGTCAGAGTACACCTGAACGCTATCGTGGTGCACTACCACTCAGTTGAGGGAAAGCCCCTCTTGGCTCAGCCCCTTGTTTCTTATTTTCTGTGGGGCCTCATGTTGTCTAAGCCCCCCATCTGCCCACCAGCAGCTGAGTGGGATCTCAACGTGGTGCTCTAACAGCTCACTAAGCTGCCATTTGAGCCCTTGGCTACCTGCAACTTATGGTATCTCTTCTGGAAGGTTGTCGGCTCGCAGGGTCAGCGAACTCCAGGCTCTGATGACAGAGCTTCCCTACATGAGATTTTACAAGAACAAGGTGGTGCTCTGCACACACCCCAAGTTTCTCCCAAAGGTGGTGTCTGTGTTCGACCTCAATCAGGAAGTGGTGCTCTCACCTTCTTTCCGAGGCCTCATGCCAGCAAGATGAAGATGTTCTCCATACTCTGGATTGTAAAAGGGATCTGTCTTTCTATCTGCAACTGACTCAGAGCCAAAGCGCCTCAGCTCATTGTCTCCTATGACCCCAGTTGACTAGGCCTTCCAGTAACTAAGCAAACGCTGTCCACTTGGGTGGTGGACTGCATTGCCCTTGCCTATGAGCAGGTTGGGATCTCATTAGAACACCGGGTCACAGTGCACCATGTCAGGGCCATAGGTACCTCTGTAGCAAATCTGTGTTCTGTACCTGTTATGGAAATCTGCTGGGCCGCCACCTGGTCTTCAATCCATACCTTCATAGCTCACTACTGCCTGGAGAGGGAGTCCTGACAGGACAGCGCCTGTAATTTCTTTGGGATATAGGCAACTCCTGCCCTCCGACCCTTCTGTGTTTAGCTGCCGGAGTGCTGGTTCTCCGCCGGACACTTGGGTCTTGTGAGAGTCTCTCATTTGGGACTTACCTACTGCAGCTCACGGCTCACTTTTTTTGGCCACATGGCATTTTGTACAGGTTCTCGGTAGCCTGATGTTGGGGAATCCCATATGTGAATAATGACTTCCAGCTTTTTCCCGGAGAAAGTGTAGTTACTCACCTGTAACAGGTGTTCTCT
The DNA here is from genome assembly GCA_033557465.1 of Ichthyophis bannanicus. Classification (NCBI taxonomy): domain Eukaryota; kingdom Metazoa; phylum Chordata; class Amphibia; order Gymnophiona; family Ichthyophiidae; genus Ichthyophis; species Ichthyophis bannanicus. Next base: position 339,868,929 of record CM066035.1, read on the forward strand.
GAGGACAGCAGGAATTAGTCCTCACAACCCTCTCTCCTCCCCTTGGAGTTGCTTCTTTTTTTTTTTTACATTTATATTTTATGAAATGTTACAATATTATCAAGGCAAAGCTTGTACAGAAAAGGCATATAACCAATATAATAGTGCAAAAGGATAAATTCACATATTAGACCTCTAATGGAAGTGCTTATAGCCCACTATATAGGGAAAGATGTTAAAGAATGAACAGGAAGTCGAGGATACCATCTGTACCAAGTATAACCCAAGAAGAAATACAAGAAAGTTGCGAGAGGACAGAGGCACACTTATATTACATACACATGGCAAAAGTCCTCCTACATCATCCAGTGGAGTCAGAAGTTGAAATAGAAGTTGGAACAGATGTTAAAACAGAAGTAGTCGGTAGTTTGGCACTTATAAATGCGGACAAATCAGTTGGATGAAAAAATTCATATCTCTGAGAATTACACACAACTAAACACTTACAAGGAACGCGTAAATAAAAGTAACCCCTAGTTGCAATACACCAGACTTCAATATGAGAAATTGTCTATGCCGCCTTTGAGTTTTCCTAGCAATATCTGGGAACATTAACAGTTTAGATCCATAAAACGGAATGAGATGCTCTTTAAAGTATAATTTTAACAGTCAGTCCTGGCCCGACACTAACGCACAAGTGACCAGGAGCGTAGAGACATTCAAAGAGTCTTGCTTAGGTGACTTCAATAAATCAGAAACATTTAATAAATCCATGCTATCCCCTTCAGTTGGTCCTAGCGCCTTCTTGCCACTAGGAGAAAAAAGGCTTTGGAAATTGGTGGTATCAGCTCTTGGGGAACCATCAAAACCTCAGTTAGATATTTTTAAAAAGGTCTATTGGGCTAACCCCCAAAAGCATAGGAAAGTTTAAAAGTCTCAAGTGTGAGGCTCGAGCAGCATTCTCCAAACTTTCTACTTTAGCACAAAGAACAACATTGTCTTTCATCAGGACTGAAGCTGTATCCGAAATTGCACTCAAATTTCTAACAGTTTCTGCTACTTGTACCTTCATGTCATGTCACAGACAGATATTTCTCCACATCCCCAGCCACTCGTGTCAGTCAGGCAGAAATCCCAACTGTCTGCTGAGAAATAGCATCAGATAACAGAGTTATAGCATCCCAGATACTTTCCAGTGTAATCTTACTTGGACACAGCAGCTTAAACGAAGCTGGTGAAGACTCAGCTAGGGAAATACCAGCAGAATCAGTGCCCAGACCACCAGCTCGTGGCTCCACTGATGCATCCAAATCACCGGAGAGCTCCTGCAAACACCAACAGCAGCCACTTCATCCAAAACCGCTACAATTCCCCGCTCTCACATTCTTTCTGCGTCAACTTCCGATGTCACAGGAATGCAATCAGGCAGTGGAGAGCCTGCAGTCCCGGGCGGCAGATGCGGAGACTATGCTTCAGGGGAGAGAGTAACTTCCAGGTCAGTAGGCAGATATGACTCCTCCAGTTGTCCCCCCTCATTACTGCTTGAATCTCCCTTCTCATAGCCTCTGTAACTTCAAAGAACCGGTCCAAGGGACATGGGACAGCTGGCGGGGGTACTGCGAGGAACACCCTAGCCTTGCGTTTTCTCTTTGGCGTTCAACCACCGTATTTTACCGTATTTTAATTTTTGCATCTTAGCTATGTCTATTAGACTGAGGCAAGATGGCACCCTTGGGCAGGAAGGGACCACGCATGCGGGGTGCATCTCCCAAAGGCTTTCTTTGGAAGCTGGGGAGATGCTTCCATAAGGGCTCCTTCGGCGCCAACGTCATCCATATGTAAGGACTGATTCCTGCTTTCCCCCGAGAATGTTACAGGTAAGTAACTACGCTATGTCGCCACTACCTGGTTAGCCTCGGTGGCTCAGGGGCATGTGTGGTGACACTGGATATTCAATGCTGTTGCCGTGGCATTGAATATCCATTGTTAAGGGTCGGAGGGCAGGACTATGCACCATAGCAGCACATAGTCTGCCCAGATGAATATCGGGCCCTAAAACAATAAAAATATGCGCTAGTTAAATGAGCAGATAAATAACAAAACAGAGGAAAAATAAAATATAGAACCAAACATATCATGTCACAAGTGTATATTGGATTACAAAAAGCACAGGATGAGTGTGTAATAAATAACAGATAAAACAATATGCTCCAAATTATTAAGGGACAATATGCATTACAAATGGCAGGAGAAATTCCAGAAAGGGACCAGCACAGAGTTGGAGAGAATGAATAAAGGAGAAACAAATTGAAATCCACAGACGACTTACCTATTTGTGAAATAAAGTTTCTTGAGGAAAATCACCAATGTTCAAACATTAGAAAGGTACACATGTACTACGCTAACACCATGTCTCATGTACAAGGGTCATATCTTGAGGAGTTCATTTTATATAGTGTCTCATTTCATGTTAAATATAAAAACAGCATTTTGAAGGTTTGACCCTTGTACATGAGACATGGTTTTAGTGTTAGTACATGTGCACCTTTCCAATGCTTGAACATGATTTAATATACTAATTGCACAATATTGGAACTTCCAATATCTGCCTCCTGTTTTGAGAACTGCTGCCAAAATAAATTCTGTACGTAATGTTGGCATACAGATGGCCGTTTTGATATACATTTTTAGGTCCATTTAACATGGATGTTTCATGAATATGGCTTAGACTGACTTTACTTTTAGCACTTACAGGCATTGATGTTATAAATTTTCACTGGACTGATGACATTGGGAACTTTACTTTGTTTCTCTATTATCATTTGGTTCTCTGTTGCCCTAATCCGGTTTTAACTTCTCTCTGTTCCTCTCTTATGAATTCATAGACAAGTTTTGATACTGTCTGCATTGGTGATTTTCCTCGAGAAACTTCATTTCACAAATCAGTAAGTCGTCTGTGTTTTTCAATTTGCTTCTCCTTTATTCATTCCTTCCAACTCTGTGCTGGTCCCTTTCTGGAATTTCTCCTGGCGTTTAAAATATATATTGTCCCTTAATAATTTGGAGACATAGGGATCGATTCCAAATGGTGCACGTCTGGGCTGTCCACATGCTGAAAACGTGGACGGGGCCCAAGTTGTACCTGATTCTGCAATCACGAGATCTAGACATAACCGCGATTGCGGAATTGGGCACCTAGATGGGCCGGCATGCACCATTGTCTGCTGCAGGGGACACCTCTGAGGCTACCCATCCCCACAATACAATGCTCCGGCTGGCATGAATGTGCATTGGTGTCTCGTCGCCATGGCACTAACACGTCCAGCCGGAAAAGCCATATGCCCAGATTGACAGCGGCCCCAACACACCACCATCCAACCATCAGCAGGGGCCCCAAAGGCCTGGATCAGGCAGCAGGAGCTGTCCCGTGGTGCCACAAGGGGGTAGGGGAGCTGCAGCCCGCAAACTGTGCAGTGTCTGGCACTTCTTCCACCTTTGAGGTGGAATAAGATGGACGTCCATCTTGGTGCCAGGGAGCATACAGAAGCCTGTCTTGAATATCATCTGTATGTCCCGGCTCTGCCCTCTCCCGCCCACATACAGTGCTCCGCACACAAACGCTGTGTACATGCAGGGAGCGCTGGTGGCAGAATAGGGGATTGGAGCTGAGTGTAGGTTGGACGTCAGAATGCATCCAATATTGTTTATCTGTTATTTATCACACTCTCATCCTATGCTTTTTGTAATCTAATACACACCTGTGACATGATATGTTCTCTGGGAACAAGCACGAAGTCAATCCTCACATGATTCACAGGAGAGTTTTAAGGAAGACAGCAGCTGTGAAGAGTGTGACCCATATGCAATCGTAAGTGACTCTGAGTTAATGCAGTGGGAGAACAGCAGCTATAATTCTGACCCTGTACCCATGGATTGTACAATTTGTTTATCTGACGAAATTGTATCTTTATGTTGAACGTGTGCAAAGCAACCAGCTGATGGTACCTAAAGGAAAGAAGATATTTTTCTGTGCGACAGTTCTTTTGTTTCATATTGTTTGTTGTATCCCAGGAATATCCCCTCAGGGCAGGGAATAAAGCCCTAATATTATTTTTGCCTTACCACTTGACTACAAGACTCTTTTTGTATCAAAGGCAACTTAAATCTTAACACCCTAGGCAGCCGCCTAATAGGGTTGTATGAGGTAGCTATCACTCACTATCTCTCACAATAGTTGATTACTCATTGTTGCCCACAACAGAGGTTATGTGAGGCTTGCCATGTTTCTTCCATATGCTTTGAGATGAATACTGAAGAGACCTCTGGTGGCTGTGGCGAATAGAGGCATAGGAGTGATGTCACTGAAACATGGGTTTTTTATTAGTTCTTTGTCTCTGCCAATCTGCTGGTAGGGGAGCACAACCCACTTATCTGGACTGGTCTAGTAGGCCTCAAGGAAAAGGTCATTAACTGGTAAGTGAAATGTCACTTTTCTGTTTCCCCTTTCTATAGCAGAAAATTAAAATGATGCATGCCCATTCTAAAAAAGTAAAGCATAGTTACTCACCTGTAACAGGTGATCTCCGGGAACAGCAGGAATTTAGTCTTCACATATGGGTATAGTCGGTAGCGACGGAGCCTGCACAGGAACGCTCCCCAGCGTCCAATTAGAAAGCTTTTGGGAGCATCCCACAGTGCCTGCGTGTTGCCTTCCCACCTTTCCCAACTGCCTCTCTCCAGTTGAGTTTAAAGCTGAGACAAAGAGAGGGAGAGGGAAAGAGAAAGAGATAGATAGAGAGATACAACTCCTAGGGGAGGTGGGTGGGTTGTGAAGACTAAATTCCTGCTGTTCGTGGAGATCACCTGTTACAGGTGAATAGCTATGCTATCTCCAGGAACAAGCAGGAATGTAGTCTTCACATATGGGGACTCCCTAGATTTAGATGCCAGGGAGAGACCCCAGAAGTTGTGTGTCCCTGTGAAAAGGCTCCACTTCCCCCCATGGATCTCTGGCATCCAACCAGGGATGGTGGGTAGGAGTTGATTAGGTATGGAACAGGTGTTGGAGAACAGCCTGACCAAACAAGGCATCCCGGCGGGAGTCCTTGTCCAAGCAGTAATGGGCTGTGAAGGTATGAACCGAGGCCCAAGTGGCTGCTCAACAGATGTCGTCGATAGACACAGAGTGCAGATGAGCCATTGAAGCTGCCATGGCTCTCACATTGTGATCTGTGATATGGCCCTCCAGAGGAAGATTCTTACTCTGATAGGCAAACGAAATACACTGTGCAATCCAGTTGGACAGTGTTCTCTTGGTGACTGGAAGTCCCAAATGAGAAGGATCAAAAGCAACAAAGAGTTGAGAGGACTTTCTATGTTGCTGTGTTCTTTGCAAGTAAAAGGCTAAAGCTCTTTTACAGTCCAAAGTATGAAGATTCCTTTCTGCATTTGATGCATGAGGCCTTGGAAAAAACACAGGCAGGTAGACCGCTTGGTTAAGATGAAAAGGCGAGACCACCTTTGGCATAAAGTGTGGATGAATCCTAAGGACTACCTTGTCATGATGGAACCTTGTATAAGGTGGATCAGCCACTAGTGCCTGCAACTCACTAATGCGACGTGCTGATGTGATTGCAATGAGAAAGATAACCTTCCAGGAAAGGAATTTCAATGAAGTAGTAGCTAAGTGTTCGAAAGGTGGCTTCATGAGCTTGCCAAGAACCAGGTTTAAGTCCCATGCCACCGGTGGTTTAAGTCCCATGCCACCGGTGGCTTAATGGGAGGCTTAGTTAGAAGGCCTCTCATAAATCTTGCTATAAGAGGATGGGAGGAAATAGGTTGTCCATTTAAAGGCTTGAAAGAAGCTGCAATAGCACTCAAATGGACTCTTACTGAGTTAGTTTTAAGTCCTGCATTGGATAAATGAAGGAGATATTCCAGTAATAATTCCAGAGGTATCGCAAGGGGGCTAAGACCCTTCTGCGAGTACCATATGGTAAACCTTTTCCACTTGAAAGCATAAGAGCATCTTGTGGAAGGTTTTCTGGAAGCATAAAGGATATCCTTTACTTGCTGAGACAGGTTAAGATCATGAAGATCTAGGCCTTCAGCAACCAAGCTCTGAGATGCAGAGACTGGGGATTGGGATGCCATAACATCCCGTCCTCCTGAGACAGGAGATCTGGAGCAGACCCTAACTCCAGAGAGGGAGCTTGAGAGAGATGTAGAAGCAGAGGGTACCACACTTGCCATGGCCAATGTGGAGCTATGAGAATCATACGACCTCTGTCTCTCTGAAGCTTGAACAGGGTTTTGGGAATTAGGGGAATGGGTGGAAAGGCATAAAGGAAGTATTGACCACAATGGAGGAGGAAAGCATCCCTGGCCTGAGAGCCCTGAACCGGGATTCTGGAACAGAATCGGGGAAGTTTGGCATTCAACGGACTTGCAAAGAGGTCTATGTCCGGGGTTCCCCAAATTTGAAAAATCTTGGCCACCTGGTCTGCATGTAGAGATCATTCTTGGGCAGAACTTGACTGAGTCTGTCTGCCCAAGAGTTTTGGCTGCCTGGAAGATACACTGCCAGGAGATGAATCTGATGCTCTCTGGCGAGGGCCCATAGTCGCAAAGCTTCGTTGCAAAGTGACAGAGAGCCTGTTCCTCCCTGCTTGTTCACGTAGAACATGGCTACTTGATTGTCCGTATGAATGAGGCCTGTCTTGTAGCTGAGCAGGGTGTGGAACACTCGAAGAGCAAGGAAGATTGCTCTGAGCTCTAAGAGACTGATGTGTAGGTGAGTCTCCTTTGGAGTCCAAGCGCCTTGGGTGGAGAGGTCTTGCAAATGAGCTCCCCAACCCATTGGAGAAGCATCTGTTGTGAGGTTGCCTGGGGTAAAGGTTGTTGAAATGGGGACCCCAGCAACAGGTTCTGAGTGGACTGCCACCATTGGAGGGACAAAATAAGGCGATTTGTGTTTGCTATTTTGTCTGAAAGGCACCCTGATGCCTGGGTCCATTGAGTGGATAAAGTCCACTGGGCTGCCCTCATATGGAGGTGAGCATAAGGAACCACATGCACGGTAGATGCCATGTGGCCTAGTAGTTGTAACATTTCTCGAGCAGTGAGATGAGGCTTTAGCACTGCTTGAGAAGCTAACTGCACCATGTGAAGGTAACGGGTCTGGGGAAGATAGGCCCTTGCTTTCCTGTTATCCAGCAAAGCTCCTATGAACTCTAGAGACTGAGTGGGAGTTAGACTGGATTTTGGGATGTTTATGACCAGACCCAAATACTGAAGGATACGCATCGTGCAAGATAGAGAAATCCTGGCCTCTTACTCTGATGGGGCTCAAATGAGCCAGTCGTCTAAGTAGGAGAAAACGAATATTCCTAGAGTGCGAAGAAATGCTGCTACCACAGCCATGCATTTCGTTAACACCCTTGGTGCTGAGGCCAGGCCTAAAGGAAGCACCCTGTATTGGTAGTGCTTTCCTTGAAAAAGGAACCGAAGGAACTTTCTGTGAGTTGGATGGATGAGAACATGAGTGTACGCATCCTTGAGATCTAGAGAACAAAGCCAATCCTGACTCTGAAGGTATGGCAGTAGAGTTCCCAGAGAAACCATCTTGAATTTCTCTTTGAACAGGAATTTGTTCAATTCTCTGAGGTCTAAAATAGGTCTGTATCCCCCTGTTTTCTTTGGGATAAGGAAATAGGGGGAGTAAAACCCTGTACCCTGTTGATGAATGGGTACCTCTTCTATTGCCCCTTGGGCAAGAAGCATAGTGACCTCTTGATCTAACAGATTGATGAGAGAGGTCTGAGAATTGAACTGTCTTACCATTATGGGAGGGGGAATGCAGATAAAATGAAGCTTGTACCCCTCTTTTATAATGGAGAGAGTCCAATGTTCTGCTGTTATCTGCCCCCATCTGGGGGAAAAGTGACACAACCTTCCTGGAATGGTGGAAGGCTCTGGACCATTGAGGGCCAGGAAGGCTAAGTTCTCTAGATGAAAGTCAAAGTCCTTGTGGAGGCTGAGACGGTTGAGGCTTAGCAGTCTTTGCTTTACTTTGTTTAGGTAGTTGCTGACTTTTTCGGGCAGGCTGACCTGCAGAACGTCCCTGCTGGATAGAACCTCTTCTTTTTTGAGAAGAATGGTTTCTTGAAAGATTTCTTCCTTGCAGGATCAGCTGTGGCTTTGGATTATCCTATCCAAAGTGGAGTTGTCAGCATCCAGCTCATTGGCTTTCTCTTGCCAGTTTTTACCGAATAGATTCTCACCTGTACAAGGGATATTGCTCAGTTTGTCCTGCACCCAGAGCTCCAAATTGGATGCCTGGAGCCAGGCAATTCTACGTGCACCTATGGCAATGGCAGAGGTTCTGCTTATGCACTCAGAACAGTCAAAAGCTGCACGATTGACAAACTTATAAACATCCTGGGCATGTTTAACCAGTGTGAGAAAATCCTGCCTCTTATCATCAGGAAGGAGAGGGCTTAAAATCTCCAAGTCTCCTGTGACTTCTTTAAGGAACATTCCCATATATAAAATATATGAACTGATCCTGGCAGAAAGCATGGAAGCCTGGAAAGTACGACGTCCAAAGGCATCCAAAGTTCTACACTCACGTCCTGGAGGATTGGAGGCATGCCTCTTTGCACTCCTGATCCTTCTCATAGCTGATTCCACTACAATAGAGTGGTGAGGAAGCCGAGTCTTCTGGAAACCAGGACAAGGAGGGACTCGATACATGGTATCCAGTCTACGAGAGTGAGGAGAGGTGGTCAGAGGTGTCTCCCACATTCTTAGCATGAGATCATGTAAGATCTCATGGATAGGCAAAGTAGCTGCCTCCTTAGGAGCCTTGGGATATTGTAGAATCTCCAATTCCTTTGCCCTGGGCTCTGTTTCGGGAGCCACAGTAATGGAAAGACCTCAAGCCACCTCCCTGATAAAGTCCTGAAAGGAGATATCTTCTGGAGGAGACATCCTACGTTTAGGAGAGGAAGGCTTCTCCGGGAGAAGTATTCCGGTACCGACAGAGCTGTCAGAATCCTCAGATTCCTCCGAGGATTCAAAGTACCTTCTGTCCGGATGCTTCTGTAGAGCACGATACCCGTACCGACCGAAGTCGGTACCGTGGGGAATTGGTACCGGTGTATCGGTACCGGAAGGCATAGCATGACTGGGTGCCAGCAAAGCAGACACCGATGCCAATGCCGATGCTGTCGGTACCGGTACTGATACTGATGCCGGAGTCGGTGCCAGTACCGGTTGAACTGTCTGACGCGGTTCCGAGGGTGTCGATGCAGCAAGAAGAGCCGCCAGACTGCGTTCAATAGCCAGGAACCTCTGGTCTATCGACGCTGCCGATGCCTGGGTATCGGTACCGGAGAAAACAGCCGGTACCCCAGAGCATGGCACCAGTAGTTCTGCCGAGGTCGAGGCCTCGAACATCCTGGAGCCCCGATAATGCTTTGGAAGCCGAAGCCTCCCGCAAGTACAGAACCCTCAAGGGCAACGCCAGAGGCATCTCAATGCTTAGGAGATCTACCCTTTGAGGACCGGCCAGACTTATGTTTAGTTACCTGAGATCCATGGGAGGAAGACGAAGCCCTGGAAGACGTCGATGCCACAGAAGCTGCATCAGAGGGAAAAAGGGTGCTGAGCTTAGCACCTCGGTTTTGTCGACCCCTCTTGTGTCGGTGACGGATATGGTACCGCCACACTTAGTGCACTTTTTGAAACCCGAAGCGGGCTTTTCCATAGTAGAGGAAATTTTGGGCCTAAGGCGCATGCACCTGGGAAGGAAAAATTTAGAAAAAAATACTATATCTATTCTTTTTTTAAGGAAAGAAAGAAGAACCGGCGGTACCGGTATAGCGCCGAGGAAGGCAGATGCGACCACAAAAAGAAGGAGAATAAGGAAAAATTTCTGCGGTGACAGGAACAACGACCTGCTGGCTCCATGGAAAACGAAGAACTGGAGAGAGGCAGTTGGGAAAGGCGGGAAGGCAGCACGCAGGCGCAGTGGGATGCTCCCAAAAGCTTTCTAATTGGACGCTGGGGAGCGTTCCCGCGCAGGCTCCGTCAGTACCGACGATGCCCATATGTGAAGACTACATTCCTGCTTGTTCCTGGAGATTAACAATAATAAAATTCTATAATAGCTATGCTGCATTCAGAGAAGTCCAGGCTTTCATAAAATCGAAATGCTGTGTATCTGAGGAACCACAGAAAATCCAAAAATAAATCATCAGGTTAATATTCAAAAGCACTTACATGTTTATTTGCAGCCATTAAACAAATTAGTGCCCTATGTGTGCATTTTCTGCAGCACTATACCTACAGCTGAAAATTCTTACCCCGCTCTGGCACTATCTAGATAGTGCAGGGGTGGAGCAAGGACAGAGTGGCCATTCCAGCCAGCTATACATACAGCCAGTGATATTCAGCCACTATTCTCATAGCTAAGTGGTTTAATTTAGGCCAGTAAAAAGGCAGTCCTAAAGTAATCTGCTTAACTATAAGGACAGCAGCTGAATACTGCCATTATACATGGAGCTCAGTGGTCATACATGTATTCAGCACTGCTGACTATGGGAGCCATTTTAGAAGCCCTATACATGATTTGTACATCTGAAAACTCCCATTCAGATGCACCCATCACATAGACATCCCAAGAGCCATTTTAGAATGCCCAAGATATACATGTATCTGGTGTGATCATGTCTATGTTACCCGGGGGTGTTCTGAAGGTGTGGCTAGGGTGGTATGAGAAAGATACAAATGTGCATCCGATCTTAGAGCAGCACTATACGTCTCAATTTGCCAGCAGAGATGTCCATGTCTATATACCTGCTCCAGGGCACAAAAGGGAACCTGAAAAGTGCTTGTTTCAGCAAACCAACAACTTTAAGGAGAAGAATGCCCCTTACGCCCCCAATATAGCGTAGTTACTCACCTGTAACAGGTGTTCTCCAGGAGCAGCAGGAATCAGTCCTCACATATGGGTGACATTGGCGCCGACGGAGCCCCCATGCAGAGCATTTCCCCAGCTTTCAAAGAAAGCCTTTGGGAATGCAGCGTGCATGAGCTGTCCCCTTCCCGCCCAAGGGTGCCATCTTGCTCAGTCTGATGACATAGCTAATGACAGCAAAAACCAAAATGAATTATATGACTGCAACTCCAAGGGGAGGAGGTAGGGTTGTGAGGACTGATTCCTGCTGCTCCTGGAGAACACCTGTTACAGGTGAATAACTACTCTTTCTCCACGACCAAGCAGGAAGTCAGTCCTCACATATGGGACTCCCCAGCTTAAGGCTACCAGGGACCCAAAGCTGAAAAATGAGCTCCCTCTAGAGCCTCAGCATGTGCGAAAAGAATCTTCTCTGATATCGCCCCCGTACGGTAGCCCAACACCAGGGCCGGAGGGTAGGAGTTGCCTATACCTCAAGAGATTATGAAGTACCGCCTGCCCGAAAGCACTGTCCCTGCGGGACTCCCTCTTGAGGCAGTAGTGGGCTGCAAAGGTCAGGCTTGAAGACCAAGTAGCGGCCTGGCAGATCTCTGCCAACAGAACAGAGCGGAGATGAGCCACTGATGCAGCCTTCGCCCTGACACAGTGGGCCACGACTCGACCCTGCAAGGAGAGGCCGGCTGCCCTATACACCCAGGCAATACAGTCTGCCACCCAGATGGACAAGGTACGCTTGGAGACAGGCAACCCCAGCTTATTAGGGTCAAAAGAGACGAAGAGCTGCACAGCCCTTCGGTGTCCCTGCGTACGGTCAAGGTAGAAGGACAACGCCCTCCTACAGTCCAGGGTATGCAAGACCATCTCAGCCCGGCTGGCATGCGGCCTGGGAAAGAAAGTCTGATGAACCACCTCCTGATTGAGGTGGAAGGAGGAGACAACCTTTGGAAGGAACTTAGGGTGAGTCCGCAAGACTACTCTGTTCCTATAGAACCTAGTGTATGGTGCCTCTGACACCAGTGCTTGAAGCTCGCTCACTCGCCTTGCTGAGGTAAGAGCCACCAAAAACAATGCTTTCCAGGAGAGAAAATGCAAAGGGCAAGTAGCCATAGGCTCAAATGGTTGGCAAGTAAGCTGTTGCAAGACCACATTCAAATCCCACTCGGGGGCAGGTGGACGAATCGGAGGCTTAAGTAAAAGCAGGCCTCTGAGGAAGTGAGTCACAAAGGGTGGCTTGAGAGAGACTGGCCCTCCACCGGGGAGTGGTGTGCTGCGAGAGCACTGAGATGGACCCTAACAGAGTTGGATTTAAGGCCTAGGTTGGATAGGTGAAGCAAATATTACAGCACTACTGGTACCAGGCATGAGAAAGGATCCTCCTTGTGTTGAGCGCACCAGGTGGAGAACCTACGTCACTTGAAGGCATAAGATTTTTGGGTGGACTGTCTCCTAGAGGCCAAGACCACGTCCTCCACTTCCCTAGGCAGCAGTAAGGGTGCTAGAACTACCCTTTCAGCAGCCAGGCCATCAGATTGAGGGACTGGAGGTTGGGGTGTAAGAGAGATCCCTGCTCCTGAGATAGGAGATCTGGTTGCATCCCCAGAGGAAAAGGAGTGTCCACCACCACTTGCAAAAGAAATGGGAACCATGGTTGCCTTGACCACTTGGGGGCCACCAGGATCACTGAGGCCTTGTCCCGGAGCACTTTGAACAGTGTCTTGGTCACTAGAGGCGTGGGAGGAAACGCATATAGGAGGCCTGTAGACCATGGAATGAGAAACGCATCCGCTGCTACTCTGAGAGGATGCGGTTGTCTGGAACAGAACCTGGGCAGTTGACGGTTCAGTGGACTGGCAAAGTGATCTATGTTTGGAAGACCCCATCTTAGGAAGATTTGTTGAACCACCAGAGGATTCAACTGCCATTCGTGTGGCTGTAGGATCCTGCTCAATCTGTCTGCCAGGCAATTCTCCTGCCCAGGGAGATAGACCGCCTTGAGAAGTATGCCATGATTGACTGCCCAGGAGCACAGGTCCTGTGCCTCCTGACAGAGAGGGGGGAACCCTGTGCCCCCCTGTTTGTTCACATAGAACATAGCAACTTGATTGTCCGTCTGAACTAAGACGGACTTGTGAGAGAGGACATGAGAGAAATTCCGCAGGGCTAAGCGGATAGCTCTCAACTCCAAGAGATTGATCTGCTGTGCGGCCTCCCATGGAGACCACAGGCCCTGAGTGCATGCTCCCTGACAATGTGCACCCCAACCCTGAAGAGAAGCATCGGTCGTGAGCACTTGGGAGTGTGGAGGTGTCTGAAAAGGCACTCCTTGCACCAGATTCTGAAGATGAAGCCACCACTGCAGAGAAGATGCTAGCAACTGGGACACCCTCACCTTGTCCGTCAGGTTTCCTGTGGCCTGCAGCCACTGCGTCCTGAGGCCCCACTGAGCTGGCCTCATGTGCAGATGGGCATTTGGAGTTACATGGGCATTTGGAGTTACATGGACCATGGATGCCATGTGGCCTAAGAGCCTCAGGAATTGTCTGGCGGAGACCAGAGAATTGCTGCGGAATTGTCTGGCCAAATCCATCAGTCTGTTGGCCCTGTTCACAGGCAAAAAAGCCTTTGCCTGAAGGGTGTCCAGTCTTGCTCCCATGAACTCCATGTTCTGTGAGGGACGCAAAGTGGACTTTGCGAAGTTTATGACAAACCCCAGATGCTGGAGAAGAGAGATAGTTCGGAGGGTGGCTTGATTGGTCTCCTGTGGAGACTGACCCCTGATGAGCCAGTCGTCCAGCTATGGAAAGATGAAGAGCCCTTGAACCCTGAGGTAGGCCGCCACTACTGCCAGGCACTTGGTGAAAACCATGGGGGCGGAGGTGAGGCCAAAAGTGAGTACCCTGTACTGAAAATGGTTTCCTCCCACCACAAATCTGAGATATTGCCTGTGGTCTGGATGAATAAGGATGTGAGTATAAGCATCCTTTAGGTCTAAGGAGCATAGCCAATCTCCCTGCTGGAGGTAGGGCAGCAGTATTCCAAGGGTAAGCATCTTGAACTCTTCCCTCTGCAGGAACTTGTTTAGATTTCGCAAGTCTAGGATGGGCCTGAGGCCTCCTATCCTTTTTTTTGGTACCAGGAAGTACCTGGAGTAGAAGCCTTGACCTCTCAGGTGTTGGGGCACCGGTTCAACCGCCTGTTCCTTTAGAAGACTTGCTAACTCCTGCAGGAGTAAGTTCCTGTGCAGAGGGAGTCTTGGAGGCTCCCCTGGAAAGTAGGAGGGGGGTACCTGGTGGAAGTGGAGCAGATAGTCCCTCTGGACTATGCTTAGCACCCAGGTATCCCTTGTTACGGCCGACTACCTGTGGGCATACAGGGTCAACCGGCCTCCTGTGCTGAGAGGGCCCAGCTGAGGAGGAGAGGCTATGTCACTGGAGTCAAAACCCCGCTCCCTGCTGTGCAGGAGCTGGAGCTGGTGGCTTGGGGGTTTTCTGCCTACGGGGCCCATGTCCCTGCCCCTTGGCCTGCTGACCCTGTTGGAGAGCTGTGGAGGCCTGGTACTGAGGGTAAGTTTTGTAGGCAGATGACTTCCTCGGGTAAAAGGACTTTTCCCGAGCCCTTCTTCTTTTGAGAAGGGGCAGAGGTTTTCCTGGACAGCCTTGTCCTGGTGAGAGTCTCGGGCTCGAGTTCTGCAGCTTTTTCAGCCATGAGCTTGCCAAAGAGGTTTTCACCTCGACAGGGTACATCGACCAACTTGTCCTGCACCCATGGCTCGAGGTCCGATGACTGTAGCCAGGCCTGACGGCGTGCACCGATGCCGGCCGCGGCTACACGGGCCGAAGCCTCGAAGCCATCATAAGCTGCTCGAGACATAAACTTCAAGCATTCTCGGATCCCAGTTGACAAGGCTGTGAACCTCTGCAAAGGTTCCTCGGAGAGACCAGCAGAGAACCCGGCAACCTCCTTTGCCAGGTCTCGAAGGTACATGCCCATGTACAGCTGGTAGGTCTGGACACGGCAAGCAAGCATAGAGCCCTGGAAGCACGTTCTACTGAGGGCATCCAGGTTCTGGGCCTCCCGGCCGGGAGGCACCAAGGAGTGCCTCTTCTAACTCTTCAGCTGATGCATGGCCAATTCCACAACAATGGAATGGTGCAGTAGCTGTGCCTTCTGGAACCCGGGGCTCTTGCGGACTCAATAGATGGAATCGACCCGCTTGCTCAGAACCGGTGTTGAGGCCAGCGCCTCCCACATGCAGAAGAGCAACCATTCCAGCATCGGAGGAACCGGTACAGTAAAGGCCTCCTTGGGAGGAGAGTCATACTGCAGGGCTCGAGCTCCTCGGCTCAAGGCTCCTCCTCGGGGTCCGCGGGGAAGGCCAAGGCCTTGGCCATGTCCCGCACGAAGTCCGAGAACTGGGTGTCCTCCGGGGGGGGAACCGTCTCCAAGGCTCAGACTCCGGTGAGTCCGAAGGGACACACCGGGTCCGAAACGTGTACGGGGACTCCTCGTCCTCCGTTTCCCAGCCCGACACCTCGGAGGAGGAATTGAGCGGCTCCGGTCGGGCAGGCACCGATGCCATCCGCCCCGACGCCAAGCGTACCGGTGTCGACGACCTCGGTCCCGAACGGGAGGCCAAGGGAGACCTTGGCCGAGGATCGACTCAAGAGCACATGGACTCGAGGATCGGCTCGGCCTCTGGGGTCGACTTGGACGTCGATGTCCCGGTGGTCGGGGCAGATGCACCGGTGAGACCGGCGATCAGTGCCCGCTGCTGTTCCATGAAGGCAGCCAAGCTGCTCTCCAAGGCCATCAACCTGAGTCCGAGCTCAGGAGACTCAGCAGCCCCCGACTCCCCCGGAGGAGAGTCCACGAGGACTACAGCACTCATGTGACTCGGGGACTCCGTCTCCACACGAGGTTGTTTAGCAGGCCTCTCCGACTCCGAAGACCCAGGACGGCGGTCGGGACTATGCGACCTGGCCCTCGAGGAGCCGTGCGTCCACCGACGCCGCCCTCGCGGGTTTCTTCTTCCTGCGGTGCTCCCATGAGGGAGACCCCCTCTCAGAGGAACCCTGGCGATGCTCGGGATCGGAGTCCCGAGATGTCGAGGCCTCTGACGAAGTCCAGGCCCGGCCGGACGCGGAGTCAGAGAAGATTCTTTCCTTCTGATGCTGATGGCTCCTCAACGCCTTCGAGGACATTTTCCTACACGGGCCACAGATCATCGGGTCATGATCGGGCCTAAGGCAGCAGTCATGTGTGTCGGTGAGAGACATAAGTTTCTTACACCGATCACACTTTTTAAACCCGCTGGCAGCCATCGGAGGAAAAAGGGCCCCTGCAAGGTCAAAAGACAGGGCTGCCAGTGAAAAATAGAAAAATGGCGCGAACGCAAGTCACAAAGGACAAAACCCTAAAAATGAAATCCAGGCATGATACCGGTGTGCCGGGTCCAGGCGGGAAAGGGAAACCGGCGTCGAACCGAAGAAAAACACGGATCCACGCAGAAAATCAACTTTTTTCTCGGGTGAAACGAAAGACGTCCGTCGGGCTCCACGGAAAAAAGAAGACCGAGCAAGATGGCACACTTGGGCGGGAAGGGGACTGCGCATGCGCGCTGCATTCCCAAAGGCTTTCTTTGAAAGCTGGGGAAATGCTCCGCATGAGGGCTTCGTCGGCGCCGATGTCACCCATATGTGAGGACTGACTTCCTGCTTGGTCGTGGAGAATTTTCTCTCCTTCCAAAAAATAAAATAAATATGCCCCATCAGGACCAGTGCAAGGACTGGTGGTGCGATAGGCGGATCTTCCGTCCTGCTGCCCGATCCCCCACTGCCTCTGCACACCCATTGCTGCCACTGCCTGCCCCTCTCTGGGACCAACAATGGTGGCAATGGCTCTGAAACAGTGACACAGCACTTACCCACCATCTCTGGGCCTATGTTACATTTTCTCTCTTGTTGAATCTGCTATTTCTGCCCCCTCCGATGCAACCACCTAGTTCACCTAATGGTAGCGTCGACCCTGTGCCCCATTCATCACAGCTCCACTCCAGGTTTACCCAAACTATGCTACGGGGAATGCCTATACACAGATTGCACAAAAACAGGCATCTTTTTTTCCACGCGCCTACTTTTTATGCATGTAATACTCATATGCAATTTTATACAAGCTCTTTTCTGCATGTAAAACATGATTCATAAAATTACTTCGCACATGGGAAAAACCCTTTAGTATATCTGGCCCTAAGTCTTGCCTTGAGATTTTCAGCTAAATTTCTCTTGCCCCCTTCTAATTTTTATAGATGTTCCGGAGCCAAGGTTTGGAAACCCAGCTTCTCGCGTGGATAAAAGTACTAGTGAACCAGGGCTAGGCAATGGAAAATTTCATTACCCCAATGTCTCATGCTATTGGTGAAAAAAAACATCTGATGAATGGAAGCACTACTACTACTATTACTGAGCATTTGTATAGTGCTACAAGCATACGCAGCGCTGTACAGACACATGTAAAAGACCGTCTCTGTTCACAAGAGCTTACAATTTAATCAAGACAGACAACACAACAGATGAGGACAAGGATATGTCTAGGGGAATGGTAAGAAACCTATAGGGGACTAAGTGGATCAGGATCCAAAAGCGGCATTGAAGAGGTACGTTTTCAACCTGGATTTTGAAAAAGGCCAGAGATGAAACCTGATATACAGACTCAGGTTGTTTGTTCCAGGCATAAGGAAAAACAAACCATTGGTGCAATGATACCTGGAGTGGGCCAGGCGAACTCAAGGACTTCAGGTATCTCTAAGAATATAACATATGCCATACTGGGTCAGACCAGGGGTCCATCAACCCAGTATCCTGTTTCCAACAGTGGCCAATCCAGGCTACAAGTACCTGTTAGGTTCCCATAAAGGTACACAGATTCCATGCTGCTTATGTCAGGGGTAAGCAATGGATTTCGCTAGTCTTTTTAAAAACAGTTTATGGATTTTTCCTCCAGGAACATGTCCAAACCTTTTTTAAACCCAGCTACACTAACAGATTTAACTACATTCTCTGGTAACAAATGCCAGAAATTAATTACACATTGAGTGAAAAAATATTTTCTCCTATCTGTCTTAAATGGACTATATAAAAGCTTCATTGCGTGTCCCCTAGTTTTTCTACTTTTTGAAGGAGTAAACAACCAATCTACGTTTATCTGTTTCACGCCATTCATTATTTTATAGACCTCCATCATATTTCCCCTCAGCTGTCTCTTTTTCAAGTTGAATAGCCCTAACCTTTTAAGCCTTTCCTCATAGGGATATCCTTCCATCCCCTTTACCATTTTGATCGCTCTTCTCTGAACCTTTTCCAATTCTGATGCTCTTTAGTTTATCAAATAGCTGTAATACATCTTCCCGATTTATCAAGATTTGTTTCGATTTCTCTGATACATCACCTTTGAATATCATTTCTGGCATGGTTAAGTTTCCTACATCTTTTTCAGTAAAGACTGAAGCAAAGAATTCATTCAGTCTCTCCGCTATGGTCTTGTCTTTTCTTAAGACCCCTTTTACTTCTCTATCATCTAATGGTCCAATGGTCTCTCTCACAGGTGTTTTGCTTGGAATATACTTGAAAATGTTTTTATTATACGCGTTTGCTTTCATGACATGCTTCTTTTCAAATTCTCTCTTTGCTTGCCTTATCAATGCCTTGCATTTAACTTGCCAGTATTTATGTTGTTTCATGTTTTCATTATTTGGTTCCTTTTTCCATTTTCTGAAGGATTTTCTCTTAGCTATAACAGCCTCTTTAACCTCACCTTTAAGTCATGCTGGCTGTCATTTGGCCTTCCTTCCACCTTTCTTAAAGCGTGGAATACATCTGGTCTGGGTTTCCAAGACAGTATATTTAAATATGCTATGACCTGATGTAGACTCTGTGATAAGGAAGCTTATCATAGCTCAGGAAGGAGCTATAGAAAAGGTGAAGTAACTCTGAACAAGCAACCTGTCAGTTCTGGTAGAAATAAGAAAACAGAATTTTCCCATAAAAGACTACCAGTCCCAGAATGCACCAGGTTTCCAACAGCCGTTAGAGGAGCTGAAGTGGGGAAACATGTGTTCAATCAGGAGGGCTATGAGGTAATCCCTAAGCACTCATCTCAAAGGGCAGGGTCTGATTCAGCACAGCTGCGCTGTGTTAGGGAGGAGCATTCATCTAAGCAGAATAAAGGTAGAGTTTATTCTACAGAGAAGTATCCTGAGAATCAGCTTGAGCTTGATCAGTTTCATCTGAAGGATCATCAGAAGCAGAAGGCAAACCGGACAGACAGAGAGGGAAAGAAACCCTCTGGAAGAAAGAGGAGAAAAGCCTTTGAGAGGTCTAGAAGAGTCCAGAGCAGTATGTATACTGGGAGGCATTCCAAGGGCCAGCATACACCATTGGACTGGGGAAAGCCAGAGGAATGGTGCTGCAGAGCTAGGAATCTCCAGACGCTACCTGTGAGGGAGACGGCTGCACGTGGAAGGGACCCTAAGACCCGTGCCAGAAGGTATGTGAAGAGAGATCCAGTGTCCAGGGATCTGGATTGGAAGGCTGGACATAAGAACTGGACTACATACTGGCCAGGCTATATAGAGAGGAACTCTAACAGCAATGGAAGCTCAGGTATGAACACTGATCTATGCCCTAGCTATAACCTTGAAAGACAGCAGGGAAACAAGTATTCTCCTGAAAGTGCTCCAGTGGGGGATTCATCTGTGCCAATCCATGATATTGAACCCATGCTTGTTGAAGAAGAGGGGGTGATAGCAGATGAAGAATCTGTTTACATGGACTGCTCTCTGTCTAAACTCCTTTGGTGATTTTCTGTTATAAAATACAGCAACCATCACAAAGAAATACAAACTTGTTCTTTAATCTACTCAGAAAAGCTCCTGAGTAGGGTTTTTTAGCCACGCAGTAGAAAGCAAGCCAGCTAAGGGGTTCCAGCTGGATAACTGCTAGCAATTGAGCCTTACCTAATTGCTTGTGAGCTCTGAGAGAATCACTTCTAAATCTATGTGGGAAGATATAAGAAGTTTACCTGAGAAGAACAGTTTTTTTCTTTCTTTGTAGTTTTTGATACATGCTAAGAAAATATTAGCTAAGCCTACAGAAAAGACCAGTTTGTTATCAACCAGGTCTTATTTCTTTTGCTTTGATTGCCTGATAAGTTAAAATGTTGTTTTCCTGATTTTTGTTTTTACAAGTTTAACACTGAAAGCAAGTAACCTGATTTATGTGCTACCAAGCATATCTGTGTTGGGAGAAATAACCCCATAAATAAATATCTTATTGGCTTTACACTTGAGCACAACTAAATTATTGTTAGCAGCTGTGTCTGGTGTGAATGGACTGCATTGACCACAATCCCTTGCAAATCATATTGACATATGCACTTGCCAAGACTGTGAAGATTCTCACCCAGGCAGCCGTCTGACAACTCTTAAACCTTTACAGTCGCTCCTTTTAGATTTTTTTAAACTATTTTCCTCATTTTATCACAGTCTCCTTTTTGAAAGTTAAATCTAGTTCAGTGGATTTCCTTGTTATCCTCCTGCCATTTATTAAATCAACACCATTACCTCTCACAGTAGATCCCGTGTTCCACCAAGAGCTAGATCTAAAATAGCTTCCTCTCAAGTTAGTTCCTGAACCAACTGCTCCATGAAGCAGTCATTTATTTCTTCTAAAAACGTTATTTCCCTAGCATGGCCTGTTGTAACATTGACCCAGTCAATACTGTGGTAATTGAAATCTTCCATTATTACTATGTTGTAAACTTTGCAAGGTTCCCTAATGTCTTTTAGCATTTCAACATCTGTCTGTTCATTCTGGCCAGATGGGCGGTAATACACACCAACTGCCATTCCTATCCCCTTTTTTCATAGAATTTCTATCCATAAAGATTCTATAGTATATTTTATTTTCTGCAAAACCTTTATCCTGTTTGACTCAATACCCTCTTTAACATATAGCACCACTCCTCCACCTGTGTGATCTACCCTCTTATTGCGATTCAGAATGTAGCCTGGTATCACAGCGTACCATTAGGTATCGTTCTTCCACCAGGTCTCTGAGATGCCAATTATATCAAACTTTTGATTCAGTGCTTTATATTCTAACTCACCCATCTTATTTTTTAGACTTCTAGAATTTGCATACAGGCATTTCAAAGTTTGTTTTTTGTATATATTTACAGTCCGGGAATTGGATGACAGGGTTAATTTGGAATCATTCAACTCAGTTTGGTTTCTAGCCTGCTGCCTTTTTTCCTCTTTTGCTTATTTCATTCCAATGTCCCATTTCATTTGGTTCCTCTTTATACTCTTCCATTTTCCTCTCATACTTCCTTTGCTCTTTTCCTCCTTACCCATCTCTCTTCTCCTAGCACTCACGCTTCCACCATCTCTCATGTACTGCTTTCCTCCCGCTCCTATCATATATCCTTCACCTCTTTCCCTTGCCTCTCTTCTCCACCCGTTCTTATTTCTTTCCTCACCATCCCTTTCCCTTTAACCTTCTCTTCCCTCCTCTTCCATACCCTCCGTTCACCTCCTTCCTGTCCTTCATCTCTCTCTCCCACCCACTTCAAACGATCACCTCTCATTTCTTTTCCCACCTTCCCCTCTTTTCATGCCTTATCATTTCCACCTGCCATCCTTTTCTTGATTGTATCTTCCCCATCCCTCTGCTGCCTTCTTCCTCCTTCTGTCATTCTCCCCCCCCCCCCCATTTCTTCCCCTTACATCCTCTCCTCAACTTTTCCACCTGACACTGAACACTGCTTCTTCCCCACAGCATCACAGGCCACTGAGACTCAGCTCATTCACAGTGCTGCCAGTCCCCAAGGCACATTTAAGACTAATCGGAGAAAATATTTTTTTATTCAGCATGTAATGAAACTCTGGAATTTGTTACCAGAGGATTTAGTAAAAGCTGTTAATGTAATTGGGTTTAAAACACGTTTGGATGAGTTCCTGGAGGAAAAGTCCATAAACCATTATTAAAGAGGACTGGGGAATTCCACTGTGTACCCCTGGGACAAGCAGCATGGAATGTGTATACCTTTGGGAACCCGACGGGCTCTTGAGACCTGGAATGGTCACTGTTGGAAATAAGATACTGGGCTTGATAGACCTTGCTCTGATGCAGTATAGCATACCTTATGTTCTTATGGAAAAATTGAAGGAAAGGCTGAGAGAAGAGAAGGGGCAACAGAAGAAGGAAACTTAGAAATCACAGGAGAAGAGAAAAAAAGGAATAAATAAGGAAAGGCTAGAGAAATGAAAACGGGAAACAAGAGGATAGAAACTGGGAATAAATTGAAGGATCAAGAAAGAGAAATGAATGAAAGAATAGAATATTTTACTGAAATCTCTGCTGTAGTTGCAATTGAACTGATGGGAGGATGAAGCCTGTGAGCTTGGGCCTTGCGCAATGGCAGAAATTCAAATTATGCCCTCCCCCCCAAATGAACAATTTTTAAAAGACCCCCTAGAGTGGGGGAAGCTCATTTCAGAAGATAAGGAAGCAGCTGCAGGTGGGCCTCCTTCCTCGAGGCCTCCTTGTTTTGCAGGCAGGGTAGGCCCAAGGGGGGTGCGGGGCCTCATTTGCATAAGGGTCCTCATTTGCATAAATATTTGCATAATGTTACCATACACTAACTTTTAGTAAACATGCCTCTTAATGAGTGTATGGATAAAGAAAGACTAAAAGATTTCTACATTACTATAATCCAGTGCCAACCGCCAGGCACATTAGGAACTACTACAAACACTGCCCATTTAGAACCCATAGCAAACTCATCATATCGTAACAGCACTACCAGGACTCACAAAGCACCAGACCCTACGTATCAAAAGGCAACACTGAAAATATTAAACCAATACAGTACATTTCAGAGAATAACAATACATGACCTACTGGGGAAAGAGAACGTGGCAATGTCAAATAGAAATTACATAAACAGAATACCTCAGCTCAATTACACATGCAGAACATAGACCAGCGATGGCGAACCTATGGCACGCGTGCCAGCTGTGGCACGCGAAGGCCTTGCAGCTGGCACGCGGGAAGGTCCGCAATCAAAATATGCGGCATTAAAAAAAAAATAAATAAAAAGCTGCCGCTGCCGGGGCCGGGGCCGCCGCGGCAGAATCGAGTGTGCCGCGGGGCCCCCCCGCCCAGCAGAGCCTGCCCTCCGTCCCCGGTATCACCTTCTCTCAGCTGCCTCTAGTCAAACGCGCCTGCTTTCAGAGCGCGAGTGGAGTTTCTTCCTCGCTGCTCTGTTATGCCTGCGGGGGCTGAGGGGACGTTCCCACCAGCCCCCGCGGGCTTAACAGAGCAGCGAGGGAGAAACTTCCCTCGCGCTCTGAAAGCCGGCGCGTGTGACTGGAGGCAGCTGAGAGAGGTGATACCGGGGACGGAGGGCAGGCTCTGCTGGGCGGGGGGCCCCGCGGCACACTCGATTCTGCCGCGGCGGCCCCGGCCCCGGCAGCTTTCTTTGTAAAAACATTTCGCTGGGGGGGGGGGGTTAGGAGTGGTAATGGCTGGGGGGGGGTTAGGACTGGTGATGGGCGGGGGGGGTTATGAGAGGTAATGGCTGTGGGCTGTTGGGGGGTTAGGACTGGTGAGGGGCTGGGGGGGGGCTAGGACAGGAAATGGGCTGATGGGGGGTTAGGAGTGGTGATGGGCTGGGGCGGTTAGGAGTGGTAATGGGCTGGGGGGGGGGGGTTAGGAGTGGTAATGGCTGTGGGCTGTTGGGGGGTTAGGACTGGTTATGGGCGGGGGGGTTTAGGAGTGGTAATGGCTGTGGGCTGTTGGTGGGGGCTAGGACTGGTACTGGGCTATGGGGGGCTAGGACAGGAAATGGGCTGATGGGGGGGTTAGGAGTGGTGATGGGCTGGGGAGGTTAGGAGTGGTGATGGGCTATGGGGGGGCTATGGGCTATGGGGGAGCTAAGTCTATATGGGCTGATGGGATTAGGACTGGAAGTGGGTTGATGGGGGCTTAGGACTGGTAATGGGCTATGGGGGGCTAGGACAGGAACTGGGCTGATGGGGAGGGGTTAGGACTTGAGGTGGGCTGTTGGGTGGGGTTAGGACTGGTAAGGGGCTATGGGGGGCTAGGACAGGAAATGGGCTGATGGGGAGGGGTTAGGACTTGAGGTGGGCTGTTGGGTGGGGTTAGGACTGGTAATGGGCTATGGGGGGCTAGGACAGGAAATGGGCTGATGGGGAGGGGTTAGGACTTGAGGTGGGCTTTTGGGTGGGTTAGGACTGGAAATGGGCTGATGGGGGGTTAACACTGGAGGTGGTCTGATGGGGTTAGGACTGGTAATGGGCTATGGGGGGGTTTAGGACTGATAATGGGCTATGGGGGGGCTGGGACAAGAAATGGGCTGATGGGGAGGGGTTAGGACTTGAGGTGGGCTGATGGGGTTAGGACTGGTAATGGGCTGTGGGCTGATGGGGGGGTTAGGACTGGCAATGGGCTATGGGGGGGTTAAGACTGGTAATGGGCTGTTGGCTGATGGGGGCTGTCTGGTAATGGGCTATGGGGGGTTAGGACTGATAATGGACTATGGGGGGGCTAGGACAGGAAATGGGCTGATGGGGAGGGGTTAGGACTTGAGGTGGGCTGATGGTGTTAGGACTGGTAATGGACTGTGGGCTGATGGGGGGGTTAGGACTGGCAATGGGCTATGGGGGGCTGACTGGAAATGGGTTGATGGGGGTTAGGACTGGAAGTGGGCTGATGGGGGGTTAGGACTGGAAGTGGGCTGATGGGGGTTAGGACTGGTAATGGGTTATAGGGGGGGCTTAAACTGAAAATGGGGTGATGGGGGGTTAGGACTGGAAGTGGGTTGATGAGGGGGGGCTAGGACTGGTATTGGGTTGGGGGGTTTCTAGGACTGGAAATGGGTTGGGGGGCTGCTAGGACTGGAAATGGGCTGATGCAGGGACTAGAAGGGAATGGATGCTGGGTGAGGCTGGAACTAGAAGGGAGCTGGTGTTGGGGGAGGATTAGAATGGGATGGGGCTGGGAGAGTAAAATGGAGAGGGGAAAAATATTTTGTGTGGGAGGGATAAAAAATCTACAATTGGCCGGGTATTGGGAGAATAAGTGGGGATTGAGGATGGAGGGGTAAATTTTGAGTAGATGAAATAGGAATGAGGAAAGAGCAAAAGGAGAAAGATTAGTATGTTAAAGCAGATGTAGAGAGAGAATGGAAAAAAAAAACAACAAGAAGACAGAAGAAAGGACAAATGGACAGCAGATGGAGAGTTAGCAGAAGACACGAAGAAACCAGAAGAAAGTGGCTGGAACAATTGCAACTGAAAAAAAATGCACAAAAGGTAGAAAAATATCTCTTTATTTTGAATTTATTAACTGGAATATGTCAGCTCTGGGAAATGTGCATCATTAATTTTTGCGCTTTGTTTAGTACAAATTAATTTATAGTTTTATTTCTACAGTGTTGTTGTATATTCCAAGTTTGGCTTTTGGGGTTCCCAGTTTAATTATTGTCTTCCTGTTTCTAAATTGTGATTCCTTGTTTGGTGATGGTCTGTTCTGCATGTGTAACTGAGCTGAGGTATTCTGTTTATATAATTCCTATTTGACATTGCCACTTGTTCTTTCCCCAGTAGGTCATGTATTGTTGTTCTCTGAAATGTATTGGTTTAATATTTGCAGTGTTGCCTTTTGATAGTTAGGGTATGGTGCTTTGTGAGTCCTGGTAGTGCTGTTAGGATACGGCGGGTTTGCTATGGGTTCTAAATGGGCAGCGTTTGTAGTAGTTCCTAATGTGCCTGGCGGTTGGTACTGGATTATAGTAATGTAGAAACCTTTTAGTCTTTCTTTATCCATATACTCATTAAGAGGCATGTTTACTAAAAGTTAGTGTATGGTAACATTATGCAAATATTTATGCAAATGAGGCACCTTATGCAAATGAGGCTTTAATTGACGTGCTGGCACTTTGAGGAAATTCTTTGGTTTTGTGCGGCAGTTTGGGCACTCGGGCTCAAAAAGGTTAGCCATCACTGACATAGACCATCACCAAACAAGGAATCACAATTTAGAAACAGGAAGACAATAATTAAACTGGGAACCCCAAAAACCAAACTTAGAATGTGCAACAACACTGTACAAATAAAACTATAAATTAATTTCCTCTTGTACTAAACAAAGTGCAGATGTTAATGATGCACATTTCCCAGAGCTGACATATTCCAGTTAATAAAATCAAAATAACGAGATATCTTTGTACCTTTTGTGCATTTTTTTTTTCCAGTTGTAATTGCTCCAGCCACTTTCTTCTGGTTTCTTCGTGTCTTCTGCTAACTCTCCATTGTCTGCTGTCCATTTGTCCTTTCTTCTCTCTTCTAGTTTTTTCCCATTCTCTCTCTACATCTGCTTTAACATACTAATCTTTCTCCTTATGCTCTTTCCTCATTCCTCTTTCATCCATTCAAATTGTACCCCTCCATCCTCAATCCCCACTTACTC